>CM062818.1:1435033757-1435633757 GCA_031772625.1 Pinus tabuliformis | reverse complement strand
GTTAAAACAAAAATCAACTATTAATTTTATTAATTTTTATAAATTACTAATAGTAATTTTTAAGCTCCAGGTTTATGATAACCTATGGTATTGACCCATGGTAATACCATGGTATTCATGTGAGCATAGACTATTTAAAGGGGAAATTCTATCATCTTAGATCCATCTTAATTCTAGGTCTACCAAGTGCTCAGAGGGATAAATAAATTTCATCCCCCTAAGAGTGGTAGATGTGGAGTTAAGATGGATATAGGTTGGTTTTTATGATAATAAAGATATTAAATAGACTTAGGAAATTATATTGTAAAAACATCTTAAGGTGAATGGTTAAAGCATAGACATTGGACAAGTATATTTGTATACTTCTGTTTTAAACTGAAACAAATCCAGGGCTAAAAGGAATGGATTGATTGCACTAGTCATCCTTCTATAACTTTCCAACATATGCTGGAGTAAACAGATTGTAATTTGGGTAATTTTTCTAATTGCAAACAGGAACATACTTGTGTATTGGCACGGTGGTTACGAGGTCCCTAGATGTGATGAATTTGAATTTTTCTTGGTTTTATATATAGTATTAGGTTTTTTCTCATGCTTTCTGTGAATGGCACGAGCGAATTTTATCCTACACCCACTAGGTTATCGATATGTAATTTCGGTAATTTTGATTTCAAACGATATTTTAAAGAAATGCAATGATTTCATTTGTGTATCCAATAAACACAAGATTTTATAATTGAGTAAAATATTCGCCATGCCTGGTGGTAGATTCGCCAAAAAATTATATATACATATCATATTATTGATAAACTCGCCTTCCGTTTTTCCTATATACCATGGAGATTTGCCCATTTATTATACATGTAAATTTAGGGGGGGTTCTTAAAATTTTCCCTGATTGTTGCCGAATAAATTTTAAGACAAAGGAACTGAACTTGACCTTTTCATGTTTTAAGAGTAGAGAAAAGGACAAAAAGGTGACTCTAGTCGCCTTCGAATGTTTAGTGAGCCCGAAGTGACAAATGCTCAGGTGAGCCTTTTCTTTTAGGGAGTCCGAAAAGGATCAAAAGTGACTACGCTGGAGAAACTAGGCAAATGGTTTACCAAACAAATCCGTAAAACTGCATATACACCTTGGCAATCTTATGAAAACCAAGGACTTTCCGTACGGTAGTCAATCTTCCCGAATGTTGTGTACAGTGCGTTACAGCTTGTAAGGCAGAAGACACGGCTTCCTGTGGATAAAGGATGATAACCTAGTGGGGTCTCCCCATATACTCGACGGTACGTGGGAGCACAAATCCGTGCTAGAACACTATTGAGTCACAAAAGGAGGAATCACCCAACCTTAATGTGAAACAACAGTGACTAGGTTTAACGACGCCAGAACACGTCTCTAGCCTAGACCTCTAGATGTATGCGTTAAGTTCCAATGCGTTTTTAGATTCATTCAGTTCATTTTACGGTTGATCTTTGATTAGGTTTCAGTTTCCAGGTCTTACCATATGTAATCTCTCACAATTTCCTAAATGCAAGCTATATGCCAAAATATATCATTTCATTCGATGAATGCTAGCTATGAGAGAGTTGATATCTTTCAATCAAACAAAATGATCATAAAATAATCAACAATGACTCTAATGCAGCTAATGGCAATAAACATAACTTTTCTTTAAAGTCACTAATCACTAATAACAATGAAAAGCTCTAATTTCCATTAACTACTGCAACGCAAAAGAGATTGTTCGTTTTCTTTTTGATGGAAAAATGCACTAAGCAAATTTTGAGAGATAATAAAAAAGAGTAAAAGAGACAAATTTCACTCAATGAAAACATAATCAAGTCCCTGAAACACCAAAGCAATCTTTCAAACCAAGAAAAATCACAAAGACCTAAATGAGCTATGTGATCTAAGTCCAAACGAAGCCAAGCGAAATCCAAGCGAAAAAGAGGTAAATCGCTCGAATAACACAATAAAAAGTCTTGACAACCACTAGAAAAGTGCAAAAAGTAGCCAAGAAGTCGAAAAAGATGTGACAAGACAGAAATCCAAGCTCAGAAGGCTTCCAAACAAGCAAACTGGAAAAGTTCATAGGCCTGGCGCGACTGTCAGGCTGTAACTCGCGCTTTTAAGGGATTGGCGCGAGTTTTTTTTGTGCAACATGCGCCCATTGGCGCGACTGTCAGGCAAAAAATTGCGCTAATCAAGTTTGCTAGCTTAAAAATAAAAACAAGCAGTCCAAGGCTCGATCAACAGTATCTAGACAGACCAGGCAACAAGAGACGACTAAAAATTCAACCCAGAAAGCTTATCTAAGCAAGCAAAACAAGAGAAAACCAAAGTGTAAGACAAAATCCAAGTTTTTCGGTTTGTAAACCAAACCAGAGATTGACTGAAGTGGCATTGATCTACTTCGCTAATGCAGAGAAATAGCGTTTCGAAGGCTATCTGGCCGTACTTCAGGCTCCGTCCAAAGTTTACAAATCAAACAACAAATAGCGTCCCCAGTGGAGTCGCCAAATTGTTGGAGAGGTAAATCCCCTCTGCGGACAGAGGCGATCCCCACTAGCCCAGAATGGGTCTAGCAATAATCAAACAATGCTACCACGCAGGTTCCTAATTACAAATTAAAGGTAAATGATGAGAGCCTACTTGGATTCCAACACTAGTGTTGTAGAAGAGTCGACACTCCCGTTCCTTTGCTCCGGCCGGTCACGATCCTCACGATCTCTGTGAATGGACACTTGCACATGCAAAGAACGACACAAATACAAGCATAAAATCCAATAGATGCAATTATATATCGGTCAGAAAAGATATAACTCAAACATCATTACAATGAACAACAAGAGTGGAACCATAATGATAGTCATCTATTATTGATAAACAACAAAG
The DNA here is from genome assembly GCA_031772625.1 of Pinus tabuliformis. Lineage (NCBI taxonomy): Eukaryota > Viridiplantae > Streptophyta > Pinopsida > Pinales > Pinaceae > Pinus > Pinus tabuliformis. The sequence continues at coordinate 1,435,630,861 of CM062818.1, read as the reverse complement.
AAGAATACAACCATAGTTCTGACGTCAAATCCTCCTTTGGCTGGGTGATCAGCTACATATGCCTTGCAAAGCTTGTTGGGATTGGGAACAAGCCTCTCTCTCTTTGATTATGAATGCAAATAAGACTCTTACAGCAATCTCTTAGACTTATGAAAGTATAATTCTCCCTATGCTCGAACTAGCTTGTCAAAGGCAACAGAACAAGCTTTTATAGATGGAGGAGAAGGAGATAAGATCAATCACACCATCTATGGGATTGGGTTTATCCTCAAAAAGCTATTATGGATAGAGGAAAGGGAGATAAGATTAATCACGACATCCATGGGATTGGCATTATCCTTAAAAAGCTTCATGAGTCGAAAGGAAAAAACCTTCACGCGTGTGTTTGTTAAAAAGCTTTCCCAAACTCGGTTGGCGCGAGTATAGCTCTGAGACAGAGCGCCAACTGGCGTGCCCTCTTTGGACGATTTCCCCCATTGGCGCGAGTAATACACTGTGGATCCACGCTAATGGAAAAAGGGAACTTTTTAAGGATATTTTGTAGGGGATGTCTTCAGGGCATATGAAGTCCATACTTAGGGGAACATAATGCAAGTGTTTTCAAGTTATGTCACTTCTCACGGGTCCCGGAATGAGTCCTCCAAAGTGCGGGAGAGGGGTAACAGGGACGGTGACAAATGGTGATAAATTACTGTGTAACAGTTCGATTTCTATAGCTGGAAGTCGGGGTGTGAGACCGGAAGAGAAAAAAATCAGAATCTCAGAGGCAAATCGATCAGCCAGGAAGAGTGACGCAGGTCCTAGACAGTGTGATGTTGGGATGACGTAAACACTGCACAAAGACAACGCAAAGGTAGCCAGGGGTTGTTCATTCAAGGGTTGGATCAGCTAGGATTTCCAATGATAATGTGAGGTAATCTCACAAATATCTTTGTTAGTGATATTCTTTCTAACTGGATTGCTGGGAAAGAATCTAGAGATTGTACTTAGAAATTACTACTGCATAATAATAAAACCCTCAGTTGCTGCACCGGTTTTCCTGCATTAGGTTTTTCGGTGACATTTGTCCAAAAACAATGGTGTCATTGTGTTGTATTTTCTTTCTTATTCATTTTCTTGTTTCCACATATAATTTAATTAAGTAAAGGTTGCAGTTGTATTTACTTCGATATTTACAATAGAAAATCGTAAATAACTGCATGGATTAACAAGTAGGAGAAGTAACATCAGTTTGCTGCAGTAGGGATTTCGAGTTTAGGAATTTTCATAGGGACAACCCAAGGGATTATGTCTCTAGGAATTCTGAACCAGTACAAGGTGGTGTTACTTGAACCAAAATAGGGAACCTCCTAGAAAACTTTAAAACAAATATCCTGAATACTATTAGTGATCATCTAAGTCACCTAACATGGGGATACGGGACACGATGAACATGAGGATTCGAGTGTTGGATACAGACACATTGACCCCCCAGAATAGAACACTTTCAAATATGTTATATATCTATATATATATATATATATATATATATATATAATTAGATATTTCTTACAAAAATTTTCATTCATGATACAAATTCATTGATTTCAAACATAGACCTTCATCTAGATGTAAGTTTTACAAAGTAACATTATGCATACAAATACAATTGTGACATAAATGTTAAATCATAATACATATTAAATTCATCAATGATCCAATGGGAGAAATGAAAGATAGTAAGATAAAGATACTGTGGTTTTCTCATTAAGTCATCAAAATCAAAATGTGTTACATAGGTAGTGCAATGCCAATGGAAAATAGAAATAGAAAATACAAAACAAATACAAGTATAAAAGCCTCAAGGTAGTAGGTAGCTCATGACTCATGAGTCATCATCAAATCAACATCATTGTACTCATCATCATGGTCACCACTGCTCTCCTCTACTGCATCCCCCTCCCCTGTATCCAAAGTCATCTTTGCATCTGCTGAACTGGAGGATGACCCCTCTATAATATCACCATCATCAAATGTGACAGGCTCTAGCACTGGATCATTAAGATCCAAGTTGGCCAATGCTAATTCAACACTTTTGTTCAGACCCATATCATCAGGAAAGACATCCCACATCATTGTCTTTCCCTTCAACCACTCATCCCTCTGCCTATAAATAAGACGAAGGTTAGTGTGCACATACACCATTGTTTCTACCTTGGAGTGCTCAAATCTGCTCCTCTTGACACTATAAAAATTCCCATATGTCCTCCAATTCCTCTTGCAACAAGAGGATGAAGTCACCTGAGAGAGGAGCCTCATGGCTAACTACTGTAGAGGAGGGCTTGTTGCCCTATGATTTTCCCACCAAGAATAGGGCTTCTTAGCTCACTGTCTCTAATAAGATCATATCCTACAAATCAACCAGTACGAGTGGAAAAATATGCAAATACATCCTCCACCTCATCAAGGGATTATCTATCCTGAAAAACCTACCTGAATGCATCTTTCCTCCCCTGTAATGTTTCGCCATCCATGTGAGGATGGAATCTGCGAGAAGGTCCACCATTCAACCACTCATGGCTATAGTATTTTGGGTTCAATGAGTGAGACAAACAATGTAAAGGTGTGCAATTATTGTCCCATTTGCTGAAAATAATATCCTGTATGGTGGTGAAGAAGGCATATGATGATGTCTCATACTCGGGGCACTCACTCTTTAAAACAAGAGTCCTCACGGACTCAATAATGGAATCCCATCCCTCATAAACCTCTCCTAGGATGGGTTGGTATGTATCTTCAAATCAAAGCAAAGAAATAATAGGGTCCATGATCTAAATAATTATATCTACCTTCTCCCACCAAGCATCATCTAACATTGTGTCCTTCACTCTTTTAGAGGCTACTTGATCTGTCTTTCTCCAAAAAGACCAAAACTTTGAAATAACCATGGCCCCAAGAGCGGTCTTGACCTCCCTCAACATCTTCAACATGATGAATGAAGAGGCAAACTGTGTATCTGCAATCTTCAACAATGATATATTGGTGTACTCCTTGTATATAGTGAGGGCATTTGTATGATTTTGTACAAAGTTGTGGATATGTTGTGCATCCTCAATAATGCTTCCAATCCAAATCACATCATAAGCAATAGATTTAAGTGCTAAGTTCAATGAATGGACAATGCAAGGTGTCCAAAAATCTTGTGGATATTTAGCTTCCACATTCATGCCAAAAACCTTGCAAATAGGTGCATTATTTGTAATGATTTGCACACAAGAGTTAACACCCATATATCGTGCATACTTGTATTGTCCAAGTGCATCGACTGATTTCAAGAAAATTAGACCATTTAAGGAAGACACCATGAAGTTGATGAGTGGGTGTCATTTTGGATCTTTCCATACATCAGAAACAATGCTAACCCCAGATGTTGTCCATGATTCTTTAATAGGCTCAAGCATTTTTTGCACCTCTTTTTTTCCTTCATCAAAAATGTGGTTCTAAGCTTCTCTGACCTAGGAGGCACATACCCTGATGAAGCCCCTTAAGTTAGAGCTTGGCACATATCAATAAATAGAGGTGAGTGTGGAACATTAAAGGATATGATTTTTTTATAGAAAAAAAGGCAATGGTGAGATCAAGCTCTTCCCGATTCTCTTTCTGAAAAATCTTGTCCATTGGACCAAGTGAAATTGTATTTCTTTTTGTTGGTTGTCCCCCACCAGAACTCTCAAATGGGAATTTGTTGTTGCTTTTCCTAAAGAATGGAAGGGGGTCATTATTCTTGGTTTTTTTGTATTTTTCAGCCACATTTTCCATACCAACATTGGACTCTCTTTCCATTTCTTTCCTCTTTGTTAAATGCACCTTTGTACAAGTTGTAATTCCACAACTTGGTAAAGCCAACAAATGAGCTTTCACATGGAAATATGTTCTCGTGAAAGTAGTGTTGCAATAGCTGCATTTGCAAATCACATTGCCTCCTCCCTTCACCTTGCATATTGGTTCTTTCTCTCATGCAATATTTCCACAATGGATATTTGTTATATTGAGGAGGATGTCTTCCCTCAACATTTGAAGTTGTTTTGCATCCCTACTTGCAATAGAGGGAATACTTGTAGCAGACCCTGATGAAATTAGGAGAGGAGGGGCATCTTCAATGGGGACAGCCTTCCCCTTCCTTTTCCCCTTCCTTGATGCCCTTGATTGAGACATTAACATTGTAAAAAAATAAGCAAAAAATGCACAAATTTGTAAATGAAATGCACATGCAAACTGTTATAATAAAAATGCAAAAAAAATAGAGAGAAAATTCACTTACCTTTTGCTTGAATCTCCTTGAAAATGATCCCAAACCCTTTTCTAGTTGCTACCAAACACCCAAACCAAACAAAATAATTCAATCTGAAAAAATAATGGCAAAACATGCCTTTTAACATAGCGCAGACTTTCCAAATTCGGGATTCATGTCCGAAAACTAGGACACGATCGTGTTCAATTGGGACACAATCCGGACATGATTGGAGGGACATGAATCCAACTGATTCACATCCAATTCGCCCGATTCAGGACACGATGGGCTTGGGGGAAGAATCTTGTTTCATAGATGATCAGTTGGATACTCTGAAAATTAGGAGGAAACAAGAGGAAGAGAAGGTTGATTTAGCCTTTTTCTGTACTAAATGTAGAAGGAAACAAGCTGAGAGGGAATGCCCCATAAATGTGGTGGAAGTTTGTGGGATTTTACATCCATGATCACCCTATTGAACAATGCCTTTACCTACTAGGATTACAAGCTATTTATAAGGGAGGATCTGAAACAAGTGAGCTTCCCCAACAATCTAGGCAACCCTCATGGAGAACACCAAAAAATAGCCCTTATCAAGATCCCAATATGTATATTTTCCCTAGTATCAATCATGGAACTCTCACGCATCTTATTTCTCATGGATTACCTAGCTACCTTAGAATTCACCATGGAACCAGGGATGGAGAGGGAATCCTTATGGGGGTGTATTTTAGTCCCAAGCTCTAACACCTCCATACCCCCATTACCAACCACAGTATCCACCTTATTTTCCATACACGCCTAATGTGCCTCAGTTCCAGCAGGGGTATAACCCACCTTATCCCCAACAATCGGTTTTACCATTACCACCTCCATTACAACATCTACAACCTTTACCTCTACCTAAAACTACCGACCCATCTTCACAGGAGATGCAACAAACATTAAACCCAAATCCTCCTATACCAGCACAGTTGCTTGCACAACCTATATCTAATCCTAATAATAGGCCTCCTCAACTTGTACAAAAAACTGAACTGCAACATTTCCCCACATATGTTATCACTTCCTTTCCCATAAATGAAATTCAACTAAGATCTTAGAAAACAATTAACAAAAGTAAATTTGCAGTGGTTATACAAGAGGAGGACCCCCATATATAATTTAAAGACAAAACGATTGAAAAAATGGAAAATGAAATGAACAATGTAGTAAAAGAACCACATGAGCTCCTGGAACTTAAGGAGCCTTCTTTTCCTAAAAGATTGTTTGTAAAGAAAACCTAGACACCCATAGAGTATGATTTGGAATCCAAGCTAAGGAGCATTTGTATAAAGATCCCTTTATTACAAGTTATTAAAGATATCCCTATTTACATTGAGATTATTAGGGATATTTTCATCAAGAAACCAGGAAGGAAGAAAAAAATAATCAAACTATCAAAATAATTAGTCGAATGTCAAAAATGATATCTGGACTACCACTGAAATATGATCATTCGAGGAACCCAGTAGTAACTATAGGGATTAATGGAACTTTTATGCCTAACACTTTGGTAGATTTGGGAGCAACCATCAATGCAATGAATGTTGATACTACGATGTTGCTACAACTCAAAGAGATAAAACCCACACCTATTGTGTTGGAATTAGTAGATAAGTCTGTTGTTAAGCCTATTGGAGTCTTATAAGATGTTTTGATAACAATAGCCTCCTCGAAATATATGATTGATTTCATAGTAATTTCTCCAAAAACAACCAAACCAGGACACCCAATAGTCCTAGGTCAGCCTTGGCTAGCTAATGATGATGTTGCCATTGTGTGCAAAACCAAGGAAATGGCTATCTCTAATGGGTCTGAAATTCAAATATTGACTATTTTTTCCACCTTCCCAATTAGCTGGTGAAGTGCCTCTTTGGTTGGAAAGTCCTTATGGAGAAGAAGAATACATGCTTCCCTTTCTAACGTTATAACAATCAAAGGAACATGTTTTGCAACAATTTTTATCTGATATAAGATGCATTGAATATCCTATTTATTTTAGTGGATGCAATCATGTTTTCAGTAGTGAGTTTAAGGAAATTTGTTATCTTGTTGTGTTTGCATCATTTACTATTGCAGCCCTAGAAGAAAATAGAGAAGCAAGTGTACAACCTCTTGAAATCAATTCTAGAAAAACTTTGTATATTGGTACCAACTTAAGTACAAAACAAAGACAACAAGTAGTAGAAATGATCCAAATAAGTATGGGGCATTTGCTTGGGATTATTTAGATATGAAAGGAATTCATCCTGACACCTGCATACATCATATTTACACCAATGAAGAAATCAGACCTGTAAGGCAGCCACAAAGACAAATGAATCCAACCCTTAAATAAATTTTTAAAGATGAACTGCAAAAACTTTTGAGTGCAAATTTTATATATCCTATTTTTGATAGTAAATGGATATCTCCTTTAGTGGTGGTTCCCAAGAAAAATGGGAAATGGATAATTTGTGTTGATTATAGGGAGCTAAACAAGGACACTTTGAGGGATTATTTTCCTCTGCCTTTTATTGATCAGGTTCTTGATACTTTATCAGGGAAAAAGTATTTCTCCTTCTTGGATGGGTATAGTGGTTACAATTAGATCCAAATAGCCCCAAAAGACCAAGAGAAGACTACTTTTACCTGCCCATGGGGTACCTATGCTTACAGAGTTCTCCTGTTTGTCTTGTGTAATGCTCCAACCACCTTTCAAAGGGTTGTTCTAGCTATTTTTGTTGACCTTATTCATGATTGTTTGGAAGTCTATATGGATGAATTCATAGTGTATGGCAATGATTTTCAACAGGCTTTGGGAAATTTGGAGAATGTTTTGATTCATTATTAGGAAACCCATCTCTCCCTTAATAATGAAAAATGATGCAAATTGAGGGGATTGTCCTTGGTCATCATGTGTCACAAACAGGGATAAAATTTGACCCTGCAAAAATTGAGGTAATTTCACAAATTCCAGTCCCAACATCGCAAAAAGAGGTAAGCCTTTTTTTGGGGCATGCAGGGTATTATAGGAGATTTATTGAAAAATTTATTAAACTTGTTGCACCTATGTTTAAATTGTTGGCTAAAGATGTAGATTTTTCATGGGATACTGATTTCCAAATCGCTTTTCAGGTACTAAAAGTCAGATTTTCGACTACACCAATGTTGACAGGGCCTAATTGGTCTCTCCGTTTTCATATTTGCATTGATGCATCCGATACATCCCTTGGAGTTGTGTCAGGAAAAAGGGAGAATCACATTCCATATGAAATTTATTTTGTTAGAAAAAACGTCTCACATGCAGAATTAAATTACATTGTTACTAAAAAGATTAACAAATTTAGGCACTATTTACTGGTTACAAATTTTTTTCCATATTGATCATTCAGCTATTAGTTTCCTTATGAATAAACCGATTAAAAATGGAAGAATTACTATATGGTCACTTCTGCTTCAATAATTTAATATTTATGTGATTGTTAGGCCTGGACGAGACAATACAGTTGCAGACTTTTTGTCCAGAATGAACATTTCACTGGACACTGCTCCAATTCCTAACGATTTTCCTGATGGGAATCTGTTTTATATTTCTACTTATACTCCCTAGTTTGTTGATGTGGCTAATTATTTGGTATCAAGCAAGTTGCCCGAAATCTATCTACCAGGGAGAAACATAAGATTGTGCATCTGAGTGCCAATTACTCTTGGATAGAAGGATACCTATACCACACTGGATCAAATCTAATCATAAGGAGGTGTGTGCGGGAAGATGAAATGTATGATGCCTTGAGAGCTTGGAACAGTGAACTCTGTGGTGGTAATTTTTCAGATAAAAGGACATCTTATAAGGTCCTAAATGCGGGCTATTATTAACCCACTCTTTTCAAAGATCCCAAGAAGTTTGTTTCCAGCTGTGATTCCTGCTAAAGAATGGGAAGGCTTATTTCAAGTGCCAAGAATCCTCTTCAAACTCAGGTATCAATAGAACCCTTTGAAAAGTGGGCATTAGATTTTGTAGGGCTTATTTCTCCTATGTCCAGAAATAAGAGGTATATATTAGTTTGTACTGATTATATGACAAAGTGGGTAGAAGCTAAATCTTTATATTCTGCCACTCAGAAGTCTATTGTAGATTTCCTTTTTGAAGATATATTTACTCAGTTTGGGGTACCTAGATAAATTGTCACTGATCAGGGGACACAATTTACCTCCAAACTAGTAAAAGTTATCACTAAAAAATACCAAATTAAGCACCGGAAGCCTACACCATACCATTCTCAGGGAAATGGATAGGTAGAATGCACTAACAAAGTCTTAGAGTCAATTATTACTATAAAAATTCAGCTACACCATGGAGACTGGGCTAATAGGTTATCATAATCACTATGGGTTTATTGGATAACATGAAGAAATATGACAGGATATACTCCCTATGAGTTGGTGTATGGGAAGGAGGTGATGCTCCCCATCAAATTTCAGGTGAATACATTTTGAATCGTTACTCAACTTGGGATGGATTAACTTGATGAAATTAGACAATATGCCTTTCAAAAGACTATGCCGATACATGACCAAAGGACTCAGTGGCATGAAAATTATATCAAGAAGAAATTCTTCCAACCAGGAGACTGAGCACCATTGTATGATAGCAAGTTTAAACACTTCAAAGGGAAATTTTCAACTAGATGTCTAAGACCCTATGAAGTAGAAGAAGTGTTTGACAATGGCTCAGTTAAATTAAGACCATTTATGATGAGAAAAATTCACTTGTGGTGAATGGTCATAGACTTAAAATCTACCACTGCCCACTTTCCAAACAAGAATTTTTGCAAGATGTTATGTAGAATCCAGAAATGGAGCTGATTCATAAAGGGGATACAAATCATGTTGGTTCTTTAAATTAATTTATTTTTATTATTCTAATATATGTATATATTTACATAGTATAAATAAGAGTGGGTTGATTTATGTTTTCCTCCACAGATCACATAGAATAAAGAGTAAATATGTCAAGGATAGGTTTATTCCTTTATCTAGACTTGGTGGAATATTTATGGACAAGGATCTTCTAGAGTTTACTTTGAACATTTTAGACTCTCTAAAATTGAATGTTTTGAGCATTAACTAACCTAGACTCATTAATATTAATGGGATAGTGGTAGTTAGGGATTTTCCAAGTACATAATTATTCTTTTCCAGGCTTGGCAGAATAATTACAGAAAAGAAACCCCCCTAGAGTCTACTTTGGGTTCTTCAGACTCTCTAAAATTGAACACTTTGAGCCTTAACTAATTTAGTCTCTTTAAAAGTTATGAGATGGTAGTAGGTAGGGATTTGCTAAGTATAGAATTATTATTTTCCAGGCTTAGCAGAATAATTACGGGAAATAAGCCCCTTGGAGTCTTCATTCATGCATTTCAGACTCTCAAAAATCGAAATGCCCCAAGGTAATAACCATTCCAGCCCTGGTCAAAATCCATGGACTAGTGGCACCAGTATTGATATAAACAAATAGAAATCAGATTTTAGTTGCAATTCCTAAGATTTGGTTTTCTATATCAAGTTCCAAACTAGCATGGAAAGATTTCTATTTACTTTTTCAGCACAATCACAGTTGTTCAGTTTTCTTTATTTCTTGATGGAAAAATTCAAAGATTTTGTACTTAATTAAATACTTATTATAGAATACAAGTTTAGGTATTGAATATAGTTTTGTATTTAATAATGTAAATATCAAGTCAAAATAATGTCAATGGTATCAACTTCAACTCAACAACATTAAAAATGATGGAGGTATTAAAATTTATAAGTTCAGTCGATTCATAATTAAAGTAGTAGATTTTATGTAACAAACTCAACGAATGGTAAAGACACTCAGTTAATGATTAAGGTGTCCTATCCTTTATCATTTTTGAACCCCTAGACATCATTACACAGTCAATCAAGGTATGAATAAGTTTTTGTTTATTTAGATTAATACAAGGAATTTGAATAATAGGACTTAATTTTTGATCTACCTCCATTCATTTAAATTATGTGCATGTCCCTTCCTTATGATATCAAAATCCAATTAGTTTGAGACTGTCTTATCCAATTGTCACTTTACTCATTTATTTCTATCATGATATATTTTTCTTGTACTTGTATCATCATTTCAATCGACCAGCTCATAACATAATTAAAAAAAACATAGTCACCTTTCAATTAACCCAAGCCTATTTAAAACCCCGAGAAACTAAAAATTGTTATCTTATCAGTATTGCTAAAATCAGTATTGATTAGCCATTGATTCTCTACTCTCCTCTTCAGCCTTTAACATTGTTTCATCGTCAGCATGGGGGCCGACAGACATGAGCCTACCTTTCCCCAATTTCGTGCTAGCCTAGAATATGAAGTTCATAGGAGATGGTTTGAGGAAAAACGATGGATAGATTTCCTCAAGAATTTTCAGGGGTATATTGACAAGGTTTCTATGGTGTTCACATAGAGCTTTGATGGGAAAGTAACATAGGTTGGAAATTTGAGGGTTAAGGTCACAGAGAAATTGATAAGCAAGGCAACTGGGTTAGCTTTGACTAGTGAACGATATTTCAAGGGTGGGCCGCTTGAATGGGATCAATGTGAAAAATTTCTCAAACCCACATAAAAATATATCAATGGTTCAAAAGGGGTCTTGAGAAGCTACATCGAAGATGAGTGGTGGTCACTTATTACTACACTAAAAAGGTTCGTCACCTGCAAAGGAGTGTATGCAGTCGTATTCCTCTATCATATTAGGCTTCTCCTACATTTCACAGATGAAACCAGTCTATTTCATCATAGTTTTATAAAAAATCTTATTGTTTTTGAACTAGATCGATGAAAAAAGACAAGGGAAGAATTCTTGGTTGAGAATTTTCCTAGGGAGGAAAAATAAATTAAGGGCCAATAGCAAAATATTAGTCCCCGTTCTAAGAGGTTGGACAAAGAGACCTATGTCCTTCCCAACTTTGTTTCCAAGCAAGACAAGGGCTCTGACAAAACCCCTGAATCAACAAAAGTGGAGGGAAGTTTGGTAAAGCCCCTGGATAAGTTAGGATATCCAAATTCCAACTCTTCTATAAAGAAATAACCATAGCCTTAAATGGGAAGAAACAAAAAGAATATTGTGAACAAAAGAAAGAACATGTGGCCAAAGAAGCAACATCTGAAAAACCTGAAAAAAGTAGACAAAAGAAATCTCGGGTGGAGGTTGTGATGCCGGTTACCTCACTAACAAAAGAACGACTTGAAGACAAAGCCAAAAAAACTCCTAAGAAAGGAAAGAGGAATTTGTTCCATGAAAAGGATGAAGTGGCACTAGTACAGACTCCACCATCGCAAGAAACCCCAAAATCATTTAAAACTTTGACCGCATAGCAGTGTTAGTGACACACCATAAGTATGACTCAACAACAATTTCCACCTTTAGGTAATCAAACCCTGCACCCGTAACTATTCTATCTTCTCTGGAGCTAGAATTAAAATGTCCCTCTCGGGTACTTGAGGAAACAGAGAAATTGGACAACATCCTACCCAAGGAGGATGGTCGAGTTGACATTTTTCAGGATATTTTGAATGATTATCTACAAAATTATTGGTCTGAATTAGAACTAGCAATAGGGAAATGAGTGGATACAACCATGGTAATCCAGACTCGTAACAAATCAAACCATAAGGGGAGCAGTTCCCAAAAGCAAACTCTGCCTCCTACGGATGTTTCTACCCAAATGAAGAGAATTTGCAACTACAAGTAAACACGCTGCAAAAGAAAAAAATGAAACTCAAGGAGAGGGGTCACAAGTACAAAACCCTGTTTCTCCATGCCAGGAAGGAAAAAGAGATGTGTAGAACTCAGAATTTGGCTTTCGTATCCATGAACGATAAACTACTCTTGAAGAATAAACAACTTCTTAGTTGGAAGGTGAGGTGATTAAATCCTATTAAAGGTTTTAGTGTTAATGAACAAGCCCGTAGGTTTTGGTGATAATGAAATGTAGAAAAATCATGCTTTAGAAGTTTCAGTCAGTGTTGTGGGAATCTGAAAACAAGGATGTACCAATTTTTATGACTAGTCAATTTTGAGGAAAACAGCTGCATGAGGATATGCATTCCCTCTAGCATGGGGAAGATGATGGGCCCTAATTTTGTTATCCTTTTTGACACCTTATCCTATTATTTCCATTATGACCTACTCTATCTTTCCCTTTTTGACACCTAGAAACCATTCCATATCGGCTAAACTTTGTTATTTTATAAATGGAGGTAAGAATCACAATTAGTACTATTTTTTACATATATTTGGTTAGTATTAGTAGATGTTAAACGATTTTATACTTCTTGACTCACTATTGAATGATTTATTGCTAGGGTTACTAAACATAAAGATGGAAGCTTGAACACATTTGAAAGGTCACTAGGGACCCAACATCTAGCTTGAAATATATTAGACAACCATTCAATACATAATTTCGTACTCTAATCTAGATTTAGCACCAGTAAATCGACGACCATCTCGAGGGCATCTTCTTATGTTCATGGTCGTGGTGATAACCTCCTCAGCCTAAAGATAGTATTACAGTTAGACCAATGCAAATATGTTAAAATATATGAGTGATCTTTGGAATTTGGCTTAGCTTAATTAAGCCTAGATCACACATGCATTGCTTTTCTGAGTTATTTTGTCGTAACTATCTTCAGGCTATAAATTCCTTACGAAGATCAAGCATTAGTCGGAGGGGGTTAGCGAAAAATTAAAGCAAGAATATTGTGACTTGAAACATTTGATGACTCTATTTTCATTTCATTTTGGAACACTTACATTCATGTTTGATTGAATACTTTAATATATAAAAGATATCGTCTTTTATATTTATGAATTTATGCATTTATAATTTGTGAATTTGTTGAGGTAAATTAGCTTGTCTTAGGTTGTGGCAAGGGCTCACGACTAACCTCAACCAATTTCTATAATCGATTTCAATTACATAGGAAGTGTGTATGTGGATTTGTACTAGCGAAACTGTACTTAAAATATTTGTTTCTTTTTGCAACTTTCAGATATTCGGTACTTAGGAGTGTAATTGAATGATATTTAAAATATTTTGTAGATCTGGTTGCTATGTTCAAATTGGTGATTGGCTGGATTCCTATTTTGAATTGCGTGAGTTTGTGAAATCATTTTCATAAGGATTATCTGAGTTTGCAGGTTCCTCTTTTGATATTGAGCATTGATAAGTTTGAAAGAACACGATTAAGCTTAAATCAAATTTTCGAAGGATGAGTTTTTCATGGTTTTTGGATTGAATTCTTTGATCTGAACGAAATACTCTATTATCTGTGGATATGAAGTTCCAATAAGGAGTCCCTATAGTTGTTGTTCAACATGTTTGAATTTTCGTGAGATTCTATAGGAGCTATAATCCATTTGTTTCATTTTTCAATCAGTTTCTAATAGGCTTATTGAATTAGGAAGTTGTGTGAATGATTCTGAGTTTAATAGCATTGCTATGTTTGCTTTTCGATTTCTAGCTTGACCCTGGGTTAGCTTCGTGTGAATATTTTGAGTAAAATAGATCATTTAGATTTAATTATAGGTATAGCTTATGATGATTGTTGAGTTTATTTCGAGGAGAGATCTTTGATTAGTTTCATAGTTATTGAATATGAATTAGCAATTTGAATTATGTGTGTGAAATTGAAAAGTATAATAGGTTTCTCTACTTCAGAAAACTTTGGTGCAACGATTTTAAACTAGAAACAGAGTTTGATCATTTGGTACTTAATTTTTTACTAAGTATAGGATAATCAATTTAGATATGAATCATAATATATGAGTGATCTTTGGAATTTGGCTTAGCTTAATTAATCCTAGATCACGCATGCATTGCTTTTCTGAGTTATTTTGTTGTAGCTATCTTCAGGCTATAAATTCCTTAAGAAGATCAAGCATTAATCGGAGGGGGTTAGTGAAAAATTAAAGCAAGAAGCTTGTGACTTGAAACATTTGATGACTCTATTTTCATTTCAGTTTGGAACACTTACATTCATGTTTGATTGAATACTTTAATATATAAAAGATATCATCTTTTATATTTATGAATTTATGCGTTTATAATTTGTGAATTTATTGAGGTAAATTAGCTTGTCTCAGGTCGTGGCAAGGGCTCGCAACTAACCTCAACCAATTTCTATAATCGATTTCAATTAGATAGGAAGTATGTATGTGGATTTGCACTAGAAAAATTGTACTTAAAATATTTGTTTCTTTTTGCAACTTTCAGATATTCGATACTTAGGAGTGTAATTGAATGATATTTAAAATCTTTTGTAGATCTGGTTGCTATGTTCAAATTGGTGATTAGCTAGATTCCTATTCTGAATTGCATGAGTTTGTGAAATCATTTTCATAAGGATTGTCTGAGTTTGCAGGTTCCTCTTTTGATATTGAGCATTGATAAGTTTGAAATAACACGATTAAGCTTAAATCAAATTTCCAAAGGATGAATTTTTCATGGTTTTTGGATTGAATTATTTGATTTGAACGAAATATTCTATTATCTATGGATATGAAGTTCCAATAAGGAGTCCCTATAGTTGTTGTTCAACATGTTTGAATTTTCGTGAGATTCTATAAGAGCTATAATCCATTTGTTTCATTTTTCAATCAATTTCTAATAGACTTATTGAATTAGGAAGTTGTGTGAATGATTATGAGTTTAATAGCATTGCTATATTTGCTTTTCGATTTCTAGCTTGACCCTGGGTTAGCTTCGTGTGAATATTTTGAGTAAAATAGATCATTTAGATTTAATTATAAGTATAGCTTATGATGATTGTTGAGTTTATTTCGAGGAGAGATCTTTGATCAGTTTCATAGTTATTGAATATGAATTAGCAATTTGAATTATGTGTGTGAAATTGAAAAGTATAATAGGTTTCTCTACTTCAGAAAACTTTGGTGCAACGATTTTAAACTAGAAATAGAGTTTGATCATTTGGTACTTAATGTTTTACTAAGTATAGGATAATCAATTTAGATATGAATCGTAATGCCTTGTAACTCAAAGATTACAAACTCTAGATTGACAATTTTAAATTTAGGGAATTAAAAGAGCATATAAATACCCTAACAATGACCATTACAAGAAAAAATGGGTTTACTTACTGAAATCCAAGGATGAAGTATTTATCAAAAATTTCAAAAATTCAAAGCTGAAGTAGAGAACCTTATAGAAATAAGAATCAAGATATTAAGGTTTTATAATGGATAATATTGTTGATTTTTTAGTAGTTTGGGAGGTACTCTAAGCCCTAGGAGTCAGGGTTTGTAGGTTGGAGCACCACAAGAGTCACTTGTGGGCTTTGAACCCAAGGTTGGGGTTTTGCACCGATCGATGTTTGGGCCAAAACCATGGATGATTTTTTACATGTGATGGATGGAGATGATAGAGGACAACGAGGAGAATCCAATGCTTAGTATCATCAAAATCCAAGTTTTCCTTAGTGAGTTATGAATTTTTGAAGTTAACAATAATTATTGGACAATCAAGTCATGTGGGATTGAGTCAAATTGGTCCAAAAGACATCCTCTTCACTAATTCATTGAGCCCTTATTTTGTGTGTAAATAGAAGGTGTTGGAGATCATTTAGATCATCCATGTGCATCATCTCATACACAATCTATCTCAGAGAGATAGTTGAGCTCATAAGGAGGAGGACAATATTGACTGGGTCTATTTTTAGGGTGATTTTGTACCTATGAGGGGACGAAGTTGCTATAGGAGGAAAGTTGTTATTTGAAGCCAAGTCTAGGCATGATTTGGATGGAGAATAGGTTCTTGTAGGTCCGACTCTTGAGCAGAAAAGGTAGTCGTAGTTATGGGCAGAAAGAAGGAGGTATTTCATGTGGTTTAGGAGAGGTTATCTCTTGTACATAGGCCATAGTCCAGACAGTGAATAAGAGTATACCGCGAGCCCTACTTTTCCCTAAACAGAGTTACATATGGGAGGTTTTGGGGCTAGTTATTATCCCAAGGAACAATGAGTATGATAGGGAGATAAAATAAGAAAAACCACAAATGTAGAGAGGCTTAGGTGGTAGATTGGGAGGGCTAACATGGAGTTCACATGTTCCCTAACCAGAACACAAACCCAGCAAGGTAATTATTGGTTGTTAGATTCATTTTGGGTTTGATGCTAGTTTGGATGGTGTCCTAGTGTGGAAAGGTTTCAGTTTGTTGAAGCCATTTGGTGGGTTTATCTTAGTGGATGAAATCCTATCCTAGGAGAAAATTTCACAATGAAGTATTGGGTGTCATTGCACTAGTTGAGGGCAGTGTGTTGGTGACCCAAAGTAGCCCTTGACAAGTAGTCCTAAAGGAAGTGTGGTAGCTGAAGGTTGGGTGAAGTTGATGAGCCTAATGTGTAGCTCTTTGATGGAAAAAATAGGATACTAGATTGGCAGATTTGAGATGAGGTATTGGCTAGCCTAGAAGAGCATATTGGATCATCCCGTGTTCATTGTAGCAGAAGTGACTTGCAACAGTGATAGGAGGCAACCCTTGTGGAGACTCTATGTGTTGTCTCTTGATGGACTAAGGGGAATCTAGAGAGAAGAATGGGAGTGAAGGACCGACAGGACAAGATATGACATAGAGAATACAACGAGATTGTCATTGTATCTTGTATTCCCTAGACTATTGTATTATTCAGATTGGTCGGGTTGTACATATTTTTACAATAATTTGTAAAAAATTTCTATACTTGTGCATGTGTGATTTACTGCTTTATATTGTTCCATTGTGCAAAGTAGTCCTATTGAGATTCTTGGTTTGGTAGCATTGAATATTCTAAGATTCTATCCTAGACCCAATATCGTGGAAATTCAAGATGTGTTTGAGCTAATTTGGAAGACATTGAAACGTCGAAGTGCACAACGAAGTACAACTTAAGAGGGAGTTTGTCACATTGTAGGTGAAATGGTTACTACGATGTCAAAGTTGCAAGCTGGTCTTTGGTATGAGGAAAACTTAGAGGGATTTTCCAACTATAGTACATGGAAGGAAAGGATTAAGTTGGTTTTGTAGGTCAACAAGATCTGGGAGTTTGCCAAGAAATCCATCAAGAAGCTAATTAGCCCAAAGGAGCTAAAAGTGTACAAGGATTTGGATATGAGGACGAGATTGATCATCCTTGATGTGTGAAGGATCCCATAATACCTCATTTGTCTAGGAAGAACACTACACATGAGATGTGGATGGCTCTTCATAATTTGTTCCAGAATAAGAACGAGAATCAGGTACTGGTATTGGAGGATAATTTGAAGTCCACCAAGATGATATAGGGTGAAGGAGTGACTTTGTATTTGACGATATTGTCTTAGGTCAAAGTTGAGATTGCTTTCATTGGTGTGACTATTTCAGATTTTGATATGGTGAGGATTGCGTTGAAAGGGTTCACTAAGGAATGGAACCCCTTCATCAAGGGGATTGTTTCTGGAGACAAGTTACTAGACTGGAATAGGTTGTGGGACGACTTCATTCAAGAAGAGTTGTGAGACGAGGATCTTCATTCGAAGAATAGGGCTTCAAATGATGACATGGCACTTGCATCTTGAATGAAGGGTAAGCAAAAGAAGGACTTGAGTAAAGTCAAGTGATGACTATTGTGGCGAGATCAGTCATTTTTCATCAAGATGTCCAACGAAGAAGAAGGGAGATGATGAGAAGAAGAAAGGGAAGCAGATCACTAGTGTTGTCGCCTCTGCTGAGATAGATGCTCTCACCAGGAGATTAGAGGAGGAGGACTTTGCTATTATCTCCCATTTCTCACAGGGTACTATCAATGAGGATGGATGGTACATGGACAATGGTGCATTGAAACATATGACATGGTCATAGGAGGTTTTCGAGACTCTAGTTGAATAGGACTCGAAGTTGCACATGGTGTTGAGCAACAAGAGTCAGAAGGAGATCCAAGGATCGAGAGTTGTGCCATTCAAGATGGAGATAGGACGAGTGATGCAGGTCCATAATGTATTGTTTGTACAAGGACTTAGATTCAACATCATATCTATCTCGATGATGGAGAAGAAGGGGTTTGAGGTCTTGTTCCAAGATGGGAAGGAAAGACTCAAACCTAGAGGCTCTAGCTCCGAAGGTATCGTGCTTGGAGTTAAAGAACATGGTCTATACACGCTAATGGACAAGCTTATAGATCAGGGAAGAAGAAGCAAGTGGAGCAGGTGCAAGCTTCAAAGGGGAAAGTACAGGTTCTAGAGAAGAAGGTCCAGATTCTAGAGGCTCAGAGGGAGTCAAGTTCTAGCAGGAGCTTGTAGATTGAAAGGGAGACTTTGCAGCCCAAGAAAAGTGCATGGTCAGTGGGGAGAAAGGGTGCTTCCACATCTACCAAGAAGGAATCATGGAGGGATTGGAAAGCAATATAGGAGAAGAAGAAGAAGCAAGATGCTTCCAGTGACAGTGACACTTCCGAGAGAGTCATAGTTCATACTACAGGGATTGTTGTAGTGGTGAGATCCAAGAGTTGGGCGAGTGTTGCGAGTAGTGATGATGATGATGAGTTATTTCCTATTCTTGGAAGTACCTCCCTCGCTAATATGGAGTGTTTATTTTTTAGTATATTGGGAGGTACTCCAAGCCCGGGGAGTCGGGGTTTGGAGGTTGTAGCACCACAAGAGTCACTTGTGGGCTTGGAACCAAAAGTTGGAGTTTTGTACCCATTGATGTTTGGTCCAAAACCATCGAGAATTTTGGACATGTGATGGATGGAGATGATAGACGACAGCGAGGAGAATCCAACTCTTTGAGAATCGTCAAAATCCGAGTTGTATTATTAGACAATTAAGTCATGTAGGCTTGAGTCAATTGGTCCAAAATACATGTCTCCTCACTAATTCGTTGAGCCCTTATTTTGTGTATGAATATAAGGTGTTGGAGTCTATAGTTTTAGATCATCCATGTGCATCATCTCATAGAAAATCTATCTCAGAGAGACAATCGATCTCATAAGGAGGAGGAAAATCTTGATTGGGTATGTTTTAAGGGTGATTTTGTACCTGTGAGGGGACCGAGTTGCTACAGGAGGACAACCGTTGTTTGAAGCCAAGTAAGGGAATGATTTGGGTGGAGAATAGGTTCATGTAGGTATGACTTCTGAGAAGAAAAGGTATCCGTAGTTTTGGGTAGAAAGAAGGAGGTATTTCGGTTGGTTTAGGAGAGGTTTATCTCCTGTACATAGGCCACAGTCCAAACAATGAAGGAGATTAGGCCACATGCCTTACTCTTCCCTAAACATAGTTGTGTATGGATGGTTTTGGAGTTGGTTATTATCCCAAGGAACAACGAGTATGACAGGGAGATAAAAGAAGCTAATCCGTAGTTGTAGAGAGGCTTAGGTGGTAGATTGGGAGGGCTGACATGGAGTTCACATGTGCCCTAACCAGACCAAAAAGTCACAAAAATATTTAGCCCAAAAAGGTATATATTGGTTGTTATATTCATGTTGGGTTTGATGCTATTTTGGATGGTGTCCTAGTGTGGACAATTTGCAGCCTGTGGAAGTCATTTGGAGGGCTTATCTTGGTGGATGAAAGCCTATCCTAGAAGAAGATTTCATGGTGAAGTATTGGGTCCCATTAGACTGGTGGAGGGTAGCGTTTTGGTGACCAAAAGTAGCCCTTGACAAGCAGTCCTAAAGGAAGTGTGACAACTAAATTTTGGGTGAAGTTGATGAGCCTAATGTGTATCTCTTTGATGGACGAAAGAGGCTACTAGATTGGCAGATTGGAGCTTAGGTACTATCCAACCTAGAAGAGAAGATTGGATCATCCCATGTTCATTGTAGCAGAAGCGACTTGTAGCAATGATAGGAGGCATCCTTCCTGGAGACTCTATGTCTTTTCTCTTGATGAACGAAGGGGTAGCTAGAGAGAAAAATGGGAGTGAAGGATTGACAGGACGAGATATGACATAAAGACTACAATGATATTTTCATTATATCTTGTATTCCCTAGAGTGTTGTATTATTCATATTTGTTTAATAAAATGAAGATTGGGTTGTACATATTTGTACAATATTTTGTAAATAATTGTTTATACTTGTGCATGTGAGATTTTCTACTTTATATTGTTTCATTGTGCAAAGTAGTTATGTTGAGATTCTTGGTTTGGTAGTTTCAAAGATTCTAAGATTTTATCCTAGACCCAAGATCATGGAAATTCAACAAATACACATCCAAGGAAATTGTAGCCTTTTGTAAGGAGTCTGGGATTAAGAGGGAGTTGATAGTCCCATATAATCCTGAACAAAATGGAGTTGTAGCATGAAAGAATCGGTCCATTAAAGAAAGTGTAAAAGCTATGCTACATGATCAAGATTTAATGAAATTTATATGGGGTGAAGCTACGAAGAAAGTTGTATACATACAAATTCGAAGTCCCCACAGGTCATTAGATAACATGACTCTGGAAGAAGCATTCACTAGGAAGAAACCAATCATGGATCATCTCCAAATTTTTTGGTTGTCCTATCTATATTCATATACCGAAGGACAAGAGAAATAAGTTGGATCCATCAGGCATGAAGGGAACATTTTTTGGATACAATGGTTCTTCTAAGGCCTATATGATCAACATAAAAGAAGTACATTGAATAGAAGTAAGTCAATATGTGAAATTTGATGAAACTATTTCATTTAAGAAGTCAAAGGATCTCCATATGGACTCTAATGATGAAGAACTTCTCATATTTTAAGAGGAAGTAACTAGGGAGAAAGAAGAATCAAATCATGAAGATGAAGGTCCCAATGAAACTATACAATCTGTGGTAATCCCTGAATCTAGAAAGAGACCTAACTGGTTGAAGTATACACTACTAGATGCATAAGTTTGTGGAGAAGATCAAGGCACATTCAAGGAAAGCAAGAAGCCCAAATGGTAATCTGGGTATGCAACCTACATGAAAAAACTAATAGAAGCAAAGCCATCCACTTTTTAAGAAGTTGTCAATAACCAAGAACAGAAGGATTCCATGAATAAATAATATCAATCAATAATGAAGAATGGGGTTTGGGATATCGTACCTATGCCTGAAGACAAGTCTGTGGTAGCTTCCAAATGGATATACAAGATTAAACATGCAAAAAATGGAGTATTGATAAATATAAGACAAGATTTGTGGCTAAGGGATTCTCTCAACAAGAAGGCATTGATTATGAAGAGACATTTTCTCCAACAGCAAGGTGTACAACTATACTATCATTGGTCTCTTTAGCAGCATCGATGGGATAGAATATTCATCAAATGGATGTCAAGACTGCATTCCTAAATGCAACAATTGATGAGGAAGTCTATATTGAGCAACCTTTGGGATTTGAAGTTAAATATAGAGAGGCATATATTTTCAGGTTGAAGAAGGAATTATATGGCCTCAAGCAAGCACCAAGGACATGGTATGCTAGGATGGATGCATACCTACAAAGATTAGGATTCACAATTTTTTTTGTTGATTTGAACATTTATATCAAGGTTGTGAAGGGTGAGTTTGTAATCATTCTTATATATGTAGATGATCTTCTCTTGACAGGTGTGGAAGGTAAAAATGAAGAATTTAAGAAGAAATTAGTAGCATAATTTGACATGAAGGATATAGGGTTGATGCACTATTATTTGGGACTAGAAGTCTGGCAAGGACCTGATGAGATCTATCTAGGTTAATGGGAAGCATGTGATCTATATTTTGAAGAGGTTTGACCTGATGGATTTCAAACCAATGACAACCCTGATGATCACAAACTTGAAAATACTAAGGATTTATAAATCAATCCCTGTGGATCCTACCAGGAATAGACAATTGATTATCTCACTAATGTACTTGGTGAATACACGACTAGACATATGTTTTGTAGTGAATGTTCTCATTCAATTCCAAGTTGAGTTGAAGCATGATCATTGGATAACAACAAATCATATACTGAGATATCTGCAAGGAACAATCCACTATATACATATTCCGGCTGGGGAGGGAGTGAGCAGGATGGAAGGAGAACTACATGAGGATGTTTTATTTTTAGATCCTCCATGATATGATGGATGAGAAGAAAGAAAGAAATGATTTCTTTGAGTAGTGCCAAGGTTGAATATATTGCAGCCTTTGAAGTAAGCAGAGAAGTTCTCTAGTTGAGAAAGTTGTTGAACGACTTGTTTGAAGGACCAATAGACCATATAGTGATACATTATGATAACACTAGTTGTAGAAGATTATCTGAATACCTAGTATTTGATCAAAATACAAAGCATATAAACAACAAGTATCACTACATTTATAAGATAGTACAAGATGGTGTACTACAACTACGGTTTGGTTGATATATCCTCCCTAGTTGAGAGGGAGAGATAGGCACAACATTCTTGTCTTCACTTGGGAGGAAATAATGGAGGGTTGGGTAAGCATCTGGCATCTGATACTCTTTGAGGATGTGGTAGGGCATCCAAGATAAGAGTAGTTGTAGAGGACCGATATTATTTAAGGATTGGATATCCAAGATAAGAATAACCTTGGTGGAACATACTCTGAGAAAACCTGAGTGGGATGATGACTAGTGATGATAAAGGGAAGCAACCTGAAGAAAGTGGCTAGGTCCGTAAGGCTCCAAAAAAGGAGGTTGGGTTTGATCTGGAGCACGTAAAGGAAACATTCATGGAAGCAAAGAAGAGCTTCGCTAAGGCTTCTACCTCAGGATGTTAGGACAAACTGTCTGTAGAGGTTGACCCCTCTGTGCTTACCACCTTCCTGGAGACGTGTATGAAATTACTGTGCGATAACAAGGTGGTGAAAGGACTACAAGAATTTATAAATAAGTGTGCTGGTAAGAAAACTGCTCCTAAAGGACACCACGCAGTTAGAAAGATCAGTAAACATAAGACGAGAACAGGGCGCGAAATGAGGCTCACCACGCAAATAGAAGACTCTGAGATGGACTAGGTTATTTTGGATCTGGGGTCCGATGCAAACATTTTTCCTAAACAGACGTGGGAAAGAATGGGAAGACCTGCGCTGCAGTGGTCTCCAATTCAATTGAGGATGGAAAACTAGCAGAAGATTATCCCTATGGGGCAATTTCATGGGGTGACCATAGATATAGAAGGTGTGAGCACACTGGTTGATTTTGAAGTGATAGAAATTATTGATGAAAACAATCCATACCCCACACTTCTGGGAATTGATTGGGCTATCGACATGAATGGGGTCATCAATTTAAAGAAGCAGATGATGTCGTTTGAAAGGAAATCGCTCCACGTTGTAGTACCATTGGACCCTATAGAAGGACCATGCTATACTGAAATGGACCATGACTATGAGGAAAATGACGATGATTTGGATCAAATATATAAAATAGCAATGCGAGACCAAGACTAGGTTAATCCGATAGCTAGTGGACAAACTGCATGGGATTGCGAAAGCTCCTGTACCTCAGATTCAAATGAAGAATTGGAGCATTGTTAGAATAGGTTGCATGAAGTATCTATGATGTGCTGCAATATGATGACTAAATCATTGCGTTGTGTATCATCGGAGATAATAAATTTACCTTATTATGATGATTTAATTGATGTAGATAAGTTTTTGGATGCCTTTGAAAGAGAATTACTTGAGAACCATCGCTTCCAAGAATTGGATTTGGCGCTGCGGGCTACACCCACATGGTGGTGGGTTATGCATAAAGACAACTTTGATGAATGGTGCGAGTACAGAAGAATGATGAGATTGCGATTTGGTCACCCAAAAGTTCAGCTAACTAAGAAATACGATGGGAGAAATGATCCACGCGATCATTTAGCAAAGTGAACTAAGATCTATGGAATGGAGCCGCAGCTGGAGTGGGTGCATTTATTCTATCACACTTTGGATATAATCCCTATGAATTTGTACTTGGAGACAAAGCTCCGCCATGGCACCACTGAGTGGGATATCTTAAGAGAAGGGTTTTTTATGACCTTCGGTTTTGAGGATGGGTTCGAAATCATTGACGATGTGCTGCAAGAGGTTAAGGTAGCAATCTTCAGAATACTGTAGGATCCTTTAGAATTAGTTCAACCAGATTGGAGCACCTAGCTGCGCCATGCACTGGAATGCTATAATGTGATTGCTGAAGGGGAGGATGAGGATCCATGCAATATTAAAATCCCAGAAGTAGAAGGCCACCGCGAGGTTGAGGAACCGCAAACAGAGAATGCAAACATCACTACACCATTGAAAACTAGGAAAATAAACATTGGCATAGAAGTAGAACTAAAATTTGTGAATATTGGGGATTACTGGGATGACGCTACAGTAGATAAAGTCACTGAGTTGCTCTGTGAATATCAATATTTGTTTCCTACAAAATTTTCAGACCTAAAAGGTATCATAGGAGACTTAGGCGTAATGAAAATTACCTTGAAACTGAACGTGAAGTCGATTAAGCAGAGGCCATATCGCCTTAATCCCAAATACAAAGAAAAGGTCCACTTAGAATTAGACAAGATGCTTGAGGCGGGTATTATTGAACCAGTGGAGGAATCTGATTGGGTGAGCCCAATGGTAGTCCAAGAGAAGAAGCAAAAAGGAGAGATATGGATTTGTGTAGATCTTAGGAAGATTAACGATGCCTGCATCCATGATCCCTTTCCGACACCATTCACAGATGAAGTACTGGATAATGTTGGAGGGCAGGAGGCCTACTCATTCACTGATGGGTTCTCTGGGTACCATCAGATTAAGATCATGCCAGAAGACAAGAGTAAGACAACCTTCACGACGGAATGGGGTTGATTCTAGTACATAGTGATGTCGTTTGGACTTAAGAATGCGTCAACAATCTTCTCGCGCGCAGTCATCTCGACATTCAAGGAATTTATTCACAAATTCTTGGAAGTATATTTTGATGACTGGATAGTATTTGGGCTAGTAAAGCGCCATGTAGCTAGTTTGTGCTTGATGTTGGATACGTGACGAAGGTATCAGATTGTGCTAAACCTGATGAAGTGTTTGTTCTGTGTCCCTTTCAAAATTTTGTTGGGTCATGTGGTGTGCAAGCAAGGACTAATGGTGGACCCTACTAATATTGCAGTCATAGTCAATTTGGAAGCTCCAAGGAGTGTCAAATAGTTGCGTGCAACACTAGGCCATACTAGATACTATCGAAAGTTCATCTATGTTCAGACTACAGTGCCCATGGAGAAGCTGCTTAAGAAGGACGCTACATTTTGTTGGGATGAAGAATGTCAGTGCAGTCTGGATGTATTGAAGGAAAAAATGGTCACTGTGTTGATCCTGGTATTCCCGGGTTGGAAGAAGGAATTCCATATGCATGTTGATGCCTCGTGTATTTCTTTGGGAGCAATGTTGACACAGGCTAGTGAAGGGGAGATGGATCATCCTATAGAGTTTGCAAGCAGGAAGTTGTCAAAGGCTAAAAAGAGTTATTCGACGACAGGGCACGAAGATTGGATATGGTGTATGCGCTCCAAAAATTCATACATTACTTGTTGGGCGGACATTTCAAGATGTACATAGACCATTTTGCATTAAAGTATCTAGTTAATAAGCTTGTGTTGGGGGGGGAATATACAGGTGGCTGTTGTTATTTCAAGAATATGATTTTGAGGTCATTGTGAAGCCAGGAAGGTTGAACGCAGGGTCTGACCATATGTCGCGCATTGAGACAAGAGAGGAGCCTACTAATATAGAGGAAGGGTTGCCTGATGTGCATCTCTTCATGGTGCGCGTAGCGGATAACCACTTCTCGAATATTATCCATTTCTTGACTACAGAGACGACTCTAGAAGGATACACCGGTTAGTAGAAGAAAGAGTTGGTAGTGCGTGCGGAAGATTTCTCAGTCATTGCAGGCCATTTGTATAATATGGGATCGGATGAGATACTTCGACGTTATGTGCCCAATTTTGAATGAAATAGTATCCTCCCTAAAGCTCATGGAGGAGCTGTGGGAGGGCATTATGCAGGGAAGGCAATAGTGCAGAAGGTTTTGTGTGTTGGGTTATGTTGGTTGATGTTGCATAAATATTCTAAAGAATGTTGTAGGGCATGTGACACATGTCAGAGAACGGGCAGGCCATCATGAAGGGATGAGCTTCCCTTGAATCCACATGTTTCATTGTAGCCATTTGAGAAATGGGCAATTGATTTTGTAGGGTCGATTCAACCCCCAAGAAAGAAAACTGGTGCACGCTATATCATCACCGTAGTGGAATATTTGATTAGATGGGAGGAGGCACAACTCGTGAAGGACTCTATAGGGGCGAAATCAGCAAAGTTTTTGTTTGAATATATGTTGATCAAGTTCAGTTGCTCGAAGGTTTTGATGAGTGATTGCAGTACGCATTTTCTCAATGAAACAATTAGCGCGCTGATAGAAGAGTTCCAGGTTTACCATCAGAAAAGTACAACATATCATCCTCAGGCAAATGGAATAGTTGAGGATTTCAATAAGATATTGGAGAATGCATTGATAAATATTTTTAATGCACAGTGGAATGATTGGGACGTGCACGTACCAGCAATGTTATGGGCATACAAGACAACTTGCAAAAAGATCACTGGTCAGACACCTTTTCGGTTGGTTTATGGCATAGAAGCTGTGATGCCTATGGAGTATATTGTGCCTAGTCTACACATTGTAGATTTCATAGGAATGGCGGACCGCAGAGCCATAGGAAAATGGATCGCATAGCTAATGGAGCTCAAAGAAGATGGGTTTTTGGTTGGATTCCATCAGTAGGTTCAAAAGGAATGTGAAAAAGCTTGGCATGATTGGCACATCAAACTGTGCACCTTCAAGGTAAATGACTTGGTTTTATTATATGATAGTAAGTTTGCTAAGTTTCAGGGAAGTTTCAGATGCACTCGCTGGGGCCATATGTCGTTAAAGAAATCACAGTTGGTGGCACAGTTCAGCTCGCGAAGTTGAATGGAGAACACTTTCTGGGAAGGGTAAATGGAAGCTGATTGAAGCCATACACAGGGGATCCGGCCCAATGACTATATGACAGCAGCCTAGTCTTAGCGCTCCAGGTAGCCATAAGGGGGTGCGGGACTATAAACTACACTGCCTAGTTTATAGAACTACATGACAGGGGGGCTGCATGAAAAAGGGTGGTGTCACAGTGCCAGAAGTGGCACAAAGGGAGCTATGATACCGAGGGAGATACCATGCAACACAACTAGAAAATGACCATTACAGTCATTTTTCATGATTTGATATCCAAGAGACGGTTAAGAGGAGCAGGGAGGTGACATTTAAGGCTGAATTTAAGATTAAAATATTTGCAGATCTTCTGCCAAACCAACATTTATGGATGGATTTTTGGGGAAACAATCGAATTTGAATTCAAATTCACTTATAAATTACGCATGGCCATCCAGTAAAGAACACTTTTAATCCTTAGAATTCTTGTGATGTGTTGTTTGTCGTTTATGAATCATGAGTTCTTTGAAGATTTGATCGCAAGCCCCGTGTTCGATAAATTTCTCGAGTTAGACATAAAACTCATTCACAACATCATGTTAGGACCAGGTCCCATTGAGACTACAAGCACTAAAGGAACTATTGCCTCTGAAGGAGCTACTCCAGAGGTTGTGAGCATGGAGGCTCCGGCTCCTGTGCCTACGGTGCCAAGGTCATTTAGGCTGAAGCCTACACCAATGCATGAAGTTCCCAAACTGAAGAAAGACAAGCAGAAGAGGCCAATGCCAGTGTGCGAGTCGCTGAGGAAGCACTCTACTACCTAAGCCCAGAAGAAAGATAAACAACTAGCAAATGATAAGGAGAAATTTGTAGATTTGGAGGCCAAAGAGGGCGTGGAGAATATAGATGCCAAGGGCGTGGAGCCCATCTCCAAATTGTCAAATAATATCCCTCCACATAAGGGAAAATTCAAGATTGCTAAGGATCCAGACGGAGAAATTTCATTATCCATATGCCCCTGTTACCTAAGAGCATCACCTTCGAAGGACCACGCCTGGCGTGAGTTCCCCATTTAAAGCTAGAAGACTAGGATTTGGCGTACCATAAAAGGTTCCCCCACATCGTGATGGAAAACTACATGAATTGGGTGTACTATAAAGAATCAGGTGTCACCACGTTGGAGAAAGTGGAGTGGATTCACAGAGTGAATTAGTTGGGGTTGTTGAACCTGCTTTGGGTGCCCCACTACCACCGCTCCAACATCAATCTCATTTGTATCAAGCAATTGCTGACCCTGGTGCATGATGTATGTTTGTGGTTGAGTGCACCGATCCCAATCACAGACATGCTGACCCATCGGATGACACTTCTACCACATTTAGGCTTGAATCTAGCCAAGGATTTTAGCGGAAAGACGAGTGAGCACGACCTGCCAGACAAGATGAAGAAAAAGTTTGACCTAGTCAAGAAGCCGCGCAGGTACTCCATAACATCTATCATCGACGCTATGGTGAAAATTGCTACATAGATATTAGCTTGTAAAGTCATGAGGAAATTCCATGCGGGCGAGGTTCTGGTGCTAATAATTTCATTAGTCGCACAGTGTGTGAAGGATAATCAGTTTCCTCCCTTGGAGAAAGGATTGTCGGAGGTTGCACAATTTGCCTCCCTTTGGGCCACAAAGGATGTCGCGTGGGTCATGGAGACCAAATTTTTTTGGGTCTTGATGGAGGAAAGCCTTTGCACGGCCATCAACCAGAAGCCACGGTTGTCCCTGATGGTCTATGAGCAGTTGTCGGAGTACACGGAGTTTAAAGTAGACTTCCACCATGTATATATCAGGGCACAAAAGGATCCACAACAGAAGTGGTTTGATCTGCCCTATCTGATCATAGATGATGCCATTCAAGATGTTATCAAGTGCTAGCCAGCAGATTGGAATTCTCCATCCGATCTAGCCGCAGGAACTAGGCGCAAGGGGTTTTGTGGAAAAGAAGAAGCAGGAGGAAACGAAGTAGGTGGTCTAAAAGTTGGTCGCACAACAGAGGAAAGAGGCCGAGGATAAGGCCCAGCTGGAAAAGAAGTGTGCTACGAAGCAACAGGCTGAGCAAGAACAATGCGACTTTGAGTGGAGCGGTAAATCCACTTCACCCCAGACTGAGGAAGAAGAGCAGTCAGAACAGGGTGATGGAGGTGAGGAAGGATAGATCACTCCCTTCCAGGTGAAGAGGTATAGGGAACAATAGAAGGAGGGGCCCTGGAAGAAATCAAAAGTGACGAAGCCACTGCTAGATCCCATCACGCTCACAGAAGGCGATCTCGACGAGATCAGAGATAAGGTGCGTGATACCACAACGGAACTACTGCAGCAGTTCAAACAACAACACCTCCAGTCACTTGGTGCTATTCATAAGGATCTGCGTGAGATGTAGATCCATACCAGCTAGATACAGGTGGGCGCAGGGCAAGTGAGCACCGCACAGATGAACCTGACACCAGGGACTAGTCAGGCTACATAAACGGTCATATCCATGGATCTATGGTCAGTCGTGCTACTGGAAGGATCATTGAGCGCTAAATCAGCTGATGACAAGGTCATCGTGAGTTCTCTAAAAATTGGCCTCAACCTTGCAGCGCTCCCTAACGAGTATCTTCACATGTTGTAGTCAGGTGTGACATCAGAGTTAAGAGCACAGGAGCGACACACTCTCATCTTAATCTATGAATACTGAGTGAACAACGAGCAGATATTCGCTGAGAATATAGAGGCCTTGAAAGCAAAGGAGACAATTTAGGCATAGAGCGCCCAGTTGGCGGCCACAGTGGCAGAAGCATGTAGGACATTTCCAGAGTTGCACATACCTGAGGAGGCGCCACTGGAGGCCAAGATTAGAAAACTTGCAACGGGTGTGTGTGGTGCTAAGACATAGGTGACCAGAGTTAAGTTTGAATTGAATATGAAGATCACAGAATTGGATCTCAAGTCACAGCCTTTGACTCTGCCAGAAGTTAGGGAACAATGCAAAGTCATTGTTAAGGATGGAGTAGCTACTGTGGATGTCATGGTTGTAGACTACACAATGTTTTTTGAGCAGGCCATGGAAGTAGTAACGACCCTGCAGGAATATTCCAACCTGCAGAGATTCATGAGCTTCAGCGACAATATGATGAAGTGCGAGCGACGACGCACTCAGTGGATACAGTACAACACCTAGCCAAGTCGTAGGAGGGAAGAAACTCCTTCAACAAGTGGAAGAAGTGCAAAAAACAGAAGCAGTCCTTAAGGTGCAGCTAGATCCTTGGCTAGAAGAAACCTACCAAGTCTCCACCAACATATGCAGAAATTGGCGAACCTACAAATTAAACAATAAAAGATCAAGCAAGACAGTGCGGGACCAGCCACAGAACAACTAGTTGAACAGGTGAAGCAGGAAGCCACGCAGAGTGTGGCTAAAGTAGCAGTGGTGCAGGTGGAGCTGGGGGATATTCGTAACAAGATCTCTGTGCTAGCCAATTGACTTGAGGGTGAGTCACGATCTTTGTGTTGGGGTCCTGTTGGGATGGGGTACCCTAGGTCAATTTTGGGGCAAAAGCCCAAGTTTTGATGTAAAGTCTCCACAAGTTGTGGTGGCGGAGCGCGTAGTTAGTTCAAGAGTCAAAAAGGGTTTTACCCTTCTTTTATGTAACTTAAGTCGGCTTTTGAAGATCTACCCGTGGTCTGCAGACCCTGGTATTTTATAAATAGGTGTGTCTTAGGGATGTTTAAGACAAGGAAGAGAGTTTTGTATATGGTATGATGGAAAGAGTATAGAGAGTTAGCGCAAAAGAGTAAGGAGGAAGGCTCTGTAGTTGTGTGCGCAAAGGCCTAGAGTAGTGTCTACAGCCAAGTATGTGGACCCCTGTAGCTGAGTGCACAAGGAAGGCTTGAGTTTGTAAGCTTAACTGAATATCAATAAAGAAGAATGTTGCAGAAATTTTTGTGTTTTATCTTTACTTCTGTTATGTATGAATGCGCTTTATGCTGTGATGAATAATGGTTTTGTGAAATAATGATGTATTGATGCGCTACTTTACTTGATCTATATTGTTATCTGAATGCAATTGATGTTAATTGTTTACATGAATATTATAACATTTGTTGTTAAAGTTATCGAACACTTAAGTAGATCTGAGCAAATAATGGTCTAAGAGTAATTTATGGTGCACGTAAATAGCTAATTCACCTATTCAGGGTCTAAAAAAGCTAGTCGTAGACCTTTGCGAAGGTCTAGAGGCTGATTAAAGGAAGTTACATTGATAATCCATAAGGGCTTATTGATCTGTGCGAAGGGAGATCTAGGGCACAAAAAGGACATCACACTAATCTTTGGGTGTAGAAACTTGGTTCCACCATCTGCCCGTGCTGCTTTGGGTGGGACTTCAGTCCAGGCTCCATGGATTGATGGTGAAGGGACAATAGTGTAGGGATTTGTTTGGCGCAACTAACTCTGAACCTGGGTCAGGACCCACTAAGCCAACACAAAATATCCTGAGATGTCCAATGTCGAGCTTCACACCTATGAATACTTCTTTGGGAGTTTTTTTGTCCAATTATTGATGAGGTACCTAGTTTTGAACATATATTGTTGTATTTGTAACTTCTCCACAAAGGAATTTTGACAACTTTTAATCATATAGCATAGCTTGAGTAGCTTCTACAATGGACCTATTGTTTCTTTCGGGCACTCCATTTTTCTCAGGGTTGTAAGGTACAATAGTTTTCTTCTTGATTCCGACCTAATTGCAAAAATCAATGAACTCATTTGAAATGTACTCTCCACCATTTTCGGATTGGAATACTTTGATCTTCTTCCCTGTTTGATTTTCTATCAACACCTTGAAGTCCTTGAACATATCAAAAGCATCATCCTTGTGCTTTAAGTAGTATATCCATGTCTTCCTGTAGAAATCATTAATGAATATTATGTAGTAGAGATGTCCACCAATAGATTGCACAAGCATGGGTCTGCATAGATCAGAATGAATGAGTTGAATAATATCATTGGTTTTTTTCTTGCTAGAGGGGAATGTTCCCCTTATCTTGTTTCCACTGGAACATCCCATACATACTCCATCATGATTGGCTTGAACATCAGGCATCCTAGAGACTAACTTATTCAATTTTGGTAGAGCTTAATAATGTAGATGTGCTAACCTATGGTGTCATAGCTCACTTTGATGATTAGTGTCATGGATCATTTCTAGTAGAGGTCTTCCATTGACTCCATAGAGTCCTTCAACTATAGATCCCAAGGTGAAAGCATCTCTCATGCGAGGTTCCACAGGCCATGTGAGGACTTTTCCTTTGATGAAAGCTACTCTCATATCCTTGTCTTTGTGATCTGGAAATGTGGCACTTAGGATTCTTGTCTAACTTACAAGAACATTTCCTACTTCCAAAGCTTAAATGTTCCCAAGTCTTATTGATTAACCAATGCGGAATTAAAAATGTGCTTGAACAGAAGGTGTATCCAGGTGTTGTTTATTAAAATTGTTTATGTGTTGTAATTTAATGTGTTGAGACTGATATATAAATACATATAACAGTAAATCATGCAGCAATAAGAACAAACACATAACACAACAATTTAATTAGGAGTTCACCCAAAACTCTTAGGCTACGTCTCCATGAGCTCTAGTCAACTCAACTAGGCTCTCTGAGATTATGGTAAATTCCTTTTACAAGCTCTTAGCTCAACTCCACTATTTTACACAGCAACATTGGGTTCAGAACACCATCTTATCCCCTGGCTCTTGAAGCTCTCGGATTTCTGGCTCTCAACAATGTACAACTCTTTGGCTTTTCACTTGAACTCCAAGTGAATCCCTTGGCTACTCTACACATTTAGCTTTTGCTCTCTCGACTTCTTCTTTTTTTCTTCTGTGCTCTTGCTTATTCTCTATTTTAGCAACAACCCCAACAACCAACCTTTGTCTCTGACATTCATGGCTTTTAAATCCAATCGGCGCTTGTCGGTTCATCTTCCCTCTCGGGCTCTTTGGCTTTTGGCCTTGGTCTACTCAAATCCCCCTCTGAGCATTAGCAACCATTGCTAAACGCTTTCAGGGGTAGTGGCCACCTATGCTGTAATGGAAGAGTGCATCGGGCCTTTGAAATCCCTGAAACAACCATTCTCTGTTTACATAGATAAATGCATTCAAACATGGGAAAATCCTCTAAAACACTATTCATCAGACTTCAAAAGTCCTCAAATCTGCTCTATATTCCTATCGGGTCTGCCTGGAATCGCTTATTGCATGTCCACCATTGATCTTGAAGATCTAGATCCAACGGCTATGGTTCATTTCGGGCGGCTCATTCGTATAGGGGTTAACTTCCCGAAAAGGGTGGTTTTCTCTCTCAATGTGTCATTCAGTGGATGGGATCGGGTCGAGCACGGTCAAAACCACTCACCGCCTACGGCCCGCTCGAAATCTTTCTTATTTCGTAGTTTCCCTTTGTATTTTAAAAATACATTAAAACATTGCAAAATCCCACAAAACGACCAATATTGGACTTGAAACAATATATAATTTCATTCACAAACCCTTTAGGGTCCGATTTTCATCACATCGGCACTTCCCTTCATATTTTGTTTAATAAACGAGATACGCAAAATACATAGAAATTCGTCATTTGATGGATCTCAAAATATATCAACTATCGCCTATAGCCCCATCGGGTCCGGCCATCGCATCGCATATATATATATATATATATATATATATATATATATATATATATATATATATATATATATATATATATATATATATATATATATATATATATATATATATATATATATATATATATATATATAGATGTATATAATGGTCCCATTCCTTTGCAATGTTCTGACGCGATATCGCGATGC
This sequence comes from Pinus tabuliformis, assembly GCA_031772625.1. Taxonomy (NCBI): domain Eukaryota; kingdom Viridiplantae; phylum Streptophyta; class Pinopsida; order Pinales; family Pinaceae; genus Pinus; species Pinus tabuliformis. The sequence continues at coordinate 1,435,596,645 of CM062818.1, read as the reverse complement.
GACTTGTCGCAATCGCATATCGCATAAGTCTCGGGGTCTTCCCATAGGGCATGGCCTATGCCAATTGCCGATTGTGATCTGTCGATTTCAGCGATCGCATCATCAGATCAGCCCGGTCCTATCATGTTTGCCACCGACGGCCTCCGCTTGCCACCGCCAATTGTGATATGCCAGATTTGACGGCTCCTGTGTGTTGTGCCTTTGACCACCGATAAGCCTATTTTTCCACTATTTCTTCATGCTTTTGCCTCCCGATAGTGTTATCCGCCTTTTTTAAAGGTTCTTCTTTTGCGCTAGTTTTTGGGTTTTTAGAAGACTTTGAAGACTTAGAGGGTTTTTAGGACCCATTCTTAGGGGATTTTGCCTCTTTTTCCAATGGAAAAAGGGCAGCTTCATTTTGTGATAACTTCTGCATCCTAAGTCAGTTTTTTCCCATTCAAGTTGCAGTAGATTCAGAATGAGACGATCTCTGCAATGGGGCTAGTTCCAGGAACTTCCTTGGACTTTCATTTTTCCTCTGTGAGAAACACTTAGACTTAGGAGCCTATCCAAAATCCATTTTGGATCATGCCTTCCCACTAAAATAACTTTTGGTCTCCAAAAGACTGATATATTGATCTGAACAGTAAATGAGAGTGACTCACCCTCTTCTTTCAGCCTCCCTACACTTTGCCTTGCATAGTGCCTCTGAACCAAAGTTTCTGACCACTTCCCTTCTTGGATGGGCTGGTCTTCTTGGGAAGAGTTGTCTTCCTCCTTGCCTTCCTACAAAACCTCTGCTGAAATGGTTATAGAAGGTGGTTTCAACTTCTTTGCCTTGATCATTGATCCAAGATGGCTCAAATGAATGTGAAGTACACTTGCTACACCAAAACTTTCACTTGCACTTGTTTGAAAAGTTGTCAACAACAACTGTTAACAACATCAGAAATACAGAAAACAATTGGATAGTATAACTCCTGCTTCAACAAAAGAACAGAATTCACATATTGCGAACACCTCCGTGTCTTACATCTGCATACAAATGATGGACTAGATAACAAGCCCACAAAACATGCCTTTAAGACAAATGACCCTTCAAGTCAAGCATGTAGAAAAAGAACATTTGGAATCTTTTTCAAAGGATGAAACACTTCATTATTACCTCCATCTTGGAGACCAAATCAACTTTTTCCAAGTTAATATTGCATTACATGCATGTTTACAATAAAGCAATCAACCCTTCAAGTTAATTACACATACATGTTCAAATACCAAGAAAACATCAACATCCATGGGTTCATGCACATCATGCTTATGCATTCATTTCATCCGTCAACTTTCACTTAAGCACACCGTAATTTTGAAGTTGAAATGAAATATAAAGTTGCAACAACAAAGTGAGTCTCCTACTCAACTTCTCCCATTCAATTTCTTGGTAAAGTCCTACAACTTGCATCTCATAAACAAGAAATGCAACTAGATGCATCAATAGACATGCAACCTTAATTCGAAAAGAACTCTAGCCATTTCTTCCTAATCCATTTCAAAGGTCCTCCCTTTGTCTACACATTAGCGTCAACATGTGAATCATTCTGAGACACATCATTCATGGAATCTTTCTTTCCATTTCTCCTGTCTTCTCTCTCCACTTTCCTCAACTTTTGTGGAAGCATTGTAGGATTCAAAGTCCAACATGTCTCAGCAAGATGCCCTTACTTATGGTAGTAAGTGCAACACTTGTGCATCCTCTTGACAACATGATCTGCCTTGTCCAATGGACCTTTCGCTCTTTGTTTCTTTTCCTTCAAAAGTTTCCTGTATGTGGCTATTCTCTTCCAACATCTAGAAACATTATGGTTATCCAAACCACAAAAGGAGCATGCAATTATTTTCCCATGCTTATGTGGAAATTTATCATGCTTTGCAAGATCATAAGGAATATGTTTAGAACCAGATTTATACCTACCTCTTTCACCTTTATTGCCTTCATGAGGAGGTGAAGCAAATGAGGAAGTGGCTCCCTTTGGAACACCATCAATCTCTTTAAGGCTTTTTGAGTTTCCACAGCTCTAGTTCAAGTGTGTGCTTCTGAACACTTGCATCCTGCAAATGATGTTTCAAGCCATTGCATTCCTCCTTAATACAATCTTCACACTCTGCAATGCAACCTCTTATTGGAGTTGTTTCAATGGCCTTCATGGCAGCTTTTGAACTCTCTCCATAAGATTGTCCATAGCCAAGACCCAAATACTTAGGCATTTCCTCAACCATTATTGGTTCAATAATAACTTGTGCATGCTTTCCCAAGCCCTTTCCTTCATAGCCCATCTTGGAGATTAGATTGGAACCTATGCCTCTAGTATATTTTTCAAAAGGACCAATATAAGCATTTTCAGAAGAATTTGAAGACAAACTGGAATGGTTTATCTCTTCTTCAAGTTGATACTTGACCAAGGCTTCTTTGGCAACAAAGAGTTGTGATTCCAACTCATGCATCCTCTTCAGGTTCATATTTGCAATACGAAGTTGCCTCTCCATTTCCCGCAGTCTGTTAGAAAGCAACTGCTTATCTTCCTTCATGGAATTTAGCTGCTCTCTAAGTATGCTGCTCTTTCTTCCATCCTCATACATTTCCCTCACCTTGTCCATCATGATGAACAAGTCTTGCTTCATGTCTCCATCAAAGAGTCTTGTGATGGAGAAGGAATTTGAGGATACACTTGAGGAGGTTGTCATTATGCCAATGAACAAAGAACTTCAAACAAGATTAATAAAGAGCTTATTTAAGCAATCTTTTGCAGCAAACCTCTTGTGCTTCAGGGATTGCTTTGAGGTCCTTTGGGATAGAATAATACCTTCAGCCCTTCTTCCTATTTGTCCTTCCTGGACTAAGCTATCAACAACTTTCCCTTCACTTCTGCAAACTCAAACAATCGTCAGTCTGCAAACAAGCATACAATCAACCTATGACTATTTAAACACTTTTTAGACAAGAAATCTTTGCTCTGTCAATCAAGCATCCTGATATAACCTCCTTTGAAGGTGGGTTTAATCAAACATAGGCTCTAATACCACCTGATCTGGAAATGGGGCACTTAGGCTTCTTGTCTAACTTACAAGAACCTTTCCCACTTCCAAAGCTTAAATGTTACCAAGTCTTATTGATTAACTAATGCGGAATAAAAAATATGCTTGAATAGAAGGTGTATGTTGGTGTTGTTTATTAAAACTATTTATGTGTGTAATTTAATGTGCTGAGGCTGATATATAAATACATATAACAGTAAATGATGCAACAGTAAGAACAAACACATAAGACAACAATTTACTTAGGAGTTCACCCAAAACCCTTGGACTACATCTCCGTGAGATCTAGTCAACTCAACTAGGCTCTCTGAGATTATGGTAAAGTCCTTTTACAAGCTCTTAGCTCAACTCCACTATTTTACACAACAACAATGGGTTCAGAACACCATCTTATCTCCTGGCTCTTGAATCTCTCAGCTTTCTGGCTTCTTAGCAATGTACAACTCTCTAGCTTTTCACTTGAACTCCAAGTGACTCCCTTGGCTGCTCTACGCATTTAGCTTTTTCTCTCTCGGCTTCTTTTTTTTTGCTTCTGTGCTCTTGCTTATTCTTTGTTTTAGAAACAACCCCAACAACCAACCTCTGTCTCTAACATTCATGGCTTTTAAATCCAATCGATGCTTGTCGGTTCATCTTCCCTCTCGATCTCTTTGGCTTCTGGCCTTGGTTTGCTCAAATCCCCCCTCTGAGTGTTAGCAATCATTGCTAAATTCTTTCAAGGGTAGTGGCCACCTGTGCTGTAACGGAAGAGTGCATCGGGCCCTTGAAATCCATGAAACAGCCATTCTCTGTTTACACAGAGAAATTCATTCAAACACAGGAAAATATGTCGAAACATTGTTCATTGGACTTCAAAAGTCCTCAAATCCACTCTATATTCCTATCGAGTCCGCCTGGAATCGCTTATCACATGTCCACTGTTGATCTGGAAGATCTAGATCCAACAGTTGTGGTTCATTTCAAGCGGCTCATTCGTACGGGGGTTAACTGCCTGAAAAGGGTGGTTTTCTCTCTCCACATGTTGTTCAGTGGATGGGATTGGGTGGAGCACGGTCAAAACCACTCACCGCCTACGGCCCGCCCGAAATCCTGCTTGTTTCGTATTTTCCCTTTGTATTTTAAAAATACATTAAAACATTTCAAAATCCCGTAAAACGGCCCATATCAGACTTGAAACAATATATAATTTCATTCACAAACCCTTTTGGGTCTGGTTTTCATCACAGTGGCGCTTCCCTTCGTATTCTGTTTAATAAACAAAATACGCAAAATACATAGAAATTCGCCGTTTGACAGATCTCAAAATATATCAACTATCGCCTATAGCCCTGTCAGGTCTGGCCATCGCATCGCATGCATATATATATAGATATATAGATAATGATCTCATTCCTTTGCAATGTTTTAACACGATATCACGATGCGACTTGTCGCAATCACATATTGGATAAGTCCTGGGGTCTTCCCATAGGGCATGGCCTATGCCAATCGCCGATTGCGATCTGCCGATTTCGGCGATCGCACCATTGCATTGGCTTAGTCCTATCACGTCTGCCTCTGATAGCCTCCGCTTGCCACCGCCAATTGCGATATGCCGATCAGATCTGGACCGTTGATCGGCCAGATCCAATGGATCCTGTGCGTTGTGCCTTTGACCGTCGATAAGCCTATTTTTCCACTATTTCTTCATGCTTTTGCCTCCCGATAGTGTTATCCACCTTTTTTAAAGGTTCTTCTTTTGCGTTAGTTTTTGGGTTTTTAGAAGACTTTGAAGACTTAGAGGGTTTTTAGGACCCATTCTTAGGTCTTTTTCTAAAGGAAAAAGGACAGCTTCATTTTTTTATAACTTCTGCATCCTAAGTCAGTTTTTTCCCATTCAAGTTGCAGTAGATTCAGAATGAGACGATCTCTACAATGGGGCTAGTTCCAGGAACTTCCTTTTACTTTAATTTTTCCTCTATGAGAACACTTAGACTTAGGAGCCTATCCAAAATCCATTTTGGATCAGTTTGAAAGTAGAAATCGATACCAAGTTCTTCTTTAATCTTGAAACATACATTACATCATGAAGAAGAATGGATTCACTTGAGTCCAAATGAAATTTGACAAAACAAAAACCCTTAACAGGATGAGTAAATTGTCTCCAAGAATGATTGTAAAACTTGTCCCTCTCAACCATATTAGATAGGACTTCCTTGTACCCAGAGAAATGTCCAGAAGCCCCACTATCTACCAACCAACTATCATACGAATATGGATGGGAAGAATTAGAAAGAGAGAAAACAAGAATATATTCATAGTGAATAACAACTGCATTATTTTCATAACTGGAATTCCTTGACCTCTTTTGAGGACGATGGCCTTCTCCATAGTCATCCAGAGTGTCTCTTCCCCTTCTATCATCCCTTCTTTTTCCATCATCTCCTCTTCTTCGATATTCACTTCTTATTTTATTATTGAACCTGTTGTTTTTTAATCCATGATTGTTGTTGTAATTGGATCTTGAAGCATCTCATTTCTTTAGGAAATATCAGGCATAGTGGTCATGCTTGTGAAAATTTTAGCATTCGATATCCTTTGATCTTCTATTAGAGTCATTTGATTCAGGAGGAGGCCTTCTTGAACCAGATCATTTTCCCCTTCCTTTTCTCTTCTTGTCTTGAGCAACAAATATGGAGGGCTCTCTTTCTTCATGCTTTCAAATTCTTCCTCTTGTAATGATCATGGCCTCTTCTTGAGTTCATTTACTAATGAGCTCTGATGCAGGAGCATCAAGGGTTTTTTTATTTTGTAAATATGTTAAAAGGGGGTGTGATGATTTTTAATATTTTATTAATTAATTTGCATAAAATAGGAGAAGGTGAGGATTTTTGTAAATATCTTTTTATTTAAAGGATATGAGGGAATTTAATTAGCTGAAAGATTTTAGGGATAAAGATCTATCCTTTAGGGATGTTGAGAGATTAAGGGGTTTTTTGAGGAATTGAAGGGATTGAGCATTTAATTTAATGATTTTTTTAAATTGTATAAATAGGAAGAAGTTTTAGAGAAAAAAACATTGAGATAGTTGGAGAGTGTGTAGAGAGCTCTGTATGTGAGCTTTTGGCAAACTGTAAAGGGCCAATGGAATGAAAAATCCGGCCAAAGAAGGGAGTTGTATTGTAAGTACTGTTTATTAATGCAGAATTTAATTTCTGAAGTTTATATTCCATAATTGAGTTGTGTGGAATTTATGGGGCAATTTAGATCAGAATGAAGCAATCCTGAAAAAGAAAATGCATGTATAAAACATGGATGAATTGAGTTCATACGTTCATGACATAAAAATGGGTGTTTGAATTCTTGTGAATTGTTAAAATATATGGTTCTGTTTTCAATTGACTGCAATCAAATGTCTATAATGCTGTACAATCTGAATGCAATAAGGTGCCAGACTAATATTTTATAGCTTTGAGTAAATCTTGATATAATGATTGAAATTTTGGTGAAGCCGACTGCAATACAGCCGAGACTTGGAAATTGAGATCGAGTATGTTTAAACGTTTTAGTAGACATTATTGAAGTTCGATAAATATTCGGATGGCACCGAATCGTTGAACAGTTTGGTAAGTCGATATTGTGCAATTGATACACAATATGCAGGTAGAGGAGACAAGATTTAAATTGGCTCGATTTCTATATGCAATTGTACAAAAGGTTAACGATGTTAGTTAATGCAGTGAATTAATTTCGAAACGAGAGCGATTCCAAATCTGGACGCCGAGTAATGGACGCAGAGTTTTGTTGCTGGAAAATTAATACAGGTATGAGCAGCGTTGTTTTCTAAAACGTTGAATCTGCGTTGAACTTGGTGAATTGGGATAGTTGAGATCGATTAAACCAATCCACAGTTACTGGTTATAACAGCGCAATAGAAACATCAATAAAATCCAGTTTTGAATTCATTTACACTGTGGTGCTTGATGGATTGAAATTGTATGAAAGCCTGTAGTTAAATCCAGAAGTTGTGAATCAAATGTATGGTGGAAATACAATTGATCCGGCGGAAATTTGCAGAACCAGGGAGTGGCAATGAAGATGATCCAAAGGTCAATGTGTGAATATGAGTCGAATGGAATTGAATGCGTTATCAGCTGAATGGAAGGTAAGTTAAATTCCATGGTTCAGATTGTCATCAAAGTAAATTCCGATTGTAAATGAATTGGGAGCGTTGGTATTTTTTATCACTGGTATGTATAAGTGGCGCAGCGTTGTGAATAAACAAGTGATATCGACTTATGAATCATTGGGTTTCATGTATGGAGAAGTTCTGGCTTAAATAATAGAACAGTCGCCACATAGATGTCAGAAATGTTTGAATGGAACGCTGTGTAAAAATTGTATGGATAATTGAAAGTCTCAATTTGTAATCAAAGGTAAGAGAACACAGGACTGTATTCCTGAAACTCTGTTTATTCATTGGAATGCAATTAGAACCGGTTTCAATAACTGTGTGGAGAAATAGCAATTCCATAATCATTACTGAGGTGCAGATGCTGAGATACATGGTGAGTAAATAATGTTGGTATTCCAGGCCACTATTGAAATGAAATCGAATTATTGGAATTGAACTGTAGGAGCGCAGGTTGAATGGCAAATAGAAGAAAGGAGCGCTGATTGCATGGGTAAGTCATGTATGTAAAATTGTCATGACTATGTGTTAATTGATAATTATATTTAAACTGGAGAGTTTTAAGGGCGCACCTAAATGTTGAATTAAGAGGAGATAATATTTGGTCAAGAGGTTAACTTAATGGAGTTCTAATTAAAGTCTTCACTTAAGACTTCAAAATGAATTTATGTGTAGAGAGATTTGAACTCACATTATCATTTGGTTTGCTATGAAGGATTCAAAGAATGAATATGCCGGTGAATGAGTTTTTTTGTTTAAGTTGGGAATTTACTGAGATGTAATTTGTCATGAACAAATTAATGGAAATCCTGGGTATTGCAGGCTAGGCTCTAGGCTTGCGTCAATTTTTGGTATCAGAGCTTGGCTCTGTTGAATTGAAAAATGTTTATTTTCTGAATTAAGGGCAAGAAGGTTTGTTGAACTGAAATGTATTTTTGAATGTGTGATGAATGATGAAGATCAGATTTGAAATCTGATATGCAGCATATATAATTGCAAGTGAACAGAATGCAGGTAAAGGAGATCAGATTCTAATCTGAAAGTCAAGCAACCAGAGTACAGTTGGGAGAATTAAGAAGAACAATTAAGTTCTTAGAGGCAGGGAAAGCAGAATTAAGCAGAGATTGTAGAGACAGAAAGAATCCACGGCAATGTTGGGGAATGGAAATTCACTTGGATCGTGCAGGTATTGTGTTTGGTTAATTTTGATTTGAGTTTTACTGACAAAAAAATGGAATGAGGATTGATGGTTGCAGCAAAGAAGAAATTCAGCAAATAAGAAATTGTTGCTGACAGCTAAAGTTTTCCAGATCAAGCCAGAAGATTGGAAGAGAGAATCAGATTTTAAAATCTGATTGACCGTGGTTGAATATCGAGAATTTATGCAGAGGAAGCATAAAGATTTGTTGGAACAGATTTGCAGGAGTGATGAGATTTTGAAGGTAAATGAAGTGCAGATGAATGGAAGGATAAGATCAGGCGAGATCTTGGAGGTAAGATGATATGTTTTTGAAGAATAAAATATTGTAGTCTTTGCATTGAAATATTATTGCAACTCCCAAAAGGCAATTGCTAACAGATAAAGGAAGCTGGTGAAAGTTTCTAGGTGAAACATAGAGGTGGCAGAACCTTGAGGAAATCCAATAGAGATTGGATAAGGAGGACAGTTGTGTTCTTAGAACAGGCAGATGAGTTGAAGCCCGGGAAGAGCAAAGAGAAGTGCTCAAAGGAGGTTCCAGAGATAGAACCAATTGCTTGCCAAAAGACTGAGTGAGGAGAGCTTGGTGAGGTAAGTGGCGGCAGGACAGGACTTGCTGCTGAAGAGGCTTTAGTGCAACTCATAGAAAAGTGAGTAAGGAACTCATAGAGATGGAAAGGATGATGACTAGTGACAGTCGTAACAAAGGTTCTGAAATAAATCACAGCAGAGGACAAAAGGAGAAGGGCGCCAAGGCAGTTGGCATACAGAGACAGTTAAGCAAAGAGGAATATGAGAGGGAGAAGGCTGAGATAGCAGTTCAGCTTGAGGTGTTAATGGAGATGTTGCAAAGAAATGAGGTAGACCAGAAGCATGGTTATGTCATGAGAAAGAAGCTGAAATGGCAGAGGCTACAAGAGAAGTGGAATCATCAGGTAAATATGCAAATGATAAAGGAACTAAGGGAACTTGAACAGGTTATTGATGCCAGACAGAGAATAGAGAAGCTCGAAACAGTTGAGCTACAGCAAAAGGAAGATGTTGAAGTTTCGATATGTTACCCAGAGAGTGGACCATTACTTTTTGAAAGTGATGAAGAGCTAGAGGAGTTGAATCATATGAATGATTCAAAGCAGCCCGAAGACTTGATGACTGAAGCATCAAATAAGACCGTAAGGTCTTGTGATTTTAAAACTAATGATTTGTGTGTGATTGCAGGTTTGGAAGAAGAGGAAGAACATCTACTGAAGGATGTTAAAGAAGATTTAGCAGAAGAAAGACCATGTGATAATGAGACAATAACAAATGAGGATATGGAAGATCGTGTAAAGTTTCCGAAGTCCACTCCAAGTAAAATCATTGAGTTATATAGAGAATTGGACTTTCAAAGGAGGAAATTGGAAGAACAGAGGATGAATGTCCAGGATAAGAAGGATGACAAAGCAGTTGTCATAAAAGAAATTGCAGATGAGGAGCAAAGGAATGTTGCAGAGGGACAGGAAGTTAGGGAGGCCGCAACATTCATAGTGACAGCTAGAGCAACATGTGAGGCAACATTTATAGTAGCAGCAGCAGAAAAGGTGATCAAAACAAGTGAAGAACAAGTAAGAATGAGAGTTCAGCAATCAAGAGATGGAAACAATCAGCAGACAGAGGATATACTGGACAGAGAAATTGAGTTGATAAGGAGGTTAATGACAAAAACATCCCAGAGAAAGACAACCGAAAGAAAGAAAAGGAGCGACAACAAGAGAATGACAGTGAAAGATTGCAAGAGCAGAGCAAGTGGAGCTCTACAGCACAAAATATGGAAACCTGGAAGACAACAGCAGATAACAACAGCAGTGAAGCAATCGACAAGCATGGGAAGATTACAAAATAAAATTTGGGATGCAGGAGGAGATATCCAGACTTATGACCAGGTGGTCATGAATTTTCTTACATGGGGAGTCTGATGCAGGAGCATCAAGGGTTTTTTTATTTTGTAAATATGTTAAAAGGGGGTGTGATGATTTTTAATATTTTATTAATTAATTTGCATAAAATAGGAGAAGGTGAGGATTTTTGTAAATATCTTTTTATTTAAAGGATATGAGGGAATTTAATTAGCTGAAAGATTTTAGGGATAAAGATCTATCCTTTAGGGATGTTGAGAGATTTAGGGGTTTGTTGAGGAATTGAAGGGATTGAGCATTTAATTTAATGATTTTTTAAAATTGTATAAATAGGAAGAAGTTTTAGAGAAAAAAACATTGAGATAGTTGGAGAGTGTGTAGAGAGCTCTGTATGTGAGCTTTTGGCAAATTGTAAAGGGCCAATGGAATGAAAAATCCGGCCAAAGAAGGGAGTTGTATTGTAAGTACTGTTTATTAATGCAGAATTTAATTTCTGAAGTTTATATTCCATAATTGAGTTGTGTGGAATTTATGGGGCAATTTAGTATCAGAATGAAGCGATCCTGAAAAAGAAAATGCCTGTATAAAACATGGATGAATTGAGTTCATACGTTCATGACATAAAAAGGGGTGTTTGAATTCTTGTGAATTGTTAAAATATATGGTTCTGTTTTCAATTGACTGCAATCAAATGTCTATAATGCTGTACAATCCGAATGCAATAAGGTGCCAGACTAGTATTTTATAGCTTTGAGTAAATCTTGATATAATGATTGAAATTTTGGTGAAGCCGACTGCAATACAGCCGAGACTTGGAAATTGAGATCGAGTATGTTTAAACGTTTCAGTAGACATTATTGAAGTTCGATAAATATTCGGATGGCACTGAATCGTTGAACAGTTTGGTAAGTCGATATTGTGCAATCGATACACAATATGCAGGCGGAGGAGACAAGATTTAAATTGGCTCGATTTCTATATGCAATTGTACAAAAGGTTAACGCTGTTAGTTAATGCAGTGAATTAATTTCGAAACGAGAGCGATTCCAAATCTGGACGCCGAGTAATGGACGCAGAGTTTTGTTGCTGGAAAATTAATACAGGTATGAGCAGCGTTGTTTTCTAAAACGTTGAATCTGCATTGAACTTGGTGAATTGGGATAGTTGAGATCGATTAAACCAATCCACAGTTACTGGTTATAACAGCGCAATAGAAACATCAATAAAATCCAGTTTTGAATTAATTTACACTGTGGTGCTTGATGGATTGAAATTGTATGAAAGCCTATAGTTAAATCCAGAAGTTGTGAATCAAATGTATGGTGGAAATACAATTGATCCGGCGGAAATTTGCAGAACCAGGGAGTGGCAATAAAGATGATCCAAAGGTCAATGTGTGAATATGAGTCGAATGGAATTGAATGCGTTATCAGCTGAATGGAAGGTAAGTTAAATTCCATGGTTCAGATTGTCATCAAAGTAAATTTCGATTGTAAATGAATTGGGAGCGTTGGTATTTTTTATCATTAGTATGTATAAGTAGCGCAGCATTGTGAATAAACAAGTGATATCGACTTATGAATCATTGGGTTTCATGTATGGAGAAGTTCTGGCTTAAATAATAGAACAGTCGCCACATAGATGTCAGAAATGTTTGAATGGAACGTTGTGTAAAAATTGTATGGATAATTGAAAGTCTCAATTTGTAATCAAAGGTAAGAGAACACAGGACTGTATTCCTGAAACTCTGTTTATTCATTGGAATGCAATTAGAACCGGTTTTAATAACTGTGTGGAGAAATAACAATTCCATAATCATTACTGAGGTGCAGATGCTGAGATACATGGTGAGTAAATAATGTTGGTATTCCAGGCCACTATTGAAATGAAATCGAATTACTGGAATTGAACTGTAGGAGCGCAGGTTGAATGGCAAATAGAAGAAAGGAGCGCTGATTGCATGGGTAAGTCATGTATGTAAAATTGTCATGACTATGTGTTAATTGATAATTATATTTAAACTGGAGAGTTTTAAGGGCGCACCTAAATGTTGAATTAAGAGGAGATAAGCTTTGGTCAAGAGGTTAACTTAATGGAGTTCTAATTAAAGTGTTCACTTAAGACTTCAAAATGAATTTATGTGTAGAGAGATTTGAACTCACATTATCATTTGGTTTGCTATGAAGGATTCAAAGAATGAATATGCCGGTGAATGATTTTTTTTGTTTAAGTTGGGCATTTACTGAGATGTAATTTGTCATGAACAAATTAATGGAAATCCTGGGTATTGCAGGCTAGACTCTAGGCTTGCGTCAAGCTCATCAAATGACATAAGAAAATTATTGTTTCTTAAAATAGTAATGAAGGTTTTCCAAATAGGAGGAAGACCTTGAAGAGTCACCACCACCAGCTCTCTGTTAGATATTTGTTCACCAGCAGATTGCAATTGATCCCTTAGATGGGATACTCTCATGATATAGGATTGTATGGATTCACCCTTGTTCATATTCATCTCTTTGAGTTGATTTTTCAAAGAGAGTATGTGATTCAAGTTATTGACTTCATACATCCCGACTAGATTGTTATAAATATCCTTATACTTCTTCAAGCTACCAACATAAACAAGTAAATGATCTTGCAAACCATCAATAATAATTTTCCTGGCTTTGAGATCAAATTTCTTGTACTTGGATTTGACAACAACATAAGAATTTGATGAAGGCTTGAGTATCTTTCCTTGCACATATTCCAAAACATCATTGTCATCTAGTATAAATTCCAACCCGGTCTTCCATGTAGCAAATATTGATGAGTCACCCAACTTCTATTGATCCTTTAAGTAAGAGGTAGACATATTGAAAAAATAAAATAGGCTCCTTTAGCTTCTTTCAAGAACGATTCCTCTTGTCTCGTGTCTCCTTGGGCTTGTCTTCACCTTAGTACTAATACCATGTTAATTTTCCACTGTTCTATGTTGTCACAATCACTTTATCCCAATTATTTTCTTTAATTATCAATCTTTCAACACAATTTATTCTTCAATTATCAATAGAAATTTTAGATACAATAGTAAATGCAATAGACAATAGAAGACAATCAAGATAAATAAGACACAAAGATTTGGTCAATGACCAAGGAAAAACCCACAATATGGAAAACCCTTTCAAATTCTTATTCTTATTAGATTGTCATAAAATGTTTAGCAAAGAGAGAATAAAATGTTCCAATTAACCAATAAAAATATTATCCAGCAAAACCAACCCAACAATATCCAAGAGATGAGCCCAATAGAAAGATCTGATTTAAATAAGAGTTTCCAAGGCTACAGTCAACGGTCAAAGTTCACGGTCAACTGTCAAAATATCTTATGTCACATCCACACAAAGATAGTGAGCATGTGAGTGATTATATCTCTCTAGCCGCAGGGAGCACCCTATCAAGCAAGTAGCTACAATTAATAATTCCTTGTTCCAACCCCACATCTCCATATCATATTTCCTTCTTCACAGTGTGAGCTCGGACCCTACAATTTCAGACTTGTATGAACCAATTTTGTGAACCAATTAGACCTATGTGAACCAATCCAAAGAAGAGAGAGAAGAAGATGATTGTTGATGATGTCCAAATGAGGTTCACTTGACTTGTATTTATATGCTTCCAAGGGTTTCCAATTTCTCTTTAAATTCGACCTGTACTTTTGTGCACATGTGGGTTTCCTCTTCAAAAATACATTTTTTCTTAACCAAATTAAATTCTTCCAAGGGCTAGGAGGGGTCTTTCTTGATGAGGAAGATTGTCCAAAGGAGTGAATTTGTCGCTGAGCTGCCAAATTAACACAGTGGAAGCCATTAATTGTCCCAATTACATAGTCGATTACACTGTACACAAATGCTTTAAAAAAATTATATTATATATATATATAAAAAAAAAAAAAAAAAACAAACAAACAAACAAACATGGAGTAAAATTAAATCATTTTCAAGCCACCTCTATGCATTTGGTAGTAAAGCATAGGATCACATTCCTTATCAGAAAAGAAAAGAGCTACAACCTAAAATAGAGAAATGCATTTTTGTTTGATATTTAGAATATGTAAAAAGTTATATAGTTCTCCCACCTCATTCAAATGAAATTATTATTAGGAGATATGATGAATTTGATAAAAAAAATCTCAGCCCATGAGCCTAATTTTGCATTTGTGTCATATTTTGCCTAGAGCCATCTTTGACGTCTTTGTCATATTATCTTCCAAACTTTTCCATTAGTGATATTATTTTGATTTCTTCTTTGAATGATGACAACCAGGATGAAAATCCACCTCCACTTGCTCACCTCCCTCGAATTGCGTCCATTGAACATGAACCAACACCAATACCACCTCTTCAAAAATGGGTCCATATAACATAAGAAGAAATTGGTGATCCTATAAAGCATTGTCATATAAGTTCATATTTCTAGAGAGCCTCCTTTTGCATTAATTTTCAAAAACTCTTTATCCAAAAACATTTGTAGAAACTTCTAGGCATCCAAATTTGGACATAATGATGAATGAAGAGCATTCCTTAATAGAAAATGATACTTGAGATGTTGTATCTCTTTCGAAAGGAAGAAAATATGTTAGATTTAAATCGGTTTAAAGAACTAATTGTGCATTATATGGAAGTGTTGAAAGACATAAGACCTAGTTAGTTTCCAAAGGATTTCTCTTGTTGAAGGAATTGACTATAATGAAACATTTCCCCCCATAACGAAAATGAATTCCATTTGCTTTATTCTAGCCCTTGTCATCTCACGTGGATGGGAGGTCTAATCATCCCTCTTGAATAGGGATTTTCAAGAAGAAATATACATGAAACAACCTTCTAGCTCTGTTCATAATGACTCCAACCTTGTTTATCACCTTAGGAAATCTCCTTATGGTCTTAAGCAAGCTCGTTCACCTTGGTATGCTAAAATGGATAGATATATTCTTTACACCAACTTTTATCTATGTCATTATGATCCCAATATATATATATATAAAGTAGGAAACCATCTCATAATACTTATTCCTCCTCATTGGTAGTGACCCCAAACATTTAAACCACGCGAAATCATCCTTAAGAAGAAATTTGAAATGACAAACTTAGGTTATTCAGATTATTTCCTTGGCATATAAATATTGCAAACCAAGGCTCAAATTTCACTTTCCCATTCTAAGAATGGATGTGACTTTCTTCAGTACTTTCACATGGAAGATTGTAAACTAGCCCAATTTCCTTTCTACTTTGAAGTCAAACTTGTTACCACCTATACTACACCCAATTAGATGCCACACTTTACCATCATTTAGTTGGTCTTGTTTCGTGATATATGCAAATACCCTAAGAGATCCATTGGAAAGAAATAAAAATGATACTCAGATATTAATGGGGTATAGTTTAGTTTGAAATATCTTATAAATTTTAGGGCATCCTTTGTTGGTTGGTTTTGGTGATCCTAATTGGGATGGATACCTTCATGAATGAAAATCTATTATAGGTTATGTTTTCAATCTTCGGACCTATCACTTCGGATTGTAAGAAGAAAGTAGCTCTTCGTCTTTCTTCAACAGAAGTAGAGTATCAAGTAACAATTAATGCAGGTTAAGAAGCCTTATGGCTTCAACCAATCCTTTTAGAGTTTGGATTCCAACAATAGCATTGAACCACCCTCTAGTGTGAGAATCATAGTACCATCAAGATCCCTAAATATCTAATTCAAGATCATCCAAAAAAACACATTGAGCTACATTTATACTTCATCAGAAAGCTCATTGAAGATCATGTTCTTGAAGTGTTTTTTTCCCTAGAGATGATTAAGTTGTATATATGTTCACAAAATCACTATAAAATGAAGTTTTTGAAACATTGTTCTATGTTAGGAGTCAAAAAGTTTTCATTAAGTGGGGATATGATTTATAAAATGTCATAGATATTCCATTGGATAGTTCACCACAACATATCTGAAAAAATTATACTAATCTAAAATCTACGCTATGAGGGTTTATTTCTCTTTAGGTTTTTGGACCCGTAAATCACTATTTATTGTCTATGAATGTAAATAGAGAACATTGAAATGAAAACTCACAACCACAATTGAGACAACATGTTGATTTTTGGTAGCATCAGATGTGCTCTAGCCATGAAATTTGGTGGAGAGCCTAAGGCACTTGATATCTCCAAGACCTAGAAATCATTTGGGGAAATTCCACTCGGATGGAGAGATATTAATTTAATTAATATTTTTAATGGGGTCCCTAAGTCTAAACTTAGGAAAATTAAAATATTAATGTGTATTAATATAAAATGGGTGAGAAAGTTCTAAATAATGAGGATCAAGCCAAATCTAATCTTAGTCGTTGATTAGGGACTTAATCTCGGTCGTTGAATCATCAACATGAAAAGTATAAGAGGAGGCTTGAGGGTCAGTTGGAGATACACCAAGTTGATCAAGAATTCGATTTTCTGGGGCAGGGTTTGCTGAGAAATAAAGTTAGTGATCTGTTGCAGCGAGGGGTAGTTCAGAAAAAGGCTGAGAATACATAGTAGATAGGTAGAGATAGTGTCGGAGAGATAGTGCGGAGGCATCCTGGGATGATGCAGAGACAGCCAGAACTGACATAGAGCTAACGCAGAGGCCTAGAGGGCTAGCGCTGAGGATGCAGGAGGCCAAGAAGTAGACACGGGCAAATGCAAAGGCTAGAAGAGCTAACGCTAGGAAGAAAGAGATGCGTTGTGGTGTTTTCGTGGGGTAGACTAAGAGCTGAGAAGCAGACATAGAGCTATAGAGGGTGATGTAGTCCCTCGAGGGTGACACAGTTCTGGAAGGAAGCTTGGAGCATCTTTTGTTGTCCAGCTAAGGAACTGTCGAAGTCACTATGGGGCTCATCATCCGGTTGCTGATCAACCAAAATATTTGTCTCTAAAGCAAGGTACTTCTTCCAAAGAAAATCTCTTAAGGGTGAGCCATTTCTAGCACCCTAGTTGTATTAAGAAAACTGCATAATAATAAAAACCCTCATATATGCTGCACCGGTTTTCCCACATTGGGTTTTTCTGGGGACGATTGTCCAAAAATAACGGTGTCCCTTGTGTTGTCTCAGTTATTTTAGTTGTTGATCTGTATATGTGTGAAGACTGAATTTGTGTTTATTTCAGTATTTATATTGATAAATAACTTGTTAATTGAAAGAACAAGTAGGAGATAATAAACCATATAATGCAGTAGGGATTTCTAATGTGTCAGATTTAGAAATTTCCACATGGTATCAGAGAATTGCAGATCATAGGAGGACTAAAGACACTAGCATGAATCTGAAAATTTGCAGCAGAAGCAGTTGTCCTGCGAGACAACATTGTTCCAAAGCAGAAGCAACAAGAGAAGAAGTGACATAGAGCCTGCATCATCATTTCGAGCCAAGGGAAAGGTTAGCATAGAGGAAGAGTGAGGCAAAAGAGGTTGACAAAGAGCCATGTCATCCTGCTCAGCCAGGTAGGAGTTGGCCGAAGGAGTAGATTTAGCCTTTGTCAGGATTGTGCAGAGCCTGAAAGGCTTATTTTATTCAATTTCCAGGGCTTGGGGAGCTGTGGGCAGATTGTGCTATGAGGAGCTAGTGGGACATTGTTTCTGCCAATACATAATAGTGTCTAAGGAGATGGAACGAAGGTAGAGGGAATCACTACCTCAACGAATTTCTAGCCAAGGAATCTAGATCTAGTTGCAAAGAGGATTAGAGAGGAGTGGTTCGATAATTGGCCAGAGGATTTCCAGAAGGGAAATCAAGACTCAGAGGGAGATTTCTAGAAGGGGAGTCAAGACTTAGAGGAATTCCAGAAGAGGAGCTGAAATGGCAGTGAATGGACTGAGGGATTAGGATAGGTTGGACGGAGCTTCCAACTTTGTCATCTGGAAGGCTAGGATCCTGGCAGCCCTGGGTCGACATCACATCAAGGACTTTGCCTTGAAATTAATGGCTATCCCAGTTGAACCAGCTGAGAATTAGAAGTATGAGGAGATGATGGTGAGGGCGAAGTGCATGATCCTAGATGGGGTTAAAGATCATGTCATACCACATATTGCTGAGAAGAACACAACAAAGGAGATGTGGGACACCCTGACCACCTTATACCAGGGCTCTTCCGTGCAGCAGAAGATGTTATTGGAGAATCACCTAAGGTCATGTCAGATGCATAAAGGAGAGCAGATAGATCCATTCCTTCTCAAGTTGCAGGAGATTCACGACCAGCTTACTTCTGTGGGGTCTACACTGGATCCAAATTTTATGGTCAGGACTGCCCTGAATGCAGTCTCCGAGGAGTGGGAAAAATTTGTCCAAAGTATTTTTGGTAGGGATACTCTTCCCGGTTGGGAAGAGATGTGGGTAGCTCTTTGACAGGAAGAGATCAGGAGGATGACCAAGGTGGGGAGTAGTGGTAAGGGAGGTTGAGTCAATAAAGAGGAGGAGGAGGATGCAGCTCTAGTATCTGTGGGACAACAAGGAAAGAGGAAGAAGAAGGATATCTCCAAGGTCAAGTGCTTCAATTGTGGGAACCTGGGTCATTATGCGTCCCAGTGTCATAGGAAGAAAGGCAAGGGAGAAGATTCTGATTCAAAGACAACTCCAACTAAGGTGGAGAAAGAGGTCAAAACTGATGATGATTGTGCCATGAGTTCTCATGCACCTCTAGAGAAGAGATGGGGTGACATCAAGCTGTATTCAGGAGGACTACATGTGAGGGGAAGGATCCTTGAGGTGCCCAAACTCTTGGATCACATAGAGCTACGGGAGCACTTAACGATAGTAGCATGATGACAGGTGTCAGGTGTAGCAAAGTGTGGTGGAGAAGCAAGGCAAGGCTAGAGTGCAGAGTTCTGTAGCAGCGTGGTAGTAGTTGTAGCAGTGCAAGGGGCACAAAAGAGGTTGCAACAACACAGTGGCAGCAGAGGGAGCACGGGTTAGCAGTAGAGGCAACTTCAGCATCACGAGGTTTTTAGACTGACCAGGATGTCAGTGTTTTGGTAAAGTCAGTTACTTACTTCTCGGTAACTGAGTTGCAGTGCAGCAATTAGCAGTGGTAGTGCTATGTGCAGCATGATGCAACACATTGAGAGGGATTTGAAGTACATATGTAGCAGTGGAAATGTCATGGAAAGAAGTAAAAGAAGCAGCAGTGCAGGGGATTTGAGGCAGGAGGCCAAGCATCAACACAGGTACTGATGCGGAAGATCAGTGTGATGCTTCTATGGTGAAGCATTACTAGAGGATATTCCTCGCTAAGAGGGAGTGTTGATTTTTGGTAGCATAGGATGTGCTCTAGCCATGAAATTTGGTGGAGAAGCTAAGGCAGATGAGATCTCCAAGACCCATGAATCGTTTGGGGAAATTCCGCCCAGATGGAGAGATATTAAAATAATTAACATTCTTAATGGGGTCACTAAGTCTAAACTTAGGAAAATTAAAATATTAATGTGTATTAATATAAAATGGGTGAGAAAGTTCTAAATAATGAGGATCAAGACAAATCTAATCTTGGTCATTGATTAGGAACTTAATCTCGGCCGTTGAATCATCAACAGGAAAAGTATAAGAGGAGGCTGGAGGGTCAGTTGGAGATACACCAATTTGATCAAGAATTCGATTTTTTGGGGCAAGGTTTGCTGAGAAATCGAGTTAGTGATTTGTTGCAGCAAGGGGAAGTTTGGCAGAAGGTTGAGAATACATAGCAAAGAGACAGAGATAGTTCTAGAGAGAGAGTGCAAAGGCAGCCTGGGCTGACACAGAGACAGCCAGAGCTGACATGGAGCTGACGCAGAGGCTTAGAGGGCTAGCGTTGAGGACGTAGGAGGCCAAGAAGCTGACAAAGAGGCTAGTATAGCTGACGCTGGGTAGAAAGAGTTGCATTGTAGTGTTTTCGTGGGACAGACTGAGAGTTGAGAGGCATATGCAGAGTCGTAGAGGGTGACACAGTCCCTAGAGGGTGACACAGTTCTAGAAGGAAGCTTGGAGTAGCTTTCGTTGTCCAAACCCTCATATCTGATGCACTGGTTTTCTCGCATTGGGTTTTTTTGGGGACGATTGTCCAAAAATAACGGTGTCCCTTGTGTTATCTCAGTTATTGATCTGTATATGTGTGAAGGTTGCATTTGTGTTTATTTTGGTATTTATATTGATAAATAAATTGCTAATTGAAAGACCAAGTAGGAGATAATAAACCAGATAATGCAGTAGGGATTTCTGATGTGTCAGACTTAGAAATTTCCACACAACATACATCCTGGGAAACCTTTTTGGGAGAAAACCAAGTTAGAAGGTGAGGTTGCTTTGCACTCTTTCTCTGAATAGAAAATGGTTGCAAGTACAAAGAAGGTTTGTGGCTTGTAGGCTACTATAGTGCAAAATTGATCTTTTTGTTCTCTCTCCCTACCCCTCTCAGCCACTTTGCTGGTCAATGAAACAAAATGCACTCAAAAAGAATGGAACCCCTTTTCCTCCTAGTGGTCTAGTTATAACACAACCCAATTTCCTACTATAGGTTAGTATTGACTCCTTCAACTCACATCTATAGTTAAAATATGAACTCTTCTATAGTCTTCATCATCATGATCACGTGGCTAATCCATTTTCCATGAATAATGGGGGTTGATGTGGCATCCTCTTGAATTATGGTGGTCAAAATAGGAAGGTCAACTTCTGAATGGCATAATTTTTGCATATAGACCTCGTGTTAGATATGTGTTATATTCAGGTGAATTTTGGTTTTTCCCATGGTTTCATAGATCTAGTCAAAGGAAATATGCTTATATTCTAATCATGGGTTAATGGATTGGGGGATTTATGAATGCTTCAGCATGTATATAATGTATTGTAACATTGAAAGGAATATAATGAAAAATCAATCTAGTTTTCTCGATTTTAGGTTCCAGGAGAACAATGTGTGGATATTTTTTGTGATTACCATTGTATCTTTTCTGGTTTTTTTTAAGAATTTGTTTATAGGTATCATTCTCTACATTGTTAAAACATACACTCCAATTGAGGAAATTTTCATGTTGTTGGAAATGACTTTGTGTGTATAATAGGAAAAAGGTGCTAGACTTAAGAAGAAAGTTTTGTCCCCAAAAAATGTCATTTGATGCCTCAAACTGATCCTAGAATGTTTCATACCCTAATTTTCCAAATTTAGTCTTGCCAGTAGAAATGGTCATGTGAGTTGATTCCTCCACTTTTTCCACTCTAAAAGCATCGAGATGGATGAAAAAAATATATTGATTCAATGCGGATCACATCTCCCCGTTTTTGGAGGCTTTTTGGTCCCCATTTTCCTCCACCTTCTCTCGGGTGTACCATTTAGCTTTGCCTGGAATTTGTCCCTTCAGTGCAATCTGTTGGCATTATGATTCAAGTGTTGTCCTTGATGGCAACTCACTCAGAGGTTGGTACAGGTGCTCAGAGACTGGTACAGGTGATGGCAACTTAACTAGTGGACAGATCTCAGTACAGCAGGACAAGAAAGAGATATACGCAGGTTCAGCAAGGAGAATCAGCGTGTACACGCAGGTTGGCTTCAGTAAAAGCGCGTACATGTGAAAACGTACCTTTGGTCAGTGGCAGTTAGTCCTTGGAAGTTGTGCCTATGGTTTTGGACCATGGTGTCTCGACGGACGTGTCGATCCCTAGTTTCGAGGTTGATGGTATTGTGTTACTATGGTTTTGGTTCTTGGTATTGAGCAAGGCCTAAGGCTATATAAGGAGAAGATCACTAGGCCAAAGATAGGAAGTGTGTGAGTGATGAAGATCTGAGAAAGTGTGTGATCCAAGTGCTGGTTATGGGTTGGTGATCTGAACCAAGGTTTCACCCATGATGATGAATGATGGAACGAGATCTCAAGGCTTGGAATGATTATCTTCATATGGTTTGACTCTGGATAGACTAGATCTACTGACGCATGTTTATTATTATGATCTGGGTATGTTTTGATGTCTGATATAGCTGCAGAGTTTTAAGGTTGAATTTATAGATATGTACGCGAGTTGGGTTTGGTAAAAGAGCGTATACACGCCGTTTGGGTTCATCCAAGTAGCGTATACAATGTGAAGTATGATATTTGAATATGGAGCTGGATCTGGTTGTTGCTATGATTGTCTGGTTATTGTTGATAGGGTTACAGTGATTCAGAATTGGGTGTTTCAGTGATTGATGATGCAGGTTGTACTACAATGATGATTGTCTTATGGATCCAGTATGAAAATGTATGAAACGTGGTCCCGGGTAGATCGTAGGCCGGCACCTACGTACTGGTAAACATATCAGCCAGTACAAGAGCCAGGGGGTTGTAGCTCCCTTCCACTAGCAGCTGGAAAACGAGTAAAGAAGCATTCTGTAGGTAGGCACCTACGTACTAGTAAATGGATCGGCTAGTACAAGAGCTAAGAGGGTTGTAGCCCTCTGCAGGTTATAGCCTGCGTGCTGGTAAAGGACTGCACCAGTACATTGTAAAAGAAGTTCTCATTAAAGAAGAAAGAGACAAATTGCAGCAGGTGGTTTTCACCCACATTGGGTTTCCACCTTATATCATGGTGTTCATGTGTGTGGCTTTTGTGTGATGATCTGTTCTGTTATACTGCACCTGTTTACTGTTAATATGCTTAATAATGTTCTGATGCATTTACTGAAGATAAGATTAACTGAATCATAAGATCTTTGGATATACGCTAGTTGCATTAGACACAGTCGCGTGTACACGCGGGTTCACTTAACTGAAGTCGCGTATATGTTTCTGAGTATGAAATTGAAAATTTTTATTGATCTCATAATACTGATTCACCCCCCCTCTCAGTATTATTTCCAACAATTGGTATCAGAGCAGGTCCTTCAGAGAAGCTTGATCGCTTGAAGGAGATTCGTAGAACAATGGGGAAGAAAGCACGTCAGAAGAAGAAGACAGCTCAAAGGAAAAATGACAACCTGCCGTTGAGTGGAAGCAAGTGTTCAGATCCTGAAGCATCTCAGATTGAAGATGGACAAGCAAATGAAGCATCAGATCAAATCATAGATCAACAAGATCTACCTAGCAAAAGGGAGAATGCCCTCAAGGAAGAAATCATCAGATTAGAAGATCAGTTAGAATGTGCCTCCAGAATTCGAGAAATGCTGCTAGCACTGAATAAAGAGCAAGAAAACGAGATCCTCAAACTAAGGCATCAGTTGGATGAAGGAAGGAAAGCTGAAGAGACCTTGGAGAAGCAATGTCTTGAAAAGGAAGAACAACATCAAGTTGAGGTAAATATCTTGAAAGGTAAAATAGAAGAAAAGGATAAGCTTTTACGATTTCAAGACAGTACTAAAGTCTTGGATGATATTCTTAATAGTCAAAGATCTCCTGCTATCAAGACTGGTCTTGGTTTTCGTGGATATGTTGAAGGTGAATCTAGTTCACAAGGTGAGGCAAGAAACTCTAATGAGAAATCTGAAATGCCCAACAAGGAACAACCAAGGAAAGAAATTCCTCAAGGAAGATTCTTTACTCCTAACTATGGACGTGATAGACGATTATTTCCTCCACTGAATAATGTTGAATGTTATGTATGTCATAATCTTGGACATGTTGCAGCCATATGTAGAAGAAGAAGGTTTCAAGACCATCATGCAGAAAGATCATCACATTCGAGGTACTTTAATGGATATTGTTTTTCTTGCAATATGTTTGGCCACAAAGCTGCTGATTGCTACAGGAGGAATATGAAACATGTAAGATGCTATGCATGTAACAAGTTTGGACATAAAGCAAGAGATTGCAGGAACAAAGCTCATGATAAGAAGAAATCATCAACATGCTTGAAGATATGGAAGAAAAAGGAAGTTCAGTCAGAAAAATATGGCACAGCACAGGGTACTCAGCACAGCACAGACATAACAAACTCAGGGGGAGCTGAAGGTGTAAAACTTCAGTGTTCTAATTCTCATACGCAAGTTTCATGAAGGAAAGCCGCGTATATACGCGAGTTACAGGCTGCAAAGTCGCGTATATGGAGAAAGGGCAGCAGAACAGACCCAGGTTCAGTCATGGTTGGCTCAGGCTCAGGGGGAGCAGAACAGACTCAGGAAATGGTTCAGACATGGTTGGCTCACACTCAGGGGGAGCAGATTCTTCAAATAATTCATTGTTGGCATTATGGTTAGAAGTTGTTGATAAAGTCTATGAAGCTAAATGATACATCTTGCTGTTTAGGAATGGTATTGCAGGCTGATGCTTATGGTACAGATCATGATGCTGCTGGTGGCTTTCATAAGTCTTGGTCTAGATATTTCATCACTATGTCATGTATCTCTTTGTGATATCTCTTTTATGATGTCAAGGTCATGTAACGGCCTATGTTGGTTTCCCCACTATGCCTGGGATGAATGATGAAATGTTTATGTATTGTCATGAGTAAACTCTTAATGTATCTCCACATGGTTAGGTGGATGAGTCAATATTGGTATATCCCCACTAGGTTGGGTGATGAATGTATGTATTGAGTCTTTGGTGATAGGAAGGTCTTCTATAATGTATAAGTCTTTGTTCTTCTTGAAGAACATCTTTTGCAGATCTTGCCTACAGTCAAGGGGAGCATGAACTGCACAATTCAGCAAGAGCAGGATGGATAGATTGGTACACCTTGGCATACACAAAGGGGGAGCACATTTGGAGATTTCAGCAGGTACTTAGGGGGAGTATGGACAGCAGAAGGTATACCAAAGAAGAGAATATCTTGGTCCACCCTTTGCCCTTGATGTCAAAGGGGGAGAGTGACTTGGTGTGGTGGTTGCCATCAAGTCCAAAGGGGGAGATTGTTGGCATTATGATTCAAGTGTTGTTCTTGATGGCAACTCACTCAGAGGTTGGTACAGGTGCTCAGAGACTGGTATAGGTGATGGCAACTTAACTAGTGGACAGATCTCAGTACAGCAGGACAAGAAAGAGATATACGCAGGTTCAGCAAGGAGAATCAGCGTGTACACGCAGGTTGGCTTCAGTAAAAGTGCGTACATGTGAAAACGTACCTTTGGTCAGTGGCAGTTAGTCCTTGGAAGTTGTGCCTATGGTTTTGGACCATGATGTCTCGACGGACGTGTCGATCCCTAGTTTCGAGGTTGACGGTATTGTGTTACTATGGTTTTGGTTCTTGGTATTGAGCAAGGCCTAAGGCTATATAAGGAGAAGATCACTAGGCCAAAGATAGGAAGTGTGTGAGTGATGAAGATCTGAGAAAGTGTGTGATCCAAGTGCTGGTTATGGGTTGGTGATCTGAACCAAGGTTTCACCCATGATGATGAATGATGGAACGAGATCTCAAGGCTTGGAATGATTATCTTCATATGGTTTGACTCTGGATAGACTAGATCTACTGACGCATGTTTATTATTATGATCTGGGTATGTTTTGATGTCTGATATAGCTGCAGAGTTTTAAGGTTGAATTTATAGATATGTACGCGAGTTGGGTTTGGTAAAAGAGCGTATACACGCCGTTTGGGTTCATCCAAGTAGCGTATACAATGTGAAGTATGATATTTGAATATGGAGCTGGATCTGGTTGTTGCTATGATTGTCTGGTTATTGTTGATAGGGTTACAGTGATTCAGAATTGGGTGTTTCAGTGATTGATGATGCAGGTTGTACTACAATGATGATTGTCTTATGGATCCAGTATGAAAATGTATGAAACGTGGTCCCGGGTAGATCGTAGGCCGGCACCTACGTACTGGTAAACATATCATCCAGTACAAGAGCCAGGGGGTTGTAGCTCCCTTCCACTAGCAGCTGGAAAACGAGTAAAGAAGCATTCTGTAGGTAGGCACCTACGTACTAGTAAATGGATCGGCTAGTACAAGAGCTAAGAGGGTTGTAGCCCTCTGCAGGTTATAGCCTGCGTGCTGGTAAAGGACTGCACCAGTACATTGTAAAAGAAGTTCTCATTAAAGAAGAAAGAGACAAATTGCAGCAGGTGGTTTTCACCCACATTGGGTTTCCACCTTATATCATGGTGTTCATGTGTGTGGCTTTTGTGTGATGATCTGTTCTGTTATACTGCACCTGTTTACTGTTAATATGCTTAATATTGTTCTGATGCATTTACTGAAGATAAGATTAACTGAATCATAAGATCTCTGGATATACGCTAGTTGCATTAGACACAGTCGCGTGTACACGCGGGTTCACTTAACTGAAGTCGCGTATATGTTTCTGAGTATGAAATTGAAAAGTTTTATTGATCTCATAATACTGATTCACCCCCCCTCTCAGTATTATTTCCAACACAATCTGTCAAAGGTCGTGATGCCCATGTCTTTTAGTTATGGAAATATTCTACAAAATGGTATCATATATCAACTTTGTGTGACCATCTGTTGCCAAATCCCCTACAAAAGGTAGGACATGTTCCTCTTCTTGATCCGGCATGGAAGGCTCATAGAGTTTCAGATTCTTTACATTTACCATTGAGTAAATGTACATGTATGGGGGTAGACTAAGTCTATAGGTGTTATCTCCCACCTTTTCAAGTATCTCAAAAGGAACATATCATAGAGTCCTAATTTTCTTACTAGGATCCTATAGCCACTCCTCATTTAACTATAACCATACTTTGTCTCCCACCTTGAACGAATTCTTTATTCTATGTTGATAGTGTCTTGCCTTATATTTTTCTTGTGAATTTTGTAGTGTTGCCTGTACGTGTATATGGATCTTCCTGATATTCTCAACAAATTTTTCTTCCCTTAAGGAATCCCATGTAAGATCCTCCCTCACTCCTCCTTGCTACCCATACACAATATACAAAGATGAAGGTGGCAAATATCCAAAACAAATTTCAAATGGGAACTTGGCAGTAGAAGTTTGGATTGCTCTATTATAATAATGTTGTATATACTATATTTTCATCCCATGTCTTCGAATCTTTTTTATTGTAACCCCTCAAAAGTTGCACCAAAATCCCATTGACTACTATTGTATTCCCATTTATCTATGGATGGAATGTTGTATACTTTTTAACCTCGTGTCCATCTTCTTCTGCAATGTAGTCCAAAATGAACTGAGAAATCTTGTGCCCCTATTTGAAACAATGCTCCACAGTATCCATAATTTCACCTAGACCTATCCAAAAAACAAGTTCATTGCATCTTTCCCAATGATCATTTATAGAACCTTAGAACACAAACCTTATGAACCTTTCAACTACCATGAACAGGTAGTCATATCTCTTCTTGTTTTTTGGTAAACCTCCCATAAAGTCTGGGGAAATACTTTCCCAAGGATGAGTGGGTACAACTAACGGATGATATAGATCTTGTTACCTATTATTAAGCTTGTTGATACAACAAATCATGCACCCTCTTATGAACCTAGCTACTTCTCTTGCATCTTTGGTCAATACACATACCTATACAAGTTATCCATTGTCTTCCCTATACCAAAGTGTCCTCAACCTTGGAGGTGTGAACCTCCCTAATAATTTGCAATCACTCACCTTTAAGAACACATAACTTATCCAGCCTATAGAGTAACTTGTCCTGGAGATGGTAGTAAATGGTGTTATCACCATTGTACATAAATTTGGCTCTACAACTGCTAAAACACATCCTTCAAGTTCTCATCTTCTGAATATGCCTCTCTATATGCATCATGGGTGAATGGATCCATGTCCATGAAAGTTCCCAAAGATATAATATCTTATGTGTGTGGCCTTGAAATCATGTTAGCCAACTTGTTTGTTCTTCCCTTCTTATATCTAATCACTAAATGAAATTGTTGTAGAAACCTAATCCATTTGTAATTCCTAGTATGTTGTAGCTTACTCTAGGGTTGCAAGTATTGTACTAGCTAGTGATCTATGTGGATTATTTCTAGTAGTTGATGCTTCTTTAATGTCTCTAGCACTTGCATCAAATGTGAGATGTGCTCCTCCCAAGTAGCATTGTATAGCATTATATCATCCAAATATAAAATAAAAAATGTAGCTATAAAAGGGCATAGTATATCTTTCATTAACCTCATAAACGTAGTTGTCACATTGCATAGTCCAAATGGCATGACTAGCCAATCATACAAGCCCTTCCTAGTTTTGAAGGCGATCTTCTAGGTAACTTCTTCTCTGACTCATACCTAGTCATATCTAGACTTTAATTCCAACTTGGTGAAGTATTTCACTTACTATAAATAATCCAGTAGATCATCTATTTTAGGCATGGGGTACCTGTGCTCAAGCATAATTTTATTCAATGCATTGTAATCTATACACATTCAATAAGTCCCATCCTTCTTTGACACAATGATGATGGGTGACCCACATGGTGATGCACTTGGTTTAATTATGCCATATTCCAATAGTTGTTGCAATTATTTATTCACTTCATTTTCTTCTATAACAGTCTACCTATACAACCCAATGTTTGGCAATGGGATTATGGAAATAACTAGATCACATGCACCACTTCCCTCTTGGGTGGTAGCCATTTAGGGTCTTGGAACACATCCTTGTATACCTATATCAACCCTTATAGTTGTTGTTTATGTTTCTTAGTAGATCCCTCCAAGGATGTCGTTGCTCTCACTAACTCTTCTACAAACTGATTTTCTCTTAAAAACAATAAAATATACTTCTTTATAGAACTAATCAATTTCTTGGCTTGGTTGGTACTTACCAACAAAATTTCCAACTTTCCTTTGTGCACATTTATGGTGAATGATTTTCCATCCTTGAAGAGGTGATACTTGTTGGCTCTTTGCATGAAGATTACATTCTGCATATACATATAGGGGCTTACAAACACCACCCCACATGCATCAAGGGTAACTACATCTAGTTCTACTTCATCAATAAATTCAACATTGATATAAAATATGATTTTGCACCATCTTGTTACCTTTATTTTCACATCCTTATTTACCTATCCAAATTGATACGGGCTTGGATGATCACAAACTTCCAATCCCAAGTTTTTGACCATCTCTACAACAATCAAATTTGTATATGATCCTAACTCAAATAAATAATCAATCTTGTTATTTTTAACATGTATCTTTATATGGAAGAGTCTAATCTTTTTGTTCTGTTCATGTTGCTAAAGGATACTTAGATCCACATCCTTTGGCACTGATGTACCAATGATCTTTTCATCCACATCCAAGATCCTTTCAACCTGGTTGCTCGAATTAATGGACATGAGATTCTTCTTCTTATTATCTTTATTTTTATTCTTTGGGTTAAGCTCTGGATGTAACTTCCAGTACTTCTCCTTTGTATGATTGTCAATGTTACAGTGGTTGCATTGGTTGTTGGGATATTTGCACTAGTGTGTTGTGGCCACCACCTTTTTGTCATTTCCCCATTTCCATTTCTTATTCCCTTCCTTAGAAGCTTCTTGGTGGGCCTTCTACTTCAATCCACTTGATTTCCTTTCTTATAGGCTACGTTCTCTAGGTATTGTGCCTATACACAAGCCTCATCCACTGATCTGGGCTTGAACAAAATCACTTGATTCCATGGATGGTTATGTAAATACCCTAGATATTTGAGTACATATAGGTTATTTCATGAGATACTAAGAATTATGGCCATGTTTCTAAGTTATGTGGTGTATTCTTGTACACCCTACCCCTTCTTCTTCCTGAAGTGGTGCCAACGGGTCCACTGGTCCTCTACTTACCTGATAAGGTAAAATTGCCAGTTTATGAGGGTTTAAAATACTCCCACTTAGTGATTGTAGGATATACCTCCAACCTCAAGGTGTTTTTGTAGATTCCTCACTAGGTTAGGGCATGGCCCTCTAATTTATGTTGCGTATGTGTTATATTCTTTCCACAACTAGTTCCATGTGTTGTAGCTCCCTTGTACAAGGTCCGGGGAAACGTCTGGGAAAAAAATATGTTGACCCAATAATGGTTGGACGGACCCAAGGATGGGGGGTGGACCAAAGGATGGTGGGCAGGCCCACCTATGGTTTTGTGCATAGTTTTTGCATATGGTTTTGGGCATGATGGTTTTTCTCATGGTATTTTATAAATCTGGACAAGGGAACTATGATTATTTTCTAATCCAAGGTTAATGGATTGGGGTTTATGAATGCTTCAACATGTATATAATGTATTTTGACATTGAAATGAATATAATAAAAAGTCAACCTAGTTTTCCTGGTTTCGGGTTCTAGGAGAAAACGTCTTTGTATATTTTTTATGCTCTCGCCATTATATATTTTTCTGTTTTAAGAATTTGTTTGTCGATAATTTTTGTACACGGTTAAAACTTACAATTTAAATTGTGCAAATGAAATATTTTGTTCTTTCTTTATATGTTGAACATTAAAATAAACTTATAATTGCTACAACCAGTGATTTGGCTTCAGAGCATCACTCTCACCTTGATACAACTTGATATTGACCTTCGCTTCCATTTTAAACAATGACTTTAAATGGTTCACTACACTCAAACTAGGTTGATCTTTTTTGGGTTATTTCTTTAGCTTCTCAATTTCTTCCCTATCTCCTGATCAGACCTCTACATTAGGACCCCCATATTATTTGAATATCCCAAGCTTATTGGTTATGGTCACCAAAAAGAGATTTATGTTATGGTTTATATGTGCAAGTTGTGCCTCCAGCCACAAAAACCTCTCCTATGAAGTATCAAGAGGATTATTCATAGATTCATCGACCATATTGGGGTGTTATGGTTTATGGCTTAGTTGATATAGATCCCCTACAAATCTCCATAATATACCCAAATAAACCTTGCTATGATACCATTATGATCTATAAGCTATCATGGATATTCCATTGAAACATTCGTCACAATAGATCTAATAAAATTATACTTAAATATACGAAATCTACACTATCAAGGTTTATTATTTATATATTTCTAGATTTGTAAATTACTATTCATTGTGTATGGATGTAAATTATAATTATACAAAAAATAGAGAATAACAGGTAAGGTCACTTTGCTCTCTTTCTTCTAATAACAATTGGTTGAAAGTACAAACAAGTAAGGCATGTGGCCCATAGGCCACTACTGTGTATGAATCCTCTTTGTGTGCTCTCTCCCTATCTCTCTCTGCTACTCTTCTCGTCTATTGAACAAAATGTGCTAAAAAATAACGGAACCCCTTTTTGTCCTAGTGGCTTGCTCATAACACAACCCAATAGCCTACTAGTGGTTATGTTTGACTCCTTCAACTCTTAACTAGAATTACAACATAGAATCTACTAGAGTTTTTTCATCATGATCATGTGACTAGCCCATTTTCCATGAATAATAGAGGTTGATGTGGCATCCTATGGAATTATGGTGGTCAAAACAAGAAGGTCAAATTTTGAGCGACATATTTTTTTCATAGTAACAAACTACGATTGAGGTGATTATCGTGCCATTGGCAAGGTCTTTGTGTGTAGAATAGGAAAAAAGGTGTTGAACTAAAACAAAAATTGTATCCCCAAAAAATCCCATTTTATGAGTCAAACTGCTCCTAGAAGGTTTCAAACCCCAATTTGCCAAATTCGTTCCTTGCCAATACAAATGGTCTTGTGAGTTGATTTTGATTCCTCCACTCTAAAAGCATTGAGATGGATGAAAAACAATATAGTGATCCAATACATATAAGGATATGCTCTAATTCCTCATTTATTATCATGTTGTGTCACCTTTGTAAATCCTTCAATCATATTCCGAGTCATTATTAAGAGGGAATTGTTAGGATATTTAGACGCTAAGGAATTAGTTAAGATAAACTTGGTTTAATGTGTCTCTTTGGTATGCATTAGTATGCATTCCTAGTTATGTAATATGATGGCTATAATATGTTGTAGATATAAAGTGATATGGTTTTTTGACTCCTTCAACTCTTAACTAGAATTACAACATAGAATCTACTAGAGTTTTTTTCATCGTGATCATGTGACTAGCCCATTTTTCATGAATAATAGAGGTTGATGTGGCATCCTATGGAATTATGGTGGTCAAAACAAGAAGGTCAAATTTTGAGCGGCATATTTTTTGCATAGTAACAAACTATGATTGAGGTGATTATCATGCCATTGGCAAGGTCTTTGTGTGTAGAATAGGAAAAAGGGTGTTGAACTAAAACAAAAATTGTATCCCCAAAAAATCCCATTTTATGAGTCAAATTGCTCCTAGAAGGTTTCAAACCCCAATTTGCCAAATTGGTTCCTTTCCAATACAAATGGTCTTGTGAGTTGATTCCTCCACTCTAAAAGCATTGAGATGGATGAAAAACAATATAATGATCCAATACATATAAGGATATGCTCTAATTCCTCATTTATTATCATGTTGTGTCACCTTTGTAAATCCTTCAATCATATTCCGAGTCATTATTAAGAGAGAATTGTTAGGATATTTAGACACTAAGGAATTAGTTAAGATAAACTCGGTTTAATGTGTCTCTTTGGTATGCATTAGGATGAATTCCTAGTTATGTAATATGATGGCTATGATATGTTGTAGATATAAAGTGATATGGTTTTTCATATTCTCCTTGATACTAATGGCTATATTGATCTATGGTTTAACACCTTATTGGTCCATATTCTCTATTTAAATAGCATAGAGAGTCATTTGCTGAAAATAGATTGTGAGAAAATCTTACATACAATATTTTATTTTTCATTAATATATTGCCTAAGTGCCTACATTGGTTGAAACCATGAATTATTTTCCTCTTTGAGTATTTTAACATCATAAAACACCAATGTACTAATCTCTACTATGTTTAATGAGAATATGGTTAAGGTGTTTGTCCTATGTGGAAATGCCCTATTCCGTAAAAAACGAACCCCCTTTAAAGAGTTATTTGATCTTATAAGTCTCAACACTTATTCATACACTTTTTTGCACTGAGAGATGCTCTCCAGTCATGTAATGTAATGTACCATTGGCTACATAATTAAAATTATGATTAATATTAATAATTATAATTTATGTTGACTTAGCCAAATTATTTAAAATTAAATTAAATTAAAATAAAAATAATTAACTCAATTTTCACGAAATATTTTATTCCAAGCAAGATAAAAGCAACAGGTTTATATTAAAAGAAACCAGTTTACATGATCCAAAGTTCATTGATGCATTGTATGCTCTGTCAAAGTACCACATCACATATCTAAAACAAGGTAATGGGTCTTAGAGAAGATCTTCAATATGTTTACCATATAAAAAACCAAGTGACCATGTAAAAACATATGACCATAAACCTCTATGTAAGTCTTGAACATTACAAAAAAACATATAGTCATGATGCAAAGAAGAAATATATGCATATACTAGGGAAAATTTTAAGAACCACCCTAAATTTATATGTATAATAAATGGGCTAATCCCCATGATACATAGGAAAAATGGGAGGCAATTTTATCAATAATATTATATGTATATATAATTTTTTTGGCGAATCTCTCACTAGATTATATTATCTTGTAGAGTGATGAAGAATCTTTCACTGAATTATAAAATCTTATAAGATCTTGGCAAATCTTTTATTGAATAATAAAACATTATGAAGTCTTGGAGAATGTTTTGTTAAAGTATGAAACCATATATGATAATAAGAAAACATATTCATTAAACTGTAATATACTAACATACATGTTTGGAAAAAAGAAATATAATTTTCTCTTCTTACAAAAAATGTTCCAAGTTTCAGTGGCCTTGTTTGTTAAGGTTCTTACAATACACTCTTTCATATGCTTCTATTAGTTTTGATAATATTCCACAAAAAAGTTCTTGCAGGTGTTGATATTGACAACGAGTTCTGTCAAGGTAGGAGAGATTAATCTTTTCTCTACAACTTTTGTCAACCTACCACTTACAGATCTATGCTGGTTTAATTCCCCCATTTAAATAGGCTACATTCCACATGAATACCATGGGTCAATACCATGTGTCATTTTTATTTTTATTAATACTAATATTAGGGTTAATAATGTTTTTTGCATGGTATTAAAAATAATCTAGCCCATGGTATTTGGCCCATAGTATTTTACCCATAGGTTTCACCTAAATATAACGCATTTTTTGAGTGTCCTTAAATATAAGGTGACTTATGGAGTAAATATAAAAAATGTTATGTTTGTTTACCATACCTCTTATTATAGTTTCATTTGTTTACACCCTTGCATGTATATAAGGTGACTTATGGAGTAAATATAAAAAATATTTTATTTATTTACCATACCTCTCATTTATTTATATTTTTATTAATTTACCATACCTCTTTTATAAATATGGTATTTGGCCCATAAGATTCAATTAAATAAAACCTATTCTTGAAAATTAGGGAGAATGGAAGGTTGTAACTCCTAATTTCAAGGGCTAAATTTACCTTTTTTACCCTCTCCCTTAAAATAAGGTGGGCTATTTGATGCGATTTGTAAAAATGTACTATGATACAAAATATTCGCCCACTAAAAATTTAAAACCCCTTAATTTCGCCTAAGGACGAACATTCACCCCTAAAATTTTCCATGGCATATACAATATCACCGCACAGAGTGTGCCAAACAAAAATAGATAAAAAAAAATCCATAGTCTCCAAGACCCATGAAAAAAACATAAATAAGCATCATAGTTGAATATCAAGTCAAAGGTATGATCCCATCATTAAGGAAATTTCCACATCAAAAAACTTGGAAATTTATCACCACTGCCTACAAAGAGAGTCCCTTCTTAAATAATATGCATGCTGTAGTGTTTTGTAATTGGAAAATATGGGCGAAGGTGATATCATTAAAATACCCAAACAAGTTACTAATGTGACTTAACTGGTTGGGTAGTAGTGGAGGATTAAAGCAAGATCTACGATTAACCTAATAAATATAGACTTTCAAGTCCCCAAAGATAGATAAGGACTTAAGAGATAATCAATGTGCATAGTAAAGAATTCCCCATAGGGCCATGTTCTCATCTTTGGAATTGGTCCCAAGAAACAAGACCCTAGTTCCAACTGAAACAATAATAAAGTCCCAGCGTCACGGAGATATATGCTTGACACCCACATACCATATCATGGGCAGCCCCATCGAAAAAATTAACTAGGTATTTTTTCCAACAGGCAATAGGTTTTATATACTTGTTTATCCCAATACTAGGCTTGTGATTAAATTCCATGAAGAAAGAACATATCTTAATGAAATTATTGTCAATATATAAATGGATGTCTTCAAAAATAAAGATCGTTCTTGCATTTCCATATATCCAAAAAATAAATATAGGAAGTGTCTTACACGCCTTGTAACTAGTATACCAGTCCATAATGAACTCATTTGTTGTGGAATATATCATTCTAGTGGCAATGTTTTTGTAATACCCAAATCCATATGATGATAGCACCTGGGAATTTGAGGAATAAATGGATATAATCCTCAAAATCCTGCAGACACAGATTGCATCGGCTCGGACCATAGAAACTCCACTTGCCCAAGTTCTCCCAAGTGAGGATCTTGTTGTGTCCCACAAGCCATCCGAAGCATTTCAACTTGTGAGGCATGTGCCACTTCCATATCAATCAACACCATTCCGGCCCTCGAGGCAGTTTAATTGAAGGAGAAATATGGTAATAAATTGTTAAAATTGGCAACCAGGGAAAAACTTCATGTGTGTCATCTTATTCATGGCTACTAATATTTTTATTAGATTCGTCTCGTCAAGAGGTGTAGGATTGATATAAAGATCATCCAATTCCGATAAGTATTCATGGAGATATGAATTTATTTTGATTATGGAATTATTATCAAGCCGACCTACAACTCATGTAGGCTCAGAAGCCCAACAGTCGCATCTATTCACCCACCAACGTTGTGTATAAATATAAGAGGACTTTTCCTCATTTAGACTCACTCATCTCATCACATCTCTCTCTCTACTACGCAGATATGAGTCTCTTCTCTACTGCGCTGAAATGGGTCTCTCTCTCTCACACATGTGAAGCTGGAAGCTGTTGAATTTGAAGCTGTAACTGCAGAAGTAAAGATTGACTTGCGTGGCCTAGAAGATCTCCTCTTTGGAACTGCATTGTAGGTTCATCTGAACCTCCTTTTAAAGCCGCAACTTTTGGTGGTGGAATGAAGTCAATCCGACGAACGGTTTGCAAGATATCAACTGCCCTAGTTTGAAGCCGGAAACTGTTGAAACTGAAGCTGCAACTGCAGAAGTAAAGATTGACTTGCGTGGCCTAGAAGATCTCCTCATCTGAACTACACTGTAGGTTCATCTGAACCTCCTCTGGAAGCCAAAACTTTTGGTGGTGGAATGAAGTCAATCCGACTGTCGGTTTGTGAGATATGGTCTGCCCTAGTTTGATAATGAAGCCGCTAATGCTGATGCTACTGATCTAGGGTTTGCTACTGCTGATATGAATCAGATTTATTGTACTATTTCTCTCTGCTGAATTATTGAAGATAAAATAAGATTTGATCAAAGGGTTTCCCCACACGTTGTGGGGTTTGTCCCTGGCTAGCCGCCACATCTTGTGTCTCTTGTCTTGGCTTGTTTTCTGTCGATCGTTTAATGTTCTATCTGCACTTTACTTTATGTAAATGTGATTGATAATTGGTGGAATATAATAAGAAAAAGAAGTAAACTGTTATAAGCATAGAACATACCATAACTTAACATGGTATCAGAGCTGAGGTGAAGAAAAAGCCCGAGCAAGAGCAAGAGCAATCATTGAAGAGAAGATTGGCAAGGCTATCCTAAAAGAACTATGGGGTCCTCAACACTCTTTCCTGCCGAAGACAAGCTCTGTGAGAAAGCTGACTATCACAGATGGAAGATGTCTATCGATCTAACCCTTGAAGATCAAGGAGTGCTGGACCATGTAAGAGGCAATATTGTTGAGCCTTCATCAAATGCATTTGCTGCTGCCTGGAACAAATGGAAAAATGGAGAAGTCAAAACAAAGAAGATCATTCGGGACTCTATCGACAAGCGCTTGGTGGCCTACATCTCTGATCTAGACACCTCCAAGGAAATCTACGACAGACTGGTGAGTTTATTTAAAGTTAATGATGCAAATCAAGTTTTGTTTCTTAGAAATAAGTTGAGGGAAATCAAGAAGGGTAAAGATGAAAGTATGCAAGCATACTTCTTAAGAATCACCGAGATCAAGAACGATCTCCTATCTATTGGGGAAACTATTACTGACAGAGAAATGGCACTCACAACTCTTGAAGGATTACCATCTGAATGGTGTGTGTTTAGGACTACTCTTCTGAACTATAATGTAATTCCTGGTTTCGAGGAATTAATGGCTAGATGCATTCAAGAAGAAACAAGGGAAGAAGTGTAAGAAATGCCCATGCCTAAAGGTCCTCCTGCTCCCTTTTCTTTTCATGCAAAGAAAAGAAATAATTCTAGGACTAAATCAAAAGGAAAGGTTGGACCTAAGGCTAGAAGAAAATGACGATGTTACATTTGCGATAAAGCAAGTCTCTATGCAAGGGAGTGCCCTGATAGAAAGGACTCACTCTAGGACGATGATCAAAATCCCTCTGATGGCAATCAAAGGAATGAAAAATTCAATAGCAAAGGTAAGAGGAGAGCTGGGAATCAAGGAAGAGGACAAGCATTCAAGAAGGCCAGAAATTCCAGGATTTATTAAATGCACCTGACCTCAAAAAGAACCTAGTTTCCATCTCGGGAACGGAAGACAAAGGCTACAAGGTAACCTTCAGCAATGGCAAGGTATGTATATGGAAAAATAATGTTAAATATGCCTTTACTCTTGGGTTTAGTGTTGATTCATGATATCAGGTCGATGGAAGTCTGCTAGGTGTCATGTCTGGGAAGTAGTTCCCAGACCCTGGACAAGACAATTGTTACTTCAAAATGGCTTTACAAGATAAATCATGCAGCAGATGGAAGCACGGAAAAGTATAAGGCTCGTTTTGTTGCTCGAGGTTTCTCCCAAAAGGAAGGTATAGACTATGATGGGATATTTGCACCTGTTGCCAGATATACGACCATCCGCTCGATCATAGCCCTTGCTGCTTCACAAGGATGGAACCTACATCAGATGGATGTCAAGACTACGTTCTTGCATGGCTCGATCAAAGAAGAGGTCTACGTGGAGCAACCCAAAGGATTTGAGATTTATATCGAAAATCTCATGTATGCAGGTTGAATAAAGCTCTTTATGGGCTGAAGCAAGCACCCCGAGCATGGTATGAGAGGATCGATAGCTACTTGATGAAGCTGGGATTCACTAGGAGTGAAGCCGATCCTAACCTTTACTTTAAGGTTGAAGATGACAAGCCTCTCATACTGGTATTGTATGTGGATAACCTCTTTCTAACAGGTGCAGACCCTCTCCTTCACAAATGTAAGAGGGAGCTAGCCTCTGAATTTGAAATGAAAGACCTAGGACTGATGCACTACTTCCTAGGACTTGAAGTATGGCAGAAGCCAAGGGAAATTTTCCTATCTCAAGGGAAATATGTGGTAAAGATATTGGAAAGATTTGGTATGATGGACTGCAAGCCTGTGACTACCTCGAGGATCTTAACTTCTATAAGTTATATGGTAGTGATGTCGGACCAGATTTGGGAAATGGATCTGAGTTTCATAAACTCATTCGCATTGATGTTCTTGGTGAACCTCTATCCGAACATATTTTTTTGCAGTTAGCATTGTGAGCTCATATTTGGTTGAGCCTCACTGGATTGATGCCAGGAATCTTCTGAGATGTCTTTAGGACACAATCTCTCATGGATTAAGATACACTGCCGGAGATGTGAGACTACTTGGATATACTGATGTTGATTGGGCAGGCAGTGTGGTGGACCATAAGAGCACTTTCGGGTGTTGTTTCACCTTGGGATCTGCTTCGATATCCTGGATGAGCAGGAAGCAGAAGTCGTTGGCTTTGAGCACTGCAGAAGCAGGATATATTGTTGCTAGCATAACCTCGTGTGAGGTAGTCTGGTTGCGAAAGCTCTTCAGTGAGCTGTTTGGATTTACATTGGATACCACTGTGATTCTCTATAACAACCAGAGGTGGGATTCGATTATTGAGGAATCCCGTATTCGTCGATTGCTCCAGTAGATAGACATCATCTTGGATATGGTAAGTTGATGAGAAAGGAGGCTCCATCGCATTAAGATGATGTATAGGTTGATACACATTGTCAAAGCCCCGAGGAAAGATCTAATCTGTGATTTTCCCAAACGACTTGGAGTCGGTAAGAAACCCTTGTACAAGGGTCTTGCATGTTGCATACATTGAGCTCTGGGAGCTCTGAGGGCTTGCGGTTATTACTGGAGCAACATATGACCACAGGGTGACTCACCCTCCCCTGGTGGTGCACACTGGAACAAGATGATTCGCTCTCTTGTGGGACAAGATGATTCGCTCTCTTGTGGAACAGGATGATTCGCTCTCCTATGTAGCAGGATGATTAGTTCTCCTGTGAGGCCTGGATTGATGTGTTCTCCATGGAGATTGTAGCAGGATTGATGTGTTCTCCTGTGAGGCCTGGATTGATGTGTTCTCCATGGCGGCCTGGATTGATGTGTTCTCCATGGCAATTGTAGCAGGATTGATGTGTTCTCTTGTGAGGCCTGGATTGATGTGTTCTCCATGGCAATTGTAGCAGGATTGATGTGTTCTCCTGTGAGTACAGGATTGATTAGTTCTCTTGTCGAGGCATCCTACCCATGCAGTCTGGGACTCATGGGAAGTACCTCTCATCTGATCAATGAGCAGGGAAATGAAGTTAGGGACCATAGTAGTACCGATGGACGCATCGTTGTAACTACCATACTCCCTACGCTAGGATGACCTCCATTGATCTGGGATCAATGATACTGGTCTGGGACCAGTGGTAGGAGTTGTACCATACTATGACGTTGACTTCGGGTCGGTTGAGACTGGTCTAGGATCAGTGGTACATACTCTGAGATTGACTTTGAGTCAGTGGAGGATGATATTGGTCTGGGACCATTGGAGTTGTACTCACTATGACGCTGACTTTGGGTTGGTTGAGACTGGTCTGGGACCAGTGGTACATACTCTGAGACTGACTTTGAGTCAGTATGATACATCCTCGATCATTTCTTCTTCTTCATAATTCGGACAAAAGCAGAGTAGAACAGAACAATGCAAGAGCATAGCAGAACAGAACAATGCAAGAGCATAGCAGAACAGAACAAAACAGTACAAATCAGTGCAGGGCGGAACAAGACAAAGCAGAACAGGAAAAATAGAGCATAGCAGGGCAAGGGTCAGGCTATACAAGGCAGTGCATTTTATGGATGAATAGTAACGACTGATAGACAGATTGCAGATGAAGTTCTCCATGGTTAAGAGGGAGTGTTAAAATTGGCAACCAGGGCAAAACTTCATGTGGGTCATCTTATTCATGGCTAATAATATTTTTATTAGATTCCTCTCGTCGAGAGATGTAGGATTGATATAAAGATCATCCAATTCTGATAAGTATTCATGGAGATATGAATTTATTTTGATTATGGAATTATTATCAAGCCGACCTACAACTCATGTAGGCTCAGAAGCCCAACAGTCGCATCTATTCACCCACCAACGTTGTGTATAAATATAAGAGGACTTTTCCTCATTTAGACTCACTCATCTCATCACATCTCTCTCTCTCTCTACTGTGCAGATATGAGTCTCTTCTCTACTGCACTGAAATGGGTCTCTCTCTCTCACACATGTGAAGCCGGAAGCTGTTGAATTTGAAGCTGTAACTGCAGAAGTAAATATTGACTTGCGTGGCCTAGAAGATCTCCTCTTTGGAACTGCGTTGTAGGTTCATCTGAACCTCCTTTGAAAGCCGCAACTTTTGGTGGTGGAATGAAGCCAATCCGACGAACGGTTTGCAAGATATCTACTGCCCTAGTTTGAAGCCGGAAACTGCTGAAACTGAAGCTGCAACTGCAGAAGCAAAGATTGACTTGCGTGGCCTAGAAGATCTCCTCATCTGAACTGCACTGTAGGTT
This sequence comes from Pinus tabuliformis, assembly GCA_031772625.1. NCBI lineage: Eukaryota > Viridiplantae > Streptophyta > Pinopsida > Pinales > Pinaceae > Pinus > Pinus tabuliformis. The sequence goes on along the minus strand of CM062818.1, from coordinate 1,435,555,277 downwards.
CATCTGAACCTCCTCTGGAAGCCGAAACTTTTGGTGGTGGAATGAAGTCAATCCGACTGTCGGTTTGTGAGATATGGTCTGCCCTAGTTTGATAATGAAGCCGCTAATGCTGATGCTACTGATCTAGGGTTTGCTACTGCTGATATGAATCAGATTTATTGTACTATTTCTCTCTGCTGAATTATTGAAGATAAAAGAAGATTTGATCAAAGGGTTTCCCCACACATTGTGGGGTTTGTCCCTGGCTAGCCGCCACATCTTGTGTCTCTTGTCTTGGCTTGTTTTCTGTCGATCGTTTAATGTTCTATCTGCACTTTACTTTATGTACATGTGATTGCTAATCGGTGGAATATAATAAGAAAAAGAAGTAAACTGTTATAAGCATAGAACATACCATAACTTAACATAAATTTCTTCAACATATATGTTACTTTGGCAGGTCCTTCCATTCCAAATGAGAGTGTTAACCTTGTTACTAAAAATGATGCCCACTCCATATAGGTTATGAATATATGCATCCCAAGTCTCTACAATCTGACCATTTAATCCCAATGCTTCAAATCTAATCTAGATAGGAATTATACCTTATAAATCATCACAATATTGCAATTGATGAAGTTTATAGATCCCTAGCTCATGGATATGAAAAATGATCTCCCTGGGTAAAATGTGATTGCCTCCAAAACCCCGGATGGGTCTAGACCAACCTCTGCCTTTAAACTTGACCCAATATCCCAACGAAGGTTACCAAGGAGACAATTTTTGAGTTTTGTGAAGCCATTCTAGATGTAAGAATGATTTTTCGTGGAGCTAGTATCGTTTTTAATCCACACCTGTAATGGTTGTTCCTTTAAATATTTTTTAAAAATAATTTTCTGCTAAAGTCTAGATCCATAGATATCTCTCCAAAAACTTTTAATATTAAGGGCTCATCCAAAATGCTCCATATATTTTAAACCCCAACCACCCTCATCTTTATGCCTAGTGAGAGCCTCCAATCAAAGAAGGTGGAACTTGTCTAGTCCATGAGCACCAAACCATATAAAATGTGTGATAGTGGAGTTAATGATTTTTGAAATGCTTGGGGATCAAGAATAGGTGGATCCAATATATAGAGATGCTTTGTAATATCGATTTTGCAAGTGTTAGCCTTCCACCTAATGGAAACCATCTATGTGATCAATACATTAATTTGTCCTCATACTTCTTTATGAGCCATTGCTAGTCCATAATTTTGTATCAATTTGGTTTCAATATAAACCGAGTTGAAGCCATATTCCATATATTAGCTCCATTTTCTTATTTTGAATTTATATGATTTCTTATGAATTTTTGTTGGGTAGTTCAAGTAAACTTGACTCGATCAAGTTACCGATGGTTTTTTAGCTCCAGGTTTATGAGGAACCATGGTATTCATGTGGAATATAACCTATTTAAAAGGGAAAAGACTCCAAGTAAATGTGTCCTTTGGTGGTGTTGGTTGAAAAACCAAAATTTGTAACTGTTGTTTTGTGTTTTGGTGGGTAATATTTTAAAAATTACTATAATATTTTTTTCCCGTATCATATATTTAAATATGAAAATTATATCATTATAACTTTACACTTTATTTACAGAAATTAAACTAGCCTAGATCCATTTTCACTCCTGATCTATCAAGTGTTTAGAGAGATCAAATCTCTCGATGTGCAAACCTTTCCTCAAGTTTTGCACTCAAAAAAGAGGTTTGCACCTCGAGAGATTTGATCCCTCTCAATGCTTGATAAATCTGGAGTTAAGATGGATATAGGCTGATTTTAATTCAAAATATTTCTTTTTGGTCTCCTATGTGCATTCAAAGTAGGGTCACAACCTTCCCACCACTAATATATTCCTCCTTACTCCTAAGGAAGTGTTCTAGTCTTGTTGTTTCCTCGTGTAGGGATGAATAATATAGTGAATATTGTTGGCTCTAATGATCTTATGAATGATTTTTAAAACCTCTAAACATGTATTAAGTGTTGGTATATTTTTGTGGATGAATAATAGAGAAAAATTATTAATATTACTAATACTTACTCTTGGTTATAACACAAATTTAGGATCTTTCAAATTGTAAATTATTACAAACTAATAAGGATCAACCAAATTTTGGGATAATTAGACCTAATTCATGATGTCTTGTAAGCTTCCATCTCAAAATAAATGTCAATAATTGGGGTAGCCCACTTCATCATGGTTAATGACCTTTATAAGATGGCACTTTTCGTGGGATTCTATATCAATGTAAGTCTCAATAGTTGGTGCAACCATGTTCATCATTATTAATAACCTTTGTGACATAATTCAACAATTGCTTGCTTTTTTCTTTAACAAGAAGATTTTATTTGACCTCTACTTAATGATACATTACTTGTAATCTAACAATTTTACAATTAAATTAAGTCAATGTAATCACAATTACATTATTGTGTATGACAACATTAGAAGATATATATAAAACTATATATTATTATTTTCATTGTCCTTTAGAGAAAAGGAGAGAGTATGGTCGCTTGTTTGTGTTGGAAAATAGGCATGCAGTAAAGTCTTGGATGGACACTATCATTCAGAAGCATATTGTATTTGAAATCATATTTGTTAAAATTGGAAACTAGGGCCAAACTCCACATGGGTCATCTTATTTATGAAAACTGATATTTTTCTTGGATTCCTCTCTCTGAGATGTGTAGGATTCATTGAAAGATCATCCAATTTAGACATGTAAAAATGAAGATATGAATTTATTTATATTATGGACAAATTTTCAAGGTCAGCCAACAAGAAAAACAGGCATTCAAACCCCCAACTCATCCTCAACGTTGCATATAAAAGGAGGAGACCTCAAGTCATTTTCACCATCATCTCATCTCACATCTCTCTCTCTCCTCTTGTGATTGGGTACACAGAACTGGGCAACTTTCTCTCACACATGCGAAGGAAGAAGGACGAATTTTGTTGATTGCGTTGACCAGCATTGACCAAGCTACAAGATTGTTTTTTGACTGCATTGACCTCAAGCGTTGACCTATTTTTGCTGCGGTTTGGGTGATGTATATTTTTCCTAGCATGACACATATATGGGCACTAAAGTCAATGCAATTTGACCTCTCCTTTGACCAACGTTGACTGCCTTAGGGCTAGCCATGGAGTTGAATTTCATTGACTAGTTTTGACTGGACTTTTTCGGACTGTATTGGGCTGATTAGAATTTTTGTTGGAGGCCTAAGTTGACTTTTCTGGTTAGGGATTTTTGCTGTTGTCATAAATTATCAGATTTGTAAATTGTGCTATCCCTCTCTCTGCTGAACTATTGAAGAATATAAGAAGAATTGATGGGCTTCCCAACATTGGGGTTTGTCCCTAGCTGGTGCCACATCTTGTGTCCTCTTGTCTTAGCTTGTCTTCTACTATTTATGTTTATGTTCTATGTGCATTTTACTATCATGTTGTTGTGATTACTAAAATGAATATTGATATTGGGCTAATAAAGAAATTGAAGTAAAAATTCTCTTCAGCACAGTACATACCATTGTTACCTAAACTTAACATGGTATCAGAGGTGAGGTGAAGACAAAGCCCAAGCAACAGTGAAAGAGAAATCACCAAAGTCAATTGCAGAAGGACAAAGGCTTAATGGGTTCCTCATCCCACTTCCTAGTTGAAGACAAGCTCCGTGAAAAACATGACTATCATGGATGGAAGGTGTCTCTTGATTTCACCTTGGAAGAACAAGAAGTGTTGGATTATGTGAAGGGTAAAATCCCCAAGCCTCCTTCAAATGAACCTACTACTACAAAGACCAAGTACAATAGGGCTGAAGTCAAAGAGAATAATATTATTAGAGATTCCATTGACAAGCGTCTCGTGGCCTACATCTCTGATTTGAACACCTCCAAGGAGATCTACGATAGGTTGGTTAGCATGTTCAAGGTTAGTGATGCTAATCAAATTTTATTTCTCAAAAATAAGTTGAATAATATTAAGAAGGGTAAGGACGAGGATTTTCAATCCTACTTCTTAAGGATTAATGAGATAAAAAATGATCTACTTTCGATTGGAGAGGTCATTCTTGACAGGGAACTTACTATCACTACCCTTGGAGGACTCCCACCCGAGGGGTATATATTTAGAACCACTATTATCAATAATGATCGAATTCTAGTGTTTGAAGAATTGGTGTCAAGATGCATTCAAGAAGAAACAAGAATGGTGGAGCAAGAAATTCCTTCTAATAGAAGCAACCCCATTACATTCTCCACTCATGCCAAAACTGGAAACAATGCAGGGTCTAAAGGTCATTTCAATGGAAAGCTTGGATCTAAGGGAGGAAGGAAGGGAAGGTGCTTTATTTGCAGTAAATTTGGCCACTATGTAAGGGAGTGTCCAAATAGAAGGTACACGTCACATCATGATGATCACAATCATTCCAGGGGCAACTTCAACCACAACAATCAAAGGAATGACAGGTACAATGGCAAAGGAAAAAGGAATGTGGAACATCAAGGAAATGGTCGACCCTCCAAGAAAGCAATGAACTCCAGGTATGAAGAATCAAATGTTGCTAACAATAAGAAAAAGGAGTACTATCTTATATCGACCCTCTCCACTGCCTCTCCACCAGAAACTTTAGGGAATTGGCTAATTGATAATGGTGCCTCAAGGCACTTCACACGATACAAGGAAGCTCTCTCTAATCTGATAGAGAAAGAGACAAACTTGGAGATTATCCTTGGAGATGATGCCACCTATCCCGTGAAGGGAGTAGGGAATGTTACCCTTTAATCGAATCAAGGCAACACTATTCATTTACAATAATTTCTATATGTACCTGATCTAAAGAAGAATCTGGTGTCCATTTCATCAATGGAAGACAAAGGATACAAGGTGGCATTCATCGATGGAAAGGTACATGTTTGGAAAATCAATTTTAAATATGATTTTACTCTTGGGTTCAAGGTTGACACTTTGTATCAAGTTTGAGGAAATCCATTGGGAGCCATGTCTTGCGACACATCTCTACAATTTGAATTATGGCACTAGAGATTTTCCCATCTTCATTATAAGGCTCTACCCAATGTGAGATAGATGGTCACCGATATACCTGAGTTCAAAGTAGAGCATGAAGGTGTATGCCTGGGATGTGCCGAAGGAAAATTTGCAAGGGGACCATTCCCCTCAAGTAATAGCAAGACCACAAATATATTGCAATTGATCAACTCTGACATATCTGGTATGATGCCCATAAACTCTTTGGGAGGATACTTATATTATCTCACCTTTACGGATGATTATTCTCGCAAGACCTAGATCTACTTCTTGAAAAGGAAGGATGAAGTGTTCACCTGGTTTCGTCACTTCAAAGCCTTGATCGGAAACCAATCCAAGAAGAAAATCAAGATATTGAGGATTGATAATGGGACTGGGTAAGAATCCAATGAATTCCATGATTATTGCAGAAAAGCTGGCATTAAGAGGGAGATGACAACACCATACACTCCCGAGTAGAATGGTGTGGCTAAAAGGAAGAATCGTACTATTGTAGAAGTTGTTTGTGCCATGCTTCATGATCAAGGACTTTCAAAGTTCCTATGGGTTGAAGCTGCAAATATCGTTGTTTATGTTCAAAACCAATGCCCTCATCAAGCCTTGGACTCCAATATTCCCGAAGAAATTTTCACTGGTAAGAAACCCGATGTCTCTCATTTTAGAATTTTTGGAAGTCTCATATATTTTCATGTGTCGAAAGAGAAAATAAGCAAATTGGGTGCATCATGGATGAAATGAATCTTTGTGGGATGCAGTGAAAATTCTAAGGGTTATATAATGTATGTGTTTGGTTAAAGGGAAGTTGAGATAAGTCATGATGTCACCTTTGACAAAGATATGTCCCTTAGCAAGATCAACAACCTTCCTATCCCAAGGAATTCCAAAGAAGCTGACACCGGAAAACATGGAGAAAAAGAAGATGAAACAATGTCGAATGTTAATGAACCTATGGATCCTATTGATCCTCCTCCTCAAGAGCCCTCCTCTTCCAATAGGAGACCCTCATGACTTAGGGAGACTCTCGAAGGTGTTGAGAGACATATTGCACGAAGGTGGACTTTTTGTGAGAGTAATAAGTTGAACAGGTATCAAGGATACTTGACTGCTATGAGCACTATCATTCAAAATCAGCCTTCATCATTCGAAGAAGTCATGAAGCAACAAGTATGAAAGGATGCTATGAATGAAGAATACGATTCAATTACGAAGAATGATGTCTGGGATGTGGTTCCTAGACCCCAAGACAAATCAGTTGTCACCTATAAGTGGCTCTACAAAATCAAGCATGGAGTTGATGGAAGTGTAGAAAAGCTCAAGGCTCACTTTGTTGCTCGAGGCTTCTCTAAAAAGGAAGGTGAAGATTATGATGAGATATTTTCACTTGTTTCCCAATACACCACCATTCGCTTGATCATAGCCCTTGCTTCCTCGCAAGGATGGAACCTACATCAGATGGATGTCAAGACCGCTTTCTTGCATGGTTTGATCAAAGAGGAAGTCTATGTGGAACAACCCAAGGGGTTTGAGGTTCATGACCAGGAATCTCATGTATGCTGGTTGAAGAAATCTCTCTATGGTTTGAAGCAAGCACCCCAGGCTTGGTATGAGAGGATTGATAGCTATCTGATGAAGCTGAGATTCACTAGAAGTGAAGTTGATCCAAACCTTTACTTTAAGGTTGAAAATTATAAACCTATCATACTGGTACTTTATGTGGATGACCTCTTTCTGACAAGTGCAGGCCCTCTCATTCACAAATGTAAGAGGGGGTTGGCTTCTGAATTTGAGATGAAGGACCTAGGATTGATGCACTACTTCCTAGGGTTGGAGGTTTGGCAAAAGCCAGGAGAAATTTTCCTGTCTCGAGGAAAATATGTTGTGAATATCTTGGAAAGATTTGGGATGGTGGAATGCAAGCCTGTGACTACCCCGATGTAACTTCACTTTAAGAAGTTATGTGGTAGTGTTGCCGACCTAAATTTGGAAATGCTTCTAAGTATCGTCAACTCATAGGAGCACTGATGTTCCTGGTGAACTCCATACTAGACATATGTTTTGCAGTCAAAACGTTGAGCCAATATATGGTTGAGCCTCATCATATAAATTGGATTGGTTCCAAGAATCTTCTGAGATATCTTAGGGGCACAATCACTCATGGAATAAGATACACTCCCAGAGATGTGAGGCTACATGATTATTCTGATGTTGATTCGACTAGCAGTGTGGTGGATCGTAAGAGGACTTTTGGATGTTGCTTTTCTTTGGGTTCTGCTTTGATATCTTGGATGAGAAGGAAGCAAAATTGGTTTCCTTGAGCACCCTTGAGGCCAAATACATAGTTTCTAGTATGGCCTCCTGTGAAGTTTTCTGGTTGAGGAAGCTCTTTAGTGAGTTATTTGGACATGTACTACATACCATCGTGATCCTTTATGACAACCAGAGTGAGTTTCGATTATTAGAGAATCTTGTGTTTCATAATTTCTCTAAGCATATAGATATCAGGTACCACTTTATCCAGGAAATGGTACAATGAGGAGAAATAAGGCTCCATCACATTGGGACTGATGAGTAGGTTACCAATATTCTGACAAAGCCTTTGGGGAAGGTCAAGTTCTTGGTCTTCTGAGAACAACTTGGATTCGTGGAGAGACCCTCTTATGAGGGTCTTGTATGATATGGACATTGAGCTTTGGGAGCTCCAAGGGGCTTGGGGTACTTCTTGGAGAGATGAGAAACCATAGCGTGGGTGGTTCAGCCTTCTGCTAGTGGTTTGTTGTGTACAAGGTGAGTGGTTCAGCCTTCCCCTGTAATACCCCATGGCAACATGTAGGCAGGATGAGTGGTTCATCCTTCTCCTTGTGAGACATCCTACCCATGTAATCTAGGACTCATGAGAAGTACCTCTCATCTGGCCAATGAGTAGGGAAATAAGGATAGGGACCATAGTACTACTGATGGATGCATCATGTACTACCTGTAGGTTTTAACCCTGTACAGAAATTACCTGCATACGAATTCTAAATCACAAAAATAAACAATGCGAGAGCATAACACATAAAACACATATACACAGAGGTTTTCCCCTGGATCCCAAAATCGGGACTACCAGCTTGATTTTTAATTATATTCCTTTCAATGTTACAATACATATTTATACATGCCGAAGCATCCAATACCATGGATCGAAAACCATCGCGTCCAAAACCATGGACCAAAAACCACAGGTAGGTTCGCCCAACCTAATATAGGGTCCAAAAAAAAATTTCCTGGGGCGCTGCCCCGAACCCCGTAGAGGGGGGCGGGGGGGCTACCCGCCCCCCTCAAACCCCCCAGACAGGGGGGGCTGCTGCCCCCCTATGACCCCCCTGCTGCGCAATTGGCGCAACGAAGGGGGGCGGACCCCCCGGTTCACTACGTAGGTTAGTCGTGGAAATAATATAACACAACCCAGCAATCTCCCATTTGTTGTTTTCTTTCCACAGGGGGCCACATGAGAGCTTAGTCATTTTTCCAGCCCTGAAAATGCCCATTGTTTCTCTACACCAAGAGAACTTCTCAGAGCTCACAGATTTTGTCAATGCATCTGCAGTATTCTTCAAAGTGTCCACCTTTACCAGCAACACCTTTTTGTCTTCTATCATATCCCTCACAAAGTGATACTGAACATCAATGTGCTTTGTCTTTGAATGATAAGCAGGGTTCTTTGCCAAGAAAATTGCACTTTGGCTGTCACAATCTATTCTTATAGCTCCCTGTACTAACCCCATACTTGAACACAATCTCTGCAACCAAACTGCTTCCTTTCTTGCATGAGTGGCTGCCATGTATTCTGCCTCTATAGTTGATAGTGCCACTACAAATTGTTTCTTACTCATCCAACTGATTGCACCTCCAAATAGGTTAAACACATACCCACTTGTAGATCTTCTCTGATCCAGATCTCTAGCCCTGTCTGCATCAACAAAGCCACGAATATCCAACACTCTGTCCAATCCTAGTCTTCTTTGGTAGCACAAACCATAATCACTAGTGCCACGAAAATACCTAAAAACCCGCTTCACTACTGTCCAGTTCTCCTTCCCTGGTTTTGACATAAACCTGCTCAATACTCCCACTGCATGTGCAATGTCTGGTCGAGTACAGACAATTGCATACATCAGGCTACTGAATGCACTCGCATATGGAACACGGGACATGTCCTCTTCCTCTTCTTGTGTCCTGGGACACTGTTCAGCAGATAACCTCACACCTACAGGAATAGGAACCTTCACCGGTTTACTATCCTGCATATTAAACCTCTGTAGTATTGTCTCGACATACTTCCTCTGGTTTAACTAGAGCATCCTCTTTGCCCGATCTCTTTTAATTTCCATGCCCAAAATATAGTTTGCAGCACCAAGGTCTTTCATGTCGAATTTGGACGACAATTGGGTCTTCAAATCCTGGATAATTTCTTTGTCATTTCCAACCAGCAACATATCATCCACATACAAGACCAGATAAATAACACGGTCACCAATTAATTTAAAATACACACAGTGATCTTCTTTGCTTCTGGTGAAGCCAAGTCCCCGTATAAATGTATCAAATTTCTGATACCACATCCTTGGTGACTATTTTAACCCATACAGAGGCTTCTTTAACTTGCATACTAGTTCTTTCTTACCCTTCACCGCAAAGCCTTCAGGTTGCTTCATGTAGATTTCCTCTTCCAAATCCCCGTGAAGAAATGTTGTCTTCACATCCATCTGTTCTACCTCAAAATCAAAAGTAGCAGCAACAGATAAAAGTAACCTAATAGAAGTTACCTTGGAAATAGGAGAAAAAATATCACCAAAATCAATTCTCGGCACCTGGGAATAACCTTTTGCTACCAACCGAGCTTTGTATTTCTCCACCTTGCCTTCTGCATTTGTCTTCTTTTTGAACACCCATTTGCTGCCAATGGGTTTCCTTCCAGCCGGCAACTCCACCAGATCCCAAACCTCATTTTTTTGCAAAGATGCCATTTCATCAACCATGGCCTCTTTCCAGAGTTTTCCATCCTCTGAATCCACTGCTTCCTTCACAGTTCTGGGATCATCATCAATAACAGACAAAGCAAAATTTGGACAAAAAGCAGATGGACTATACCTTTCTAGCTGCCTTCTTTCTCGAATTGATCTTCTCAGAGCCGGAGTTTGTGGCTCTTCATCTTCTGATTCCTCCTCTGTTGTAGATTCTGATTCTTCCTCCTTTATCTCAAACTCTATCTTCTCAAGTTCCTTTGGTTGGACTTCATGTTTAATAACATCTTTCACCTCTCTGAACACCACATCTCGGCTGTACACAACCTTCCTTGTTACTGGGTTCCAAAGCTTATAACCCTTTAAACCATCCTTATACCCAATAAAGATGCACTTTTCAGATTTACTATCCAACTTGGTTCATTTCTCCTTTGGAACATGTACATATGCATCACATCCAAATACCCTCAGATGTGAAAGAGAGGGTTTCTTACCAGTCCATACTTCTTGTGGAGTCTTATCCTCCAACACTGATGAAGGTGACTTGTTGACCAAGTAACATGCAGTATCCACCGCCTCTGCCCAGAATTCCTGTCCTAACCTGGCACCACTGAGCATGCTTCTTGCCCTTTCCATCAATGTCTTGTTCATTCTTTCCGCGACTCCATTTTGCTGAGGTGTATATGGAGTAGTCTTCTGCCGTGCTATATCACACTTCTTACAGAATTCTTCAAATTCCTTGCTGCAAAACTCTCCACCATTATCTGTCCTTAGCACCTTTATCTTCTTCTCTGTCTTATTTTCCACCAGAGCCTTAAATTCTTTAAACCTATCAAAGACTTCATATTTCTTCTTAAGGAAATATATCCATGTATTCCTTGAGAAGTCATCTATAAATGATACATAGTACACAGAATTACCCAGTGATGAAACCTTCACAGGTCCAAACACGTCACTGTGCACAAGCTCTAATATCTGTTTCGCCCTCTTAGCACCAGAGGGGAAACTCACCCGATTCTACTTCCCATATACAAAATTTTCACAGAAATCAAAATCCAGAGAGCTATTACTCATACCTTCTACCATACCTTTACCATGAAGTATTCGAAGGCCCTTCTCTCCAATATGTCCAAGCCTTTGATGCCACAGCATGGTCTTCTCTCCAGAGACCACTAGATTTTCAGCTCCACTTTCAGGGACCACAAAACTGTTGCACCCATCAACAACAGTGCTACCTTGCAGCTTGTACAGAGTTCCAGTCTGAACTCCCCGCATCAATACCAGTGCTCCCTGAACCATCTTGCAGGTATCCTTCTCGAACACTATTTTTACACCTGCATCATCCAACTTGCTTACAGAAATAAGATTTCTGGCCAATGCAGGAATATGCAGAACACCCAGAAGTGTTCTAACCCTTCCACCTTGCAACTTCAACTTTAGTTTTCCGCGACCAATGATTCTAGCCTTCCTATCGTCTCCTAAGAATACATCACCACCATCGTATTTCTCATACTCGCAGAACCACTCTCTATGGGGAGTGAAGTGAAAGGATGCACCTAAGTCAATCAACCATGCCTCATGATCTACATGTGTACTTGAAGAAGCCAAGTACACATCCCCACCTTCATCTTAGGTGGTTTTCGCCTCTGTAGAAGGAGCATCATCAGATCCCTTTCCTTTATCAGGAGCTTTAGATTTACAGTCCCTTTTGAAGTGCCCTTCCTTTCCACATTTCCAGCACACCACCTTTACAGTTTTTCCTGGAGATTTAGATCTCCCTCTAGATTTAGATCTCCCACTCGATGACTTATTTTTGTTTCTATTCTGGCACCGTCCTCGTACAGACAAAGCATCACCATTCTGGCTCTCCATATTTTTTCGTCTCATCTCCTCCGTTAGCAAGGCTGAGACTATTTCATCAAACTGCAAAGCAGTTGCATTGCTACCTATTGCAATAACCAAACTATCCCACGAATCTGGTAGAGAACACAACATACTGATGCACTTATCTTCATCTAAAATTTTGATATCAATAGACGCTAATTGACTTACCACAGTATTAAATGCGTTCAGATGCTCTGTCACTGAGTCTCCATCTTTCATCCTCAGGTTATACAGCTTTTTTCGCAGGAACAGTTTATTCACCAGAGACTTAGATTAGTACAAAGTCCCTAACTTGTCCCACAAAGCCTTCGCTGTAGCTTCCCCTGATACATTCAGCAATACTGAATCTGAGACACACAATCGTATTGTGCTCTTTGCCTTCCGATCCAACTTCTTCCATTCTTCATCGGTCACTCCCGTTGGTTTAGTACCTGGATCTACCGCGATCCACTGATCTTTATCCACCAACAGATCCTCCATCTTGAGTTTCCACAACTCAAAACTCTGACCATTGAACTTCTCGATCTCTATCTTTCTGTTTCTCGCCATCTTCTTTCACCACCAGAATCGATCTCACAGATCTCCCACTGTGTTAGCACTTGAAATTTCACCTCAGGCTGAAAAGGCAAATCTCAAAGCTACATCAAACCATTCAGCCTCGTAGCTAGCCCTACGGGGCAGGAGAAGGCTCTCTCCGGTCAATCTCGGTAAATTTTCAATAGGAAGAGATGACCAATCAAGGTAATACTGATATTAGGCTAGTAAACTGATTTGAAGGTTGATTTGGGGGTTTTTTTGGGGTTTTTGGTGGCAAATTGAGGAGCTGCAATTTAGGGTGCGGGGATTGGACACAGTTTCTGTAGGGGGGTCTTTGGGGCAAGGTAGGAACTTGTATTGATGTCTTTAGCTGAAGTGGATGATTAGGAAGAAAGAAAATAAGGCTAAAGAGAGCAAACAATGGATTTGAATTCTCTTTAGACAGCAGAAAACATAGAAATTAAACAAATTTAAAAGTAGAGCATGGCAAGCATGAATTCTGACTTTATCACTTCATTTGTTTAATATGCAGCAGTATAGAAAGGAAATGAATCACATAACAAAGCTTACAATAACATGAAGAAACACACCATCAACACCTGAGTCCACAAGAATCCCAAAGATGACTGCAAAACCCTGGTCTTCCTTAGCCAAAAATTGCAGAGATACAAGTGAAATATACAATGATAGCTCCTCCCTCAAGAGTCCAACCTTCCAACCCCTGAAAATGACTAAGAAAATACATAATATAGGCAAGCCAACCTCTTCCCTTGCCTCTAGGGGTCGAGCTCACTATCCTAGGAGCTGTTTGAACCACTTCTAAACTAAGCACTAGAAAATAGTAGATATACAACAACATTTATTTTCACATGACTCTTTTCTTTATTTGCAAATGCATCTTTTCTTTTTGTTCTATTTTTGCATGTGTATGGTAGAGGGAATTAGGGTTTTGTGTGCTTGTGAGAGGGGTAGGTTTTATAGTTTAGGGATGGGGAAAAAGTCTACATTTTATGTACAAATAATATGGGACAGAGATGAAAGCATGACTGTGAATGAAAGGGGAAAAGAGGGAAGGGACCAAATGGGACAAAATCACTTGAAACAGTCACAAAACCCTAGCATTTTACAAACATTAACAAGCAGCCATATAAGTCTTTTCATTTGCTTGATGTGAGGTTAGAATCATAGCATACAAGCTTATTTTCACCACCAATATCAACAACCATGCATTAAGAGCCTACCTCGACCGATTGAGCAAAGTTGAAGGGAGTTTGAGGATTTTGTGTGAAGTTTGATTGCAGACAGCTGAACGGGTCGCGCAGGCTCCCCAACGGGTCGCGCACCGCCCAACGGGTCGCGCCCGTAGTAAATTTACACTGCGGGAAGGGTCTGGACGGGTCGTGCACCGCCCAACAGGTCGCGCACCTCCTTGAACGGGTCACGCACCTGCTAATTGCCCGAAAATGTTGTGTCTTTGCCTATTTCGCCTATCACTCTCTCACAACCTCTCTTGCAAGCTTCGAAATGCACAATGAGAGTAAAAGGAGGGAATATGACCTTTTATAATCTTCATTTGAAAATTTTTTATCCATAAACCCACTTTATAAAGTCTATTTTGACACTTTTAAAACAATGATTTTTTAGTTTCCTTTATCCTGAAGTTGACTTTTTGAGTGCTTTGACCTGATTCTTTTTGCAGGTAGATCATCTGAAGGACTGTGGCAAGGGGACCAGGGTTGTTGCTGCCTTTTGAAGACCTTTTGAAAATTTGTTTCTTTTTACAAAAAATTATCATGAATTTGGCTTTAAAAACAGAGTTTTTAAATCCAAATTTAAAAATGAACTGTACATAATGAGAATATCAAAGAAACATGTTTACCATCCTCCCTCTGGCTTGCTGGTCACTCAAGGACTTTCAAAGACGTGACCTTGCAGAGACAAATGACCAAAACCCTAGACCTAGAATTTTGACATTAAGACACATCAAGACAAGCTTGAAAAAAAACTCAATGACTGATATGACCTGATCCAGCAAAGCCAAGAGGGGTATGAATAGACCAGCTCCTCCATCAGGGTTATGGCATGCCTAACGGGATGCAAATTTTGACACTGATGAGACACCTACTAATGCAAATGCAAAGAGCTTTGATCACTGATAGAGGGCTTTCAAGATCGACACTAACATTGGCTCCAATGGGGATGGTAGCTCCTTGGAGGTACCAAGAACCTTAGACCTTTGGGAGAGCAGACCAGTGCCTTACAATTATTGGGCAATGGAGTCAAAAATTCAAGCTGAAATGCATGACTAAAAACTAATGAGTTGACAACACAAATTGACTCTCACTCAACTAAAAACTGACTCGATACTTAAGCACGACCGACAAACTAAAAATGATGCTCAAAGTGGAGCTTATTCATCACAACCTACTCTAACAGTTTCATTCATCACCTGGTCAAGTGAAATGAAACAACCAATGTAACCAAGTAAGTGTCCCATCTGCTGTTCGAATTCTCCACAAGTGCTTGCTTATGACCAACAAGAGAGAACTACTGAAAGGCAACTCCCATGACAACTTAGAAACAGATCCTTTGAATGATATGAATCCTCTATCCGCCTCCAAAAACACTGCATAAGGATCTTGAAATTCAAGCACACTGGAACTTAGTTCATCGAATGGATTACTTCTCTTTTCCTCATACCATGAATGCAAACTTTGATCTGAGCCTTGTGATGAGACCTCTGCTGAAAATGACAAAGAAACCGGCTGCCAGATCAAATTCATATCAGCACATGTTTCAAGCTCACATGTGGTCAATGGAGAAAGACTTTGACTGCAAACCTCATCCAAAACATCAGCTATTGGATCATGAAAAACTTGAAAAGACTGCTGCAATGTATCCATTGAAAATGTATGACATCCTTCTAGCTGTTCATCTTGTTCTTGAGAGATTTTATGAGAATTCTGCCTTATAAACTGAAATGCTTCAAAACAAAAGGGTATAGAATCTTCCTGTATCATCAAATCATGTATTTCGGCTGCCACAACTTCATCTGTAATCTGCCTTTCAATTTCATTTGGTAGCTGCAAATCTGATGCTACAGGCTGCTCAAGAATTTTGTTATCTGTCTCGTCCTCAACATTAACACTGAGAGATTGCTGATTTGTTATAGGTTGTTCATTTAAAGATTTACTATACAACCTACACTTCAAAAACTGAAATGATTTGAAACAAAAAGGTAGGGAACCTTCTTGTATCATTTGATCAAATATGTCAGCTTCCATGCTTTCATCTGCAACTTGATAACCAATGGCATTTGGGGGCTGCAAATCTGAATATGAGAAGTCTGGAACAAGGTTTTTATTGCCTTCAAGGTGGTCTAGATCAAGACTTGTTGATAGCTGATTTCTAATTTCATGGAAGTTGTCTCTAATGAACTGACATGAACCAAAAAAAAAGGTAAAGATCCTTCACTTACTTCAAAATTTGCTGCACTTTCCTCGTCAATGTCATAGCTGATATGTGATGGCTGAACATTGTATTCAAGCTGCTGAAAATGAACTTCTTCCTCCCACAAACTAGCTGTTGATTTGTCTGTAAGATTAGCTTTTGTTTGAAGAACATAATCATCATCATACTGATCAAATCGAGGCAAACCATCGGTATAAAACATATCATCAAGCATGCAGGTCATATCAACAGATCTCTCTTCTCCAAGATGATTAATAAGACAATCATTATCAGATCCATAACAATTGGCATCAAAAAGAAAATGATTTGAATCAGCAACTTGTTCTTCTTCAATCAGCGAGCCATGGGCTTGAACATCAGAAGCATTTCTTGCGTTGATCTTGTCCATCATCTCTTCCACTGCACTTACCAAAACGTCAAGCTTTACCTCTAGAGATGTCGATTTTTCCAGATCTATGTTTTTCATCTCTTCTTCTTTCAACCTTGCCC
The DNA here is from genome assembly GCA_031772625.1 of Pinus tabuliformis. NCBI lineage: Eukaryota > Viridiplantae > Streptophyta > Pinopsida > Pinales > Pinaceae > Pinus > Pinus tabuliformis. The sequence continues at coordinate 1,435,538,823 of CM062818.1, read as the reverse complement.
TTCGGATCAGCAGATGAGCTTCTACATTTACTGCACTGTTTTGCATCTCGTGAAGTGTTGAAATATCCCTTTCTCTCAGCTGAAACTCCATCTCCGGATCAAAGGCGCCCGGGTAGTGCAAGAGAGCAGATCTAGTAGTAGGTCTTATATCAACTGGCATTGAATAATAAACTTGGTTGAATCTGGCCGAAAATTGTTGTACTGTCTCCCCTGGCAATCTTTTCAGCTGGTTATACCCTTCTACAATCAAGAAAAGGTTCTGCCCGATCATCCACCTATCGAGAAAAACTTTGACGAACTGCTGGAAATCTGAGATGCTCGCATCAGGCAGGGCTTTGAACCAACTCTTCGCTTTGGCTTGCAAAGAAAGAGCAAAAAGCCTTATACTAACATCTTCTTCATCAACTTCAAAAAGATCTAGAAAATTCTCAAAATTCTGGACATGTTGCTCAGCGTTGACATTCTTACATTCACCATCAAACATCGGCAAGTATAGATCATAGTTTTTGGGGAAATCATGAAGAACAGAAGGTAAAACAAGAGGTTTATACCGATCTGGAATTTTACAAGGTATAGGGGTATGTACAGCAAGTATAGGTTCATCACAAAATTCGAAAAAAGGATCGTGATCAAGCTCAAAGGCATACAAATCTTTGGTTTTCACAATCTTCAAAGGGAAAGAATCAACTGCAGGCCTGGGATCTCTCCTCGAATACAATATACTTTGCAAAACCTTCTTGACATTCGTGGGAAAAGAGAAGAAATAATTTATGACAAATAACAAAATGTCTTGGATGAAATTCCAACTTGAATACCTGATTTTGCCATATTCTCCTTTCATGTTTCTGCTGGTCGGCATAATCCTCCAGTGGAGTCTTTGGATCTGATCTCGAAAATGATTTAGAGTCGCCAAGTGAATGATTTCAGCCTTTCAAGTGTCTGATCGTTGTCCACTATCAACAATCAGATCTGAACTTGATACAAGTACTGGGGTAAAATGCAAATGAAGTGTTGTATCCACAAGCTCACGGAGATTGACTGAAGCAGCGTTTATCTACTAACACTGATGTAAAACAAGAGCGTTTTCGAAGGCTACCTGGCATAACTTCAGGCTCCGTCTAAGACTTATGAAACCAACACATCAATGAGAAAAGGATTAGATGTTCTCCCCAGTATGGTCGCCAGTATGTTAGCACTTGAAATTTCACCTCAGGCTGAAAAGGCAAATCTCAAAGCTACATCAAACCATTCAGCCTCGTAGCTAGCCCTACGGGGCAGGAGAAGGCTCTCTCCGGTCAATCTCGGTAAATTTTCAATAGGAAGAGATGACCAATCAAGGTAACACTGATATTAGGCTAGTAAACTGATTTGAAGGTTGATTTGGGGGTTTTTTTGGGGTTTTTTGGTGGCAAATTGAGGAGCTGCAATTTAGGGTGCGGGGATTGGACACAGTTTCTGCAGGGGGGTCTTTGGGGCAAGGTAGGAACTTGTATTGATGTCTTTAGCTGAAGTGGATGATTAGGAAGAAAGAAAATAAGGCTAAAGAGAGCAAACAATGGATTTGAATTCTCTTTAGACAGCAGAAAACATAGAAATTAAACAAATTTAAAAGTAGAGCATGGCAAGCATGAATTCTGACTTTATCACTTCATTTGTTTAATATGCAGCAGTATAGAAAGGAAATGAATCACATAACAAAGCTTACAATAACATGAAGAAACACACCATCAACACCTGAGTCCACAAGAATCCCAAAGATGACTGCAAAACCCTGGTCTTCCTTAGCCAAAAATTGCAGAGATACAAGTGAAATATACAATGATAGCTCCTCCCTCAAGAGTCCAACCTTCCAACCCCTGAAAATGACTAAGAAAATACATAATATAGGCAAGCCAACCTCTTCCCTTGCCTCTAGGGGTCGAGCTCACTATCCTAGGAGCTATTTGAACCACTTCTAAACTAAGCACTAGAAAATAGTAGATATACAGCAACATTTATTTTCACATGACTCTTTTCTTTATTTGCAAATGCATCTTTTCTTTTTGTTCTATTTTTGCATGTGTATGGTAGAGGGAATTGGGGTTTTGTGTGGTTGTGAGAGGGGTAGGGTTTATAGTTTAGGGATGGGAAAAAGTCTACATTTTATGTACAAATAATATGGGACAGAGATGAAAGCATGACTGTGAATGAAAGGGGAAAAGAGGGAAGGGACCAAATGGGACAAAATCACTTGAAACAGTCACAAAACCTTAGCATTTTACAAACATTAACAAGCAGCCATATAAGTCTTTTCATTCGCTTGATGTGAGGTTAGAATCATAGCATACAAGCTTATTTTCACCACCAATATCAACAACCATGCATTAAGAGCCTACCTCGACCGATTGAGCAAAGTTGAAGGGAGTTTGAGGATTTTGTGTGAAGTTTGATTGCAGACAGCTGAACGGGTCGCGCAGGCTCCCCAACGGGTCGCGCACCGCCCAACGGGTCGCGCCCGTAGTAAATTTACACTGCGGGAAGGGTCTGGACGGGTCACGCACCGCCCAACAGGTCGCGCACCTCCTTGAACGGGTCGCGCACCTGCTAATTGCCCGAAAACGCTGTGTCTTTGCCTCTTTCGCCTATCACTCTCTCACAACCTCTCTTGCAAGCTTCGAAATGCACAATGAGAGTGAAAGGAGGGAATATGACCTTTTATAATCTTCATTTGAAAATTTTTATCCATAAACCCACTTTATAAAGTCTATTTTGACACTTTTAAAACAATGATTTTTTGGTTTCCTTTATCCTGAAGTTGACTTTTTGAGTGCTTTGACCTGATTCTTTTTGCAGGTAGATCATCTGAAGGACTGTGGCAAGGGGACCAGGGTTGTTGTTGCCTTTTGAAGACCTTTTGAAAATTTATTTCTTTTTACAAAAAATTATCATGAATTTGGCTTTAAAAACAGAGTTTTTAAATCCAAATTTAAAAATGAACTGTACAAAATGAGAATATCAAAGAAACATGTTTACCATCCTCCCTCTGGCTTGCTGGTCACTCAAGGACTTTCAAAGACGTGACCTTGCAGAGACAAATGACCAAAACCCTAGACCTAGAATTTTGACATTAAGACACATCAAGACAAGCTTGAAAAAAAACTCAATGACTGATATGACCTGATCCAGCAAAGCCAAGAGGGGTATGAATATACCAGCTCCTCCATCAGGGTTATGGCATGCCTAACGGGATGCAAATTTTGACACTGATGAGACACCTACTAATGCAAATGCAAAGAGCTTTGATCACTGATAGAGGGCTTTCAAGACCGACACTAACATTGGCTCCAATGGGGATGGTAGCTCCTTGGAGGTACCAAGAACCTTAGACCTTTAGGAGAGCAGACCAGTGCCTTACAATTATTGGGCAATGGAGTCAAAAATTCAAGCTGAAATGCATGACTAAAAACTAATGAGTTGACAACACAAATTGACTCTCACTCAACTAAAAACTGACTCGATACTTAAGCACGACCGACAAACTAAAAATGATGCTCAAAGTGGAGCTTATTCATCACAACCTACTCTAACAGTTTCATTCATCACCTGGTCAAGTGAAATGAAACAACCAATGTAACCAAGTAAGTGTCCCATCTACTGTTCGAATTCTCCACAAGTGCTTGCTTATGACCAACAAGAGAGAACTACTGAAAGGCAACTCCCATGACAACTTAGAAACAGATCCTTTGAATGATATGAATCCTCTATCCGCCTCCAAAAACACTGCATAAGGATCTTGAAATTCAAGCACACTGGAACTTAGCTCATCGAATGGATTACTTCTCTTTTCCTCATACCATGAATGCAAACTTTGATCTGAGCCTTGTGATGAGACCTCTGCTGAAAATGACAAAGAAACCGGCTGCCAGATCAAATTCATATCAGCACATGTTTCAAGCTCACATGTGGTCAATGGAGAAAGACTTTGACTGCAAACCTCATCCAAAACATCAGCTATTGGATCATGAAAAACTTGAAAAGACTGTTGCAATGTATCCATTGAAAATGTATGACATCCTTCTAGCTGTTCATCTTGTTCTCGAGAGATTTTATGAGAATTCTGCCTTATAAACTGAAATGCTTCAAAACAAAAGGGTATAGAATCTTCCTGTATCATCAAATCATGTATTTTGGCTGCCACAACTTCATCTGTAATCTGCCTTTCAATTTCATTTTGTAGCTGCAAATCTGATGCTACAGGCTGCTCAAGAATTTTGTTATCTGTCTCGTCCTCAACATTAACACTGAGAGATTGCTGATTTGTTATAGGTTGTTCATTTAAAGATTTACTATACAACCTACACTTCAAAAACTGAAATGATTTGAAACAAAAAGGTAGGGAACCTTCTTGTATCATTTGATCAAATATGTCAGCTTCCATGCTTTCATCTGCAACTTGATAACCAATGGCATTTGGGGGCTGCAAATCTGAATATGAGAAGTCTGGAACAAGGTTTTTATTGCCTTCAAGGTGGTCTAGATCAAGACTTGTTGACAGCTGATTTCTAATTTCATGGAAGTTGTCTCTAATGAACTGACATGAACCAAAAAAAAAAGGTAAAGATCCTTCACTTACTTCAAAATTTGCTGCACTTTCCTCGTCAATGTCATAGCTGATATGTGATGGCTGAACATTGTATTCAAGCTGCTGAAAATGAACTTCTTCCTCCCACAAACTAGCTGTTGATTTGTCTGTAAGATTAGCTTTTGTTTGGAGAACATAATCATCATCATACTGATCAAACCGAGGCAAACCATCGGTATAAAACATATCATCAAGCATGCAGGTCATATCAACAGATCTCTCTTCTCCAAGATGATTAATAAGACAATCATTATCAGATCCATAACAATTGGCATCAAAAAGAAAATGATTTGAATCAGCAACTTGTTCTTCTTCAATCAGCGAGCCATGGGCTTGAACATCAGAAGCATTTCTTGCGTTGATCTTCTCCATCATCTCTTCCACTGCACTTACCAAAACGTCAAGCTTTACCTCTAGAGATGTCAATTTTTCCAGATCTATGTTTTTCATCTCTTCTTCTTTCAACCTTGCCCTTCGGATCAGCAGATGAGCTTCTACATTTACTGCACTGTTTTGCATCTCGTGAAGTGTTGAAATATCCCTTTCTCTCAGCTGAAACTCCATCTCCGGATCAAAGGCGCCCGGGTAGTGCAAGAGAGCAGATCTAGTAGTAGGTCTTATATCAACTGGCATTGAATAATAAACTTGGTTGAATCTGGCCGAAAACTGTTGTACTGTCTCCCCTGGCAATCTTTTCAGCTGGTTATACTCTTCTACAATCAAGAAAAGGTTCTGCCCGATCATCCACCTATCGAGAAAAACTTTGACGAACTGCTGGAAATCTGAGATGCTCGCATCAGGTAGGGCTTTGAACCAACTCTTCACTTTGGCTTGCAAAGAAAGAGCAAAAAGCCTTATACTAACATCTTCTTCATCAACTTCAAAAAGATCTAGAAAATTCTCAAAATTCTGGACATGTTGCTCAGCGTTGACATTCTTACATTCACCATCAAACATCGGCAAGTATAGATCATAGTTTTTGGGGAAATCATGAAGAACAGAAGGTAAAACAAGAGGTTTATACCGATCTGGAATTTTACAAGGTATAGGGGTATGTACAGCAGGTATAGGTTCATCACAAAATTCGAAAAAAGGATCGTGATCAAGCTCAAAGGCATACAAATCTTTGGTTTTCACAATCTTCAAAGGGAAAGAATCAACTGCAGGCCTGGGATCTCTTCTTGAATACAATATACTTTGCAAAACCTTCTTGACATTCGTGGGAAAAGAGAAGAAATAATTTATGACAAAGAACAAAATGTCTTGGATGAAATTCCAACTTGAATACCTGATTTTGCCATATTCTCCTTTCATGTTTCTGCTGGTCGGGATAATCCTCCAGTGGAGTCTTTGGATCTGATCTCGAAAATGATTTAGAGTCGCCAAGTGAATGATTTCAGCCTTTCAAGTGTCTGATCGTTGTCCACTATCAACAATCAGATCTGAACTTGATACAAGTACTGGGGTAAAATGCAAATGAAGTGCTGTATCCACAAGCTCACGGAGATTGACTGAAGCAGCGTTTATCTACTAACGCTGATGTAAAACAAGAGCGTTTTCGAAGGCTACCTGGCATAACTTCAGGCTCCGTCTAAGACTTATGAAACCAACACATCAATGAGCAAAGGATTAGATGTTCTCCCCAGTATGGTCGCCAGTATGTTAGCACTTGAAATTTCACCTCAGGCTGAAAAGGCAAATCTCAAAGCTACATCAAACCATTCAGCCTCGTAGCTAGCCCTACGGGGCAGGAGAAGGCTCTCTCCGGTCAATCTCGGTAAATTTTCAATAGGAAGAGATGACCAATCAAGGTAACACTGATATTAGGCTAGTAAACTGATTTGAAGGTTGATTTGGGGTTTTTTTGGGGTTTTTTGGTGGCAAATTGAGGAGCTGCAATTTAGGGTGCGGGGATTGGACACAGTTTCTGCAGGGGGGTCTTTGGGGCAAGGTAGGAACTTGTATTGATGTCTTTAGCTGAAGTGGATGATTAGGAAGAAAGAAAATAAGGCTAAAGAGAGCAAACAATGGATTTGAATTCTCTTTAGACAGCAGAAAACATAGAAATTAAACAAATTTAAAAGTAGAGCATGGCAAGCATGAATTCTGACTTTATCACTTCATTTGTTTAATATGCAGCAGTATAGAAAGGAAATGAATCACATAACAAAGCTTACAATAACATGAAGAAACACACCATCAACACCTGAGTCCACAAGAATCCCAAAGATGACTGCAAAACCCTGGTCTTCCTTAGCCAAAAATTGCAGAGATACAAGTGAAATATACAATGATAGCTCCTCCCTCAAGAGTCCAACCTTCCAACCCCTGAAAATGACTAAGAAAATACATAATATAGGCAAGCCAACCTCTTCCCTTGCCTCTAGGGGTCGAGCTCACTATCCTAGGAGCTGTTTGAACCACTTCTAAACTAAGCACTAGAAAATAGTAGATATACAGCAACATTTATTTTCACATGACTCTTTTCTTTATTTGCAAATGCATCTTTTCTTTTTGTTCTATTTTTGCATGTGTATGGTAGAGGGAATTGGGGTTTTGTGTGCTTGTGAGAGGGGTAGGGTTTATAGTTTAGGGATGGGGAAAAAGTCTACATTTTATGTACAAATAATATGGGACAGAGATGAAAGCATGACTGTGAATGAAAGGGGAAAAGAGGGAAGGGACCAAATGGGACAAAATCACTTGAAACAGTCACAAAACCCTAGCATTTTACAAACATTAACAAGCAGCCATATAAGTCTTTTCATTCACTTGATGTGAGGTTAGAATCATAGCATACAAGCTTATTTTCACCACCAATATCAACAACCATGCATTAAGAGCCTACCTCGACCGATTGAGCAAAGTTGAAGGGAGTTTGAGGATTTTGTGTGAAGTTTGATTGCAGACAGCTGAACGGGTCGCGCAGGCTCCCCAATGGGTCGCGCACCGCCCAGCGGGTCGCGCCTGTAGTAAATTTACACTGCGGGAAGGGTCTGGACGGGTCGCGCACCGCCCAACAGGTCGCGCACCTCCTTGAACGGGTCGCGCACCTGCTAACTGCCCGAAAACGCTGTGTCTTTGCCTCTTTCGCCTATCACTCTCTCACAACCTCTCTTGCAAGCTTCGAAATGCACAATGAGAGTGAAAGGAGGGAATATGACCTTTTATAATCTTCATTTGAAAATTTTTTATCCATAAACCCACTTTATAAAGTCTATTTTGACACTTTTTTAAAACAATGATTTTTTGGTTTCCTTTATCCTGAAGTTGACTTTTTGAGTGCTTTGACCTGATTCTTTTTGCAGGTAGATCATCTGAAGGACTGTGGCAAGGGGACCAGGGTTGTTGCTGCCTTTTGAAGACCTTTTGAAAATTTATTTCTTTTTACAAAAATTTATCATGAATTTGGCTTTAAAAACAGAGTTTTTAAATCCAAATTTAAAAATGAACTGTACATAATGAGAATATCAAAGAAACATGTTTACCATCCTCCCTCTGGCTTGCTGGTCACTCAAGGACTTTCAAAGACGTGACCTTGCAGAGACAAATGACCAAAACCCTGGACCTAGAATTTTGACATTAAGACACATCAAGACAAGCTTGAAAAAAAACTCAATGACTGATATGACCTGATCCAGCAAAGCCAAGAGGGGTATGAATAGACCAGCTCCTCCATCAGGGTTATGGCATGCCTAACGGGATGCAAATTTTGACACTGATGAGACACCTACTAATGCAAATGCAAAGAGCTTTGATCACTGATAGAGGGCTTTCAAGACCGACACTAACACACTGAACAGGGTCTACCACAGGCCCGAGCGAAACCCCTCAGCAACAAAGGCGTCCCCTTGAAGCCAAAACAACTCCGATACCAAATGTAGGTTTTAACCCCGTACAGAAATTACCTGCATACGAATTCTAAATCACAGAAAAAATAAACAATGCGAGAGCATAACACATAAAACACATATACACAGAGATTTTCCCCTGGATCCCAAAACCAGGACTACCAGCTTGATTTTTCATTATATTCCTTTCAATGTTACAATACATATTTATACATGCCGAAGCATCCAATACCATGGACCGAAAACCATAGGTAGGTTCGCCTAACCTAATATAGGGTCCAAAAAAAAATTTCCCGGGGCACTGCCCCAGACCCCATAGAGGGGGGCTACCCGCGCCCCTTAAACCCCCCTGTGACCCCCCCGCTGCGCAATCGGCGCAACGAAGGGGGGCTTCGCCCCCCCTCTAACCCCCCAGTTCACTACGTAGGTTAGTTGTGGAAAGAATATAACACAACCCAACACTACCGTACTCCCTATGCTAGGATGACGATATTGATCTAGGATCAATTGGAGCTGACTTCCAGTCAGTAAGAGTGGTATGAGACACTCTCTTTTGATTGTAACTAACTTCGGGTTAGTAAGAGTGGTATGAGACACTCTCTTTTATCTGGGACTGTCTTTGGGTCAGTAGAGAATGGTATGATACATTCTCAATCACTTCTTCTTCTTCATAGTTTAGCAGAGTAGAGCAAAGAAGAGTAGTGCATTGATGGCAGAGATAGTACAAATTGATAGATGGATTAGTATATGGAGTTCTCCCTAGTTGAGAGGGAGTGTTAAAATTGGCAACTAGGGCCAAACTCCACATGGGTCATCTTATTTATGGTAGCTGATATTTTTCTTGGATTTCTCTCTTTGAGAGGAGTAGGGTTCATTTAAAGATCATCTGATTCCGACATGTAAAAATGAAGATATGAATTTATTTATATTATGGAAAAATTGTTAAGGTCTTCCAGCAAGCAAAATAGGCATTCAAACCCCCAACTCATCCTCAATGTTACATATAAAAGGAGGAGACCTCAAGTAATTTTCACCATCATCTCGTCTCACATATCTCTCCCTCTTCTTGTGATTGGGTACGTAGAACTGGACAACTTTATCTCACACGTGCGGAGGAAGAAGGACAAAATTTTTTTACTGCATTGACCAAGCCACAGGATTGTTGTTTGACTGCGTTGACCTCAAGAGTTGACCTATTTTGACTATGGTTTGGGTGAGGTATCTCTGTCCTAGTAGTCCATAGATCTGGGCACTAAAATCGAGGCAGTCTGACCTCTCCTTTGACCAACCTTAACTATCCTGGGGCTAGCCGTAGATTTGACTTTCGTTGACCAGTTTTGAATGGACTTTTTCGGACTATTTTGGGATGATTATACTTGTTGTTGGAGGCTAAAGTTGATTGGGTTTGACCGAGCTGAATAGAAGAAGAATTCTTCCATGTTTGACCAGCATTGACTTTTTTGGTTAGGACTTTTTGCTGCAGTCATAAATTATCAGATTTGTAAATTGTATTATCTCTCTCTCTGTTGAACTATTGAAGAATATAAGAAGAATTGATCAAGGGTTTCCCCACATTGGAGTTTGTCCCTGGCTGGTGCCACATATTGTGTCCTCTTGCCTTGGGTTGTCTTCTATTGTTCATGTTTATGTTCTATCTACATTTTACTATCATGTTGATTTGATTGCTAAACTGGATATTGATATTGGGCTAATAAAGAAATTAAAGTAAAATTTCTCTTAAGCATAGAACATATCATTGTTACCTAAAATTAACAATATTTGTGATACATAGATGAGGAAGTGGCATTGTAATTTGTTCAAATTAATTTTTTCAAGCTTCTTCTTGTTCAAGCGTATTGTTCCCTACAAAAAAAATAGTGGGTAGCAAATGAAAAGTCTTAATATTCCCAAAGATAAATAAAGATAAATGAAAAAAAATATTGCAATTGCTAGAAACAAATGTAGACAATAAACATGATAAAATTAAAATTATTAATGATGTGATCATTAGGTTTTTAATTTGACATGATCTAATGAATATTTGGACATTGTTTACAACACAGTTTTTATGTTTTACATGATCAATTGAATATTTGGACATTGTGCTTTGGATCCCCCAGGGAAACAAATTTAGCTACAATAATTACTTTATCTAAAGACTAAATTTGTCCTTTGTAGAATGGAAATAATGAGTTCAAATACATTAACATATTTGTAATTTAGTTCTTAAAACATTGAAACTTGGTTGATTAATGACTTATAAAGAGATTTTGTCCATTGTTTCAATTATTCCTCCTAGTGTATGCATATATTTTTTCATGAACATGTTGTAATGATATTATTATTTTAGCAAGAACTAATGACAAACATTGCAAGTAGCACGTCTCCAAACAATAAATGATAACAATTTTATATTAAAAAATATAAAAATAAAATAAAACACATAAAGCATTATCACATATTTCATCATGAATGACTTTAAATTGAATTAAGATATGTTAATTCCCTTCTTGTATTACAATATATCAAATAACAAAGGCTCTAAAAATGTACAAGTATCATGATGGTGAAATATATCTAAGTGATTTGAGTTTGATTGCACTAGCATCTTGATGGAAATGAAGATTCTAGAGGTTTGAGTTTGATTCAAGGGTTGAATATAACAATAGAAATTGTGTCAAACATGTTCAATACCATTTTTTCATGCAAGTAATTAACTCAACCTAAAAATAATTAATGTGCTTTTCAAGAGAGATATGACAACACATTACTTTGGTATTGTTGCCATATGTTTTCCAAATTTGAGGATTCAACTTTCACTTTCACTTTCGCATCTTGTCAAATTTTGAGGATTCAAAATTCAATTGCATTCCTCTAAGTATAATTATTTGTTGCATGGCAGTTCAAATAGTTTGTTATAGAAACCTTATTATGAGGGTGTCTAAATGTATAATATGCACTAGGTATATGTGTCACAACAAACGTTGATTGTTATAGCTACGGAATCATGATATGGAGACATTGGTTAGAAAGAAATCCACCCATGACATGTTTGCTGAAGGAATGTACTAGAAAAATGGTTGAGTAATGATTTTCCAAGTCAATTATATTGAGAAGGATTGATAGTATGAGTAAATTTTATGAGCTATCGAGCTCAACTACTTGCTCATTAGTGTGGTTTTGCTCTAAACATAGACATTTTATTAAGGGAAACATATTATGATGGACATTATGGGCACACCGCAAAGCATCAAAGATATTTCTCTAAGAATTGCTACTAATGAAAATTATAATTAGATATAACACATTTGTTGGCTAATGGAAGCATTATTCACAAAAAGATCGATGAAGGTCAAAATTATTTAGAGTTCTAATTTATGGCAAGTGCATAATGGTTATAAGATTGGACCACGAAATGATTTTATTCCATAATTGTTTTCTCCATCTAGTTGGAGTCCAAAAATTTTAGTGGCATAATTTCATCATTTGGCTATTTTTTCATTTTTGTTTCCAAAAATAATTCACCAAATTCCTTTTTTTTCATAAACAATTCACCCAAATTTATTTAGGATATAATTATTTTATTAATAAAATGTCAAAAACTTATATAAACTATATAACATCTTAAAAATTTGATTTGTTTACAAAAATATTACCAAACATTTTCACCTGGTATTTTAAGAATCACTAAAGATTTGCCATGGATGGTTTTCTGCACTTCAAGATAAGTATAGATCCTTAAAATTTTCCATGCCTATTTTTGAGAAAAATTTATTCATATCAACCTTATTTTTCATTGTCCATATACACCTAAACCCATATGTTTTTCACTTTATTGGTTTTATTTATGTTGATAGTTAGTGTTTTCAATGACAAAGGAGTGAGAGGAGGGCATCTTTAACAATTTACAAGAAGAATTCAAAAACAAATAAAAAATGTATGTTATCTACTTTTGATTGCTCAATATTCAAGCAAAAAGCTTCAAAAAGGGTATTATAGAAATCAAACAAGTGTAGAAACAAGCATACTTGGATCAAAGGGAGACAACAAAGTTCAAATAATGATGCAAATAATAATTACATTTGGAACGATGCATTGCAAAATGTAGTCCTTAAGTTTGTTGTCCCTAAAAAAAATAAACAAGACAAAAGTATAAGTATAATGAAGAAAATATATGAGCTAGAATAAAGGCTAATACCTTAGGGATTGCCTTTATTACAAATAAGTGAACTAGGACAAAGATACGAGAAATTACAAATAGGATGGTGGAGTAATCAATTTCTTTGTTGACATATCAAGGATTCAACATGCCTTCCTTGTGACAAAAATAACACTAATACAATTGCAATATCAATAAAAAGTAGTAAGGGTTCAAAAAAATATTAATTTATTCCTAAAATTCATGCCTACATTGTCATAAATCCTTAAAACAACAATGTTAAACAACACCTTGTGAAATGTGAAAAGTTACAACAAACAACAAGTGAAAGCAAGTTTTCATTGAAAATAAAGGGGTATGTGACATTGTCAAACAATGCTTTACAAATTGAAAAAATTTATAGTAAGCAACAAGTGAAAGTTATAAAAAAATTCATTGAAAACATTATGACATGGATTCATTGAACTATAAAACATTTCTAATATGCAAAACAATCAAATAATATTGTTTTCAGTGAGAATGAGATGCTATTAGGAATTTTTCAATACTTCTCATAAGAAAGGAGATTCTCCTCGCTGTTCAACAGAGAAAAATGATCATATGGAAACTAAAACATTTCATATCAAAAAAATAAACCAATGGGAAGTTTTATATAAGGGCCATCATCTTTCCTATTATATAATGAATTTGTTCAGAAGGTAGTTTGTATTGTTCTCAATTAAATATTCAATTATATTTGGACTGTATTAAGAAAAACCGATTGAAAGGAAGAAAACAATAGTAAAATACATTAATTTAAATCAAGGTCATTCCTTGTACTATGTGTATTCAAGGTAGGCTCACACCCTTCCTACCATCGATGTATTCCTCCTTACTCCTAAGGAAGTGTTCTAACTTAGTTGATTCCTCATGTAGGGATGAATTATATAGTGAGTATTGTTGACTTTGATGATATTATGAATGATTTTAAAAACCTCTAAACATGTAACAAGTGTTGCTAAATGGTTGTGGACAAATAATAGAGAAGATAAGTTTTTAATATTAGTGAGACTTATTCATGGTTATAACACAAATTTAGGAGCTTTAAATTTGTCAATTATTAAAACTAATAAGGATCAACTAAAGTGCATTATAATTAGATCTAATGATGTATTGTACTCTTCCATCTAAAAATAAATGCCAATAGTTGGGGCAACCAAATTCAACATGGTTAATGACCTTTGTAAGATGGAACTTTTTATAGGATTCTATATCAATGTAAATCTTAATAGTTGGTGCAATCAAGTTCATCATTGTTAATAACATTTGTAACATAACTCAATCATTGTTTTTTTCTTTAACAAGAACATTTTTATTTGACCTCTACTTCATGATACATTACTTGCAATCTGACATGTTCACAATCAAATTAAGTCATTGTAATAACAATTACATTATTGTGCATGATAACATTAAAATATACAAAACTATATATGATTGTTTTTACAATCCTTTAAAGCAAAGGAGAGAGTATAGTTGCTCGTTTATGTTAAAAAATGATACATGAAGTAAAGTCTTGGATGGACTTTATCATTCATAGGAATATTGGATTTGAATTCAAATTTCTAATACACCAATGAGGAAGTGGCATTCTGATTTCTTAAAATTAAATTTGTCAAGATGGTTCTTGTTCAAGTGTCTTATTCCCTACAAAAAAAATAGCATGTAGTGAATGAAAAGTCTCAATATTCTCAAAGATAATAAAAGATAAATGAACAAAAGAAGTGCAATTTCTAGAAACAAATGCAAGCAATAGACATGACATAATTAAAATTATTTTGCATCTAATGATGTGAACCTTGGTTTTATGTTTGACATGATATAGCGAATCTTTGGACATTTCTTAAAGCACATTGTGTGCTTTGGATCCTCTCAGGAGGTGGGGAGAAAATGTTAGCTACAATAGTTACAATATCTAGAGACGAAATTTGTCCTTGGTAGAATGGAAATAATGAGTTCAAAGACATTGACAAATTTGTAATTTAATTCTTAAACATCCAAACTTGGTTGGTAATGACTTATAAAGAGATTTTGTCCATTGGTTCACTTGTTTCTCCTAGTGTATGCAAACATTCTTTCATGAACATGTTGCAACAATATTATTATTTTACCATAAGTAACCACAAACATCATGAGTAGCACATGTCCAAACAACAAATGATAACAATTTTATATAAAAAATAAAACACAAAAGAATTATCACATGTGTCATCATGCAGGACTTTCAATGGAAAAAAGATATGCTAATTCCTTTCTTGTATTATAGCATCTCAAATAACAAAGGCTCTAAAAATGTACTAGTATCATGATAGTGAAAGAGATTTAAGTGGTTTGAATTTGATTGCAGTAGCATCTTGATGGAAAAGAAGATTCAAGAGGTTTGAGTTTGATTCAAGTTTTGAACATAACAATAGACATTTTTTCAAACATGTTCATCACCATTGTTTCATGCAAGTAATTCACTCAACCTAAAAATCATTAATGTGTTTTTCAAGAGAGATATGACAATACATACTTGATATTGTTACCATATGTTTTCCAAATTTTGAGGATTCAACTTTCACTTTCACATGCCCTCAAATTTTGAGGATTCAATATTTAATTTCCTTTCTCTAAGTATAATTAATTGTTGCATATCATTTTATACAATTTGTTACAAAAACCTTATTATGAGGGTGCCTAAATGTAGAATGTGCACTAAGTATATGTGTCGCAACAAATTTTGATTATTAAAGCTATCCAATGATGATATGGATACATTGACTAGAAAGAAATCCACCAACCACATATTTGTCGAAGGAATGAACTCGCAAGAATGTGTGAGTAGAGATTTTCCTAGTCAATTAGAGAAATGGATGAATAGTAATCTATTGAGAAGGATTGGTAGTCAGAGTAGCATTAATAAGATAACAAACTCAAAACTAGCTCATGAGTGTGGATTTTCTCTAGACACAAGCATCTTATCAAGGGAAATATAGTAAACGAGACATTGTGGGCACACTGCAAAGCATCAAAGACATTGTGTTGGGAGCTAATACAAATTCTAATTAGATATGACACATTTATTGACTAATAGAAGTACTATTCACAAAAACATTGATAAAGGTCAAATTTATTTAGTGTTCTAATTTATGACAATACCATAATGGTTGTAAGATTGAACCATGAAATAATTTTATTCCATTGTTGTTATCTCCATCTAGTTAAAGTCCAAAAATTTCAGGGGCATAATTTCATCATTTGATTATTTTTTCATTTTTGTTTCCAAAAATATTTCACCAAATTCCATTTTTTCCAAAAACAACTCACCCAATTTTTTTATTTTTTATTTTTCTTTAAAAAGATCCAAAATATTGTATAAATTATATAAAATCCTTAAAATTTTGGTTTTTTAAAAAATTATCACCAAGCATTTTCACCTAGTAGTTTAATAATTACTCAATTTTTGCCAAGGATTCTACACTATAATTATAGATCCATAGCTTTGAGAAAATTTTATGCATATCAACCTTATTTTTTGATATCCATATACACCTAAAACCATATGTATTGCACTTTATTGGTTTTATTTATCTTAATAGTGAGTGTTTTCAACAATAGAGAAGCAAGAGGAGTACATCTCTAGGAAATTAGAAGAAGAGTTCCAAAAGAAAAGAAAAAAATTGTATCTACTTTTGACTGTGCAACATGCAAGCAAAATTGCTTCAAAAAACAAGTGTAGGAACATGCACCTTTGGATCAAATAGAGAAGATAAATTTCAAATAATGATGCAAAGAATAATTACATTTGGAACAATTCATGTCAAAATGTAGTCCTTCAGTTTGTTGTCCCTAAAAATATTAAACAAGACAAAAGTATAAGCATAGTGAGGAAAATATATGAGTTAGAGGAGACTAATACCTTTAGGAATCTCTTTACAAACAAGTGACCTAGAAAAAAATACAAGAAATTTCAAATAGGACTAATTGGTGGAGTTATCAATTTCCTTGCCAACACATCAAGGATTCATTATTCCAACAACTCTTGGTAATTTACCAAGAATTTTGGTTGAAGATAAACTAGGCTAGTGGAACATGATCTTGACACGGGATGAATTTGGATATAACAATTCAGTTAATATGATTACAAGGAAGACAAGTCTTCAAATTATGTATGGAAGATCACCAAACGAGGTCATACATTCAACAATTTTACCAATTGTAGAGCGTGTGGAAGTGTAGATGTAAAAATATTTACAAACTATATGAGAGATATGCATACGAATCTAAGAAATAATTGTCGTAGAGTAATGAGAAGTATAAAGAGAAGGTAGATTAGAAAAGGAGAATGAAGACATTTACAAAAGGAGACTTAGTAAATGCACACCTAACAAATGAAATATTTCCTAAGGGAACTTATAATCAACTAAAGTACAAGAAGACGGGACCATGCAAAATCATTAGAAAGATTTATGATAATGCATATAAATTAGATTTATCTTATGACTTGGGAATTTCACTAGTTTCTTAAGGTATCAAATATTTATGTGTATCATGAAAGCCTTGAAGAAATAGAGTAGCTAAGAACCTCATCTTACAGGTGGCCATCTCTCATTTGATGACATGGGAATCACACCTCCACCAAAAGAAAGAGTCATGGATGTATGTAATGCTACATTTTATCAACTGAAGAAAAGGATCGTGCAATAATGGAAAATACTCTTCTCGAATATCCCCAAAATCCAGTCTTTGTATCCACAGAGAAGGTGATAACTGAAAATACTAGGAGGAATCCCCTGGAAATCACATAAGCTAATGTTGTTTTTGCTATAGCAGCACAGGATAACTCAGAGTATCTTTTGAATGAGAATGCACATTTGAGGAAAGAATTGGTTGCAGTAAAGAAACAAAATGGAGCATCTCGCTGCATAAAATCAATAATTATCTTCCAACAGCTTTAACACAGCAGAATAATCGGGGGCAATGGAGGACACCATGGTGCATTTGTATGATGAAATGATACTTCTACATGAGGTAGTGGCACCCCTAGTTGGTATTGAAAAGAAAGCGCAAGAAGTCCTAAAGCTCCTAATGTAGAAATTTCACCGTAGATCACCTGATAATGCAATATACTAAAGCAAAATACTTGATCTACTTCTACAAACAAACTTGCGGAAGCTTAATCGATTTTGAGCAAGATCAAATAGAACATGTATAATAGAGAATAAGAAATCAATCACACATGAACACAGAAGAATACTCTGGGGAAAGCCTCAGCTAAAAACCCCGCTATCTGCATTATCATACAAGTGGAAATATCTCTGGATTACACAAAGATTTAGCTCACAAGCTATCCAGCTCTCAGTACAATCCCTTAATGCTGCTCATAGACAGAATAGACAACACCTATGCCTTCCTTCAGTCCTCCAAACCTCCTATTTCCTTGCGCAGTTTTTCCTGGGTCCTCAAGTTGAAACATACTGCAACAACATGATCCTCTTCACCACATAGTCTCGAAGATGATGATACCAGATATCGATGTGCTTGGACTTATCATGAAATACTGGATTCCCAAAGAGTTTGATACAACTCTGATTATCACAATAGATCACAGTTGGATCCATCCTTTGATCAAACAATCCAACTAGAATTTTCCGCATCGAAATGACCTCACATGTTGCCTGACTGGTAGCCATGTATTCAGCCTCTGCTAAGCTAAGTGCAACTGATCTCTGTTTCTTGTTGTACCAAGAAACTGCAGCTGAACCAAGCTTGAAACTTCCTACTGAAGTGCTCTTCCGATTTGATGGACTCCCTGCCCAATCTGCATTTGTGAAGCCCTAAAGCTTCACTCCCTCTGTCCGTTTGTACCATAATTCATACTGAGATGTGCCTCTGAGGTATCTCGGCACATGCTTCGCTGCCTTCCAAAACAGCTTGGTAGGCTAAATCATAGCTTGACTCAGCTAGTTCACCGCAAAGCACAAATCTAGTCGTGTTTTCACTAAATACATCAATGAACCCACAAGCTGCTGATAAACAATAGCAGCTACTACCTCACCTAAAATAGCATCCTCCTTCCTCCAGTTACCTGCTAGAGGAGTTTTCATGGGCTTGCACTTCTCCATGTGGAATCTCCTGAGTATCTCATTGGCATACTTGCCTTGAGACACAAACACTTGCCCATCCTTCTGCCACACTTCCATGCCTAGAAAGTAGTGCATGAGACCCATGTCCTTCATCTCGAACACTCTTGCAAGGTCCTCCTTGCAAGACTTGATCAACTGATCATCACCTGTCAATATCAGATCATCAACATAAAGAACAATGATCAATGGCTTACCTTCTACCATGATGTGGTAAAGGTTCGCATCCACTTCACTCTTTGTGAAGCCCAACCCGGTGAAATAGCTGTCGATCCTGGTGTACCAAACACAAGGTGCTTGCTTCAACCTGTACAAAGCTCTCTTGAGTTGGCACACATGCGACTCACGATAGAAGGTCTCAAAACCTTCTAGCTGCTTTATGTACACTTCTTCCTCAATCTTTCCATTGAGGAACACAGTCTTCACATCCATCTAATGGATCTTCCAACCCATCTGTGCTAATAGTGCCAACATCGATCTCATAGATAAGTTCCTTGCTATAGGAGAAAAGTCTCATCATAGTCGATCCCCTCGACCTGTGAGAAACCATGGTAAACAAACCTTGCCTTATGTTTCTCCACACTACCATCAGCTGCTTGCTTTACCTTGTAAAGCCATCGGGAACTCACCACTGACTTGTTCTCCAGTCTTGGAACAAAATCCCAAACACTGTTTCGAACTATGGAGTCATACTTCTCCACCATAACATCAAACCATACTGGTTGTTGCACTACTTACATTCCCCAACCAGGGCCATGTAACCAGTGTACCGCTCAAGTGACCACCTCTGTCTACACTGAGAAGATAGTTGTCCCACATTCTCTCTCACATCCATCATCAATCTATCAGATTCCCTTGAGTGTTTTCGCCCATCTCTCGAAGACTCTGCATGAGTGGATGTTTCCACTCCTGGATCCTCTGCATGTGGCTGCTCCGCATCAGTCTGAGGATCCTCCTCCTTAGGAACCAAAAGTTCCTCCTCTGCATGGAACTTGAGCTCCCTCTCAAGGGAAACTCGCATGGCCTTCTGCTCATCGAACTTCAGATCTCTGCGTACCACTGTCCTCTGACTAGTAGGCAAGAACACCTGATAGTTGTGGGGTGTATCAGTGTACCCCTCAAGTATTTCCAACTCATTTGTTGGCTCTAGCTTCTTCCGGGCATCTATGGTCACATGGAAAAATACCGATGAGCCAAAGATCCTGAAGTGACTCACATATGTTCTCTTCCTAGAGAAAGCCTCCTCTGGTGTCTTCATCCCCAATATACAATGTGGGCTTCTATTCGGTAAGTATACTACTGTATTACATGCCTCAGCCCACAAATGAAGTGGCAGGCCTTGGTCATGCAGCATCGCTCAAGCTGCTCCCACAATTGTTCTGTTCTTCCTTTTAGCCACCCCATTCTGTTGTGGGTTATGGGGTGCCTTCAACTCCCGTTTAATTCCTTCTACTGCATAGAAGTCCTTAAACTGTTGAGAGACATACTCTCCACCATTTTCGCTTCACAAGGCCCTTATTTTCTTTCAATATTCTTTCTCAACCAAGGCTTTGAACTCACAAAACCTTGAGAAGGTTTGATCCTTCTTCTGCATGAAGTAGATCCAACATCTATGAGAAAAATCATCAATGAAAATAACATAGTACCTTTGTTTAGTGGTGGAGGCTGTCGAGAATGGTCCACACACATCTATATGAACTTGCTCCAGGATTTCTCTAGCTCGATTGTCTCGATCCTAAAAGGAATATTTTGCATACTTACCCAAGGTACAACCTTTGCATGTATCCACTTGCTCAAGTTTACCCTTGGGAAGTCCGGTAGAAATCTGTTGCATGATCTTCAAGGCCCCATGGTGCAAGTGGCCCAATATTCTATGCCATAGCTCGCCAATATCTTGGCTTTGCCCCAACTCTACTTTGGAACTCAATGCAGCACAGTCACCTACCTCCAGCTTGTAGAGATTCTTTATTCGAATCCTAATCCTCTTGGTCTGTCCAATGCCAATGTGTCTCAGGAATGCCTTTCCTTTACTAAAGACTACATCATAGCCTTTGTCTTCCAACATAACGACAGATACCAGGTTCTTCTTCAGTCCAGGCACATACTTTACATCAGTCAGGGTGAGAGGAGCTCCATGCTCCCTATGAAACACAACCGTTCCTTCACCTGAAACACGATACTTTCCATCATCGCCCATCTCTATGTGCATCTGGAGGTCCTTCTCCTCCAAGGTACTGAATAAACTCTTGTCGCCGATCATGTGGAATGAGGCTCCACTATCCAGGTACCAAACACAACCCACCATCGATGAAACCATGCATGTGATGAGGGTGAAATCCAATTCAAACAGTGAGGCTAGTGCCTCACCATCTGATCCTTTCAAGGATCCCTTCTTGGATTTCTTCTGTGGACAATTTGTTGCATAATGGCCCACCTCATGACAATGAAAGTGTCGCACTTTCGATTTTTCAATCTTCTTCTCACCATGGGAAGAACTCAATTTGGAATGGGAAGCCTTCCCTTTCCCTTTCCTTGCCTTACTCACTAAGGCTAGATTTTCTTCATCATCACGCTTTGATGAAGAACTATCTCTGGTACTTCTCCTTATCTCCTCCTGCATCAAATCCGACCACAGTCATTCCCAATCTGGCAGTTTCTCTCTTCCATTTACTGAGTCTTGGTAGATATGCCAACTCTTAGGAATACTGAGAAGAGAAAGACTCACCATGTCATCATCGGCTATTGTGATTCCTACACTTCCAAGCTCATCCCTGCAGGTGGTGAGCTTGTTCAGATATGTAGAGATCGTGTTGCCCTTTTCACACTTGATTTTCTGAAGCTTGTCTTTCAGCGCCAGCTTCCTCTGATCATTGTTGTTCTGATATATATCCTTCAATGTTTTCCACATTGAAAATGGTGTTTCCTTCCCATGGAGACATGAGACAATGTGGTCTCGAACTCCCTCCAGAAGGATCCTCCTCGCTCTAGCCACACATTTCTTCCATTCTGCCAATTCTTGGGCATTAGTAGCTGCTGCTTTGGGGACTTCTTGATCAATGAAGTCCTTCAAATCGTTTTCCTCTAATACTTCTTCCATGCGATCCTTCCAGACTATATAATTCGAGCTGCCATCCAGGGCATACTCAGGTCTCAAACTGTTGAACACCATTGGTGAAATTTGAGATGTGATAAGAATTCGATTTCTATAATCAGGAACTTCAAACTTCGAACTTCTCCCTTCTTTGTATATTGTTCTCTGCTTTGATACCTTTTCTCTGATACCATGTAGAAATTTCATTGTAGATCACCTGATAATGCAATATACTAAAGCAAAATACTTGATCTACTTCTACCAAAAAACTTGCGGAAGCTTAATCGATTTTGAGCAAGATCAAATAGAACACATATAACAGTTAATAAGAAATCAATCACACATGAACACAGAACAATACTATAGGGAAAGCCTCAGCTAAAAACCCCTCTATCTGCATTATCATACAAGTGGAAATATCTCTAGATTACACAAACACTACAACAAAACCAGTGATTTGCGCCAGATTTAGCGCCAGATTTTAGTGCATTTTTTTTGTAATTGTGATGAGCAACCTGGCGCTAAATCTGGCTCTATTGTACAATTTTTAAAGCGTCCTTTTTTGCACCTGATTTTGCATCCTTTTTCACGCTAGATTTTGCATCATTTTTTACACCAAACTATGCATCATTTTTTGCGTCAAATTTTGAACCAAGATTTGCATCTTATTTTATGACAGGTTTTGCTTCTAGTTTTGTGTCATTTTTTGCATCTATTTTTCATTCTCTTTTGCTTCCTATTTTGTGTCATTCTTTGCTTCCATTTTTGCACCATCATTTGCATCAAGTTTACACTGTATTTTGAATCCAATCTAACGTCTTTTTATGCATCCATTTTGTGTCAGTTTTTGCATCTAGTCTTACGCCAAGTTTTGTATCTAGTCTTACACTATTTTTTGCTTCTATTTTTGCACCAGCTTTGGTGCCTATCTTTGCACCATGTGTTGAATTTGATTTAGCACCAAATTTTGCATCCATTTTTGTGCCCATTTTTGCATCTTTTTTTGGACCATTTTTTACATCCACATTTACGTTTGATTTGTCTCCATTTTTCCCATCTCATTTTGCACCATATTTTGCATCATTTGTTTCATCCAATTTTGCATTATTTTTAACACCATCTCTTGCATCTAATGTTACATCATTTTGAGCATCCAAATTTGCATTTATATTTGCATCTTATGTTGAGTCATGTGTTGTGTCCACCTTTGCATCTTATTTTGTGTCTAATGGTACATTCAATTTAGAGTCATTTTTTACGTCTACTTTTGTATTTGTTTTTGCACCAAGTTTTGCACCCAATTTTAAGCTATTTTATGCCCCTTTTTGCACCATTTTTTTGTGTCTACTTGTGTCCAATGTTGCACCATTATTTACACCGACTTTTTCATTCAATTTTGCATTTTTTTGGTGTCTAGTTTTACATCGTTTTCACCATCAAAATTTGCATCTTTTTTTGCCTCATTTTGTGTCCACATTTGCATATAATTTTGTGTCTGAGTTCGAGCCTAAATTTGCATGTGATTAGGAATCATTTTTTACATCCAATATGGCATCCTTGGTTTCACCTTTTTTCAGCCCCATTTTGCATCTTGTTTTATGTATTTTCTTACATCTTTTTTTTTTTCCTTTTTTGCACCCAAGTTTACATCCCAAATTTACACCATTATTTGCATCATCATTTGGCATATTAATTTGTAACGTTTTTTGCTTCTTTTTAACACTCAACTTTGCATCTTATTTTACATCAAGTTGTTGTCTTTTTTTGCATCTAATTTCGTGCCCATTTATGTGTCCTTGTTTTTGCCCAATTTGATATCCTTTTGTATGCCATGTTTTGTTCCCTTCTTTGTGTCAACTATTGCACAATTTTTCACTTCTAATTTAAAACACTTTGTATGTCAATTGTTTGCATTTTGTATTAATTCCTAGTTTAACATCCAATTTTACTTTCAATTTTGCATCCATGGTTACATCCGCATTTGACTTCTTATATAGAGTATATTTTTCTTTACATATATGACCCCCTTTATAGATTCATAGTGAAATATATGATAGTTTCTAAATATCATTAAAGCAGATATCACAATTCAAAATCATTTGTAAAGAAATTTAAGAGAAATTGACAACATCCATCCAAAAAAATAACAATGTGTCATTAACAATTTTCAAAACATGTATAAAATAGCAACATAATACTAATAAAATCAGTGTTATTTTTAATCAAAACAAGTAAAATTCAAATATGATTAACAAATCAAAATATTTCATGAATATCATTATTCTACGATAAATTAACAACATACATAAATCAAACTCATCGTATGATTACAAAATCAAAATGTCTCATTGATATAGGGTAAATTCACAACACCCATCTAAACATAACAATGTCATTCTACACAATAATTTCTTCATAAAAAACAATGCATGTGCATGCCTAGCTACCACCACCAAGATCATCCTCATGATCATTTTGACCATCCTCATTACTCTGATCCACATCATCACCAACACCGCAACTATCATCATCATCTCCTCCTTCACCACCATCATCCTCATCCTCATCCTCATCATCTCCTGATATATGTTGAACATAATTTGGATCATCGTCTTGGCAATCATTACCTATAGCATTCTGACAAAAAAAATCAATATTACATGTTAGTATTAATTACATAACACAACGCATGTTTTTGTTATACAATGTTAACCATAAAATGAGGTAAGATATAATATCTAATAGTACTAAAAAATAAAATGAAAATATGGTTTAAAAGTATATTGGAAATCCAACTAAGATTACATACCATAGAGTCCATCCAAACAACAAATTCAACCCATCTCTTTTGCTGCAGCACCTCCTTTTCCAAATGATTTGGAGGTCTTCCATATTTTAGTTCCTATCAATTAGTAAATAGGGAGAAATTAGATAACAATGACTTTCTTCTAGTACAAAATTTATTAAAAAAATATCACATGTTTAATATACTTACAAAGGTTGTTATCAGTGCTTTTAAACCTTTCTGGCCACTACGATGAGTGACTTTTGTCTTGGTTAACCTCGCCTTGGATGCCTTGTCCTTAAACATAAACCAATTCAATTTATTTTCACACAAATACATGTCTAAGATACTTATAAGTATTAATACATTCTAAATAATGTTTAATGAAAAATTCAATACCTGAATGCTCTCATTGCCGGCTTTTCTTTGTGCGTCCAACTTCTCATATGATTTTACAAGTTCTTTCCATACTTTAAAAGGTATGTCAATAGGTCTTTGTTTCAGTCTTTGATCTTGAGGTATTTTTTTAATTTTTCTTGTTTGGTTAAAAATTTTGGTTAAAAAAAACCGAACAAGTAATTCACATCAATGGCATGGGGACTCTATGGATATGTGTAAAAAAAGGCTATAAAGAAAACATCCAAAAAACATATGAGCTCTCCCTTTGATGGTCACTTGGGGCATATGGCTGGAAAGGAACAACTCCATTTTCGAAAATCAAGGACAATCCTTTCTCAAAGTCCTTCCTAATATTTGCTCCAAATGTCTTAAAATGAAAAACAAAATTCAAACGTCATCCTTAAACATCTCCCTTAAATATAAGGTTGGACCATAAATTCTTCACTTTTATTGTTATCGGCTCTGGAATGATTTTTCTATATGCAATTATATAATGAAATATGTGTGCACTAATGAAAAAACATTGAGTTTCATTTTTCATAATCACAAACAATGAAAAAAGAATCACACGTAACTAGCATCATTTTGGAAATTTTATATTTATTAAAAATCTTTAACATGTTTTCCTCCCATATCTCATAAAAAGGTGTGAAATTTTTTATATACTCTCCAATAAGCACTACAACAAAACCAGCGATTTGGAGGTTTTACACTAAGTTTTTCAACATCGAGCTTACTAGGGCTTGCACCACCGGGGTTATTAGTAAGAATCTCATGAGGTTTGCATAGCCATGATTATTAGAATCAAAATAGTAGGATTTGCACTAAAAAACAGTTCATAGAGCTTTCCTGTTGGGGAGAAAATCACAAGTTCAACTTCTGCAGTGCAGAGCACCGAGAGCTCGTAAGCTTTCTTCAGCAATCCACCTACGTTTGGAAAATGTAGCCTGCCTGCTGGCGATGTTCTCAATCCTCTTCCTCTGCATCTTTCCCCTCACTATTCTTGTATGTCCTCTTTAGTTTTTCCCTCCAAACAAACCCTCTCAAATTGAGAAAGCAGAACAACTCACTCGATGAGAATCCGAATCCAATTATCGCTTCTGACAATAACCCAATACGATACCAGAAGTGATTACACAAAACCTCATTGACTCTTCATTTGTTTGGAAAAGAGCCAAGCATATACTTCTGACGAGGGTTTCCGTCTCAAGTCTGGCTCGCAGGACGTCGCTTAGTCAATTGCGAGAAAATTTTTCCACCTGCCTGTCACATACGGTTTGTCACACTATATATTAAAATAAGGTTGATCATACTAACAATAAGGTTGTATAGTTTAAAAGGAGGGCTCTCCTAACTGCATTTGGTTGGTTTATAGAAAAGATTGCTGGAATGTGTAATGTGAATGCTCTGCTAACTGTTTTTTAAGCATTTGGAAGTATTAAAACCCCTTAGGATAATTAATGTAAGACCTGTTAATTAATGTGTAAAGATGGCTATTGTCCTTGGGCTACCTTAGCTGTTCGTGTTTAGTGATCTGTGGTATTATGACTCCTCAAGTCACTATTAAACCATGAGAACCATGCCCAGGCAGACTAGTGTGACATTGTGGATGAGAACCAAAACTAGACTCCTATAACCTCCTTTTTCATCCTTTAAATTGCAGAATTAACTGACTGTTCTAGTAATCGTTCTTGAGCACCTGAAGATGTGCACCCTAAATAATAAGAATAATACCCTGTAACATATGAATAGTCCATCCTGTGCATGTAGGATATGCACATGAGGTCCAATAAAATCACTAACCAAAATACCAGGTGTTATTAAAGCCTCTACAGGGTAATTGCAATAGTTCTTCATTTCTTATTACAAGAGTTTCCAATAGATAGGTTTTGAAACAGCTAAATTAGTTCCATAGACATTGGTTACATAAAATTACAAGTTCCAATGCTCGAGGAGAAGTCTTAGCTTACCCATAATCTCCCTACATATACTTGTACAAAATTTGTATTGATCCCACCATATCAGAAGGCCATATACTCTGCCCATTGTTTTCTTCTATCTTTTGTGTTTTTTCAAATATACCATTTCAATTGCTTCACTTGACAACTTTGTTTATTAGACAAACACAATGTCAGGCTTGTCAAATATTAGCTTCTTTTTATAGAGCTCTACCCTTATTTTCTGGCTTACCTCTTCTAGTATTCGAGGTTACGATCTTCATGACATTGTAAAAGAGAAAAAAACGTTTTATTGACTTCTGGTGTTGGAATTGTAGCATCATGCTTTGTTCCCTAAAGCCTTCACAACCTTTTTAGATTTTTGGGGCCTTTCGAGTCATAACAAGGATTTTTCCGACTGCTTCCAAGTTCCGTCTGCACAATCCTTGATAGACTTATTTGTTTTTTAGTTATCTGGGTGCACGATAATCCCATTCACATGGTTTTTCATGCTTCTGCTAAATTGTCATCCACAAGTGATGTTTTCCACCAAGAAAAGCATGTGTTATTTTGGGCTTGATGATTAGGCATGGAATAAGGGGCACCGGTTCAGCCTCTCTTATCGATGCATATTCTGGTAAGAAAATGGGACAAATTTTCTTGTGAATGAAAATTGCAATCCCTATAGTCTTGAAAATGCAAACCTTGACTATAATGGGGCCTCTAGCTGGAAATAGGGCAATATGTGTTCTCCTTATGCAACATCGACATATCAGTGATTTTCAGTTTGCCCAATTCTCAGGTGGGTGATATGAATTCCTTGTATATGGCTGTTGACAATCAAGTGACCCTTGCATGTTTACCCCCCATGATGTACATTCAGTTGTAACCTAGCTTGGAGATTAAGCTAATCTAGATCCACATGTTTTTAGCATACATTTGCTAAAGAACCTTTCAACTTGTAGATAATTCACTATATCTCATCCACATGTAGTCAACTTACTGAAGATTAATTAACTTGCACATTCTCTTGTTGAAGAGAATTTGTGCTCGTCCATGCATGAGCTAGATTGGAAATATTCTGGAAAGCTCCTAGTAGTCTCTGTCCATGCATTCTGATTTCTGTCTCATGAAGGTGTCAGATCTGCGTTAGCTATCCAAGACTTCGGTTTATCCTTTGACTTTGTTAAATTCAAACTTCATCTTATAATTTTTAATACTATGTATTGGGAAGTGTTCTCTCTCTGATCTGATTTGTGCAAAACTAAGAAACAGCTATGAGAAATTACTAATTAGCCTAAGGTCACAGCTAATTACTCCTCTGTTTGGACTGTCATTTCTCCAGTCAGGAGGGTGTCCCTCGTTTTCATGCACTTTCAGCACTTGGAAGCATATGCTTGGTCAATATGAGTGATCAGCACAGAAAGTAGTTTTCATTGATATATGTGTAAGCATCCAAGGACACAAGAAACTTATAAGATCAAATAATATGAAAAATCCCAGTCCACTACCACCAAATATGAAAGAAGAAAAGATGGTTGTGCACTTTTAAGTGATAAAAAATCTTCAAAGTACAGGCACTTAGGTCATTCACACTACTGCAACATACAACACTGTTCAACCATCGAATTTGGAGAGTTGTAAAGAAACTGCATGGTCAAACTCCATCACTTTATTAGTCAAAAGATTGTTTGCATCATGGAGATAAAATATGAGAATGATTGCAATAGTATGCACTGCACAGAGATGTAGGCAGCAATGAGAGAAAGGAAGGATGGAAGAGAACGTTGACTGCTCACTGAGAAAACTCTAGAAAATAATGCCATTCAGTGTTCTCTTATAGCTCCCCAAATTCCCAAAGGTGGGTGGCCTATTCATGCAAAATCTAACTGTTGTTGAGTGGCTGAAGTGAGGAAAATGCTGCAAAATTGCCCGATAACAACCATAAATATGGCTTCCACTAAACCATTGCAATAAGTGGCTTGATCTCTTCATAAGTAAACAAAAACTCATGCAATCAGCTAGAATTCCATTACTAACTAATTTGTCTCAACAAATAAGAATTCCAAATCAGCTTTCTTGTTCAATAATAAAGTTCCATCTCACATGTAAAGTTGCAAACTAATCAACGGGGTCAACTTTGTCAAAAATACAAAATAAACATTTCCCAAACTTCAAGTTTTCCAAATTTAACAAAGAGGAATTTTAAAATCACCCAAATTAAGTTAGGCAGCTCCTTTGCACCTCCTTTCTAAAAATGGTGCCAAGCCGCCCACTGAAAATAGAACTGGAGTCATGAAAAACCACTTTTAGCTAACTACCAGATGTACTGAAGGAAGGGCACCTAGGGTATTCCTGATAGGATTTCCTTATACCTCATAGGCAAACAACCATTGTCCCTTCTATAGATGAGCAGAATAAGTGCTTGGTTCTCTACACTAAATAAAGACAAAGTATAGTACTTATTGCTGACAAAATAGGATTTAAATCGCGGTTCAATTGCTTGACATTCAGCTGGTCACAGAATTGTAGAGTGCATAATCATAAGTGATGTTGCGAGCCTCATTGCTCAAAGTCTAAGGGTCTTGCGAGCCATAATCACAGCCATGTATGGCATATCTTGTGATTATGGCATTTTATGAGGTCAATTCTTGTGAAGACATTTCAGTTTATAATAAATTTTGAACCTCAACAGAGTTTTGGCAAGACCTGGCTGAGCTAGGACATCAACAACACAGCTGATATGAATGACATAATCTAGCCTCAATCTAGCCTCAAGAGGGAGCCTCTTTTGTTTCATCACTCTAACAATCTATGAAGTGGTGGAAAGCATAACAACTTCCCCTTGAATATGACACATAAACTGAGTACAAATCCTAAATGATGCAGCCCTTGGTGCATGTCTCTCAAAGTATCGATATTTCAAATGTTGAAAGCTCTTGTGCCCATTTGATATGCATTCGATTGCAGTTCCCCTGAAGAAAGAATCTTATAAAGGCGAGGCCATGGCCAATATGTTAGCCATATCCATTGGAGTTGCCATTGCTTGACAACTTTAGTGTGATCAGTCCCACCATGATTCACATGGGCTTCTACTCAACACTGGCTGTTGCTATTATAAGAGTCTTCAAGCTCGTTGAACCCATAGTATTGATAAGTGTATTCTTTGGGTCTCTGGTTTTCAAATTCTGCCTATGTTTTCCTCTCAGTATCATTATTTCAAATGCTAAAAGCTCTAATTCCCATTGTTGTGTATTTGATTGTGGTTTCCCTGAAGAAAGAAGCTTATAAAGGTGAGCCCGAGGCCAATATGTTGGCCATATCCATTGGAGTTACTATTTCAGCTTATGGGGAGGCCAAGATGAATGCATGGGAGGTGATTCTCCAGTTAAGTGCAGTTGCATGTGAGACTACCCAATTGGTTCTCATAAAAATTCCACGAACATCAAAAGGGATTAAGTTGAATCCCATCACATCTTTGTTGCTCCTTGTTGCCTTGTTTTTCTCAGCACCCCCTGGGCCTTAGTAGAATACCCATTTCTGATAATCAGGGTCTCTTCCTTTGATTTGGATTACATGACATTTCTGCTTGTGCCTTGGCTCTTAATCTTGCAGTGTTTCTTCTGATAGGAAAGACTTCAGCCTTGACTATCAATGTTGCTGGTCTTGTCAAGGACTGGCTGCTCATAACATAATCTTTGTCTGTAATAAATGAAAAGGTTACAGTCATAAACTTGAGTGGTTGTGGACTGGCTTTTCTGGATGTCTGTTACTATAATCATTTGAAACTTCAAGCTCTCAAGTCCAATGACAACCAACCAAAGTACCTCAGCAGTGCAGCTGATGCCAATGATGAAGGAGAAGGTTTGATAATGACGAGTGGGAGATTCTCAATCAGAGATTCAGAACCAGTAGAGAAAAATCAAACTCAAGCTTCAGGATTAGGTATTTAGATCATTAATATTGTCTTGTGCTAGAGATTACTGTTCTTGGATTGGCTCCTCTATGCCCAGATCTATTTGCAGGGAACAGGCCAGTCATTCACAGTGAAGAAGATAATGACAAGATTAGTGTATAATGATGGACAGGATGGTGCCATGGTGCCAACCTAAATCTCAAGTAAGGAGACATCTGTTCATCAATTTGTCAAGAAGCATGGCCTACAATTCAATTGCTCTAAGCCTATCACTTCTTCCACCTGTCAAATAAATTGTTTCCTGTTTGTTTAGTTGACTATGGTTCTAATAAATATACTATTGTTTGATGTAAAAAGACAAAACAAAACAAAAAATATGGAAAGTTGTGACCCCATTTTCTAACTACAAATTGAAATCGGATTACCATAGTGACCACCTCTGCTTATTGGAATCAAAAAGGGGGTGGGTTATGCACAATCCTCCGTATCATTTGCTATTACCAGAGATAATTAAAGCCACCCTAAACTCAAGTCTTAACTATGTTGATAGGGTGTTTGGGGAGGGGGATCCCTTACCAACCCACTATAATCTGCACAAAAGCATCCTAAGAACATATGCAAAATCAACCCTTCAATGAAATGATCCAAGAATATAGGTACTCAAACATTGATTTTATCAAAGAAAAATACAAGACAGAAAGAAAAGATCATAACAAGGATTAGAAGAGTCTAAGAACAGTGCTCACTGTCTACAGATCCAAGACGAATGCAGAAGAGTTCTTCCTTCAGTTCCCCATCTGAGAAATCAGTTGCATGCCAGACCCAAGTTTTATCACTACCTGCGTGCTCCTGAAGTGACATTGGGGAATGAACTGCAAGGCAAAAAAAAAAACATAATCCAGATAATAAGGATCAACACAAATTCTCGGCACAGAAAGCCTCTTAAAACTTGGACGTAAGATAAGCTATTACAATCTCAGGGGGAAATTACACAAAAAAAAAAACAAACAAACAAATTTACATACTTAAATGGTTTGCACATATTTTCAATGTCTTGGATTGCCTCATGACCATCCGAACCTTTGTAGTATCCTTATACTTAAGAAACTTTATTGTTCCTACACCACGTTCCTTCCATTGATTCCCATCCTTGTCAAACCTGTACAGCTTCGCCTTCCTGTAGGGTCAAACATATAAAAAAGAATGGAAATATTAATAAACAATGAAACTGCATTAGGATCATTTTAAGAGCCCATGACATCCATTAGAAGTAACGTCCACAATATCCCACCATATCAAATGCATTCAAAGATAAATTACCAACGACCTATTAAAAACACAGGAGATATTCCTTAACATTACCGAAAAGGATCCCACAAAAAGCTCAATAATAACATCAAACATGTAAGAATACAAATCATCAACTATTTAATAACAAAAGAATGCTCATCCCATACATCCCCATAAAGTACAGAAATGATCAACAGCCTGTTCAAAACATCATAGAAAGTCAACGAAAACAGTTGACAGAAGACCAAAACAGACATATGCCTGAATCATACCACCTCACAACATAAAAAGACAAATCACCCTAATGCCAATAACCAAAAGACAGATTATCAAATAGGCCCAATTCAACATTCAATGGCTAATCCAAAAACCAAAAAATACGAAACCCCGTATGCTTAACAATAACAAATGACCATCACACCCCCCACTAAACCAGAATAACAGAGAAACCATCATAGATTCTTCAAAGACATTGAAAAAAGGATGGCCTATAGTTCAACAAAATATAAAAAGACTCGTCAAAATACAAAACCCCCAATGATAACAAATAAACCATCAAATGCATCCCCGAAAAAATCTTCATCGGCAGCCTATCAACATAGGAAAACAATTATTACAGACCATAATGAGATCAAAAAATGCTGATCAAAATATCAATGGGACATCAAAACAACAAGAAACTCACAAAATACACAGAAAAGCAAAACCCTAATTACCCGATAAAACAAACCATAGCCCGCTAAATGCATCTACCATAGAGTTTCTTCAGCACCCCATTGAAATGAAAAATTCGATCATCATCAACAGGCGAACAAAACATCGAGAACCCGATAAAAACAGATCTTACTAAAAAGGAGAAAAATTAGAAGTAAATAACTGCCCAAATGCATCTTCCTTATAGTCAAGGTCCCATTTATGTGCACAGGAAAAGGGCCACCGAAGAGGCCATGAAAACAACTTTCAACTGAGAAAACAAAATCATGAAATAGCCATGGATTAAGAAATTTACATGTCAAGAAGGACATCCTCCTCTTCTTCGCCCGTGGTGACAGTAACCTCCTCAAGCTTAACAATGGGTGCAACCTGAGCTCCAGTGTCCTCTTCCTTTCCGGCATCATCCTCGTTCTCTCTCGAATCATCATCTACTGCCCGTGTAAGAACAGGATCCTCCTGAGTTCCAGCCATCCCAATACCAGATAGTGCACAGAGGGAGGGCTCGAATGAAATCGATGGATCCAAAATATGCCAGAAACTCCTCACCCAATATCAGACACGAATGCGAAACCCCGAGGATTTTGGACAAAGGATTTAACTATGCAAAAATGCTTCGAAGGCAAAGGGCAATGAGGTCGACGGAGAGAAAACACTCTATATAAGGGTTTTTGAGGTCGATGGAGAGAAAACACTCTATATAAGGGTTTTGAAGAGGGAAGGCCGGTAGCTGTTAAAGATTGAGAGTAAAAGTAGCATCGTTAAAGATAATATAATAAATTATTACAAGGATGGTTGGGGGGTTTCAAAGGGAGAGAAGGCCATGGAATAACCCCTAAATCATCTCCAACATGAGAGGCCTACTTCATTCATGTTGTCATGTTGGGACCAGAGGTTGTTGTGCGTTTTTTGTTTTCGCAATTTTGAACTCTTTCTTCGGTGATATATTATTGTGTTTATTGTAATAATAATGGGATGGGGTTGAGGGGTTTGTAAATGAGATAAATATGGAAAAGTAATTAGAAATATTGGTTTTAAATTATTATAATAAGTATTGTTGTGGTTGATCCATGATAAGTTGTAGGGTAGTTGGTTTGTATGGGGTTTAGTTGTTACGAGGTCTTAAGTTCAAATGTCATGGGGAGGGGTTGAGAATGGAAGTCATTTTGGGGGCATCAAAACTATTCTAAGGGGCATCTTCCACTGAGCTTTACACAATCTTCGATGTTGAGGATGAAAATAATATGAATATGCCAAGCTCACTCTACAACCTAGTATGGTTACAGCCATGTTTGTCCATCATTCCAAGGGGCATCTTCCACTGAGCTTTACACAATCCTCAATGTTGAGGATGAAAATAATATGAATATGCCAAGCTCACTCTACAGCCTAGTATGGTTACAGCGATGTTTGTCCATCATCAAAGTTGAAATTTTGCTAGTGTCGGCCAAAATAAATTTAAAAAAAAAAAAAAAAAAAAAAAAAAAAATACAAAACATTTAAATAATGTTTGCTCATAAAAAATAATTGCCAATGAAGAAATTGGATCCCTCTCCGCTCATATTATATCTATATTTAAGATGGGTCTATGCTAGTGGATAACACAAAAATCACAAAGTGAAGAAGAGTTTAATTTCAAGTCAGAGCAAAACTTTGGGACTAGCGCAATTCATCTAACTTCTATTGAAATGCGGTATTTATACGTGTAATGTGATATATATATATATATATATATATATATATATATATATATATATATATATATGAAGAAGAGTTTAATTTCAAGTCAAAGCAAAACTTTGGGACTAGCGCAATTCATCTAACTTCTATTGAAATGCGGTATTTATACGTGTAATGTGATATATATATATATATATATATATATATATATATATATATATATATTGATTGTAATTGCTATTATGTTGTTAAATGGTTGTTTAATTAATGTTGGTTATTCGATGGCAAGATGGTTTTGTAACTCTTAATGATGTAATTGTTCATCTTCTTGGTTGTAGTGTGCCATGTTGTTGACATACAAATATTGTAATGGAGCCAAAAAAAAATGACAGTAAAGCATAGTTGGAAGTTATAAGTTTATCCTCCTGGAAAAGCAAAATTGTGGAGTTAAAGAACCACTTCTAGGAAATCAATTTCCATCACATCCATAGGGAGCTAAATACAACTGTAGATTCTCTCTAAAAAAGAATTATTTGTCTGGAGACAGGTTACATATATTATGATGAATTAGTTGGCAACCCAGTTCAAAGTTCTCATTCGATGCCCATATACTAATATGGATCAGCTTTAAGTCAAATTTTCAATTAGTTATCAACTAGCTTACTATAAATTTCAAGTGAGTCTACATTCAGCTTTCAATTAGCCTCAAATACAATGTCTTTCTTTTTCTCTTGACAGGGGCCTCTTCATGGTTGTATAATACACTTTCGGGAATTTTTGGTTACAGGCTAATGTCATTTCTAGTCACTGTCTTCGTTTTTCTCATAGTAGGGCCCTCTTCGTGGTTGCATAATACACTTTCTACAATTTTTGGTTGCATGCTATTGTCATTTCTAGTCAGTCTTATAATTTGCAGAAGAAAAAAAAATTGTAAAACCCTGGTTTTACAACAACTTCTTTTTCTCTTCTTCTGGGTCGTGATGCCTTGTCTTCTGGCAACCCATTGTAATGACAGAAGTTACAATCTTTTTGTCAATGTTTGTGCTTTTTTTCTTCCTCGTGAATAACAAAAGGGTCCTTTTTTTCTATAGTAATAAGAAGAAGAAGAATAAGAAGAAAGATATTGTAATGGTTATGTCATGGTTGGCATTCCTAAATATAAGCAGATATAGGATAAGCATGCATGCATATTAGAACTTGGTGCGCATGGATGGAATTCAATGTGCCAAATGATGTAGATGTTTCACAAGCATGGGGTGTGACATTTCAACCCTAGTTATCAATAGTGATGAGAGGCCACCAAGGACAATACCCCTTGGACCCTATGATAAGTGTTGCACATTTTGGTGTTAGGAGTGGAAGGGTAAGCTTGGTTTGAGGAGGTTGGTTATGGGATGTTTTTTGGTGCACATGAGGTTGTGCATCAACTACCATGGCTACACTTGAATTAGTGGGTCTTTACAAAAATAAAGTGGGAGAGTTAAGTTTTGTGAACAAAAGTAGCCTATGGGTGATATTTGCATTGATCACTTGTGTTAGGAACCTTTTTAGGCAAGTTAACTAATACTTGGAAGGTGTGAACCATGTAATTGAAATAATTCAATAGTGTCCTCCTTCCTTCAAATGAAGCAACAAAGCCAAGAACGTGACTATCAAATAAATATTAGCCCCCTATTGAGCCCTTGTTGCACATTTACAAATTGCTCAGACATTGATGTCATGGTGTTTCACACTAAGTATATCTAATATTACATGTGATAGTATATGCCTCATTTTAGTACTAACAACTTCATTAGTTTTGTTCTTATATATTACATACTTTTTTTATTTGTGGTTGTTATGTATGTGATGTTTATAATAATTACAAAACTAACTATGTGAAAGCATCCCTAACATAAATTTTCATTTGGCACTAATAATATTTTCCTTACAACCCCCTTCCTTCATTGGCGGTGGGAAGGAAGTTGATCCTTCCTTCCCCCCACACCCCCTTCCTTCCTTTGGAAAGAGAGGTAAGAGCAAGAGTTGGAAAGATGCCGGAAAGAATGCCTACCTTTGGTAGTTGTGTTGTCGTATCGAGAGAAAGAAAGTCAGTTACCTGTCGTCCTCCCTTCGGTAGATGAATGCCTACCTTTGGTAGTTACCTTCGGTAGGAGAGAAAGAAAGTTGGTTACCTACGGTTCGCTTCGGTTGCCGTATCGAGAGAAAGAAAGTCGGTTACCTACGCTTTGCTTCGGTTCGGTAGGAGAGAAAGTCGGTATGAGTACTTTGGGTGTTGTTGGTTGTTCTTTTTTTTCGAACAACTGTTACATGTTTGAAGAAAGAAGTCTATCTTACTCTGAAAGAGGTAAGGGGCGGCACCGCAGGAGAACGGAATGCTCTCCGGAGGAGCCATCAAAGGTACGAGTTCAAGAAAAAAGATAAGCAGTAAGCGATCATAGGGCGAGGATAGGGGAAGGCACGCTTGAGGGTCGTCCGGGCGAGGGTGGGGTACGGGTAGGGAGAGGGGGGAAAGGACAGGGGAATACGAGAAAGGAGAAAAGAAAAAAGAATAAGAGAGAGGAAATAAGGGAAAGGAGAAAGTAGTCGACATTAAATTCAACAACTAAAAAGAGGCTCTTTGAGCCATGGCTAGCTCTCAGAGAATTTCATTCTCTTCGAGCTCTATACATATTATACTCGTCTAGACATATGATACTCGCATCTCTACGTTTCACTTCTTTACTCTCTTCTCTACCGAGATAAAGATCTAGATCTAGTATAACTTAGCCATTCCAATAGCCAATAGTCTTTAGTCCTATTTAGTACCCTTCTAATAGTCCCCTTGGCATAGTAGGTAGATATTGATTCCTTGTCCATGCATGAAGTTCCATAGCAAGAGATTAGACCCACTTCACCATTGACCTTAGCATATGGAAGGAAGGAGGTGTAGATGCCAGTCATAAGGCCAGGAGGTGCCCTTCTAGATAAGCCCATAGCCGATTATAGAGGAATCCCCTGTTTCATCGCAGATTGATGCTTAATATTGAATTTGCCAGAATGTTCCTTGCTCTCGACACGACACTGGTGAATAAGAAGCGGGGGGGGCTTGACAAAGCACCCAACCCCTACTTTAGCCCATTGATCAGTGAGGCATCCAACCCTTCACCTTCTCTCTTTGACCCTGCAGCGCTTAACTACGGTACTCTCTCACTTCGCCTAGCTAGGTTGTTCCTAAACTTGACCTTGCCTAGCCGGGTTGTGAGCCTAACAATTGGTTGGTCGGGGGAATGGTTCAGGGGATAGCTAGTTCGCCCTTACCTCGTTCTACTCTTTATTGGCGAATACAGACCCTGCCGACGAGCTGGGACAAGAGCTCCTAAACATGCATATATAAGGACAGGTTGAGACTAGGAATGTTTGGGCATAAGACTCCATGTGATAGTACTCCTATGGTAGTATATCCATGATAAATATTTCCAACATCTCATGATTGTTTTATTTGGTACTTCGAGGTAGTCGTACAGCATTTGGAGGCAGTTGTTGAACATGTAAGGCAATTGAAATACTATTTATGACCACACATAAGTGGATTGAATCCACCTCATTTCTATAGTTAACAAATTTGCATAGCGGCTCAAGCACGACTATTCACTATCTTAACAAAAGACAGGTTAACACCAATTCTACATAAGATCCACATACTGTGACTTTAATTAGAATTTCATTTATGTGCATCCATAAAATCATCTCATTAACACCACATGCAGTGCATTTAAAACTCAAGCAAATTCTCTCATATGCTAAGGAATTTATAACATAGAGGGTAAGAAACCAACATACAGAACAATCCACGCAAGTGAGTCAAACTAGATCAAAAGAGAGAACGACACTTGGAAAACAGAGCACCGCTACCCAACCTAGAAATGACTCTTCATTTCACCACCGAGTCGAGGTTCTTGCCATGGATCAACCGCCTCCAATTGATCTATGCAATGGGTATTTAATACCTTCTTTCATGATATGGTTTCCATTAGCGGTGTCTCGCTTTTATGGATCTTTTTATCCATTTGCGTAGGCTTATCTCATAAAAGCTCACCTTTCTCTCCCATGAGGATTTTCCTCATAGAAGATTGCCTTTCTCTCCCGCACAACTTTTATGTTTTTCTCAATGAATATTTATCTCCAATCCATCCAACTTATCTAGAATTAAATCGAGAAGCTTTACCATGAAAGAATTATCCTTTCCCATTCACCAATGTGATTTGGCAAGAATCTCATCTCTTGGTGTCTCGCTTTTCCAAGTGATTAATTTATTAATAATGTATTTACTTTTTATATTACACATCATACCTAGCTTTTCTCAGCTTAGGTTTGCAAAGTTTGACACACAAGGGAGGGGTGTTACATTTTGGATCCCTCTCTTTCCTTAAGATCCCTCCAACTGCAGCTAGAGTTCTTAGATGACTGTAAGGAGGAAACCCCTATTGGAAAGGGACAGACAGTTTGAAGGTGTCTATCTTGTTGGTAATTCCTATATCGAAAAGTTGTATTTTCATAGTCCAGGGGTTGGGAATACACAATTCCCATCCACTTGAGCTCAATTTTATCTCGCAAAACTTCATTGGGATCTACCTAAACACATATGCAAACATAGGTGAAAATGCCTTTCAAAAGTCTTTCCCTGTCTACTTTGACGAATCTTCCAATAAAATTGCCCACTTTTTCTAAGAGATCTAGATGGGTAAAGTGAATGGGAAAACTGGGAATCTTACCCATACTAGAGTAGTCATCGGCAACATAGTGAGAGGATTGAAGTTGGGAAACCATGGCTTCACTAGAAGACCAACTCATCCCCAAAACCATGGACCTTGGTCAAGGATTTTTTTCTTATCCTCAAGACATTTGAACATCACCACAAAAAAAAATGGGTCTACATCCACCCAAACCGGCGTTCATCCAATCCTATCATAATCGAACAGAAAAACGCTACTTTTTCAATAGAAAATGGGGAATAAAAGTATCACCCAAGGATAATGACCATCGCATCAAGCGCTCAATCATAAGGGAGGAGCAATAATTTGACAATCACACGTCCTTGATTTCTGTTGATTTAACTCTGAACACTCACGTAATATTCTCTTGCTTGGCGAATTAAACACCACTGCATGGAATGGATGAGGATTGAGCCGAACCCTGGATGAAGCCCACTTCATTCTCATCTAAACACAAACTATATATACGTCAAAGCTACTACAATAGATTCTGACTGTCAACACCTCGAGGTTCTGTTTATATGTGGCTACCTTTTATGGTTACTATTGAATGTGTGATTGGCAATAGTAATGGCAACTTAGGGCTGCCAAATTTCCTTCGATTCCCTCACTACATCCTAACGCAAATAGTTGTTCAATGCCTTGGTTGTCTTTCAAAACTGGTAGGCAGCGTCTTCTTTGATATTTCTCGATGGTTTTAATTCCACTACAATCAAAACTTTCATTTACATAAACTTCATGTTTTCGCACGAGCGACGATTTTTCCAAGGTGAAATGTCACTTGGATGGTTTCAATATTGTTGACCCATCATAACTAACTAACGGATATGCCCATCACAATTTTATACCACCCCATTATCAATATCAATTATGCATGGGAACCAATTAAAGCAACTTTTCACATTAATTTTATATGAGCATGAGAACATGTGTTAACAAGCAGCCCATAAAGCCTCATTTTGAATGCCATAGTCACTTAGAAGGAATTCCTCTTGTAGTAGCATCCTCCCTACTAAACTTTGCTAGTGCTAACATTAGAACCACCATTACAACAAGATATCTTTCTAGTGTTGACAACACCATTATAGTAAGATACCTCAAGAGAGACAAAAAATCTAAAAAGTATGATAGTAATACGTATCCAGAAGATGGTATTGAAACTAGTAATTGTTCACGAATCCATAAGATTGTAAGGTCATTCTCATTATCATAATCATTTTCATCATCATCACCATCATCCTTGTCATTGTTATTGCCATCATTACATTATCATCATAATCACCATTCATGCCATCATCATCATCATTATGGACATTGTTTGCAATTGTTCATAATTGTAGATGTTGTAAGAAATATCATCAACCCAAAAAATGTGATCAGT
Organism: Pinus tabuliformis; assembly: GCA_031772625.1. NCBI lineage: Eukaryota > Viridiplantae > Streptophyta > Pinopsida > Pinales > Pinaceae > Pinus > Pinus tabuliformis. The sequence goes on along the minus strand of CM062818.1, from coordinate 1,435,498,084 downwards.
GCTAGAAAAGGGTTGTTTAGGACACATTGATATATGTAAGAGAAATAACAACTCTAGTTTTGACAGATGATTGATGATGATCATCATCACCACCATTATTATCGTCATTGTCATTTTTATCATCCCCATCATCATCATTCATGCCATTATTGTTTTTGATGATGACCTAGATGAAAATGATGATCATGACACCAAAGATAATGCTTATGATTATGACAATGACAACATCTAAAATTGGGAAGATTCGCCAACGTCATTAGCATCGTCATCATCATAATCATTGTCATCATCATAATCATTGCCATCATCATCATTGTCATTGTAACCACTATCGTCTTTATCATCATAATCACAATTCATGTCATCGCCATCATCTTCATTTTCATCATTGTCAATATTATTGACATTGTCATCAATTGTTCATAATTGTCAATGCCATAAGGAATATCATCAATGCAGAAAATATGATGAGTGTTGGAAAAGGGATGCAAAAGCGAACATAGAAATGGGGGCAACAATAGAAGTAAAATTGGATGAAAAGTGGATACAACATAAGTAGATGCACAACAACATGAAAAACCTGACACAAAAGTGGATGCAAAAGTAGATGCAGTTATCAATGCAAACATGAAGGAAAAAGTGGAAGCAAACATGGGTCCAATGGTAGGTGTAAAACTTGGCACAAATTGTGGTGAAACAAATGTGGATGCAACAACGGAAACAAAAGTATATGCAAAAATGGATGAAACAAAAGTGGATGCAATAGGGGATGCAAACGTGGAAGCAAATGTGGTTGCAATGGTAGGCTCAAGATATGGTGCAACAAAAGTGGATGTAACAATAGACAAAAAATATGCAAAATAAGATGCAAAAATGGATGTAAAAGTGGAAGCAAACATTGATGCAATAGGCAAAACAAAATTGGATGCAAAAAATGGATATAATGTAAGTAGATGCAAAAGTAGATACAAAACGAGATGCAAAACCCAATGCATAAACCTGACATAAAAGTGGATGCAAAAATAGATGCAATATTTGATGCAAAAGAGGATGTGAACATGGATGCAAAATTGGAAGCAAACGTGGATACAACAGTGAGTGCAAAACATGGTGCAAATTGTGGCATAACAAAAGTGGATGTAATGATAGATGCAAAAAAAGAATCAAAGTATGATGCAAATGAAGATGTAAAAAGGGATGCAAAAAGTGAAATTTAAAATGGGTGCAATAGTGGATGCAAAATTGTGTGCAAAAGTGGATGCAATAGAAGTCGATGCAAAAGTAGATGCAAAACGAGACACAAAACCCGATGCAAATCCCGGTCCAAAATTGGATACAAAAAGGGATGCAAAAATAGATGTAGTAGTTGATGAAAACCTAGACGCAAATGAGGATGCAAACGTGGATGCAAAATTATAATCAAAAGTGGGTGCAAAAGGAGGTGCCAAACTAGGCGCTAATTGTGGCACAAAAATATTAGATGCAATAGTGGGTACAATAATAGATGCAAAAGAGGATGTAAATATGGATGCCAAACAAGAGGGCAAAGTGGATGCAACAAAAGTAGATGCAAAATTTTATGCAAAACTAGACACAAAACACGATGTAAAACTTGGCGCAAAAGGGATGCACAAATGGATGAAAAAATGGATGCAAAAATGATTTAAAAAAGGATGCAAAAAAGGATGCGAAAGTCGATGCAAAAGTTGATGCAAGTGTAGGTGCAAAAAGTGGATGCAAATGAGGATGCAAAAGTATGTCAAACAAAATTAGGTGCCAAACTTGATGCAAAACCTGGAACAAAACCTGGTGTAAAGGATGACACAAAACTTGGCATAAAATTTGGTGCAAAACGTGGTGCAAAACCTATTGCAATACCTGGTGCTAAACTTGGTGTAAGATTTGGTGCAAAACTTGATGCAAATTTTGTGTCAATTTTTGCACCATATTTGATAAATGGATGCAAATAGCACCAAAAATGGGCTCTAGATGCAAAAAAAGAAGTAAAAAGGGACGCTAATCGCTGGTTTTGTTGTAGTGAAATCTTTAGCTCACAAGCTATCCAACTCTTAGTACAATCCCTCAATGTTGCTCATAGACAGAATAGACAGCACCTATGCCTTCCTTCAGTCCTCCAAGCCTCCTATTTCCTTGCGCGGTTTTTCATGGGTCCTCAAGCTGCCACCTGTGTGTAATTACCTCACACACTGCTCACCAAACTCAGAAATAATTGCGCTATCCTCAAGGAAAGAATTCCTTTTGCATGCAAGAGATATCCTCAAGGGAATATTCATGCAACTGATAGTACACTATCCTATCCTCTGAGCTCAACTGGGTCTCTGTCTGAACTGACATGCATGAGTTATTTATGAGAGAATATTCAGTTATCTGAAGTACACTAGTTACATGCAAGCATGCATTAACTAACTAAACTCACAATCAGTTCCACAAACTGTTGGAACTAATCTAACTAGACTTAAATCAGTTAACTGAGCTAACTAATTACAACTCAAAGTTCAACTCATCCTGATCTCCTTAATTAAGGGATAACTTCCTCAATCAAAGGGATAATTGTTGCATGTCTTCACATAGACTTCATGTCTGATTTTCTCCAACTAATTAACTCAAGATGAATTAATTAATTATTTTTCAAACAACGGCTAAGATCAAATTCCAATTTTAATTCTCAATTTTAGTACAGGGACTAACAAAAATTGGAATGTATCTCGAAATGCTATTTATAGCAATGCTATTTTTATCATTTCTTGTTTCTATTTTCAACACCTAAAGGTGCAAAATAGAGTTGTCAACCAAATACAAGAATGGGCTTCCAAATATCCAAAGGTTCCGCAATAGTTGGTTAGAAAGGAAAGGGTTGTTGCTAAGGTGGACACAATACAGTTGAGACTCCACAGTCAAAATTTCATCCTTCTCAGTGAACATTCAACTAATACTATAGTTGTTTATAGTCAACTGCATAATGGTTTGGAGTTCTTGGCATAGAAGCACAAGATTCCTTCAGTGGGAGCACTTGGAGAAACAAGAGGCAGTAATATCATCTTACCAGTAGTGAAGCAGTACATTGAGAAAATCAAACAAGAATCAAAACAAGAAATCTTGGAGATCACTAAGGACATTATTCTACAATATGTCATTTCACCAAATAAAGCTCACATTAAATTGATATGGTTGTGGAATAGTGTACAATCTAGCTCCAAATCCATATTGAAAAAATCATTGGAGGTAAATATGTTGTTTGCAACATATTTTCCAATCTGAATCAAAGTCATTGGTACATAATTTAGAGCATGAAATTCATACATCATTAGTGAGCTCCATCAAGAAGAAAATGACTTATCTACTTGAAAGCATTTTGTCCTATTAAAAGTTTTGTCTTATATATCCATTTTCCTATATGTATTTTGTATTTTGTAATAATTTTAATGTAATGGAGTCCAAGGGACACGTGGAATGTGAAAAGGCACATGTGGAATGTAGAAGGTCATGTATAAAATGTGAAAGGTTATGTGGAATCCCATAGGTCATAGAAGTTGAAAAGTTATGAGGAAACTCAAAAGTCATTGTCATTTTTTATAAATAGCTCCTAATAACTCAAGTAAGGAGCTTGGATTCTTAGAGTTTTGTCTTAGCTTCTATTTTGTTGCATGGGAGGTAAATCATTCTTTAGAGAAGCAAGTTGTAGCTTCATGTTCCACTACTGGATCTATTGTTTCACCTATGTAACAATGTACTTGGAACCTTTCATTAATTATCAGAAGCTCCTCAAGGTAGGACTTCTTCATTCATGTATCATAAATGTAGTAAGAATATTCTTGATATGTTTTCAGTGTATTTTGGCATAATACATACTAATATTAATGAACTATTTCATTACTTAGATATGGAAATTGTTGAATGAGTGTTATTGTTCTTTTATGATTGTTGTTTATCTTGTGAACTAATTTGCAAGTTAATCAACAAGAATTTCTCTTTCGCTTACGGATCTCTCTTAGGATAGTACTATTACTTCCCTAACCAGAGGCTCACTTTTCTTTACCAGTCATGGAATTTTCCTGTACCTTCTACATTCGGTGTCACACAAACCTTACATACTTGTTTCCCCAAAGAGATGTTTTTGATCTTTTGTGTATGTGTTGTAACCAAGGCGCACCTCTAAAACATTTGCAATGGCGTTCAAACCATATAGTCGGATGGGACTCCTACACCAAATAGTGTGAGGTCTAATTGGGATCTCATATTGACAAGATCCCCTGTATGTTGGCGGAATCCAACACCGTCAACATTTTGGTGCTAGAAGGAGGGCCAGTTGACAAGTTGAGTCCTTAAATTCTGTTTGAACCTCTTACCTTAAATGGATTCATCCCAAATCATAGTCATAAGGTGTTTTTCGGAAGATTTATATCTTTCAATTCCCCCAAATTTTTTACATAACTTCTCACATCTATAATTTGATGGAAAAGGTACAAAAAATTTCATTGATTATGTGATTGAATTTGTTCAATTTCGTTTTTCAAGTCATGTTTATTCTGAAGATATCCTTGTGAGGTTGTTCACCCTTACATTGGATGGTTGTGCTAAGTAATGGCGATATTCTTTACCTGTTGCTTCTATATCCTCTTTTAAGCATTTGGTTAAAGAGATTTGTTGTGTCTTCAACAAGTATGAATATCAAGATGTTCTTAATGAAATCAATTTTATTAGGATGGAAGCAAATGAATCTCTTGAACAGTTCACTAACATGTTTCTTCATCTTTGTTATAAATTTTTGGGTGAAAAGTTTTGTTTCTTAGTTAGGATTTCAAGAGAATCTTTTGAACCAGATTCATCATGCACTCCCATTCAAAAGGACTTTTAATGCCCTAAATAAGAATCTAATATTCCTTTTATTCCTTGTCCCCCTCCTTTTGATGTTCTGTGGGTTGAACCTGTTCTGATCAGTAAGCCGAAAGATCAATTTCCGATGAGGAATTAACTTGTCTTTCAAATCTTTCCCTAGATGATGGTTTTCTTGATTCTATTAATCAATAATCTTCTAATCTAGATGATCCCCTTGTCGATCCTGAACCCATTAACTATATGTATCCTTGAACCACCATCATCCTAATCAATGTCTCGTTTCCTTTGAATTGTATGATGGTGATTGTTTAAGTTTCATGGATGAATCTTTTTTCCTATAGGAAGATTCAAATTTGTAGAAGTTTCAAATGGAGTCTAATGCGATTATTGAAGGTTTATTTTCAGGCATACCTCTTTTTGTTCATAAGGATGACATGCTTATTATTGAGGAATTTTGTTGCAATCTTGAAAATCTAAATGATGGACCTCAATTTCCCTATGAATCTTTTGATTTGAATGATGAACGTTATTCATAAAAATAGTTGATCATGCTCTCTTAGTCTAATTCTCAATATTTTAAAAATTTGAAGTCAAGTCAAGTAAACAGGGAACTTCAGTCTATGCTGATGGTTCTGTCAGGTTCTTGTAACTCCAACAGTGTTATGGTCCTATAATTTTTATAGGATCGCTTGATTATAGATGATCATTATTATGTTTGAGATGTTGTAAATAATATTTCATCCTGCAAATTATTTTCAAAACGACACCAAGTATAAATATTTAAGGATATTGTTTCATAACAATTGTTGGATCAGATTAGAATGCAGGTGTTTTCATCAAAAAGTGCTCAGAAGTAGTTTTCCAACGGTACATCCTGCGCTCAAATCTGATTCCTAGATTGAAAGATAGGCCACAACAAAGTTTTGACTTCAAAAGCATCCGCTATGGTTTAAATCATGTTTGCATATATCCCTTGCAAAAAACCATATTTCCCATTATGAATATGAAATATGGTTTTAACTCTAGCTGGGACCCACATAACCTTTCACTCAGTTTTATTTCATTATCCCTCCATTTGTTTTAAAACCCAACTCTAGCCATTGTTCCATGTTTTATCCTAACTCTAGCCTTAATCCCAAAAATCCCTTGTATATTCCTTCTATCCACCATTCCATTGTTATACCTTGGAACTTAGCCAAAGGTCCATTTGTATTAACTCTAGCTGCAAAATCCATTTATTCATAACTCTAGCCGCACCCATAAAACTATATCAAAATCCCTTTTAAAGCCCGCATTATCACAATAGGAATGTATTACGTGAAATATAAAGCACACCCCTCACCCCTCCACTGATTGCGATAACTGGACCCGCATCATCTTGCAACCCGCAATCGGTGAATGTCACATGTATTATATATAAAGTAACGCCCCATTCCCGCTATCAATTGCAATTAATCCCGCAACCTTATCCCAAAATAACCCTCCCGCTTTATAATCCCGCAATATATAATTCTGCATTGGGTTACATCCCAAAAACATTCCTGCAAGCCGATTACGATTAAGTTTCGCATCCCAGCCCCCGGAAATTGCACCATTTTAAAATCCTTTCCCCCCTCAAGGCCCTACCCCTAATTGCGCTTGTGATTGCGATGTGGAAAGCTTGGACGGACACAATTTATTATAAAGTGTTCATAAATGAAGTATCATGTCTGGTCCATACAAAACGCTATGGAATATAGTTGAGAACCCTTTTCCCTTGTGCAATTTCAATTAGCCCCATGGATGAGATATTTTATATATCGCAGTGTTAAGGTTTTCAGGTACACCTTTGTTGTAAAATGGGGTAAATTAGTGTTAACACCCTCTTGTATGTATTATGATTATGATACGACAAAGGCCTGATCCTGTTTCGATTGGGATAAGAAAAAATGGCCAAGTGTTTAAAGTAAAATCCTTACCTTTCAACGGCAAGGAGCAAACCTACCTAGATCAACGGTAGAGGAAAATTTCAGACCCCCTTGAGATTCATTTCAAATTATTCAAGGGGGGGTGGTCCGAACTCAAAGCTACGTGTCCCCTCCTCGTGATTTCGGACACTCCCCCCCCCCCAAGTGATACCACATACTTCCTACCCCCCCTCCGAAAAGTCATTTTCCCCTACCTTTCTTTAAAAAAAAAAATAGCAATAAAGGAAAAGAAGACAATGTTGGGATGGGGTCCCCTGGGTCAGTTTTGGGGTTAAGATAACCCATGTTTTAATCAGTTTTTGTAATTAATGTAAAGTATCCGTGATTTGTACATGCGGAGCACGTAGATGAATAGGATTCAAAGGGGTTTAGCCCCTTGTTTTATGTAAAGTTTGAGTCGGTTTTGAGATTCACCTAAGGTCCGCGGACCATGGGATTGTATGAGAAAGGCTATAAATAGGTGTGTCTTAGAGAGTCTAAGGAATAAGGGAGGGAGTCTTAGAGGTGATAGAAAGAAGAAGAATGGGTAATATAGAAGGAAAAACGATCTGTAGTTGAGTGTGTGGAGGCCTAGGTAGAGCCTGCAATTGAGTGCGCGGACCCTTGCAGCTGAGTGCGCAGGGCGGTTTTAAGTCTGTAACCTTGAATTGAAAATCTATAAAGACAAATTCTGAAGAATTATTGTGTATTTATGTTTATCTCTGTGAATGTTTATGTTGTCGATGAATAATGTGTTTTATGGAGTATTAATCAAATGTTGCACGATTCTCTTGAATAAGTATTAATAAATGTACACAATGCATGTTAAGTACTTTCGTGAAGACTTTGATGAATTCTGTTATGTTTACTAATAACTTTAGTAGATTTGCGTGAATACTAATTTATGGTTTTTCTCTGGTGCACGTAAGTGGATAAATTGACTATTAAAGGTCTGTAAAGATTGATCGTAGGCCTTCACAAAGGTCTAAAGGTTTTTTTAACAAAGTTGCAGTAACGTGCCCTAAGGGTGTATCGATCTGCGCAAAGGAAAATCTGAGGTGCTAAAAGACATCACACTAGTCTTTAGATGCAGAAACTTGGTTCTAACATCCAACCACACTACTTCAGGTGAGACTACACCCTACGCTACGCAGTTTGTTGCTGAAAGGGCCGGTAGTGTAGGGTTTTTTTTGTTGACGCAACTAACTCCGAACCTAGATCAAGACCCCCTAAGCCAACAAACGCTTCTGTTGTCAGGACTGGGATTTGCTTGAAAGAGATGTGTGATATCACATCATTGGAATCCAACCAAGAAGGAAATTGAAAAGTGGTTGGATTGGAAGATTCACGAATTCACGGCGCAAGAAAACAGGAATCCGTGCTTGTCAAAGGAAGGGTGGTTGAATAGGTATCTGTATACAGAGATATACGAGATATTCTTCTACACTTTTACTATTGGACTATATGAATGGTTGGCTAAATTGACAGATAGTCAAGGAAGGTGGAAGCTCGATAATCTGATAGTGTGGACTCCAGAATTATTGCGACGGTTAGAAACCTCTAAAAACAAGATCACACGGCCTATCGATCACTGACTCGATCAGATTATCGGAGGATTTGTTATAGAATTTTCAGTTGATACTTCAATCAGCTACAATGAAGTGAAGCAGAGATTTTTCAAAGGATCGTGACGTAAGTACTTAAGATCTTTGAATATGTGGATTAAAATGTTGTTATTTGAAAAACGGGTGATGCCATTACCTTAATGTTTTGATCTACGCGAAGTGGATGAATTTTTAGAAACCGCGAAGGATCAAGACCAGAGTATAGTCCTTTGATTGGACCTCCTTTAAGTGACGATGAAGGGGTGGAACAGACTCTGTTGTGAAGACTGTTTAGCTAATCACTCATAACATTCCTCGAATAAATCGTCCATCCACTCCACCTCCGCCTCCACCTCCACCGCATACATCCACCTCCACCTCCGCCTCCACCTCCACCGCATACACCTTCGCCCACACCTCCACCTCCACTACCACCATCCAACATGGTTAACGTGATGAAATTGTCAATCTTCAAAGGCATAGGGAGTGAATGTACAAAGTAGTTTTGGTTTGATGTGAATGTTGTGTGGACAGCGCAACAGATTATTGATGACAATATAAAGAAGGCCCAGTTGGTCACCGCTTTGCAAGATCGCACGCTCACTTGGTATATTAATGTTGAAAATAGCAACAAGAAATGCTAAAAATAGAAATTCTATAAATAGCATTTCAGGTACCAGTGTTGGGAATAGCAACAATGAATGATAAAATAGAAATGCTAAAAATAGCATTACTATAAATAGCATTTCGGGATACATTCCAATTTTAGTTAGTCCCTAAACTAAAATTGAGAATTAAAATTCGAATTTGATCTTAGCAGTTGTTTGAAAAATAATTAATAAATTAATCTTGAGTTAATTAGTTGGAGAAAATCAAACATGAAGCCTATGTGAAGACATGCAACAGTTATCCCTTTGATTGAGGAAGTTATCCTTTAATTAAGGAGATCAAGATGAGTTGTACTTTGAGTTGTAATTAGTTAGCTTAGTTAACTGAGTTAAGTCTAGTTAGATTAGTTCCAACAGTTTGTGGAACTGATTGTGAGTTCAGTTAGTTAATGCATGCATGCATGTAACTAATGTACTTCAGATAACTGAATATTCTCTCATAAATAACTCATGCATGTCAGTTCATTCAGAGACCCAGTTGAGATCAGAGGAAGGGACAGTGTACTATTAGTTGGAGGATTTTTCCTATATAGGAAACTCATCCATGCAGAAGGAATTATCTTCTTTAGGATTGCGTAGTTATTTCATAGTTTGGTGTGTTGTGTGAGAGGTGAATTGACACAGGTGGCAGCCAGAGGACCCAGGAGAAACTACGCAAGGAAATAGGAGGCTTGGAGGACTAAAGGAAGGCATATGTTTTGTCTATTCAGTCTATGAGCAGCATTAAGGGATTGTACTGAGAGTTGGATAGCTTGTGAGCTAAAGCTTTTTGTAATCCAGAGATATTTCCACTTGTATGATAATACAGATAATTGGGTTTTTAGCTGAGGCTTTCCCCAGAGTATTCTTCTGTGTTCATGTGTGATTGATTTCTCATTCTCTATTATATGTGTTCTATTTGATCTTTCTCAAAATCAATTAAGCTTCCGCAAGTTTGTTTGTAGAAGTAGATCAAGTATTTTACTTTAGTATATTGCATTATCAGGTGATCTACAGTGAGGAATTCTACATGGTATCGGAGCGAAGGTGATCAAAGCGGAGAACAGTATACAAAGAAGGAAGAAGGAAGAAGTTTGAAGTTCCTGATTATAGAAATCGAATTCTTATCACATCTCAAATTTCACCAATGGCGTTCAATGGTTTGAGACTCGAGTATGCTCTGGATGGCAGCTCGAATTATATAGCCTGGAAGGATCACATGGAAGCAGTATTAGAGGAAAATGGTTTGAAGGACTTCATTGATCAAGAAGTCTGCAAGCCAGTAGCATCTAATGCCCAAGAATTGGTGGGATGGAAGAAATGTGTGGCTAGAGCGAGGAGGATTCTTCTGGAGGGAGTTCGAGACCACATTGTCTCGAGTCTCCATGGGAAGGAGACACCGTTTTCAATGTGGAAAACATTGAAGGATCTATATCAGAATAGCAGTGATCAAAGGAAGTTGGCACTGAAAGACAAGCTTCGGAAAATCAAGTGTGAAAAGGGTGACACGATCTCTACATATCTGAACAAGCTCACCACTTGCAGGGATGAGCTTGGAAGTGTAGGAATCACAACAGCCGATGATGACATGGTGAGTCTTTCTCTCCTCGATCTTCCTAAGAGCTAGCATAGCTACCAAGACTCAGTGAATGGAAGAGAGAAACTGCCAAATTGGGAATGATTGTGGTTGGATCTGACGCAGGAGGAGATCAGGAGAAGCACCAGAGATGGTTCTTCATCCAAGGAGGATGAAGAAAATTGTGCCTTAGCGAGTAAGGCAAAGAAAGGGAAGGAGAAGGATTCTCATCCCAAATCGAGTTCTTCTCATAGTGGGAAGAAGATTGACAAATCTAAAGTGTGATGCTTTGATTGTCATGAGGTGGGCCATTATTCAACTAATTGTCCATTGAAGAAATCCAAGAAGGGATCCAAGGAAGGATCTGAAGGTGAGGCATTGGCCTCTCAGTTAGAATTGAATTTTAGCCTCATCACATGCATGGTCTCATCAATGATGGGTTATGGTTGGTTTCTTGACAGTGGAGCCTCATTCCACATGACCGGTGATAAGAGTTTGTTCAGTACCTTGGAGGAAAAAGACCTCAAGATACTCATAGCGATAGGTAATGATGAAAAGTATGGTGTTTCAGGTGTGGGCACGGTTTCTTTTCAGAGGAAGCATGGAGCTCGCGTTACCTTGACAGATGTGAAGTATGTGCCAGGACTGAATAAGAACTTGATGTCGATTGTGATGCTGGAAGACAAAGGCTATGATATAGTCTTCAGTAAGGGAAAGTTTTTCCTTAGACACATCACCATGAGACAAGTGAAGTAGATTGGTTCATGAGTCAAGAACCTGTATGCTCTTGAGGTTCAAGATGTATGCAAATCCTTGCGGAGCAAGGCAACTATTGGAGACTTGGTGGTTGAGAGGGAGAGTACATTACCTCTCAACATGCAGCGCTAGAAGAAGTCTCAGACAATTGTGGAGGAGCCACAATTGGTGAAACAACTTCAAGAGGTTGTGGAGCAGCCACAACTGGAGAAGCCAAGAGGAGACCAAGTGGAGGCATCCACTCATGCAAAGACCTCCAGTAGGGGGAAATTTCAAGCCAAGTGGCCAGAGAGATCACATGCATTCATACATCCAGGTGGGAGGTGGGGTGATGTGAAGTGATAGTCCCAAGAAGGCTGAAATAGGGGTAGGATCCTTGAGTTACCCAACCTCTTTGATTAGACCTTGCTACGGGAGCCCCAACGAGGAGTAGCAGGACTGGCTAAGTGGGTAGAGACAGATGCGAATGGAGCGGTAGAGGAAGCTTCAGCATCAGAGGATGTTTCTAGCCCAACAAGGAGGTCAGTTGGGAGATCAATTACTTACTTCTCAGTAACTGAGTTTCAGTGTAGCAGTGGGCAGTACGATGCAACATGATGAGAGGAGATGCAGTGTGGATGCATTGCTGGGAGATAGGACCAGCAGCAACACGGATGCACAGGAGGAATAAGTGTGATTGATACAATCAGAGATCAAAGTGACAGAGGCTAGAGCAGTCAGATACTGAAGGGCACAGAGGTGCAGAGTTTTCAGTTGATAGAGGCAATAAAAGTCAGAGACTTTGATGACAGAGGCATCATTCTGATTCAGGTTGGATTTTTTTTTGTTTCTAGAGTTGTTGGAGCAACAACACTAGGGAGAAGTGTTGCATGCAGAACCTTCTAAAGGTGTAGGATCGGGTTCGAGTTAAATGCCTTTCTTGTTGAGAGGGAGCGTTGAAAATAGCAACAAGAAATGTTAAAAATAGAAATGCTATAAATAACATTGCTATAAATAGAATTTCAGGTACCAGTGTTGGAAATAGCAACAAGGAATGATAAAATAGAAATGTTAAAAATAGTATTTCAGGATAGATTCCAATTTTAGTTAGTCCCTAAACTAAAATTGAGAATTAAAATTTGAATTTGATCTTAGCAACTGTTTGAAAAATAATTAATTAATTCATCTTGAGTTAAGGATAAAATCAAACATGAAGTCTATGTGAAGACATGCAATAGTTATCCCTTTGATTGAGGAAGTTATCCCTTAATTAAGGAGATAAGGATGAGTTGTACTTTGAGTTGTAATTAGTTAGCTTAGTTAACTGAGTTAAGTCCAATTAGATTAGTTCCAATAGTTTGTGGAACTGATTGTGAGTTCAGTTAGTTAATGCATGCATGCATGTAACTAGTGTACTTTAGATAACTGAATATTCTCTCATAAATAACTCATGCATGTCAGTTTAGTCAGAGACCCAGTTGAGATCAGAGGAAGAGACAGTGTACTATCAGTTGGAGGATTTTTCCTATATAGGAAACTCATCCATGCAAAAGGAATTATCTCCTTCAGGATTGAGCAATTATTTCAGAGTTTGGTGAGTTGTGTGAGAGGTGCATTCACACAGGTGGCAGCTAGAGGACCCAAGAGAAACTGCACAAGGAAATAGGAGGCTTGGAGCACTGAAAGAAGGCATATGTTGTGTCTATTCAATCTATCAGCAACATTGAGGGATTGTACTGAGAGCTGGATAGCTTGTGAGCTAAAGCTTTGTGTAATCCAGAGATATTTCCACGTGTATGATAATACAGATAGCGGGGTTTTTAGCTGAAGCTTTCCCCAAAGTATTCTTTTTTGTTCATATGTGATTGATTTCTCATTCTCTGTTATATGTGTTCTATTTGATCTTGCTCAAAATCGATTAAGATTCCGCAAGTTTGTTTGTAGAAGTAGATCAAGAATTTTTCTTTAGTATATTGCATTATCAGGTGATCTATAGTGATAAATTCTACAATTAAGTATTGTTCTTATAATCCTCTTGCATCGCTAGCAGATACTAGGGCAACTTTAAACAAGGAGTTTAGTAAAGCTAAGTCTGACTCACAGCTAGTGATTAGATTCAAGGAAATCATGATGAGGGTCAATGAGACACCTTGGGAATTAGGTCAAAGGTTGAAATGTCAGATTCGAGAAGCTAACATGCAACTCTCAGATAGTCAGCATCGCGAATGGTTTATAGCTTTGCTTCTGCCCCACCTAAGAGTTTCTCTATCACAACAAAAGATAGGAATGTAGGCAGAAGCCTTGGAAATCACAATGAGGTTACATGCAACACCTATTCAAGATGCCACCTTGGGGGTACAACAAATTCACTCTCAGCTACAAAGCTTACACCTAGAATTATAGAGTTTGAAGAATGACAAGGAGACTAAACCATAAGTGCATGGAGAAGTCTGGTGTTTAAGGTGCAAGAGCCAAGGGCACGATAAATACCACTTTCCATTGTATGTTAATTATATTACAGGAGGAGGGCAGATTCCCCTAAAACCAGAAACCCTAGTAGGATCGAGCATGGGGGTTGTGCTATGGTGTGCTATTTGTCAGGTTGTTGGACAACATGCGATGGATCATTTCCATCTACTTCAAAAGTTCATCTAGACACCTCAGCACTTGTTCTGTAACTTCTACAAATCTATGGCCCACGATGAGCACCATTGTCAAAGCTACGAATTGATAATGGAAAGAACACCTACATATCGAATGCAAGTAGAAACTCGGCCTCCAAATTAAGGCATTGGAGGGGTGAACGGTGGTTATCAGGGAAGAGTACGAGGCCGCTGAGGAGGAGGACCTGGTATAGGTTGGAGTCAAATTATCTGTTACAACTGCAGATAGCCAGGGCACTACATGCAAGAGTGCCAGAATCAGACATGCTCGTCATGTCAATACTACAACCAGTTTTATCATACTATAGAAGAATGTCTGATGCTAATATCTAAGATTCAGGAAAAGAAAGCGCAGCAGCCTACATAGAACTTACAAATGATGAGAGTTGAGCCCCGTGAGGAGGATCAAAGTGTGAATATAGTGCTTAGAAGTGGAATAATGACTAGCGATAACAAAGGTAAGAAACCTGAAGAGGACAGATGGGTCCACAAGGTCCTGAAGAAGGAACTTGGTTTTGATCTGGTGCACGCTAAGGAAATTTTTATGGAAGCCAAGAAGAGCTTCGCAAAGGCCTCCACCTCAAGAAGCCATTACAAGGTACAAGATACCAGTGCACCTGCAAAGGTTGATCCCTCTATGCTTACTACAGTTTTGGATACCTGTATAAAGCTGTTGGGCAATAGAAAAGTTGTGGAAGGCCTACAAGTGCTACTAAGCAAATGCACCAGCAAAGAGAAGGTCCCTGATGGACACTAGGTGGTCAGAAAAGTTGGCAAACATAAGGCATGAACAGGGCGCGAGATGAGGCTCACCACACAGATAGGTGATTATGAGATGGACTGGGTAATTTTGGATTTTGGGTCTGATGCGAACGTATTACCAAAATAGACATGGGAACAAATGGGGAGACCCGTGCTACAGTGGTCTCTAATTCAACTCAGAATGGTGAACCAACAAAAATCATCCCCATGCGACGATTATATGGATTAACCGTTGATATAGAAGGTGTGAGCGAAATGGCCAACTTTGAGGTTATAGAGATCGTCGATGACAGTAATCCATACCTCGGGCTCCTGGGAATTGACTAACCCATTGATATGAATGGGGTCATCAATTTGAAGAAGAGGACAATTTCGTTTGAAAGGAAATCACTTTGGTTTGTAGTACTGTTAGACACTGCAGAAGGGGTGCGCTATATTGAACTTGTCCTCGATTACAAAGAAAGTGATGATGAACTGGATCAAATCTACAAGATAACAACGTGAGACTAGGACTAGATCAATCTAACGGAAGATGGGTGAATTGCATGGGACCGGGAGAGCTCCTGCACCTCTGATTCATACGAAGAGTTAGAGCATTGGCATAATGGCTTGCATGAAGTATCCACACTGTGATGCAATATGATGACAAAGTCACTGCGCTGTGTCTCATCAAAGGTAAGGAAATTACCCTACTATGATGGCTTAACTGACATAGATAAATTTTTGGATGAATTTGAGCATGAAGTCCCTAAGGATCACCAATTCCAAGCTTTAGATTTGGCATTGCGCGCTACGCCCACACGATGGTGGCTTACACATAAGGATAGTTTTGCTAGATGGTGAGATTACAGAAGAATGATGAGGTTACGGTTTGGGTGTGCTAACACTAGAATGACTGAGAAATATAATGGAAGGGATGATCCATGCAATCATCTGGCGAAATGGACTAAAGCTTGGGGAGCAAAACTGCAGTTATAGTGGGTACACATATTTTGCCATACTTTGGATACCATTCCCATGAACTGATATCTGGAAACAGAGCTCCGCCATGGCATCGAAAAATGGGATGTGTTGAAGGAATGGTTCTTATTGGCCTTTAGCTTTGAATATGGCTTCACAAGCATCAATGATGCGCTACAAGAGATTAAGGCAGTTATCTTTAGAACACCGACGAAACCTATGGAATGGGTTCAACCAGATTGGAGCAACCAACAACGCCATCTGTTGGAGTGCTATAATGTAACCGCTGAAGAGGAGGATGAATACCCGAGAAACATTAATATTCCAGAGGTAAAAGGGCATCGTGAAGTCAATGGTTCACAAATAAAAAACCCGAACATATCCGCACCATTGAAGACAAAGCAAGTAAACATTGGCACTAATGAAGAACCGAAGTTTGCAAAGATTGGAGATTACTAGGACGATTCCAAAGTGGATAAAGTTGTTGTGTTACTCCACAAATACCAAGATCTTTTCCCCACCAAGTTTTCGGATTTGAAGGGCATAGTTGGTGATTTGGGCATTATGAAGATTACTCTGAAACCAGACACGGAGCCTATTAAATAGAGGTCGTATCATCTTAATCCTAAATACAAGGAAATGTTTCACCAGGAGTTGGATAAGATGTTGGATGCGGGCATCATAGAACCTATTGAGGGATCTAATTGGGTGAACCTGATGGCAGTTCAGGAGAAGAAACAGAAAGGTGAAATAAGAATTTGCGTAGAATTGCAAAATATTAATGATGCGTGTGTCCGCGACCCATTCCCGACGATGTTTATAGACGAAGTGTTGGACAATGTTGGAAGACGGGAGGCCTACTCATTTACTGATGGGTTTCTGGGTATCATCAGATCAAGATCGTGCCAGATGATAGGATCAAAATGACCTTCGCAATAGAATGGGGATGTTTTCAACACAATGTGATGCCATTTGGACTTAAGAATGCACCTGCAATATTCTCCCGCGTAGTCATAGCCACGTTCACGGAGTTCTTTCATAAGTTCCTGGAAGTATATTTTGATGACTGGATGACGTTTGGATTAGTGAAGTGCCATGTTGCAAGTTTGCACCTGATGTTGGATATGTGTCACAGATACCAGATCGCACTAAATTTGAAGAAATTCATATTTCATGTTCCCTTTGGGATCTTGTTGGGTCACATGGTGTGCAAGAAAGTATTGATGGTGAACCCTGCAAAGATTGCAGTAATTGTGAATCTGGAGCCCCCTAGGAATGTCAAGCAGATGCCCACGACGCTGGGACATATGGGATATTATTGAAAGTTTATCAAAGCTTATGCTCAGATTACTGCGCCCATGGAGAATTTGTTGAAGAAGGATGCAACATTCTGTTGGGATGAAGAATTTCAGCACAACTTGGATGTATTGAAAGAAAATATGGTCATCACACCAATCTTGGTATTCCCTAATTAGAGAAAGGAATTTCATGTACATGTCGATGCCTCTTGCATTGTATTGGGTGTGGTTCTAACACAAGTCGGTGAGGGAGAAATGGACCACCCTATAGCCTTCACCAATAGGAAATTATCGAAGGTTGAGAAGAATTACTCAATGACTAAATGTGAGGGATTAGCTATGGTGTACGCGCTGCAAAATTTTCGGCATTACCTGTTAGGAGGGCATTTCAAGATGTACACAGATCATTCTGCCTTGAAATACCTATTCAATAATCTTGTGTTGGGGGGGAAGATCTACAAATGGTTGCTACTATTTCAGGAGTACAAATTTGAAGTCATTGTGAAGCTAGGGAGGTTAAATGTGGGACCTGACCATCTATCGCGGATCGAAACAGGCGAGGAACCTAATAATATGGAGGAAGGGTTTCCAGATGCACAGCTCTTTATGGTGCACATAGTGGATGATCATTTTACCGATATTATTCACTTCTTGACCGGAGGGATGGCACCAGAAGGATATACAAGTCAACAAAAGAAGGAATTAGTAGTGTGCATAGCCGATTTTTCAGTTATTGCAGGACATTTGT
The DNA here is from genome assembly GCA_031772625.1 of Pinus tabuliformis. Classification (NCBI taxonomy): domain Eukaryota; kingdom Viridiplantae; phylum Streptophyta; class Pinopsida; order Pinales; family Pinaceae; genus Pinus; species Pinus tabuliformis. The sequence goes on along the minus strand of CM062818.1, from coordinate 1,435,480,288 downwards.
ATAACATGGGTGTAGATGAAATATTGAGAAGATAATTTCATGGTTGGTATTTAAGTTTTCATTACAATGGGTTGAGCTCACCTATAGTGCGTGTCAATTTGATAGTTGATTTTTAATTTTTTTTTTCAATGTATCAAATTGTCTTATGCTAAGATTTTAAAATCACTATACATTTAACATTTAAAAAAAGTTACTCTTGGTATAATAACTCTTCCATTCAGGTGTTCATTTTTGAAGTTTTTTTAGTCATAAATCTTTTCCATAATGTCATGCTTGAAATATTTTGAAAAATTAAGATTGTTTTGTAGTCATAATCTTTGGTTTTAATTCTATGGTTGAAAAATTGTCAAGATTTTAATGTTTTTCTAAGTCGTGATATTTTATCTTTAACGTTATGGTTGAAAACAATTATAAATATTTTTTCGTAGCACCATGCTTGAAAATTGTTGGAATTTTAAGGTTTTCTGAAGAAGTGATATTTTAAATTAATGTCAAGCTTAAAAATCATTGGAATTTTAAGGCTTTTCAAAGACATGATATTTTATCATTTATTTCATGCTTGAAAATCATTGGAAATTTAAAGTTTTTGAGAGTCATGATCTTTATTTTTAACATCACTATTAAAAAATGTTGAAAATGTACCCTGAAAAAAAAAGACATTATTCTGGCATCAACACTTTTTGATTTCAAGGTTTTTTTGCACCAAACAAAATGGATTTTATTGTTTTCTACTGTTATTTTTAAAAGTATTGAAAATTTACTTTGGAAAAAAATGGTGATGCAGAATCAACACTTTTTATTTTTGGGTTGTTTTTTCATTTTTTTTGGGATTTTTGGGTTCGAGTACCCATTTTGAGGTAATAGTTCCTGTTTGATCAGTAACTATGTTGAGGAAGCACAGAAAAAGGAGGCCTTGCTAAAGGCCAGGTTGCATCCTTGGTTGGAGGAGGCTTATCAAGTCACGACTACTATTCAGGATAAGCTTAAAGGGTTGCAGTAGAAACAACAGATGATGAGGTTGGTCGTAGAAGGACCAGCCACAAAAAAATTGGTTGAGGAAGTCAAGAAAGAAGAAACACAGAGCGTTGCCGAAGTTGTAGTGATCCAAGTGGAGTTGGGGGATCTTCGCAGTAAGATCGCAACGCCAGTAGAATGACTCGAGGGCGAGTCACAATATTTGTGTTGAGGGCCTGTTGGGATGGGGTCCCTTGGGTCAATTTTGGAGTTAAGATAACCCAAGTTTTGATCACCTTTTGTAATTAATGTAAATTCTTCATGATTTGTGGATGCGAAACACGTAGATGAGTAGGAGTCAAAGGGGTTTAGCCCCTTGTTTTATGTAAAGTTTGAGTCGATTATGAGATTCACCCATGGTCCGCGGACTATGGGATTATATGAGAAAGGCTATAAATAGGTGTGTCTTAGAGAGTCTAAGGCATAAGGGAGGGAGAGGTGATAGAAAGAAGAAGAGTGGGTAAGATAGAAGGAAAAAGGCTCCGCAACTGAGTGCACGGAAGCTTAGGTAGAATCCACAACTGAGTGCGTGTTCCCCTGTAGCTGAGTGTGTCAGGTGGTTTTAAGTCTGTAACCTTGAATTGAAGATCAATAAATACAATTTCTGAAGAATTCTTGTGTATTTATGTTTATCTCTGTGAATTTTTACGTTGTCGATGAATAATGTGTTTTATGGAGTATTAATCAAATGTTGCGCAATTCTTTTGATTAAGTATCAACAAATGTATGCAATGCATGTTAAGTACTTTCACGAAGACTTTGATGAATTTTGTTATGTTTACTAATAACTTTAGTAGTTCTGCACGAATACTAATTTAGGGTTATTCTTTGGTGCTCGTAAGTGGATAAATTGACTGTTAAAGGTCTACAAAGATTGATTGTAGACCTTCACGAAGGTCTGAAGGTTGTTTTAATATAGTTATAGTAATGTTCCCTAAGGGTGTATCGATCTACGTGAAGGCAGATCTGAGGTGCTAAAAGACATCACACTAGTCTCTGGATACGGAAACTTGGTTCTAGCATCCCCCCATATTGCTTCGGGTGAGACTGCAACCTGCGTTATGTAGGTTGTTACCAAAAGGGCCAGTAATGTAGGGTTTTGTTGGTTGGCGCAGCTAACTCTGAACATAGGTGAGGACCCCCTAAGCCAACAGACAACAAGGCCACATTCAACACATTTTAATCAACAACCAACAAATGGACAGAGGACAAGAAGATAAATACCATTGATAATTCAATAGCTACAGTCATCAAACATAATGCACTAGAATAGTGGGACAACAAGACACACATGGCAACAACTCAAACAACATTGCTCGATTAAAGGCCTAGTCACTACCAGAATGTCTAGAAACAGAACCAGAACACATGCGACTGATATTTTTTAGACTAATCTATTTTCATACCTTTTATGATAAAATCTTGAATTCTGTTTCAAGATATTTCTTTTAGATATTCATACTAAATCTTGATATTTTAAATCAAGATATTTTTGTAAACAAGTTATAAATACTTCATCATTTGAAGTAATAGTGGTTGGTTTTTGCACAGAACAACACTATTGTATATTGCTGAAGCATCAATGGGTTTACTAGTAATACAAAAAGCTCTTTCACAGGATTCTTGTGTCAAGTTGTTGGTGAATTGACTCTATCGTCTTATGTGTTTATATTTGTTTGTTTATATCACATATGTGTTTCTAAATTTGAATTATTCAATAGATAAGTAAAGGACATAATTTGTTTAAATGTACACTCTGATCTCGACTACGAATAGTTTCAATGTTTTCTTCTAATCTTTAAATATAGAATTCAGGTAACAATGCTCTATATCTAAAGTGAATCTTAATCAGTTCTTCCTTCCCCATCTCATATACTAAAATAATCCATTCAATTTGGCTACCCTTCCCTATGAGATCTATCTGTAGACACTGAAATTGAACCATATTTTATGAAACAGACTCCATAGCCCAATGGTAATCTAGTTATCTATCAACCATTCAAATACAAATCAAACCAAAAACTTCATAACTAGCCTAATATTCAATACAACAAAGTTAAATCTTACAAAGAGAGCCCTCTCTAAAGTTGGCAGGGCTAAATCCCAGCTTTCAAAGTAGGTTTTTGGTTACCTTTTTGATTTTCTTCTGCAACCTCAAAAAATTACAGAGTGCTAACATTCTGGCAACCATACTGGGGACGAACATTTTAGATTCCTCATAAAAGCATATCAAGTTCCAAGCCTGAGTACTGATGGTGGACAATGATTAGACACAAGAAGGTTGTATCATTCACCTAGCAACTCCATGTTCAAGAATCCAGAGCTTCAAAGTTTTTAGGGTGACTCCATTGTTAAAGAATCTAGATTTGTAGAAAACTCATGGCGACTCCACTGCATATTAATCAGATTTCTTGCTAAGAAACATGACAAGGTATGTGGTAAACCCTAGATATGGTGAAGTTTTAAAAGAATTCAGGATTACGTTAATAGATTTTCAAATTGATGAAGCTTTTTCAACAATCGTGTTTCATTGTTTGAAAACGAGAAAAATTTCTCTTGAAGGTAAAATTTGTTTTCTTGAGTTAATTGTTGAAAGATTTAAGAAGGATATTAAACTTTTGGATTTTCATATTCAGTTATATAATTTCTGAGATCCTAAACATATCTTGGAAAATCGTCCTTCTCCAAAACAAGAGGAGATTGTATTGCCTTTCGATTTTCAGATTGATGAGACCTTTGTTTTTTAACATAAGGCTGAAACTGAACAGTTGGAATCAAGGATTAACCTTGAGAATACAACTAATGAAAGCTTCCATACTCAATCAATCAATCAAGGCTTGCAATGTAAACTAATTAATCATGCCTTTACTGATCCTATAGAAAACTACGTGGAGGTTATTTCAGCTCAAGAGTTCAATCATATTTTCATGACCAGATCCAACAACAGTTGCCATTACACTCTACAAAGTTGATTTTATGGAAAAAAAACAAGTTGCCCTTTTGATTGTACTAACAAGCAGTCAAGGAGTCCACTTATTTTAGCAGCTATTTGATTGGCTTCATTGGCATTTTTGTATTATTTGATTCAACGTGATTTCCAGTAGTATAGAGTAGGTAGCAGTATGAAAATAAGCTCAACACTCTAAGCATCCTTTTCAAGAATTGTTATCAGTTTCAGTTTTAGATAGGAGTACAAATTTCAGTTAAGTGTGTATCTCAGATTTCAGTTTGCAGAATAGTTTTGGTTTCAGTTTAACAACTTCAATCACAGAGTTTTTATGAGAAGAAAAGGTTGCAGATTTGGGATCAGCCCAATGGATCAGGCTACTAGTCTACGATGTTCTTGACACTTCATCAGGAAGTGACATCCCTAGCTAGATCCACTGTTAGGGTCCTATAATTTTTATAGGATTGCTTGATTATAGTTGATCATTATTATGTTTGAGATGTTTTAAATAATATTTCATCCTGCAAATTATTTCCAAAGAGACACCAAGTATCAATATCTAAGGATATTTTTTCATAACAATGTTTGGATCATATTAGAATGTAGGTTTTTTCATCAGAAAGTTCTCATAAGTATCTTTCCAATGGTACGTCCTGCGCTCAAATCTGATTCCTGGATTGAAAGATAGGCCATAACGAAGTTTGGACTTCAAAAGTATCCGCTATGGTTTAAATCATGTTTGCATCTATCCTTTGTAAAAAACCATCTCACCCATTATGAATATGCAATATGGTTTTAACTCTATCCAGGACCCACATAACCTTTCCCTCATAGTTTTATTTCATTATCCCTTAATTTGTTCTAAAACCCAACTCTAACCATTTTTCCATGTTTTGTCCTAAATCTAGCCTTAATCCCAAAAATCCCTTGTATATTCCTTCTATCCACCATTCCATTGTTATACCTTGGAACTTAGCCAAAGGTCTGTTTGTATTAACTCTAGCTGCAAAATCCATTTATTCAAAACTCTAGCCGCACCCATCAAACTATATCGAAATCCCTTTTAAAGACCGCATTACCACAATAAGCATGTATTATGTGAAATATAAAGCACACCCCTCACCCCTCCGCCGATTGCGATAACTGGGCCCGCATCATCCCGCAACCCATAATCAGTGAATGTGACATGTATTATATATAAAGGAACACCCCATTCCTGCTTCCGATTGCGATTAATCCCGCAGCCCGTAATCGGCGAATGTCACATGTATTATATATAAAGGAACAACCCATTCCCGCTTCTGATTGCGATTAATCCCATAGCCTTATCCCACAATAACCCTCCCGCTTTATAATCCTGCAGTATATAATCCCACATTTGGTTACATCCCACAAATAGTCCTGTAGATCGATTGTGATTAAGTCCTGCATCCTGGCCCCAGGCTATGAGTCCCGACCCCTGGCAATCGCACCACTTTAAAATCCTTTCCCCCCACAAGGCCCTACCCCCGATTGTGATTGCGATTGCGATGCAAAAATCTTAGATGGATGCAATATATTATAAAGTGTTCGTAAATGAATTATCTTGTCTTGTCCATCAGCAGAACGCTATGGAATATAGTTAAGAACCCTTTTCCCTTATGCGATTGTGATCTACCCCGTGGATTCAATATTTTATATATCACAGTGTTAATGTTTTCAGGTCCGTCTTTGTTGTAAAACAAGGTAAATTAGTGTTAACACCCTCTATTTGTATTGTGATTGCGATACAACAGAGGCCCGAACCTGTTGCGATTGCGATAAGAAAAAAGGGCCACGTGTTTAAAGTAAAATCCTTACCTTTCAACGACCCAGAGCAAACCTGCCCACATCAAAGGTAGAGGAAATTTTCAGACCCCCCTGAGCTCCATTTCAAATTATTCAAGGGGGGGATCTGAACTCAAAGATATGTGTCCCCTCCTCGTGATTTCGGACCAACCCCACCCCCCCCCCCCCCCCCACATTGATACCACATACTGCCTACCCCCCACCCTCTGAAAAGTTATTTTCCCCCTTCCTTGCTTACAAAAAAAAACAATAATAAAGGAAAAGAAGACAGCAAGGATTCAGTGCATTTTAATCAGCAACAAGTGAATGGATAGAGGACAACAAGATAAATACCATTGATCATTCAACATCTACAGTCATCAAACATAATGCACTAGAATAGTGGGACAATGAAACACACATGGCAGCGACTCAAACAACATTGCTCGATTAAAGGCCCAGTCACTACCAGAATGCCCAGAAACAGAACCAGAACACATGCGACTGATAATTTTTAGACAATTTAATCTATTTTCATACCTTTTTGTGATAAAATCTTGAATTTTGTTTCAAGATATTTCTTTTAGATATTCATACTAAATCTTGATATTTTAAATCAAGATATTTTTGTAAACAAGTTATAAATACTTCATCATTTGAAGTAATAGTGGTTTGTTTTTGGACAGAATAACACTACTGTATATTGTTGAAGCATCAATGGGTTTACCAGTAATACAAAAAGCTCTTTCACAGGATTCTTGTGTTAAGTTGTTGGTGGATTGCCTCTATCATCTTATGTGTTTATATTTCTTTGTTTATAGCACATATGTATTTCTTAATCTGAATTATTCAATAGATAAGTAAAGGACATAATTTGTTTAAATCTACACTTTTCTCCCGACTACGAATAATTTCGATGTTTTCTTCTGATATTTAAATATAGAATTCAAGTAACAATGCTCTATATCTAAAGTGAGTCTTAATCTGTTCTTCCTTCCCCATCTCATAAACTAAAAGAATGCATTCATTTTGGCTACCCTGCCCTGTGAGATCTATCTGTAGACACTAAAATTGATCCGTACTTTATGAAACAAACTTCATATCCCAATGGTAATCTAGTTATCAACCAAACATTCAAATACAAATTAAACCTAAAACTTCATAACTAGCCTAATATTCAATACAACAAAGTTAAAGCTTACAGAGAGAGCCCTCTCTGAAGTAGGCATGGCTATATCCCAGCTTCAAAGTAGGTTTGTGGTTACCTTTGCGATCTCCTTATGCAACCTTAGAAAATGATAGAGTGCTAACATTTTGGCAGCCATATTGGGGACGAACATTTCAGATTCCTCAGAAAATCATATCAAGTTCCAGGCCTGATTACTGATGGTGGATAGTGATTAGACACAAGAAGGTTGTATCATTCACCTAGTGACTCCATGTTCAAGCATCAAGAGCTTCAAAGTTTTCAGGGTGACTCAACTATTAAAGAATCTAGATTTGCAGGAAACTCACGGCGACTCCACTGCATATTGATCATATTTCTTGCTAAGAAACATGACAAGGTATGTGGTAAACCCTAGATATGTTGAATTTTTAAAAGAATTCAGGGATATGTTAACATATTTTCAAATTGATGAATCTTTTTCAACATTCGTGTTTCATTGATTGAAAACGAGAAAAATTTCTCCTGAAGGTAAAATTTGTTTTCTTGAGTTAATTTCTGAAATATTTAAGAAGGGTATTGAACTTTTGGATTTTCATATTCAGTTATATAATTTCCGAGATCCTAAACAATTCTTGTAAAATCATCCTTCTCCAAAACAAGAGGAGATTGTATTGCCTTCCGATTTTCAAATTAATGAGACCTTTGTTTTTTAACATAAGGATAAAACTGAACAATTGGAATCAAGGTTTAACCTTGAGAATACAACTGATGAAAGCTTCCATTCTCAATCGATCAATCAAGGCTTGCAATGTAAACTAATTAATCATGCCTTTACTGATCCTATAGCAAACTACATGGAGGTTCTTTTCAGCTCAAGATTTCAATCATATTTTCATGACCAAATCCAACAACAATTACCATTACACTCTACAACTTTGATTTTATGGACAAAAAATCAAGTTATCCTTTTGATTGTACTAACAAGCAGTCAAGGAGTCCACTTATTTTAGCGGTTATTTGATTGGCTTCATTCGCATTTTTGTATTATTTGATTCAACATGATTTCCAGTAGTATAGAGTAGGTAGTAGTATGCAAATAAGCTCAGCACTCTAAGAATCTTTTTCAAGAATTGTTATGAGTTTCAGTTTCAGATAGGAGTACAAATTTCAGTTCAGTGTGTATCTCAGATTTCAGTTTGCAGAATAGTTTTGGTTTCAGTTTAACAGTTTCAGTCACAGAGTTTTTATGACAAGAAAAGGCTGCAGATTTGGGATCAGCCCAATAGATCAAGCTACTATTCTATGGTGTTCTTGACACTTCACCAGGAAGTGCCATCCATAGATAGATCCACTGTTAGGGTCCTATAATTTTTATAGGATTTCTTGATTATAGTTGATCATTATTATGTTTGAGATGTTTTAAATAATATTTCATCCTGTAAATTATTTCCAAAGAGACACCAAGTATCAATATCTAAGGATATTTTTTCATAACAATGTTTGGATCATATTAGAATGTAGGTGTTTTCATCAGAAAGTTCTCAAAAGTAGCTTTCCAATGGCACGTCCTGCGCTCAAATCCAATTCCTGGATTGAAAGATAGGCCAGAACGAAGTTTGGACTTCAAAAGTATCCGCTACAGTTTAAATCATGTTTTCATCTATCCTTTGTAAAAAACCATCTCACCCATTATGAATATGCAATATGGTTTTAACTCTATTCAGGACACACATAACCTTTCCCCATAGTTTTATTTCATTATCCCTTCATTTGTTCTAAAACCCAACCCTAGCCATTTTTCCATGGTTTATCCTAACCCTAGCCTTAATCCCAAAAATCCCTTATATATTCCTTCTATCCACCATTCCATTGTTATACCTTGGAACTTGGCCGAAGGTCCGTTTGTATTAACTCTAGCTGCAAAATCCATTTATTCAAAACTCTAGCCGCACCCATCAAACTATATCGAAATCCATTTTAAAGCCTACATTACTGCGATAGGCATGTACTACGTGAAATATAAAGCACACCCCTCACCCCTCATTGCGATAACTGGGCCCGCATCATCCCGCAACCCATAATCGGTGAATGTCACATGTATTATATATAAAGTAACGTCCCATTCCCGCTTCCAATTGTGATTAATCCCGTAGCCCTATCACGCAATAACCCTCTTGCTTTATAATCGTACAGTATATAATCTCGCATTGGGTTACATCCCACAAATAGTCCTGCAAGCCGATTATGATTAAGTCCTGCATCCCGATCCCGGGCTATGAGCCCCGATCCTTGGTAATCGCACCACTTTAAAATCCTTTCCCCCCGCAAGGTCCTACCCCCGATTGCGATGCAGAAAGCTTGGACGAACGCGATATATTATAAAGTGTTAGTAAATGAAGTATCGCATCCAGTCCATCAGCAAAATGCTATGGAATATAGCTGATAACCCTCCCATACGTGATTGCAATTAGCCCCATGGATGCGATATTTTATATATTGCAGTGTTAAGGTTTTCAAGTCCGCCTTTGTTGTAAACCGTGGTAAATCAGTGTTAACACCCTCTGTCTATATTGCGATTACAATACGATAGAGGCATGATCCTGCTGCAATTGCGATAAGAAAAAAGGGCCACGTGTTTAAATTAAAATCCTTACCTTTCAATGGCCTAGAGAAAACCTGCCCACATCAACGGCAGAGGAAAATTTTGGACCCCCCTGAGCTCCATTTCAAATAATTCAAGTGGGGGTCCGAACTCAAAGCTAAGTGTCCCCTCCTCTTGATTTTTGACCCCCCCCCCCCCATCCCCCTTACCACATACTGCTTACCGCCCCGCCCCCCCCCCCCCCCCCCCAACCCCCCCCCCCCTTCCCCCATGAAAATTTGTTATCCCCCTACCTTGCTTTTAATAAAAAAAAAAAAAGATAGCAAGGCCACATTCAACGCATTTTAATCAGCAACTAGCAAATGGACAGAGGACAACAAGATAAATACCTTTTCTCATTCAACAAATACAATCATCAAACAGAACACACTAGAATAGTGGGACAGCAAGACACACATGCCAACAACTCAAACGACATTTCTCGATTAAAGGCCCAGTCACTACAAGAACGCCCAGCAACAACACCAGAACACAGTCGAATGATACTTTTTAGACAATTTAATCTCTTTTCATACCTTTTTGTAATAAAATCTTGAATTTTGTTTCAAGATATTTCTTTTAGATATTCATACTAAATCTTGATATTTTAAATCAAGATATTTTTGTAAACAAGTTATAAATACTTCATCATTTGAAGTAATAGTGGTTGGTTTTTGGACATAAGAACACTATTGTATATTGTTGAAGCATCAGTGATTTACCAGTAATACAGAAAACCCTTTCACAGGATTCTTGTGTCAAGTTGTCGGTGAAGTGCCTCTATCATCTTATGTGTTTATATTTCTTTGTTTATAACACATATGTGTTTCTTAATTTGAATTATTCAATAGATAAGTAAAGGAAAAAAATTGTTTAAATCTAAACTCTACTCCCGGCTATGAATAATTTCAATGTTTTCTTCTGATTTATAAATATAGAATTCAGGTAACAATGATCTATAACTAAATTGAGTCTTAATTTGTCCTTCCTTCCCCATCTCATAAACTAAAAGAATCCATTCAGTTTGGCTACCTTGCCCTGTGAGATCTATCTATAGACACTGAAATTGGTCTGTACTTTATGAAACAAACTCCATAGCCCAATGGAAATCTAGTTATCAACCAACCATTCAAATAAAAATCAAACCTAAAACTTCATAACTAGCCTAATATTCAATACAACAAAGTTAAATCTTAAAAAGAGAGCCCTCTCTGAAGTTGGCAGGGCTAGATCCCAGCTTCCAAAGTAGGTTTGTGGTTACCTTTTTGATTTTCTTATGCAACCTCAGAAAATTACAGAGTACTAACAGACAGTACTTGTGATTTTGGTAAATTTAAAATTTTCTCACAAAATATTATCATCAATATAATCTCATGGGATGTGGATTCTTTCTTTAGGGATTCTCATTTTCTGCATGTTCAATTTTTAAACCCTCAAGATCAAAAGTTTAATCATATTTTTAAATTTCAACGTTGCATCCCTCTTCATGAAAATCTCTAATTTGTGACATGGAAACAAAGAGTGAAATTAATGATTGTCAAATCCCCCAATCTGAAATCTCTCCTTCATCATCCATTGAAAAGTTCAACTTGCACACCAGCATGGATTATTTCCAATCTATCAACTATAATTCTAATATGGATATGTCTTTGGTTTATCTTTCTTGTCAAGTTTTTCCAAAAGGTTGTTTCAATGATCCTATTGCAGATTGGATCGAAGAGTCCCATTGATTAGGGCCCATGTCTCACGACATGTTCTTTCATGCCTTCAGTTGAGTCTTGCATGGTTGTGAACCTGGGAAATGTTGTTGTTGTGGAGTTCTTAGTTCGATAGAGAAGTCAAGTTGTCACACCATTGTGATTTCACTTTTTTATTTTATCTATTAGTGTAGATGTTTTGGTTGTTTATCTTTTTTACTACATTGTATCTCACATTGATTCTACACGCACAAATCTTTCAACTCAAAAATTGGGAACAACTTCTATGGCTGCATTGGAAGTTCCATTTCACTTAACCTGACCCTGTGACTGTTAGTTTAGGATAGGATAGGTTGCATGTAGTTATATGCACAACATTTTATTTCCTTTACATTTTTTATTTTCCATGGTTTTTCTTTTTTCGGTTCTAATAAACCTTTCATGAGATTTGGTTTTGAGCTTCAAGTCGATGCGGCTAATAGTTTGTGAAAGAAAAGTTGTGGTAACATGCATCCTATTCAAAAATGTAACTAGGTTCGGTCTTCGTAAATTTATTTGAGTCACAATGAAATGTACTTATCAAAAGAATGAAGGAATTATTTTTTTTATTATTATTATGACTTATTAAGCATGGGTTTCTTGTTTGGGTCATCATGTTTTAGGTCAAAGTTCCCATTGAGGACTTCTAGGATTTATTCTAAGTTAATAGAGTCATTTTACATTTAAAGACACCCTTCTTGGGCTTTTGAATCATGTAAAAAGAAATATTTTTTAGTCAAAAATTAATTATGCCACCTCCACACCAATTCAACCTCAAGAAGATCAAGTCGGCCTCAAGAAAGGTAATTCAAGCTCACCATAAGCCTATATATTGAAGCAGTTTGATTCATTTAGAGTACAATCACTCGTACAAGTTCGATCTCCTAGAAGAAACCATGAAAAAGTGCAAAGTTGCAGTGGAAGAAAGAGAATTGAAGGATCAAAGGTTTTGGGTTATCTCACTCTCTCAAACGTGTTATTTTCTGGGCTACAACATCAAGGTCAAAGTTGTGTTACGTCATCAAGAAGTTTTGTTACAGCGTCAAGGTTGAAGTATGGTATCAAGCTCAATGTATGACAACAAGGTCGAAGTACAACAGCAAGGTCAAAGTGTTGCTCCAAGATAGAAGTGTTGCTTCAAGGTCGAAGAGATAAGTGCTTCAAGGTCGAAGAGCTAAGTTTCTAGGTCGAAGATACTACTGCATCGAAGTGTTTTTGTTGCTACTACTGCATCTAGGTCGAAGATAGTACTCAAAAGTGATCATCTACTGAAAAAGGAAATGGATGATTTGGTGTGGAGGAAGTATGTGTCTATGTCAAGAGTCTTGGATTATCTTAGGAAAACTATTGAAGGAAGAGTTGTTGATTGGGTTTTCCCAAAGATTGGGGTTTTTCCCTGGTTGTCCACCTACATCTGGTGTCCTCGATATTCATGCTATTGTTTTAGTAATTGCTTGATCAAATAAGAAAAAATAAGAACATAATAAAGTTAATAAGAACACTAGAATCTCATAAGTAATTATCAAGTATAAGAAAATATGTATGCCTTTCCAATTTTCTAACATGGTTTCAGAGCTAAGGTGAAGAAGAAAGAAAAAGGCAAGTGGAAGATCTACTGAAAGAAGACTAAGGAATCTCAAGAAGTTGACCAAGGGATCATATAAGGAGACCTTACAAGGAAAGGAGTTTACTACCTTCAAGGACAATGTGTAACTCCATAAAGGGAGAGAACAAATTAGAAGGAACATCAAATTACAGGTCATGGAAAAAGAGGATAGATCTAATCCTCGAAAAGAATAAAGTTTTGGATCTAGTCTATAGATGAATCAAGTGAAGCAAAGAAACAAAATTATAGAGAAACAAATATTTTGGCCATGAGCCTTATAGTGGATGGAATGGATGAAGTCAAGAAGGAGTTAGAATATCTTTAGTAATCAACAAGGAAAGTGAAGAATATAAAATATCGAATGATTGTTGTTGGGAGTTTTAGTCGATAATTAATCCTCCTAATATTTAATTGTCAATCCGGGACTCGTAAACATGAGTTGTACTACGATTTTGACCCAGCTTAATGGTCAGGGTATATAAGTTTCCTTAATAATAATGGTTTTAAAGAAACAAAATGAAATCTTAACGAAATGCCCTAAATTTATAAAGGAAATCGAATTGATGTCAGACTGCTTATAAAACCAAATCTATGTTGCTATTCTAGAAAGTGAACTAATTCTAAATTACCCTCTGCTATTAAATTGAATTGATTCTACTCAAACCAAAGAAAATATTGTACTCAAAACCTATTTGAAGCTAAATTATTACTTTAACTATGATAAGACTACAAAACCATTCCTAATTATGAAATTTAAACGTTCACACTTATCAACACTTCTCAACTTTTTTAATTAAATGGAAACTATCTGATCTATCTAAGCTCTGGAGTCCTAATTTAAAAGACACTCAAGCATCGAAACGCAAAGACCATCTATCAAAACAATTGAGATCCTACAAGAATTTGATCAAACCAAACTAACTACAGCACTCACACTATTCCTATTAAACTCAAAATATCTCGTTGCTTAGCAAAAGGAATTGATAAACCAAGACCGCATTCTGCCAAATGAAAGTATTCTTCAATCCTCACGCTGTAAATCTATTTGGTTCTATTCTATTACTACAACAATTTGAAGTATTGTTGCCTAGCTAAAGATTTAACATGACTCTGTTTTATGACTACTGCTGCAAACACGCAGAAGCAATCTTATGATACAATCTCAAAGACCCTACAACTCCAAATCATGCTCTGTTTTTTTAAATAATAGAAGTTTGAGTTAAAAACAATCTTCTGCCTGATCAATCCATCAAAGAAGGAAATGATCCTTTAAATTCTATTTTGGGAATCGATTTCTAAAGCTTAACACATGTTCTGCAAGATATAAATAGAAAATCGAAAGTAGATTTAACTATCTCAGCACTCCATCATTATAAAAACCAAGTTCGATTGCAAGTTTTGGGATTTTTATGCTAAGTTTTAATGATTTGATGATATTGATCAATCGATATTTCACGCTGTGAATCAAATTCTATTGTTGTAGAAACCTCACACACAACATTCATTCAGCTAAACATTTTCAATCGGACTCTTATGACGAAATTGGGATGATCACTGTGCAATTCGGGCTTGTGATTTGGATTGTCCCTGCAATTGGGCAACGTTGTTGTGCAACAGGAGGTAGAACGCTCACGCAGAGACTCTGAAAGGTGCTTTAAATCAAAGGTAAAGAATCACAGTGTTGGGTTGAGGACGCAGTGGACAGAGGTTTTTACATTCATCGTTGATTTGTTTTGAAAACAGAGAATGCGTAAGAGAAGTTAAAGAAATGCATCTTTTTCTGTTTGAGATCAACTTGTAAAGAATATGCAACCCAATTAATTAATCTACTCATCTACCATCTAACCAAATCAAATCTTATGAAGACTAGTTCACTCAGAAACCAAAACAAGATATGTCACAAATGCCAAAACACTGTTATGTAAACAAAATGAATTCGAAAGCTCTTAACCACAATCAATCCACGCTGGAAACTAAATTGAAATCCTATTCAAAACAATTTAGAGGAATAAACTAAAACTTAAAGCAATGAAATATCCTACTAGCTATGAAATTAAAATGCCCAGTGGTGGTGGGCCCTTACCATTACCGGGTATGAAACTTATAGCAAAATGTAGAGAATCGGATGACTATATCAAACATTTACAGCTCTTGTAAACACAATTTCTCCTTCAACGCAAAACCAAAGCCAAGAGAATTTCCATTTGATAAAAATCTCAGTAGAACAATAACAAAAGAGCTTCAATTCCTCAGTATGGATGTGGGTATCTCTCTCTCTCCTATGCTTGTTGCTTTGCTTTTTTTACATGTTGTAGATGAAGGTGAGATTAATTACATTCTAAATGAAATGGGACAACAAACAAATTCATGTTGTGTTTGATTTCTCTAGATGGCCTTAGAATAGCTAATGGTTGATGTTGATATTCATCAATGGATGGAAAAAGGACAAGAACTTATCAAACTGTAATTGTGGCAAAAAAATAGGCAGATCCGAATTTCACTGTTAAGTACAAATCTGGACATTTTATATAAATTTACCTCAGAGAACTCCTCATATCTTCCAAACCGTAAGAAATTGTAGAAAACTGTTTGAGGTTTAGTAAATTGGCTATACTGGGACCAACACCCATGTGCCAGATTTTCTTCATTCACCTCCACCTACACAAAAATAGAGGCAAAAGTTGGCAGTTTGAAAATTATTGCAGATTTGGGCAAATTTGTGAATTTCCTTCTAGAGACCCACATGAGTGACCTGCGTGCAATCCAAGTTATGGAAAGGTATTACAACATTATTTTTTACAAAAAACTCTCTCGGTTTCTCCAGAAGCATGCCGAAAGTGTCAAAAGCCCCAAATTGGCCATTTCCATACTCTACTGGCTTGTGCAGAAACTTGGCGATAGAACCTGTGAAAATAAGATTAGTGAAACCGTCATTAGTAAATCATGGCATAATCATCTTTAATCATATAAAATCTAAGAAAACTAATGATTTTCAACCACAAGACATAAAATGTGATTTGGCGGCAAGTTGATGGAGTTAGGGTACGGAACGGGTTAAAGACCTAGGGTTTTAGGGTATGAATGGTGATATTGCATGATGAAAACATGGGAATTTTCGAGGCCCATCAATTGTTCCACTCATCACAAGAAAAAGGAACCTTCAAGAAGTACAAAGGGCCAATTCTACAGTTGTCACAAGATGGGTCACTATAAAATGGATTGTCCTGAGAATCCAGGGAATAAGAGAAGGAATAGGGATCAAGCAAACTTTGCCGAAGAAGTTTCACCAAAAAAGAATAATATGGAGGGATATAGAGTCCAAGGCCTATTTGTTAGGGACTCTATCCCTTATGTATCCCTCAAGTTTGGAATAAGAAGGAGCCCTCACCACTTTCCAAAGAATCTAAGAATCTTACTCCTAGTACTATATTTTATATTTGGTTTCCCTTACTTATATAAGTTTGTTTATATTAAATACTAATCACATTTCTATTCATATTTTCCTTGTTTAGGAAAGGCTTACTAAGGACTCAAGGATTATGAAAGAAAGCTTCTGAAGACAGAACATTAGAATTACAAGGTTTGTTAAGAAATAAAGGTGTTATCACTCAGGTTGTCCTTAAGCTCCGGAAAGGATACGGCCGAGGTAACCACAAACCAACTTTGGACTGTAGGTTCTAGCATACCTGCAGTCAGAGAGGGCTCTCTCTTTATGATTTTGAGCTTTGTTTAAAAGGATTTTAGGCTAGCTATTGGGTTCAGGGGGTTTGTTTTTGATTTTGGGTGGGAAGGAGAATACTCTCAGGCAGAGAAGCAAGGCATGTTCTGGAAACTTCAAACCATTGGGCGTGGAGTCAAAGAGTAGGACTATTGGCGCATTTTCTTGGTCACAAGACTAACATGGAGCAATATAGCTGCATACGAAACAATTTTTCAAGTTTAAATGATGGAAAGAATTCTAAGGAATGAGAGGCAACAAAGAATCTCCCAAACAGGTTAGCAGAGGGAAGATGAATGAGCTCAGCCTAGGAGCAATTAAGAATTCCTAGTTAACAGTCATTCATATGTGAAATAGGTTAAACATGAGCCATAAAGGAATTCATATTCATGCCTCAATCAAGAGGAAAACATTATGAAACCACAGAAACTGAGCGTAGAGTGCAGATATGCAATTTCTAAACCAATCTTTCTTTCTGTGATTTGTGTATATATGAAATGGAAATGACAAAGATGAGGAACACTTATTGTTTCATATAGCAGTGCAAGAATTCCATATTCACGTCTTTAAACCAATTAAACACAATGCAGACAACCCTTCCTCCAAGCTTTCAGCAGTCTTTGATTATAGAAAATAACAGGTATGCAGTGCGAGTCTCTCCTGGAATACATAAGCCGACCAACCCTTTTAACAACACAGAGGATGGTATTTATACAAAATTTGGATACAAAAATATCTAGACGAGAATTTAATAGCTAATAACTTCTCTACCAACTCTTAAGGAGTGATTGATGAAAAGTAAATGCTAAAATAAATACAAATGCAACAGCTGTTCACTTCTAGCGGTAGATGTTGACTTTTGAGTCGGCGGGGCTGCGTTCTTAGAAATCCGCGCTCTTGAGTTTTCCATCTCAGTGTTATTGCTTTGTACCTGCTCCCACCTGTCCTACGCGTTCCTTCATTACTCTGTCCTATGCATTCTGTGCCTTATCCTGTGCTTCTTGCTGACCCGTATCTGACATAGATTTTGAAATGAACAAAAAGAGGCAAAAACTGAAATCACCTGGGCAATATGGCCAGCATTGCCTGCCACCAATTCTCAGAGGGCAACTGATGCCTTTGTATTTTGACAAGTGTTTCATCAGCCTCTCTGTACTTATAATAACTGGGCGGCATATCAAACAGATGATTGACCTCATGCTCCAGGTAAAATAAGCTTTCCAGCTTGTCGTAGAGTGTCTGTCCTGTAGGCGGCCCTGCCTCTGCTGTAGAACTTGATGCAGCAGTAAGCTGATTTGTGAAAAAATCATTTAGCCTGGTAGCATATTGGTCACATGTTAATAGTTTTCCAGCGCTGGTCAACAGGCTGGGCAATCCTCTAATCTGTAGTGCTGCAAGCTTTACATCAAAATTGTCTACATCTCTCTGTATATCCCGACATCTTGCCTCCAGAGTTTGCACCAAGATTCTTAATGTGAGCACACTTTTTGCTGTTACTATGGCATCTGTTCTGTTCATGATATGGAGTGTTGCCAGCTCTTCCCTAGTTTGATGATTCAGAAAGTTGATCATTCTGTTAGCCTGCTCAGGCATGTTTCCTAATGCTGCCTTGGCTCTCTGGCTTTCAAGCTTAGCATGGCCAATCAGTTCCACCTGTTCGTACATGGCCTGAATTGACCTCCATTGGCCAGTGATTGACTGATTTATTTTGGCCCACAGGATTTTCTTTATTTCAGCCAAAGTTTTGTCCAAGGATAATTCTTTCTCCAAGGTTTTGATTTTTCCCTTCAGGGCTTTGATTTCCCTTGATTGCTCACCCACCGTTATTTTGGACTTATCATATTTTTCTTCTAGTTTAGCCAACTTTTCTTTGGCTTCCTTTATTTCTATTGCCTGAAGTTTAAGTTTATTGACAGCTTCTGTCAAATCATCTACGCTCATGCTTGCTTCAGGTGCTGCTGTTGTTGATGTTGTAGCTTCTGTAGCTATTGTTGTGGCTGGAATAATTGGAGGGGTCACTGTTGCTTGTGACAGAGGATCAGCAACAGTTGGGATTGTTTGAGGAGGCTGGGAGGTCGACTCTCCCTTCTTTCCTTGCAGCGCTTGCTCCAACTCCCCTTCCAAATCAATTACTCTTTGGTTCAACTTCATCATCAAATCCAACTGATCCTCGGTTTCTTTTTCTTTCTGCATTTCTCCTGTTTGAGGGTGCTCAGTAGGAAGCAACCTCAATCTTTTCTTCAGTGCAGCAATATCATCGTCTTTCTTTTTCATAAGGGTCCTGACACCCTTAGGATCCTTAGGATCATGACCTAAGTCTACAATAATCTCCTCCAGTGATTTAATTCTATTATCCTTGGCTGTGGAGGACAATCTTTCAAAATCCAGCTGAGTGTTGGTATTCTTCAATGATTCTTCTAACTCATGGACCAACGTGGCCTTTTCAACAAGTGTAGCATAAAGCATTTCGACTGTCTGCTTGTGTAATTCTATTTGATCCATTGGGTGGATGTCCTTGGACAGGACCTCTAACCTCGTTTTAACAAAGTCTGCGGCCAATTGTGGCTGCTGAACCTTGGGCTTGAAGTGGCTCAGAATCATCTTTTCTTTCTTTATATCAAATGCTGCCATCAGTCTTTCTTGTTTGGCAGGTGTTGCCTTTAAAAATTGCTTATACAATTGCACCCTTAGTAGCTCATTTTGAGCTTTGATTTCTTTGAAGCTGGCCTTGGTGCTGGCTAGTTTTTTGCCTCTTTGAGTGGAGGAAGACACCTCCATGCCTTGTTGTCTATCTTGATCTCGCTGAAAAGAGCTTGTTGGTGTATGCAGGCTTTTTTCCCTTCTCGGGCTTTCCACGATCTCTTCACTGACCTCCTCCTCAACCGGAGAATCAAACCTTTGTCTCTTTGATTCAGGCTACTGCACAGACCCACTAGCAGGTGTGGAATCTTGTCGGTCTCGCTTCCTGCCCCTTTCCTCGTGGGCAGGCGTTTGCAAAGGTGGCACTTGTAGTGCCTCTGTTTGTTGAGGAGGGGTTTTCCCTTGAATTTGCTCCATTGAGGTGACCGGTTGTTCCGTGACCGTTTGCTCTGTCTCCATCGGTTCCTTCCCTTTGGCTGTACCTGTTGCTGATGTAGAAGCTCCTTGGGCAGCTTGTGAAGCTGCAGCTGTAGAAGTGCCCTCTTCAACTTGGTAAGGTAGCTTGAAATTTACCTGGTCATCAGAATCTAAGTCAAGAATTTTTTCAAGATCCCCAGCAGTTTGTTCCAAGATTTCCTCTTGAGTTAATTCTTCCACTAAAGTTCCTTGCGCCCATGCATCTTGATTAGCATATTTTTCAATGTCTGGGTATTTGCAGTGGTCATAGGGTGTCAACCTATATTTGACCCTTCTGGCACTAATGAAGCCAAGTGGGTCATAAGGGACCCACCAAAAAATCCTTTTCAATTTAAATTGATCCTTGAGTATTATGTCAGCCTCTTGCCAACCATCCTTCTTATTCATGATGAAGGGGTCTAGGCGGTCTTTGAATTTCAGTTGTGCCTTCTTTTTGGTGCTGTGAAAGTGAGTCAAATCTGAATTTATAAGCTGCCTGTAGTATTCTAATGCAAACAGTCTCATTGGCACATATCTCGGGAGCCTGTATGGACACAGCTCACAGCCATAAACTCTGATGATAGTATGGTCTTGATATAGGTACCAATCACCTAATTTGTAATTCTTAGACAGTTGTAAGGTCTTTTGCATTTCATAGGTTAATCTGGGAGGAGGAACCTTCATTAGGAGGCAGGAGACCGGATAGACAAACTGGTCAATGAATTCACAGTATGAATAAGGAGAGTGCTGGACTTGATGAAACACAGATGACCAAAAGACAACAGACCTCCTTTCTCCCTTTGAGTCCAGTTTCTTGATAGGGCATTGGAAAACTTCAGATTGATAAAACATGAACAAATGATAGATATAGGAGGAATACTTGAAGATTCCCTGCCTATCTAGTCTAGTGAAATGGTCATGGATTTTATTTGATATGAACCTGGCATAATTGTACTTGACAGCAGGAGGTTGTCCTTGGCTGAAAGAAGACAATATAACCAGTACTGTTTCGTCTACGAGTTCAGTTGTTGTGAAGCCCAACACATAAGATATCATATCTACTAGTAGCTTGCCCACCTCATTGAAATGGTCATAAGGAGATGGAGGTGGTTCCTTTGGTTGGAAATCTGCCCTCATAAATGTCTTAGCAATCACTTCAATCTTGGTACCAGGGAACCAGGAGGCCTCTTCCAGCAAATTATTTATGGAGAAGGGCAATAGCGTCTGAGTCTCTTTGAAGTTCAACATCTGGTTGATGGAGTCAGGAGTAGTGTAGAAAAGTATGATTCCAGATGAAGACTTAACAACCCTTTGACTAGGTTCATAATTTGCAGTGCAAAGGTGAATAATCTCAGGAAAAATATTCACAGAAGGGAGGAAAAATTGGGGCAAATTGGACTCCCAAATGCCATATATGTCAGATTTGTTTATGAAACTGTTTCTCAGCTGGCAATAGGTGTGTAGATGATTCCTTTTGGCAACGAATAAGATAGTTTGTATCAGCCAAGGGCATGGACTCAAGCTCTTTGCT
Organism: Pinus tabuliformis; assembly: GCA_031772625.1. Classification (NCBI taxonomy): domain Eukaryota; kingdom Viridiplantae; phylum Streptophyta; class Pinopsida; order Pinales; family Pinaceae; genus Pinus; species Pinus tabuliformis. Next base: position 1,435,459,025 of record CM062818.1, on the reverse strand, counting down.
TGGCGGGTTGATGGGAGTAACGTTGAGAGCAGATGGAGTGGCCATTATGCAGCTTTTGAATGCATGAGCTGAAGGAGGACTAATGTAACAACTGGCTATCAATTTTTCTTGTAATAATCAGCAGGAGTAGGTAAACTGAACTCAAATGTAACAGTAGCTGGACAGCTTGAGAGTTTATGTTGTAAGAGACCAATTTTGCAAAGTTTTGGGTCAACTTCCCTTTTTTCAGTGAATTCTCTGGAGCTAGAGACTGTGAAGAACAACGGAGAGGAGCAGAGGGCAATTCACAGTTTCATTGAACGGATTTGGACAGCGGAATAGGGTAAAAACAGGGAAATGCTGAGCTGCTGCGACATTTTTTTGTTGGGGCCGAGCTTCAAACAGAATTCGCCCGCAAAAGTGTAAATGGGCATCAGGTTTCTGAGACTTTTCTGGAGTAAAGGGTTTCCAGTAGGTTTAATGGGGTCTGAGGCGCAGCAGAGTTACAAATTGTGGAATTTTTGCAGGTTCACAGTATGTGCAACAGATAAAATGCAAGCACAGGAGCGAAAAGGGGAAAATATGGCAAATACCTGGTTTGAACGGCGCCGAAAGTTGATGAATTGATGCAAAGTAGGTTACGAACTTGAATTGCCGGCCGCAGCAGCTTAGTTGGTCGCCTTGAAGCTTTGGGAGTGAGAAAATGAACAAAAAAGGGGACCAGAGCGTTCAAATGAACCCATAAAAATGAATTACAACGGTCGTCCGCGCTCTTTTGAGCAAAAAATTGACATTTGGCGCTTTTGGTACTTTTTTTCATGATGACGTCATCGGCGGGTCCCGACGTACGGATGGATGATGTGGCGGGATGGTGGCAGGGACACGGTGGCAGGGCGAGGGTACAAAAAGTATGAGGTGGCGGCAACGTGACACGGTGGCAACGGTGAAGAGATGATGTCATAGGGGAGGACGTGGCGCTGACGTCACGAAGGCGAGGGTGGTAAGTGGTTTCTGGCGCACCGCCTTAGCGCCTGGGTGGTTTTGGGGGGAGGGGCTCCGCCACACCCGAGAGCTTGACGCGTGGCGGGAGTACGACGGCAAAACCGCCAAACTCCCGGACGCTAAACTTCGGGTGTGTTGGCATGTGAAAAGGCCCGCCCACCGTAGATCTGGGGCGGGCCAGATCTAACGGCTGGCGGGGAGAACAAGGAAACAAAGGGTTAGGGTGGGGACCAGCCCACTATTTTGATTAATTATTGATGCGGCGGGGGGTTAATTTAATGTTTTAATAAAGCTTTAAACATTAAACCCTTGGAGGTAATGACTGCGGGGGGAGTGGATGTGAAGGTTTTGATGAACGAGAAATCAGATAAAGGTTATTAACCAAACAAGAGGTTAGGTTAACTCCTAGGTTAGGAGACATAAAGGCTAATAGGAGCCCCAAATGGACTGCTATTTCCCGGACCAAACATATGGCTATAATGCCTGGGGAGGGCTATTCAATATTTTTTGGGGATTTTTATATAGTTTTTAGTAGTGAATGGGGATGGGGGAGTAGTTAGGGAGCTACATAATAAAATTAGGAGTTAATGTGAGTTTATGAAATGAAAAAATGAAGGGGACAATGATGATAAGTCTGTGAACTGATGATAGACATAGAGAGTGTGTAGAAGATGAAAACATGATTTTACACAAGAAATGTGGCTTCTTTTCATTTAAGAAAGCCAACACTTACCTTAATGCTTCACAGAGATGAAATGGAATCAGGACTTGTTGGGCAGATCCCAAGGTCCTTTGGGGAAATGTTAGTAAGAGGTTTTTTAGGGGGAATGAAGGGAAGTTAGGCATGCTTCCAAATTTTTTCCATTAAAATAGTGCTTTGCTACCTCCACCACTGATAAGATGAGTTTTCTTTGTCAAACCAAAACTGAAGATGATCTTTTCTGCAACCCCAGGCTACCTACCCAGCCTAATACATCTAGCATTTTTTGTTACTTCAGGAGGGGTGCACTTAGACTTGCAAACCCTGATTGTTTTTTCTTTTAATCTGCCTTTCCTTTCTAAAACTACTCTTATATCTTCCAAGGGCCCAGATTAAGCTGTTGGGCTCCTTCATTCTCTACCTAGTTGCTACTCTGCCAAGCTTAAGCTGTTTGGACAGATACATTCTCTATATTCTAAAGCAAAAATTTTAACCTAGGGGAACCAGGCTTAAGCTGTTTGGCTTCCCCTTGACTGAGAAATGTTTCAAAAATGGAACCTTTGCAGCATGGGAAAAGATGAACATTTTTGGCACTTCCACTGTCAATCATGAAATATGAAACCTGTTGCAACAGGAGGCTAACAGTGGCTCCACTTCGGGATGGCCTTCCCTTGTGGAAGGCCAAGAACAGTAGGTCAGACTGCCTTAGTGTTCAACTGCTTCTGTAAAAAAAAAACTTTCCTTTGCTGGTTACTTTATTTATCCACATGAAAGTACATTTGATGAGCTTAGGGCCTTCACCTCGGGCATCAACTACATCAGACTGCTATACAAACAGAAAACTGAAATCCTACCTACCTACCCTAATCAGCACCTGTTTGCTGGTTAGGTAAAATGAAATAACCAGTGCAACCACTCTAGCATTTGTAGAAGAAAACACACTGTTTGACTGATAGTTGGTGAAATCAGAAACATTGTCTGGTCATGTGCTCCCATACTCAAATTTGTGACATATGAATGTATTTGCTGAATGTCCTGGTCTTCATAGAGAAAATATAATGAATATTTTGAGTTGAAACGATTCTCCATGTAATCAGCTACAGGATCTAAAAAAACATCATGTGGGAGAGTTTCTTCTGGGCTTGCTTTGTCTGATGGAACAACTGCATCCTTAGTAACAACCTCTGTAGCCAATACTTCATTCTTTCTCTTGAAAGTATGATCATCCTCAATCTGCATGTCAGAGGGTAGTACAATTTCCTTATGACTAGGAGAAGGAAGATTTTGGAAGAACTCTTTAGGATTAGGAAAATCATATGACCGAATTTGAGAATGCAAAAATTCAATCTCATTCTCATGTTCTTCAACGACTAGGTCCAGGAAAGATATTCTGATTTGAGGTTGCTTTATTGTTTTGACTTTTAACAGCACAGATCTAACAAAATTTTCTTCAAGCTCATATTCTGATAACAATTTCTTGAATTGATTTACAGCTTGTTCAACCTCATATTTCCCACACCCAGCCATCCTATCTAACTATTGACACTGGGAGATGGGATCACTTGGCTGTAAAACTGCTCAAAAATTTGAAAGTTTTTCCTTTGAGGTTCACTCCTCCAGTGGAGTATTGATTGTGAAGATGATGTGGAGTCACCAGGTGGATGATCAACTTTGCAGTGCCTGATCTCTGTCCACCATCAAAGGTCAGAACAAATCTTGAAAACAGTTCTGAAGGTTTGGTTCTTCCCTAGTGGAGCTTTCCTACCTTCTCTGTGAATTTTTCTGAGGATGTTCCCCAGTGGAGTCGCCATTATGTTATCACTCAAGTTGTCCTTAAGCTCCGGAAAGGATACGGCCGAGGTAACCACAAACCAACTTTGGACTGTAGGTTCTAGCCTACCTGCAGTCAGAGAGGGCTCTCTCTTTATGATTTTTAGCTTTGTTTAAAAGGATTTTAGGCTAGCTATTGGGTTCAGGGGGTTTGTTTTTTATTTTGGGTGGGAAGGAGAATACTCTCAGGCAGAGAGGCAAGGTATGTTCTGGAAACTTCAAACCATTGGGCGTGGAGTCAAAGAGTAGGACTATTGGCGCATTTTCTTGGTCACAAGACTAACATGGAGCAAGATAGCTGCATATGAAACAATTTTTCAAGTTTAAATGATGGAAAGAATGCTAAGGAATGAGAGGCAACAAAGAATCTCCCAAACAAGTTAGCAGAGGGAAGATGAATGAGCTCAGCCTAGGAGCAATTAAGAATTCCTAGTTAACAGTCATTCATATGTGAAATAGGTTAAACATGAGCCATAAAGGAATTCATATTCATGCCTAAATCAAGAGGAAAACATTAAGAAACCACAGAAACTGAGCGTAGAGTGCAGATATGCAATTTCTAAACCAATCTTTCTTTCTGTGATTTGTGTATATATGAAATGGAAATGACAGAGATGAGGAACACTTATTGTTTCATATAGCAGTGCAAGAATTCCATATTCACGTCTTTAAACCAATTAAACACAATGCAGACAGCCCTTCCTCCAAGCTTTCAGCAGTCTTTGATTATAGAAAATAATAGGTATGCAGTGCGAGTCTCTCCTGGAATACATAAGCCGACCAACCCTTTTAACAACACAGAGGGTGGTATTTATACAAAATTTGGATACAAAAATATCTAGACGAGAAGTTAATAGCTGATAACTTCTCTACCAACTCTTAAGGAGTGATTGATGAAAAGTAAATGCTAAAATAAATACAAATGCAACAGCTGTTCACTTCTGGTGGTAGATGTTGACTTTTGAGTCGGCGGGGCTGCGTTCTTAGAAATCCGCGCTCTTGAGTTTGCCATCTCAGTGTTATTGCTTTGTACCTGCTCCCACCTGTCCTGCGCATTCCTTCATTACTCTGTCCTGTGCATTCTGTGCCTTATCCTGTGCTTCTTGCTGACCTGTATCTGACATAGATTTTGAAATGAACAAAAGGAGGCAAAAACTGAAATCACCTGGGCAATACAGCCAGCATTGCATGCCACCAATTCTCAGAAGGCAACCAATGCCTTTGTATTTTGACAAGTGTTTCATCAGCCTCTGTGTACTTATAATAACTGGGCGGCATATCAAACAGATGATTGACCTCATGCTCCGGGTAAAATAATCTTTCCAGCTTGTCGTAGAGTGTTTGTCCTGTAGGCGGCCCTGCCTCTTCTGTAGAACTTGATGCAGCAGTAAGCTAATTTGTGACAAAATTATTTAGCCTGGTAGCATATTGGTTACATGTTAATAGTTTTCCAGCGCTGGTCAACAGGGTGGGCAATCCTCTAATCTGTAGTGCTGCAAGCTTTACATCAAAATTGTCTACATCTCTCTGTATATCCCGACATCTTGCCTCCAGAGTTTGCACCAAGCTTCTTAATGTGAGCACACTTTTTGATGTTAATATGGCATCTGTTCTTTTCATGATATGGAGTGCTGCCAGCTCTTCCCTAGTTTGATGATTCAGAAAGTTGATCATTCTGTTAGCCTGCTCAGGCATGTTTCCTAATGCTGCCTTGGCTCTCTGGCTTTCAAGCTTAGCACGGCCAATCAGTTCCACATGTTCGTACATGGCCTGAATTGACCTCCATTGGCCAGTGATTGACTGATTTATTTTGGCTCACAGGATTTTCTTTATTTCAGCCAAAGTTTTGTCCAAGGATAATTCTTTCTCCAAGGTTTTGATTCTGTCCTTCAGGGCTTTGATTTCCCTTGATTGCTCACCCACCGTCATTTTGGACTTATCATATTTTTCTTCTAGTTTAGCCAGCTTTTCTTTGGCTTCCTTTATTTCTGTTGCCTGAAGTTTAAGTTTATTGACAGCTTCTGTCAAATCATCTACGCTCATGCTTGCTTCAGGTGCTGCTGTTGTTGATGTTGTAGCTTCTGTAGCTATTGTTGTGGCTGGAATAATTGGAGGGGTCACTGCTGCTTGTGACAGAGGATCAGCAACAATTGGGATTGTTTGAGGAGGTTGGGAGGTCGACTCTCCCTGCTTTCCTTGCAGCGCTTGCTCCAACTCCCCTTCCAAATCGATTACTCTTTGGTTCAACTTCATCATCAAATCCAACTGATCCTCAGCTTCTTTTTCTTTCTGCATTTCTCCTGTTTGAGGGTGCTCAGTAGGAAGCAACCTCAATCTTTTCTTCAGTGCAGCAATATCATCGTCTTTCTTTTTCATAAGGGTCCTGACACCCTTAGGATCCTTAGGATCATGACCTAAGTCCACAATAATCTCCTCCAGTGTTTTAATTCTATTATCCTTGGCTGTGGAGGACAATCTTTCAAAATCCAGCTGAGTGTTGGTATTCTTCAATGATTCTTCTAACTCATGGGCCAACGTGGCCTTTTCAGCAAGTGTAACATAAAGCATTTCGGTTGTCTGCTTGTGTAATTCTATTTGATCCATTGGGTGGATGTCCTTGGATAGGACCTCTAACCTCGTTTTAACAAAGTCTGCGGCCGATTGTGGCTGCTAAACCTTGGGCTTGAAGTGGCTCAGAATCATCTTTTCTTGCTTTATATCAAATGCTGCCATCAGTCTTTCTTGTTTGGCAGGTGTTGCCTTTAAAAATTGCTTATACAATTGCACCCTTAGTAGCTCATTTTGAGCTTTGATTTCTTTGAAGCTGGCCTTGGTGCTGGCTGGTTTTTTGCCTCTTTGAGTGGAGGAAGACACCTCCATGCCTTGTTGTCTATCTTGCTCTCGCTGAAAAGAGCTTGTTGGTGTATGCAGGCTTTTTTCCCTTCTCGGGCTTTCCACGATCTCTTCACTGACCTCCTCCTCAACCGGAGAATCAACCCTTTGTCTCTTTGATTCAGGCTGCTGCACAGACCCACTAGCAGGTGTGGAATCTTGTCGGTCTCGCTTCCTGCCCCTTTCCTCGCGGGCAAGCGTTTGCAAAGGTGGCACTTGTAGTGCCTCTGTTTTTTGAGGAGGGGTTTGCCCTTGAATTTTCTCCATTGAGGTGACCGGCTGTTCCGTGACCATTTGCTCTGTCTCCATCGGTTCCTTCCCTTTGGCTGTACCTGTTGCTGATGTAGAAGCTCCTTGGGCAGCTTGTGAAGCTGCAGCTGTAGAAGTGCCCTCTTCAACTTGGTAAGGCAGCTTGAAATTTACCTGGTCATCAGAATCTAAGTCAAGAATTTTTTCAAGATCCCTAGCAGTTTGTTCCAAGATTTCCTCTTGAGTTAATTCTTCCACTAAAGTTCCTTGCGCCCATGCATCTTGATTAGCATATTTTTCAATGTCTGGGTATTTGCAGTGGTCATAGGGTGTCAACCTATATTTGACCCTTCTGGCACTAATGAAGCCAAGTGGGTCATAAGGGACCCACCAAAAACTCCTTTTCAATTTAAATTGATCCTTGAGTATTATGTCAGCCTCTTGCCAACCATCCTTCTTATTCATGATGAAGGGGCCTAGGCGGTCTTTGAATTTCAGTTGTGCCTTCTTTTTGGTGCTGTGAAAGTGAGTCAAATCTGAATTTATAAGCTGCCTGTAGTATTCTAATGCAAACAGTCTCATTGGCACATATCTCGGGAGCCTGTATGGACACAGCTCACATCCATAAACTTTGATGACAGTATGGTCTTGATATAGGTACCAATCACCTAATTTGTAATTCTTAGACAGCTGTAAGGTCTTTTGCATTTCATAGGTTAATCTGGGAGGAGGAACCTTCATTAGGAGGCAGGAGACCGGATAGACAAACTGGTCAATGAATTCACAGTATGAATAAGGAGAGTGCTGGACTTGATGAAACACAAATGACCAAAAGACAACAGACCTCCTTTCTCCCTTTGAGTCCAGTTTCTTGATAGGGCATTGGAAAACTTCAGATTGATAAAACATGAACAAATGATAGATATAGGAGGAATATTTGAAGATTCCTTGCCTATCTAGTCTAGTGAACTGGTCATGGATTTTATTTGATATGAACCTGGCATAATTGTACTTGACAGCAGGAGGCTGTCCTTGACTGAAAGAAGACAATATAACCAGTACTGTTTCGTCTACGAGTTCAGTTGTTGTGAAGCCCAACACATAAGATATCATATCTACCAGTAGCTTGCCCACCTCATTGAAATGGTCATAAGGAGATGGAGGTGGTTCCTTTGGTTGGCAATCTGCCCTCATAAATGTCTTAGCAATCACTTCAATCTTGGTACCAGGGAACCAGGAGGCCTCTTCCAGCAAATTATTTATGGAGAAGGGCAATAGCGTCTGCGTCTCTTTGAAGTTCAACATCTGGTTGATGGAGTCAAGAGTAGTGTAGAAAAGTATGCTTCCAGATGAAGACTTAACAGCCCTTTGACTAGGTTCATAATTTGCAGCGCAGAGGTGAATAATCTCAGGAAAAATATTCACAGAAGGGAGGAAAAATTGGGGCAGATTGGACTCCCAAATGCCATATATGTCAGATTTGTTTATGAAACTGTTTCTCAGCTGCCAATAGGTGTGTAGATGATTCCCTTTGGCAACGAAGTCTTGAATAAGATGGTTTGTATCAGCCAAGGGCATGGACTCAAGCTCTTTGCTTGGCGAGTTGATGGGAGTAATGTTGAGAGCAGATGGAGTGGCCATTATGCAGCTTTTGAATGCTTGAGCTGAAGGAAGACTAATGTAACAACTGGCTATCAATTTTTCTTGTAATAATCAGAAGGAGCAGGTAAACTGAACTCAAATGTAACAGTAGCTGGACAGCTTGAGAGTTTATGCTGTAAGAGACCAATTTTGCAAAGTTTTGGGTCTACTTCCATTTTTTCAGTGAATTCTCTGGAGCTAGAGACTGTGAAGAACAACGCAGAGGAGCAGAGGGCAATTTACAGTTTCAGTGAATGGATTTGGACAGCGGAATAGGGTAAAAACGGGGAAATGCTGAGCTGCTGCGATTTTTTTGTTGGGGGCCGAGCTTCAAACAGAATTCGCCCGCAAAAGTGTAAATGGGCATCAGGTTTCTGAGACTTTTCTGGAGTAAAGGGTTTCCAGTAGGTTTAATGGGGTCTAAGGCGCAGCAGAGTTACAAATTGTGGAATTTTTGCAGGTTCACAGTATGTGCAACAGATAAAATGCAAGCACAGGAGCGAAAAGGGGAAAATATGGCAAATACCTGGTTTGAACGGCGCCGAAAGTTGATGAATTGATGCAAAGTAGGTTACGAACTTGAATTGCCGACCGCAGCAGCTTAGTTGGTCGCCTTGAAGCTTTGGGAGTGAGCAAATGAATAAAATAGGGGACCAGAGCGTTCAAATGAACCCATAAAAATGAATTACAACGGTCGTCCGCGCTCTTTTGAGCAAAAAATTGACATTTGGCGCTTTTGGCGCTTTTTTTCGGGATGGCGTCAGCATGACGTCATCGGCGGGTCCCGGGGTACGGATGGATGACGTGGCGGGATGGTGGGAGGGACACGGTGGCAGGGCAAGGGTAAAAAAGTATGAGGTGGCGGCAACGTGGCACGGCGGCAGTGGTGAGGAGATGACGTCATAGGGGAGGACATGGCGCTCACGTCATGCAGGCGAGGGTGGTAAGTGGTTTCGGGTGCACCGCCTTAGCGCCTGGGTGGTTTTTGGGGGAGGGGCTCCGCCACACCCGAGAGCTTAACGCGTGGCGGGAGTACGACGGCAAAACTGCCGAACTCCCGGACGCTAAACTTCGGGTGTGTTGGCATGTGAAAGGCCCGCCCACCGTAGATCTGGGGCGGGCCAGATCTAACGGCTGGCGGGGAGAACAAGGAAACAGAGGGTTAGGGTGGGGACCAGCCCACTATTTTGCTTAATTATTGATGCGGAGGGGGGTTAATTTAATGTTTTAATAAAGCTTTAAACATTAAACCCTTGGAGGTAATGACTGCGGGGGGAGTGGATGTGAAGGTTTTGATGAACGAGAAATCAGATAAAGGTTATTAACCAAACAAGAGGTTAGATTAACTCCTAGGTTAGGAGACAGAAAGGCTAATAGGAGCCCCAAATGGACTGCTATTTCCCGGACCAAATATATGGCTATAATGCCTGGGGAGGGCTATTTAATATTTTTTGGGGATTTTTATATAGTTTTTAGTAGTGAATGGGGATGGGGGAGTAGTTAGGGAGCTACATAATAAAATTAGGAGTTAATGTGAGTTTATGAAATGAAAAAATGAAGGGGACAATGATGATAAGTCTGTGAACTGATGATAGACATAGAGAGTGTGTAGAAGATGAAAACATGATTTTTACACAAGAAATGTGGCTTCTTTTCATTTAAGAAAGCCAACACTTACCTTAATGCTTCACAGAGATGAAATGGAATCAGGACTTGTTGGGCAGATCCCAAGGTCCTTTGGGGAAATGTTAGTAAGAGGGTTTTTAGGGGGAATGAAGGGAAGTTAGACATGCTTCCAAATTTTTGCCATTAAAATAGTGCTTTGCTACCTCCACCACTGATAAGATGAGTTTTCTTTGTCAAACCAAAACTGAAGATGATCTTTTCTGCAACCCCAGGCTACCTACCCAGCCTAATACATCTAGCATTTTTTGTTACTTTAGGAGGGGTGCACTTAGACTTGCAAACCCTGATTGTTTTTTCTTTTAATCTGCCTTTCCTTTCTAAAACTACCCTTATTTCTTCCAAGGGCCCAGATTAAGCTGTTGGGCTCCTTCATTCTCTACCTAGTTGCTACTCTGCCAAGCTTAAGCTGTTTGGACAGATACATTCTCTATATTCTAAAGCAAAAATTTAAACCTAGGGGAACCAGGCTTAAGCTGTTTGGCTTCCCCTTGACTGAGAAATGTTTCAAAAATGGAACCTTTGCAGCATGGGAAAAGATGAACATTTTTGGCACTTCCACTGTTAATCATGAAATATGAAACCTGTTGCAACATGAGGCTAACAGTGGCTCCACTTGGGGATGGCCTTCCCTTGTGGAACTCCAAGAACAGCAGGTCAGACTGCCTTAGTGTTCAACTGCTTCTGTAAAAAAAAACTTTCCTTTGCTGGGTACTTTATTTATACACATGAAAGTACATTTGATGAGCTTAGGGCCTTCACTTCGGGCATAAACTGCATCAGACTGTTATACAAACAGAAAACTGAAATCCTACCTACCTACCCTAATGAACACCTGTTTGCTGGTTAGGCAAAATAAAATAACCAGTGCAACCACTCTAGCATTTGTAGAAGAAAACACATTGTTTGACTGATAGTTGGTGAAATCAGAAACATTGTCTGGTCATGTGCTCCCATACTCAAATTTGTGACATATGAATGTATTTGCTGAATGTCCTGGTCTTCATAGAGAAAATATGTTGAAGATTTTGAGTTGAAACGATTCTCCATGTAATCAGCTACAGGATCTAAAAAAACATAATGTGGGAGAGTTTCTTTTGGGCTTGCTTTGTCTGATGGAATGATTGCATCCTTAGTAACAACCTCTGCAGCCAATACTTCATTCTTTCTCTTGAAAGTATGATCATCCTCAATCTGCATGTCAGAGGGTAGTACAATTTCCTTATGACTAGGAGAAGGAAGATTTTGGAAGAACTCTTTAGGATTAGGAAAATCATATGACCGAATTTGAGAATGCAAAAATTCAATCTCATTCTCATGTTCTTCAACAGCTAGGTCCAAGAAAGATATTCTGATTTGAGGTTGCTTTATTGTTTTGACTTTTAACAGCACAGATCTAACAAAATTTTCTTCAAGCTCATATTCTGATAACAATTTCTTGAATTGATTTACAGCTTGTTCAACCTCATCTTTCCCACACCCGACCATCCTATCTAACTAGTGACACTGGGAGATGGGATCACTTGGCTGTAAAACTGCTCAAAACTTTGAAAGTTTTTCCTTTGAGGGCTCTCTCTTTATGATTTTCAGCTTTGTTTAAAAGGATTTTAGGCTAGCTATTGGGTTCAGGGGGTTTGTTTTTTATTTTGGGTGGGAAGGAGAATACTCTCAAGCAGAGAGGCAAGGCATGTTCTGGAAACTTCAAACCATTGGGCGTGGAGTCAAAGAGTAGGACTATTGGCGCATTTTCTTGGTCACAAGACTAACATGGAGTAGGATAGCTGCATATGAAACAATTTTTCAAGTTTAAATAATGGAAAGAATGCTAAGGAATGAGAGGCAACAAAGAATCTCCCAAACAGGTTAGCAGAGGCAAGATGAATGAGCTCAGCCTAGGAGCAATTAAGAATTCCTAGTTAACAGTCATTCATATGTGAAATAGGTAAAACATGAGCCATAAAGGAATTCATATTCATGCCTAAATCAAGAGGAAAACATTAAGAAACCACAGAAACTGAGCGTAGAGTGCAGATATGCAATTTCTAAACCAATCTTTCTTTCTGTGATTTGTGTATATATGAAATGGAAATGACAGAGATGAGGAACACTTATTGTTTCATATAGCAGTGCAAGAATTCCATATTCACGTCTTTAAACCAATTAAACACAATGCAGACAGCCCTTCCTCCAAGCTTTTAGCAGTCTTTGATTATAGAAAATAACAGGTATGCAGTGCGAATCTCTCCTGGAATACATAAGCCGACCAACCCTTTTAACAACACAGAGGATGGTATTTATACAAAATTTGGATACAAAAATATCTAGACGAGAAGTTAATAGTTGATAACTTCTCTACCAACTCTTAAGGAGTGATTGATGAAAAGTAAATGCTAAAATAAATACAAATGCAACAGCTGTTCACTTCTGGCGGTAGATGTTGACTTTTGAGTCGGCGGGGCTGCGTTTTTAGAAATCCGCGCTCTTGAGTTTGCCATCTCAGTGTTATTGCTTTGTAGCTACTCCCACCTATGCTGCGCGTTCCTTCATTACTCTGTCCTGTGCATTCTGTGCCTTATCCTGTGCTTCTTGCTGACCTGTATCTGACATAGATTTTGAAATGAACAAAAAGAGGAAAAAACTGAAATCACCTGGGCAATACGACCAGCATTGCTTGCCACCAATTCTCAGAAGGCAACTAATGCCTTTTTATTTTGACAGGTGTTTCATCGGCCTCTGTGTACTTATAATAAATGGGCGGCATATCAAACAGATGATTGACCTCATGCTCCAGGTAAAATAAGCTTTCCATCTTGTCGTAGAGTGTCTGTCCTGTAGGCGGCCCTGCCTCTGCTGTAGAACTTGATGCAGCAGTAAGCTGATTTGTGACAAAATTATTTAGCCTGGTAGCATATTGGTCACATGTTAATAGTTTTCCAGTGCTGGTCAACAGGCTGGGCAATCCTCTAATCTGTAGTGCTGCAAGCTTTACATCAAAATTGTCTACATCTCTCTGTATATCCCGACATCTTGCCTCCAGAGTTTGCACCAAGCTTCTTAATGTGAGCACACTTTTTGCTGTTAATATGGCATCTGTTCTTTTCATGATATGGAGTGCTGCCAGCTCTTCCCTAGTTTGATGATTCAGAAAGTTGATCATTCTGTTAGCCTGCTCAGGCATGTTTCCTAATGTTGCCTTGGCTCTCTGGCTTTCAAGCTTAGCACGGCCAATCAGTTCCACCTGTTCGTACATGGCCTGAATTGACCTCCATTCGCCAGTGATTGACTGATTTATTTTGGCCCACAGGATTTTCTTTATTTCAGCCAATGTTTTGTCCAAGGATAATTCTTTCTCCAAGGTTTTGATTTTGTCCTTCAGGGCTTTGATTTCCCTTGATTGCTCACCCACCGTTATTTTGGACTTATCATATTTTTCTTCTAGTTTAGCCAGCTTTTCTTTGGCTTCCTTTATTTTTGTTGCTTGAAGTTTAAGTTTATTGACAGCTTCTGTCAAATCATCTACACTCATGCTTGCTTCAGGTGCTGCTGTTGTTGATGTTGTAGCTTCTGTAGCTATAGTTGTGGCTGGAATAATTGGAGGGGTCACTGCTGCTTGTGACAGAGGATCAGCAACAGTTGGGATTGTTTGAGGAGGCTGGGAGGTCGACTCTCCCTGCTTTCCTTGCAGCGCTTGCTCCAACTCCCCTTCCAAATCGATTACTCTTTGGTTCAACTTCATCATCAATCCAACTGATCCTCAGCTTCTTTTTCTTTCTGCATTTCTCCTGTTTGACGGTGCTCAGTAGGAATCAACCTCAATCTTTTCTTCAGTGCATCAATATCATCGTCTTTCTTTTTCATAAGGGTCCTGACACCCTTAGGATCCTTAGGATCATGACCTAAGTCCACAATAATCTCCTCCAGTGTTTTAATTCTATTATCCTTGGCTATGGAGGACAATCTTTCAAAATCCAGCTGAGTGTTGGTATTCTTCAATGATTCTTCTAACTCATGGGGCAACGTGGCCTTTTCAGCAAGTGTAGCATAAAGCATTTCGGCTGTCTGCTTGTGTAATTCTATTTGATCCATTGGGTGGATGTCCTTGGACAGGACCTCTAACCTCATTTTAACAAAGTCTGTGGCCGATTGTGGCTGCTGAGCCTTGGGCTTGAAGTGACTCAGAATCATCTTTTCTTGCTTTATATCAAATGCTGCCATTAGTCTTTCTTGTTTGGCAAGTGTTTCCTTTAAAAATTGCTTATACAATTGCACCCTTAGTAGCTCATTTTGAGCTTTGATTTCTTTGAAGCTGGCCTTGGTGCTGGCTGATTTTTTGCCTCTTTGAGTGGAGGAAGACACCTCCATGCCTTGTTGTCTATCTTGCTCTCGCTGAAAAGAGCTTGTTGGTGTATGCAGGCTTTTTTCCCTTCTCGGGCTTTCCACGATCTCTTCACTGACCTCCTCCTCAACTGGAGAATCAACCCTTTGTCTCTTTGATTCAGGCTGCTGCACAGACCCACTAGCAGGTGTGGAATCTTGTCAGTCTCGCTTCCTACCCCTTTCCTCGTGGGCAGGCGTTTGCAAAGGTGGCACTTGTAGTGCCTCTGTTTGTTGAGGAGGGTTTTTCCCTTGAATTTGCTCCATTGAGGTGACCGGCTGTTCCGTGACCGTTTGCTCTGTCTCCATCGGTTCCTTCCCTTTGGCTATACCTGTTGCTGATGTAGAAGCTCCTTGGGCAGCTTGTGAAGCTGCAACTATAGAAGTGCCCTCTTCAACTTGGTAAGGCAGCTTGAAATTTACCTGGTCATCAGAATCTAAGTCAAGAATTTTTTCAAGATCCCTAGCAGTTTGTTCCAAGATTTCCTCTTGAGTTAATTCTTCCACTAAAGTTCCTTGCGCCCATGCATCCTGATTAGCATATTTTTCAATGTTTGGGTATTTGCAGTGGTCATAGGGTGTCAACCTATATTTGACCCTTCTGGCACTAATGAAGCCAAGTGGGTCATAAGGGACCCACCAGAAACTCCTTTTCAATTTAAATTGATCCTTGAGTATTATGTCAGCCTCTTGCCAACCATCCTTCTTATTCATGATGAAGGGGCCTAGGCGGTCTTTGAATTTTAGTTGTGCCTTCTTTTCAGTGTTGTGAAAGTGAGTCAAATCTGAATTTATAAGCTGCCTGTAGTATTCTAATGCAAACAGTCTCATTGGCACATATCTCGGGAGCCTGTATGGACACAACTCACAGCCATAAACTCTGATGACAGTATGGTCTTGATATAGGTACCAATCACCTAATTTGTAATTCTTAGACAGCTGTAAGGTCTTTTGCATTTCATAGGTTAATCTGGGAGGAGGAACCTTCATTAGGAGGCAGGAGACCGGATAGACAAACTGGTCAATGAATTCACAGTATGAATAAGGAGAGTGCTGGACTTGATGAAACACATATGACCAAAAGACAACAGACCTCCTTTCTCCCTTTGAGTCCAGTTTCTTGATAGGGCATTGGAAAACTTCAGATTGATAAAACATGAACAAATGATAGATATAGGAGGAATATTTTAAGATTCCCTGCCTATCTAGTCTAGTGAACTGGTCATGGATTTTATTTGATATGAACCTGGCATAATTGTACTTGACAGCAGGAGGCTGTCCTTTGCTGAAAGAAGACAATATAACCAGTAATGTTTCGTATACGAGTTCAGTTGTTGTGAAGCCCAACACATAAGATATCATATCTACCAATAGCTTGCCCACCTCATTGAAATGGTCATAAGGAGATGGAGGTGGTTCCTTTGGTTGGCAATCTACCCTCATAAATGTCTTAGCAATCACTTCAATCTTGGTACCAGGGAACCAGGAGGCCTCTTCCAGCAAATTATTTATGGAGAAGGGCAATAGCGTCTGAGTCTCTTTGAAGTTCAACATCTGGTTGATGGAGTCAGGAGTAGTGTAGAAAAGTATGCTTCTAGATGAAGACTTAACATCCCTTTGACTAGGTTCATAATTTGCAGCACAGAGGTGAATAATCTCAAGAAAAATATTCACAGAAGGGAGGAAAAATTGGGGCAGATTGGACTCCCAAATGCCATATATGTCAGATTTGTTTATGAAACTGTTTCTCAGCTGGCAATAGGTGTATAGATGATTCCTTTTGGCAACGAAGACTTGAATAAGATAGTCTGTATCAGCCAAGGGCATGGACTCAAGCTCTTTGCTTGGCGGGTTGATGGGAGTAACGTTGAGAGCAGATGGAGTGGCCATTATGCAGCTTTTGAATGCTTGAGCTGAAGGAGGACTAATGTAACAACTGGCTATCAATTTTTCTTGTAATAATCAGGAGGAGCAGGTAAACTGAACTCAAATGTAACAGTAGCTGGACAGCTTGAGAGTTTATGCTGTAAGAGACCAATTTTGTAAAGTTTTGGGTCAACTTCCCTTTTTTCAGTGAATTCTCTGGAGCTAGAGACTGTGAAGAATAACGCAGAGGAGCAGAGGCTAATTTACAGTTTCAGTGAATGGATTTGGACAGCGGAATAGGGTAAAAATGGGGAAATGTCGAGTTGCTGCGAGATTTTTTTGCTGGGGGCCGAGCTTCAAACAGAATTCGCCCGCAAAAGTGTAAATGGGCATCAGGTTTCTGAGACTTTTCTGGAGTAAAGGGTTTCCAGTAGGTTTAATGGGGTTTGAGGCACAACAGAGTTACAAATTGTGGAATTTTTGCAGGTTCACAGTATGTGCAACAGATAAAATGCAAGCACAGGAGCGAAAAGGGGAAAATATGGCAAATACCTGGTTTGAACGGCGCCGAAAGTTGATGAATTGATACAAAGTAGGTTACGAACTTGAATTGTCGGCCGCAGTAGCTTAGTTGGTCGCCTTGAAGCTTTGGGAGTGAGCAAATGAATAAAACAGGGAACCAAAGCGTTCAAATGAACCCATAAAAATGAATTACAACGGTCGTCCGTGCTCTTTTGAGCAAAAAATTGACATTTGGCGCTTTTGGCGCTTTTTCGGGATGACGTCAGCATGACGTCATCGGCGGGTCCCGGGGTACGGATGGATGACGTGGCGGGATGGTGGCAGGGCGAGGGTACAAAAAGTATGAGGTGGCGGCAACGTGGCATGGCGGCAGCGGTGAGGAGATGATGTCATAGGGGAGGACGTGGCGCTAACATCACGCAGGCGAGGGTGGTAAGTGGTTTCGGGCGCACCGCCTTAGCGCCGGGTGGTTTTGGGGGGAGGGGCTCCGCCACACCCGAGAGCTTGACGCGTGGCAGGAGTACGACGGCAAAACCGCCGAACTCCCGGACACTAAACTTCGGGTGTGTTGGCATGTGAAAAGGCCCGCCCACCGTAGATCTGGGGCGGGCCAGATCTAACGGCTGGCGGGGAGAACAAGGAAACAGAGGGTTAGGGTGGGGACCAGCCCACTATTTTGCTTAATTATTGATGTGGCGGGGGGTTAATTTAATGTTTTAATAAAGCTTTAAACATTAAACCCTTGGAGATAATGACTGCGGGGGGAGTGGATGTGAAGGTTTTGATGAACGAGAAATCAGATAAAGGTTATTAACCAAACAAGAGGTTAGGTTAACTCCTAGGTTAGGAGACAGAAAGGCTAATAGGAGCCCCAAATGGACTGCTATTTCCTGGACCAAACATATGGCTATAATGCCTGGGGAGGGCTATTTAATATTATTTGGGGATTTTTATATAGTTTTTAGTAGTGAATGGGGATGGGGGAGTAGTTAGGGAGCTACATAATAAAATTAGGAGTTAATGTGAGTTTATGAAATGAAAAAATGAAGGGGAAAATGATGATAAGTCTGTGAACTGATGATAGACATAGAGAGTGTGTAGAGGATGAAAACATGATATTTACACAAGAAATGTGGCTTCTTTTCATTTAAGAAAGCCAACACTTACCTTAATGCTTCACAGAGATGAAATGGAATCAGGACTTGTTGGGCAGATCCCAAGGTCCTTAGGGGAAATGTTAGTAAGAGGGTTTTTAGGGGGAATGAAGGGAAGTTAGACATGCTTCCAAATTTTTGCCATTAAAATAGTGCTTTGCTACCTCCACCACTGATAAGATGAGTTTTCTTTGTCAAACCAAAACTGAAGATGATATTTTCTGCAACCCCAGGCTACCTACCCAGCCTAATACATCTAGCATTTTTTGTTACTTCAGGAGGGGTGCACTTAGACTTGCAAACCCTGATTGTTTTTTCTTTTAATCTTCCTTTCCTTTCTAAAACTACCCTTATTTCTTCCAAGGGCCCAGATTAAGCTGTTGGGCTCCTTCATTCTCTACCTAGTTGCTACTCTGCCAAGCTTAAGCTGTTTGGACAGATACATTCTCTATATTCTAAAGCAAAAATTTAAACCAAGGGAAACCAGGCTTAAGCTGTTTGGCTTCCCCTTGACTGAAAAAAGTTTCAAAATGGAACCTTTTCAGCATGGGAAAATATGAACATTTTTGGCACTTCCACTGTTAATCATGAAATATGAAACCTGTTGCAACATGAGGCTAACAGTGGCTCCACTTGGGGATGGCCTTCTCTTGTGGAAGGCCAAGAACAGCAGGTCAGACTGCCTTAGTGTTCAACTGCTTCTGTAAAAAAAAAACTTTCCTTTGCTGGGTACTTTATTTATACACATGAAAGTACATTTGATGAGCTTAGGGCCTTCACTTCGGGCATCAACTGCATCAAACTGTTATACAAACAGAAAACTGAATCCTACCTACCTACCCTAATCAGCACCTATTTGCTGGTTAGGTAAAATGAAATAACCAGTGCAACCACTCTAGCATTTGTAGAAGAAAACACACTGTTTGACTGATAGTTGGTGAAATCAGAAACATTGTCTAGTCATGTGCTCCCATACTCAAATTTGTGACATATGAATGTATTTGCTGAATGTCCTGGTCTTCATAGAGAAAATATGTTGAAGATTTTGAGTTGAAACAATTCTCCATGTAATCAGCTACAGGATCTAAAAAAACATCATGTGGGAGAGTTTCGTCTGGGCTTTCTTTGTCTGATGGAACGACTGCATCCTTAGTAACAACCTCTGCAGCCAATAATTCATTCTTTCTCTTGAAAGTATGATCATCCTCAATCTACATGTCAGAGGGTAGTACAATTTCCTTATGACTAGGAGAAGGAAGATTTTGGAAGAACTCTTTAGGATTATGAAAATCATATGACCGAATTTGAGAATGCAAAAATTCAATCTCATTCTCATGTTCTTCAACAACTAGGTCCAGGAAAGATATTCTGATTTGAGGCTACTTTATTGTTTTGACTTTTAACAGCACAGATCTAACAAAATTTTCTTCAAGCTCATATTCTGATAACAATTTCTTGAATTGATTTACAGCTTGTTCAACCTCATCTTTCCCACACCCGGCCATCCTATCTAACTAGTGACACTGGGAGATGGGATCACTTGGCTGTAAAACTGCTCAAAACTTTGAAATTTTTTCCTTTGAGGTTCGCTCCTCTAGTGGAGTCTTGATTGTGAAGATGATGTGGAGTCACCAGGTGGATGATCAACTTTGCAGTGCCTGATCTCTGTCCACCATCAAAGGTCAGAACAAATCTTGAAAACAATTCTGAGGTTTGGTTCTTCCCCAGTGGAGCTTTCTTACCTTCTCTGTGAATTTTTCTGAGGATGTTCCCCAGTGGAGTCGCCATTAGTTATCACTCAGGTTGTCCTTAAGCTCCGGAAAGGATACGGCCGAGGTAACCACAAACCAACTTTGGACTGTAGGTTCTAGCCTACCTGCAGTCAGAGAGGGCTCTCTCTTTATGATTTTTAGCTTTGTTTAAAAGGATTTTAGGCTATCTATTGGGTTCAGGGGGTTTGTTTTTGATTTTGGGTGGGAAGGAGCATACTCTTAGGCAAAGAGGCAAGGCATGTTCTGGAAACTTCAAACCATTGGGCGTGGAGTCAAAGAGTAGGACTATTGGCGCATTTTCTTGGTCACAAGACTAACATGGAGCAAGATAGCTGCATATGAAACAATTTTTCAAGTTTAAATGATGGAAAGAATGCTAAGGAATGAGAGGCAACAAAGAATCTCCCAAACAGGTTAGCAGAGGGAAGATGAATGAGCTCAGCCTAGGAGCAATTAAGAATTCCTAGTTAACAGTCATTCATATGTGAAATAGGTTAAACATGAGCCATAAAGGAATTCATATTCATGCCTAAATCAAGAGTAAAACATTAAGAAACCACAGAAACTGAGTGTAGAGTGCAGATATGCAATTTAAACCAATCTTTCTTTATGTGATTTGTGTATATATGAAATTTAAATGATATAGATGAGGAACACTTATTGTTTCATATAGAAGTGCAAGAATTCCATATTCACGTCTTTAAACCAATTAAACACAATGCAGATAGCCCTTCCTCCAAGCTTTCAGCAGTCTTTGATTATAGAAAATAACAGGTATGCAGTGCGAGTCTCTCCTGGAATACATAAGCCGACCAACCCTTTTAACAACACAGAGGATGGTATTTATACAAAATTTGGATACAAAAATATCTAGACAAGAAGTTAATAGCTGATAACTTCTCTACCAACTCTTAAGGAGTGATTGATGAAAAGTAAATGCTAAAATAAATACAAATGCAACAACTGTTCACTTTTGGCGGTAGATGTTGACTTTTGAGTCGGCGGGGCTGCGTTCTTAGAAATCCACGCTCTTGAGTTTGCCATCTCAGTGTTATTGCTTTGTACCTGCTCCCACCTGTCCTGCGCGTTCCTTCATTACTCTATCCTATGCATTCTATGCCTTATCCTGTGCTTCTTGCTGACCTGTATCTGACATAGATTTTGAAATGAAAAAAAAGAGGCAAAAACTGAAATCACCTGGGCAATACGGCCAGCATTGCCTGCCACCAATTCTCAGAAGGCAACTAATGCCTTTGTATTTTGACAAGTGTTTCATCGGCCTCTGTGTACTTATAATAACTGGGCGGCATATCAAACAGATGATTGACCTCATGCTCCAGGTAAAATAAGCTTTCCAGCGTGTCGTAGAGTGTCTGTCCTGTAGGCGGCCCTGCCTCTGCTATAGAACTCGATGTAGCAGTAAGCTGATTTGTGACAAAATTATTTAGCCTGGTAGCATATTGGTCACATGTTTAATAGTTTTCCAGTGCTGGTCAACAGGCTGGGCAATCCTCTAATCTATAGTACTGCAAGCTTTACATCAAAATTGTCTACATCTCTCTGTATATCCCGACATCTTGCCTCCAGAGTTTGCACCAAGCTTCTTAATGTGAGCACACTTTTTGTTGTTAATATGGCATCTGTTCTGTTCATGATATGGAGTGCTGCCAGCTCTTCCCTAGTTTGATGATTCAGAAAGTTGATCATTCTGTTAGCCTGCTCAGGCACGTTTCCTAATGTTGCCTTGGCTCTCTGGCTTTCAAGCTTAGCACGGCCAATCAGTTCCACATGTTCGTACATGGCCTGAATTGACCTCCATTGGCCAGTGATTGACTGATTTATTTTGGCCCACAGGATTTTCTTTATTTCAGCCAAAGTTTTTTCCAAGGATAATTCTTTCTCCAAGGTTTTGATTCTGTCCTTCAGGGCTTTGATTTCCCTTGATTGCTCACCCACCGTTATTTTGGACTTATCATATTTTTCTTCTAGTTTAGCCAGCTTTTCTTTGGCTTCCTTTATTTCTGTTGCCTGAAGTTTAAGTTTATTGACAGTTTCTGTCAAATCATCTACGCTCATGCTTGCTTCAGGTGCTATTGTTGTTGATGTTGTAGCTTCTGTAGCTATTGTTGTGGCTGGAATAATTGGAGGGGTCACTGCTGCTTGTGACAAAGGATCAGCAACAGTTGGGATTGTTTGAGGAGGCTGGGAGGTCGACTCTCCCTGCTTTCCTTGCAGCGCTTGCTCCAACTCCCCTTCCAAATCAATTACTCTTTGGTTCAACTTCATCATCAAATCCAACTGATCCTCAGCTTCTTTTTCTTTCTGCATTTCTCCTGTTTGAGGGTGCTCAGTAGGAAGCAACCTCAATCTTTTCTTCAGTGCAGCAATATCATCGTCTTTCTTTTTCATAAGGGTCCTGACACCCTTAGGATCCTTAGGATCATAACCTAAGTCCACAATAATCTCCTCCAGTGTTTTAATTCTATTATCCTTGGCTGTGGAGGAAAATCTTTGAAAATCCAGTTGAGTGTTGGTATTCTTCAATGATTCTTCTAACTCATGGGCCAACGTGGCCTTTTCAGCAAGTGTAGCATAAAGCATTTCAGCTGTCTTCTTGTGTAATTCTATTTGATCCATTGGGTGGATGTCCTTGGACAGGACCTCTAACCTCGTTTTAACAAAGTCTCCGGCCGATTGTGGCTGCTGAACCTTGGGCTTGAAGTGACTCAGAATCATATTTTCTTGCTTTATATCAAATGTTGCCATCAGTCTTTCTTGTTTGGCAGGTGTTGCCTTTAAAAATTGCTTATACAATTGCACCCTTAGTAGCTCATTTTGAGCTTTGATTTCTTTGAAGCTGGCCTTGGTGCTGGCTGGTTTTTTGCCTCTTTGAGTGGAGGAAGACACCTCCATGCCTTGTTGTCTATCTTGCTCTCACTGAAAAGAGCTTGTTGGTGTATGCAGGCTTTTTTCCCTTCTCGGGCTTTCCACGATCTCTTCACTAACCTCCTCCTCAACCGGAGAATCAACCCTTTGTCTCTTTGATTCAGGTTGCTGCACAGACCCAATAGTAGGTGTGGAATCTTTTCGGTCTCACTTCCTGCCCCTTTCCTTGTGGGCAGGCATTTGCAAAGGTGGCACTTGTAGTGCCTCTGTTTGTTGAGGAGGGGTTTGCCCTTGAATTTGTTCCATTGAGGTGACCGGCTGTTCCGTGACCGTTTGCTCTGTCTCCATCAGTTCCTTCCATTTGGCTGTACCTGTTGCTGATGTAGAAGCTCCTTGGGCAGCTTGTGAAGTTGCAGCTGTAGAATTTCCCTCTTCAACTTGGTAAGGTAGCTTGAAATTTACCTGGTCATCAGAATCTAAGTCAAGAATTTTTTCAAGATCCCTAGCAGTTTGTTCCAAGATTTCCTCTTGAGTTAATTCTTCCACTAAAGTTCCTTGCGCCCATGCATCTTGATTAGCATATTTTTCAATGTCTGGGTATTTGCAGTGGTCATAGGGTGTCAACCTATATTTGACCCTTCTAGCACTAATGAAGCCAAGTGGGTCATAAGGGACCCACCAGAAACTCCTTTTCAATTTAAATTGATCCTTGAGTATTATGTCAACCTCTTGCCAACCATCCTTCTTATTCATGATGAAGGGGCCTAGGCGGTCTTTGAATTTTAGTTGTGCCTTCTTTTTGGTGTTGTGAAAGTGAGTCAAATCTGAATTTATAAGCTGTCTGTAGTATTCTAATGCAAACAGTCTCATTGGCACATATCTCGGGAGCCTATGGACACAGCTCACAGCCATAAACTCTGATGACAGTATGGTCTTGATATAGGTACCAATCACCTAACTTGTAATTCTTAGACAGCTGTAAGGTATTTTGCATTTCATAGGTTAATCTGGGAGGAGGAACCTTCCTTAGGAGGCAGGAGATCGGATAGACAAACTGGTCAATGAATTCACATTATGAATAAGGAGAGTGTTGGACTTGATGAAACACAGATGACCAAAAGACAACAGACCTCCTTTCTCCCTTTGAGTCCAGTTTCTTGATAGGGCATTGGAAAACTTCAGATTGATAAAACATGAACAAATGATAGATATAGGAGGAATATTTGAAGATTCCCTGCCTATCTAGTCTAGTGAACTGGTCATGGATTTTATTTGATATGAACCTGGCATAATTGTACTTGACAGCAGGAGGTTGTCCTTGGCTGAAAGAAGACAATATAACCAGTACTGTTTCGTCTACGAGTTCAGTTGTTGTGAATCCCAACACATAAGATATCATATCTACCAGTAGCTTTCCCACCTCATTGAAATGGTCATAAGGAGATGGAGGTGGTTCCTTTGGTTGGCAATCTGCCCTCATAAATGTCTTAGCAATCACTTCAATCTTGGTACCAGGGAACCAGGAGGCCTCTTCCAGCAAATTATTTACGGAGAAGGGCAATAGCGTTTGAGTCTCTTTGAAGTTCAACATCTGGTTGATGGAGTCAGGAGTAGTGTAGAAAAGTATGCTTCCAGATGAAGACTTAACAAGCCTTTGACTAGGTTCATAATTTGCAGCGTAGAGGTGAATAATCTCAGGAAAAATATTCACAGAAGGGAGGAAAAATTGGGGCAGATTGGACTCCCAAATGCCATATATGTCAAATTTGTTTATGGAACTGTTTCTCAGCTGGCAATAGGTGTGTAGATGATTCCTTTTGGAAACGAAGTCTTATATAAGATAGTCTGTATCAGCCAAAGGCATGGACTCAAGCTCTTTGCTTGGCGGGTTGATGGGAGTAACGTTGAGAGCAGATGGAGTGGCCATTATGCAGCTTTTGAATGCTTGAGCTGAAGGAGGACTAATGTAACAACTGGCTATCAATTTTGCTTGTAATAATCAGCAGGAGCAGGTAAACTGAACTCAAATGTAACAGTAGCTGGACAGCTTGAGAGTTTATGCTGTAAAAGACCAATTTTGCAAATTTTTGGGTCAACTTCCCTTTTTTCAGTGAATTCTCTGGAGCTAGAGACTGTGAAGAACAACGCAGAGGAGCAGAGGGCAATTTACAGTTTCAGTGAACGGATTTGGACAGCGGTATAGGGTAAAAACGCGGAAATGCCGAGTTGCTGCGAGATTTTTTTGCTGGGGGCCAAGCTTCAAACAGAATTCGCCCGCAAAAGTGTAAATGGGCATCAGGTTTCTGAGACTTTTCTGGAGTAAAGGGTTTCCAGTAGGTTTAATGGGGTCTGAGGCGCAGCAGAGTTACAAATTGTGGAATTTTTGCAGGTTCACAGTATGTGCAACAGATAAAATGCAAGCACAGGAGCGAAAAGGGGAAAATATGGCAAATACCTGGTTTGAACGGCGCCGAAAGTTGATGAATTGATGCAAAGTAGGTTATGAACTTGAATTGCCGGCCGCAACAGCTTAGTTGGTCGCCTTGAAGCTTTGGGAGTGAGAAAATGAATAAAACAGGGGACCAAAGCGTTCAAATGAACCCATAAAAATGAATTACAACGATCGTCCGTGCTTTTTTGAGCAAAAAATTGGCATTTGGCGCTTTTGGCACTTTTTTCGGGATGACGTCAGCATGATGTCATCGGCGGGTCCCAGGGTACAGATGGATGATGTGGCGAGATGGTGGTAGGGACACAGTGGCAGGGCGAGGGTACAAAAAGTATGAGGTGGCGGCAACGTGGCACGGCGACAGCGGTGAGGAGATGACGTCATAGGGGAGGACGTGGCGCTAACGTCATGCAGGCGAGGGTGGTAAGTGGTTTCGAGCGCACCGCCTTAGCGCCTGGGTGGTTTTGGGGGGAGGGGCTCCGCCACACCTGAGAGCTTGACGCGTGGCAGGAGTATGACGGCAAAACCGCCGAACTCCCGGACGCTAAACTTCGGGTGTGTTGGCATGTGAAAAGGCCCGCCCACTGTAGATCTGGGGCGGGCCAGATCTAACAGCTAGCGGGGAGAACAAGGAAACAGAGGGTTAGGGCGGGGATGAGCCCACTATTTTGCTTAATTATTGATGCGGTGGGGGGTTAATTTAATGTTTTAATAAAGCTTTAAACATTAAACCCTTGGAGGTAATGACTGTGGGGGGAGTGGATGTGAAGGTTTTGATGAACGAGAAATCAGATAAAGGTTATTAACCAAACAAGAGGTTAGGTTAACTCCTAGGTTAGGAGAAAGAAAGGCTAATAGGAGCCCCAAATGGACTGCTATTTCCCAGACCAAACATATGGCTATAATGCCCGGGGAGGGATATTTAATATTTTTTGGGGATTTTTATATAGTTTTTAGTAGTGAATGGGGATGGGGGAGTAGTTAGGGAGCTACATAATAAAATTAGAAGTTAATGTGAGTTTATGAAATGAAAAAATGAAGGGGACAATTATGATAATTCTGTGAACTGATGATAGACATAGAGAGTGTGTAGAAGATGAAAACATGATTTTTACACAAGAAATGTGGCTTCTTTCATTTAAGAAAGCCAACACTTACCTTAATGCTTCACAGAGATGAAATGGAATCAGGACTTGTTGGGCAAATCCCAAGGTCCTTTGGGGAAATGTTAGTAAGAGGGTTTTTAGGGGGAATGAAGGGAAGTTAGACATGCTTCCAAATTTTTGCCATTAAAATAGTGCTTTTCTACCTCCACCACTGATAAGATGAGTTTTCTTTGTCAAACCAAAACTGAAGATGATCTTTTCTGCAGCCCCAGGCTACCTACCCAGCCTAATACATCTAGCATTTTTGTTTACTTCAGGAGGGGTGCACTTAGACTTGCAAACCCTGATTGTTTTTTCTTTTAATCTGCCTTTCCTTTCTAAAACTACCCTTATTTCTTCCAAGGGCCCAGATTAAGTTGTTGGGCTCCTTCATTCTCTACCTAGTTGCTACTCTACCAAGCTTAAGCTGTTTGGACAGATACATTCTCTATATTCTAAAGCAAAAATTTAAACCTAGGGGAACCAGGCTTAAGCTGTTTGGCTTCCCCTTGACTGAGAAATGTTTCAAAAATGAAACCTTTGCAGCATGGGAAAAGATGAACATTTTTGGCACTTCCATTGTCAATCATGAAATATGAAACCTGTTGCAACAGGAGGCTAACAAAAGGTATGTCTTAAATTATAAGATTTTGCTCTCTTCATGATATTCATTCTTGATAGTCTATTACTAACATCATTGTGTCTAGATTTCTTTAATCTTAAATATTCTTGATTGGCATCACTAGATAAATCTACCCTCCTCATATCTTTGATTACCTCTTGTGAAACCCTAGAAAGGTTCTCTACGAAAAACCCTAACTTAAGGGTATGTCGATCATAATGTGTGAAACCCTAGCCTACTTAGGGTTATTGATGAAGTCTAAAGAAAATGTTTGATTCTTTGATGATGTCATGTTTGGGGTTTTCGTATGGTTATGAAAACCCTAACTTGTTAGGGTTGAAAGGTGATATCTGAAATCCCAAACCTTTGAGGTTTTGGTAATTTAGGGTTTTCTATGTTATGTATTGAAACCCTAGATCTTTAAGGTGTATGAGCAAGACCCTTATGACCTAGGAATGAATCCCTAGGTATATGTTTGTTCGTCTGATCAAGTTTGTTATATGCCTGACTTTAATGTGTTTTTGTCATTGTGTTTGCCTGACATATGTTGTTATGATATGCTATGCATGATGATGAAATCCTAGATATGCATGTGTTGACCTAATTATTGATATTCATTAGTCTTAGGGTTTTGAACTAAGCCCTAGTCGAAGTTTGATATTCTAGGATGCTATTGTTTGTGAATTATAGGGTTTTGTAGCTAAACCTTAGTAGAAGTTAAATTCTCTAGTATATGATTTGAAAATTTTGGGATTTATGAAAGGTTGATAAAAACCTAAAATTGTATTGTGATCAGTTTTATTGTTGAGAATTAGTAAATAAAAAATTAGGTTTTACATCAAACCCTAGTAGAAGTTAGTCATGTTGTCAATTGAGTTGTTATTGGTTTTGATTGTTGAATCTCATGTATGAAATCTAGGGTTTCTATGAAATCCTAGTAGGAAGTCTAACATATGAATTTTGAAAGTTGTTAGATGCATTGTTATATTGGTCTCTATGGTTTTCTATATGTTATAAAAGAGTTTTTCATATCGCTAAAAGAAACATTTAAGCCCTATATATAATGGGATTGATATCTTGAGTTGTTGATGTGATTTAGGGTTTGTAACAAAAATTGGGCAATAATTTGAAGTATAGAAGTAAATTCTCTTGTTGATTATTCTTATAACGTCTAATGCTTCCATTATATTATGATTTTGATGAGGTTAACTTCATGCTTCTAAATATTTGGTTGTACTTTCTATCTAATTTGTGTAGGTACATAATCTTCAAGATGGTGAAGATGTTCGTAAGTAAATTTGATATGATAAGCATGATGAAGAAATTTATATGGATTATGATGGTCATGATAAGTCTAATGAGAAGGATGGAAGCCATGAAAGATTCTCCATTTTCGTATAAAATAAGTTGATCTCCTAGGTTAAGAGGGAGCTTGGGTATATTCCTTGTATAGGAATTATTATATCATTCCTAGTTAAGAGGGAGTGATGGATATGGTTCTCTACTTCATGTGTCATGCACTAGACTAGGACTAACAATTGTAAGTCTTAGTGAAGGCCATGAGTGAGAAAATGACACATCACTCTTATCTTCATGGAAACAAGTCCCTAGTTAAAAGGGAGGGAATATTATAGTCATGATGGAAACCTTGAAAGAAGAAAATTGGAGAATGCATTTTGAGGAGTTGTTGAGATAAGAAAAGTAGGATCTATTTGTAGAATATGTTGTTACATAAGTAGTAAATGAATATGTATGATTAAGGAATCTTTTGTCAAGATTCGTTTGGAAGTCCTACTATGATAAGTTGAGAACCAACATCAGTTGTCTGGAAGAACTTAAAGGTTTTTGTTTACTTATGTACATTTGAAAGGTTGTTACTGATTGGGGTTGTGTTTGTACAGGTAAATCTATCAGAAGTTTTGATAGAATGTTTTACATTCTTGTTGTTATCGATCAATTTGATCAGAGAGATTTGTTGTTACCAATCTATTTTATTGGGATGGATTTGCTACTCATTGTAAAAATCATATTTGTTGAGGCTTTGTGAGTGAAGCATTGTCTGGGAGGACATCAAACTGTCACTACGTGTTGATGTCTAGATATCAAAGTAGGGATGGCGGCATTGGTCATAGAACTCTGACCTCAGATACACACCTAGATCCCTAGGTTGGTGGTTAGCAAGTAAGCCTCATGGTACCTAGATAGGCTGAAATATTTAGTCCATCTTAGTCCCACTCAGATAGATTTCCCTGATCAGGAATCTAGTTCGTGGCATTGCAGTGCCTAATTTGTTAAGAGACCTTGGATAGAATGCCCTCATCAAAAATCTAGTCCATGGCATTGTGATGCCTAAACTCTTCATTGTTCACATAGTTAGAGATATTCCTTGTACTTGTATACGATGAACACCTCCCTAGTTAAGAGGGAGTGTTGAAAAATGTAACGAGGTTCAGTCTTCAAAAAATTATTTGAGTCATAATGAAATGTACTTATCAAAATAATGAAGAAATTATTTTTATTATTATTATCATAACTTATTAAAGCATGGGTTTCATGCTTGGGTCATCATGTTTTAGGTCAAAGTCCCCATTAAGGACTTCTAGGATTTATTCTAAGTAAATAGAGTCATTTTACATTTAAAGAGACCCTTCTTGGGATTTTGAATCATGTAAAAAGAATTATTTTTTATTCAAAAATGAATTATGTCACATCCACACCAAGTTGGACTCAAGAAAGGCAATTTTACCTCACCAGAAACCTATATATTGAAGCAGTTCGATTCATTTGGAGGAAAATCACTCACACAAGTTCAATCTCCTAGAAGAAGCTGTGAAAAAGTGCAAAGTTGCAGTGGAAGAAAGAGAATTAAAGGATAAAAGGTTTTGGGTTATCTCTCTCTCTCAAACGTGTGATTGTTTAGGCTACGACATCAAGGTCGAAGTTCTGTTACAACATCAAGAAGTTATGTAATAGCATCAAGGTCAAAGTACGACATCAAGCTCACAGTGCTGGTCCAAGGTAGAAGTGATGCTTCAAGTTCGAAGAGCTAAATGCTTCAAGGTCGAAGTTGTTGCATTAAGATCAAAGTTGCTAGGTCGAAGATACTATTGCATCGAAGTTTCGTTGTTGCTACTACTGCATCTAGGTTGAAGATAGTACTGGAAAGTGAGCATCTGCTAAAAAAAAAAAGGTTGACTTGGTGTGGAGGAAGTTTGTGTCTATGTCAAGGGTCTTGGATTATCTCACGAAAACTACTGAAGAAGGCATTGTTGATAGGGTTTTCCCCAAGATTGGGGTTTTTTTGCTAGTTTTCCACCTACATTTGGTGTCCTTGATCTTCTTGCTATTATTTTTAGTAATTTCTTGATGAACTAAGATAAAATAAGAACATAAAAAATTTAATAAGAACACAAGAATCTCCTGAGTAATTATCAAGTATAAGAAAATATTTTTGCCTTTTTGATTTTCTAACATTGGTTAATTTGTTACCCTCTTCTTTGATTTGGTTTATATATTTAAAGTCAATGATTTTTTATGGAAATATGATCCTTTCAGCCAAAAAACCATAAGAAGAACCATGATGCCCAAACTTTAGGATTCTCGATCCTTTACTCGGTTATGTTTGTTAATAGTATTTTCTTACCCATCTGTTTGCGTAGAGAAAGATTAGGGGAAAACCTTTAGTGAGAAAAGCATCATCAGAGGTTTATAAACGTGTCTATGAAGGAGAAATCTCTCCTACTCTCAATAAGTTGGGATCCCTCTTCCACCCCAGTAACAAAAAAGGTGCTTAACACATATCTTTTTATACATTAAAAATAAAACGATAAAAAATAAAGGGTGAAAGAATAAAAAGGCTTCCTACGTAGAAAGGTGAAGCAATCAACTTTGTCGGGGTACTGTCTAGACTAACTGGCAATGAAGCAACACATGTGTTCCTGAAGTGACTCCACCGAGGTACTGTCCAAGCTCACTAGCAATGAAGCAACACTTGCATTCTTGAAGTGACTCCACCGGGGTATTGTCTAGGCCTGCTAGCTACGGAGCAACACCAAAGATGAAAAAATCATGCTCTTATTGTCTTTAACTCATCATTTTATATTACCCTTATTCCCATCAAAAGGATTATGATATGGCTAACTTTATGATATGTTATGTTGAGTAATGAAATGATGGAGACTATATATTTAACTGGGAAGAATAGGGAGCTGAGGTGACTCACAAATTGAATCAATACTTCCTAGAAAATTGAGACTTTATGCATAAAGTGAAACCAAAATAGAGAAGCTAGGGTTCTCCTAGTGTGTCTCCAAGTTTTATCACTATGAAAAAAACCCTCCAAAAAATTTGTCTTAATTCAATTTTGGAGCCTACGTGAACTATCCTTCCAAGCTACCTAGTGTCAGCACATTGTTTTCTTGATTATCATGGTGTTTTCCCCAAGTGTTGTTTCCTCCTAAGTCAATGGTTTATAAGTTTTGTCACCTTATATTTAGGAGCGCATGTGTTATCTTATCCAAGGATAGGGGAAGGCATATATTTTCTTGACTTAGTAACTAGCTTTATTAAACATGCATCACACACATAAAAGTGGTAAAAGGCACATCTTTTTCACATTGCAGTTGTAAGAGTCACAATTGGATGAAAATTGTGCTCTCCTTGGCAAAAATTGCACTCCAAGATGACAAAGAATTGTGCCCTTGTTGAGCACACTCCTTCGAACTGAGCAACTACTCCCTAGTGGAGCACACTCCTTTGAACCGAGCAACTACTCCCTAGTGGAGCGCACTTCTTTGGGCTCAGTGAGTGCGCCCTCCAATTGAGTACACTCCTTAATCATGAACAATTGTGCCCTCTTCATCCATTTTCTTTTCTTATTGCATGTGGGTACACCCCTATAAAATAGGATCCCACTTCACTTCACATAACTAACTCACTTATCTGTCGACAAGTGGCGAGCATCCATGGATTTGTTTTGCATGTAATCTCTTTATAATCAACCGAGTTAATCTTTCCTTCACATAACCATTCTCATATGGGCTGAGTGCACCTCTTTGAATCAAGGATCTCTTCATCAATCCTCTTTCCAAGTAAGTTCTTTCATGTCGATTCCTTTGCTTGCCTTTGATGTTTTTGTTGTCGATATTTCTTTCTTTGTTGGCAATTCACTGATTTTTAGTTTCCTTATTGGATTTTTAGTCCATTCTTTCTAGTACAAGTATTAATATGTTTTCGCAAGTTGTGACTCTTTGTATTTGGTAACTTTTC
The DNA here is from genome assembly GCA_031772625.1 of Pinus tabuliformis. Lineage (NCBI taxonomy): Eukaryota > Viridiplantae > Streptophyta > Pinopsida > Pinales > Pinaceae > Pinus > Pinus tabuliformis. The sequence goes on along the minus strand of CM062818.1, from coordinate 1,435,426,991 downwards.
ACATTTTGGTCATGATTGCGACAGAATCTCTAAGAATTTGTAGACCCTTCCTCTCAACATTCTAGTCATTTTATCTTGTTGCTGGACTTTTTTAAGTTGATCTTAAGCCATTTCAAGCAAGAGCACACTTCTGGAAACAAAGGCCTCACTGGAAAGTTGCACCCAGAAAAACCAAGTCTTCCTCTTGAGCACACTCGTTCGGCACGAAGAACTGCGCCCTCCTTAAGCGCATGGCACAACCCCGAAGCTCCATAATACTCCTTCACACTTTGGCTTTGCACCCTATTCCCTCCTAGTTCATCTTGAGCACACAAGCGCACTGCGAAGGCTCAAATATTAACCCCTTCATTCCTTCGACATGCATCCTATAGCCCTCCCTAGCTTCCCTTGAGTGAATTAGCGCATCCTGAACCAACGAGTGATCCCATTCTTGCTTCAAATTTGTGCCCTATGCCCTTGAGGTCTCTCTCTCTTTGCTTGAGCACAAAAGTGTACCTTGAAGCCTCGAGTGAGCCTTAATCTTTCATTTTTGCTCCGGCATGCACCCTCCTTTGTCTTGATGCAATTATCTTGCATAAACAGTGACCATCTCCTATCTTTGGTAGTCTTAAACTCTTAGATCCATTTGATTGCTCATTGAACATGATCTAAAAAGCTATTTCTTGTAATAGATAGAGGATTTCTTGAAGCTAATATTTGTTTCCATGAGTGTGCTTCCACATGCAAGTGTTCCATTTACTAGTCTCATTACTATATCATCATATGTTGGAATGATGCCTCCCACTACCCGTCGAGTGAACTCAAAATAATTTTCAGAAGCAAGCATTGAGGAAGTAGTGGAAATTACAAATCCTACCATTCTTATCCTTACAAACACACAATGTTTTATAAGCAAATCTTCTGAGTTAAAGTGAAAGGATATCAAATGCAATTTCATGCAAAAACAATTCCCTGAGAAATTGGAAGAAAAGGAAGTCTACATTAATATCAAATGTTACAGGTGTTAGCCTTGTTGGAATTTGGCCCAAAAATGAATACAAATATGCTCTTTAAGTCTTCGAAAGCCATTAAAATCATGCCAAGGATAAAAACCAGCGCAGGAGAAGAACCCTTAGCATGGCAGAAAAGCACTATCGGAAGGCGGAAAACCAGAGAAAACAATGAAAAACCAAGTATTGGAGGCATAAATAGTCAAACGCACAGCAACCGTCAGATTTGGCCAATCAACGGTCCAAATCTGATCAGCGGGTCGCAATTAGCGGTCGTAGTCAGCAGTCGCAATCGGTGGAGGAAATCGGTGAATATCGGCACGGATCGTATGGAACTTGCGATGGTGATCGGCAATGCAACGTGGATTGTCGATCAAGCACATAGATCAATGGCCCACATCGCATCGTAGGATCGCTATCAGAGATTACAAAGAGCACTAGCAAATGGCCCGGGGCATGAACGACATTGGAGCAACACCATGGGGCAGGGCCTTTACACATATATTTGTGTGACCTGATGAACCAGACCCAACGATATTCTAAATATTATTTCATAATATTTGAGGTCTGCAGAAAGGCCATTTTCAATGCATTTCCACAGTTTGACTTATTTTATAAAATACAAAGGGGAACCTTGGAGTGGGGCCAGAGCGACTTGCGGTATGTGATAAGACCCAGACTCGATGGGGTTCGAGAATGAAAATATATGTTATTTCAGGTCCATCGAAGCCAATTTTTCACGTATTTCCAGTGTTTTTAACATATTTCCAAATACAAAGGGAAGACTGGGAATAGGGCATCAGCGACTCGCGATAGCGATAAGGATGGGCCTGATAGGGGAATAGACAATGTTTAAGGACTTTTTAAGTCCGAAATAAGAAGAGCTTGGCATGAGTTTACAGTATGGCAACGTTTCTCTGTGTAAAATAGAAAGGGGACGTTGCAAGGATTTCATAGGCCCGATAGCCATTCCATCACAAAGCAAAGGCCGGGAAATGGTTGTCGGGAGACAGAGACCAAAAAGGGAAACAAAGGGCCATAGCATGATGCGGCCCGAAACAGAAGCAATCATGGAGAATCAACAATGCAACACAGCCAAAACAAACAGAACGATCATGGAATATCGCTTGCACGAGCGAGCTCTCAGATAGCGCAACAAACTACCAGAATGCAGTTACTCTGCTGTCAGAAGAAGAAACCTCCAAGCCCATGCGTGCCTAGTCAGGGATCAAACAGTTAAAAAGATAGAGGGGATAGATTAAGACCTCTCGAGCCTCAAAAGGCTCGAGAGCATTATAAAAGGCCTATAAATATTTGAAAGTTCAAAGGAACAAGGGTTCAACTTCTGGAGACTGTCGATACTCTGTTTCTTGTAGTGTCTCATCTTCATTCTAGTAATACAAGCTTCTTTTGTTGTTACATGTTCAATTCCCATTTTCTCCTCTATCCTAAGCTTGCACTTGGATAGTCTATTCATGATTTCTTCTGTTTCTAATGCCAAATAACTGTCATCTTATCTCTGCATTGATAAATTGGATTTGCAATTGAATAGGTTATTCTTGTTTTCTTCTGTGTCTAATGCCAGATAATTGTCATCTTATCTCTGTGATAAATTGGATTTGCAATTGAATAGGTTATTCATGTTTTCTTCTGTGTCTAACGCCAAATAACTATCATCTTATCTCTACGTTGATAAATTAGATTTGCAAGCTTCATTTACTTCCTGTAGCTAGCCATTCATATATGTTTACGTATGCATCTTCCGGTGCAGTCAGTATTCTCCATCTATCCATTGAATCTATAAACAATTGAGCATTAGTGGTCTAAAGCCTTGTCAAGCTGAGGGTGTTCATGCATGTCTGGAGTGAAAACATAGTTGAAATGGTTATCTGGCTTGATCCAAACCTTCATCCATTCTAATAGTTCTGAGAAAAATATTGAAGATTATATGTTACCAAGCATCTCCAAGCTACAACCTAGGAGAGCTTCCTGGAGTGATAACATAATTGGCGGCATTTCCGGGGAGAGGAGACTGAAGCTCAACTTCCCTGGGAGATGACAGAGATCCAACTTTGACGATAGACAAAGTCTGGGCACTTTTTCGGCTGTAGTCATCCATCTGGAGACTCTACTGAAGGATGAACATCTTGGCAACTCCAATTCATAGTTCTGGCTTAGTTTATGAGGCATACTCAAAGAAATCCTCAGATGCTACAAGCTGACCTAGTACCTGGTCCTAAAAATATCATCAAAGAAAGAAAGGTATTGCAGAAAGGAGCATCAAGTTCAAGTAAACCTAAACAGTATTCCATATCTCTGCAAGAAAATCCTGTAATAGAACAAATACATGTTGAGAGTATAGCATCTAATACTAGTAGTGAAGAAAAAATCTCAAAGATTCATAAAGCTCCTTATTCTTTAGGTTCTCCTTTTGTTGTAATCCCAAAGGAAACCTCACCTCCTATCCATCATACTCCTTTCATCTTATTAGTCACTCCTCAGCCCTCTATCATTCAGACTGCCAGTACCCTTATAGCCACCACAGCTATGGCAGGACCACAAGCACCTACCAAAATGGAAAGAATCATAGCTGGAAGGTATGGACCTCTAGTACTTCCCACTCCTTTTAATGCCATGCCTACTGGATAATATCAGAAGTATATACCTAAGTTCACTGGGACTGAAGGTGTTATAGCTGAAGAACATCTTGAATCATTCTATAGCTATGCTAATAACCTGGGCATTAATGAAGATGATGTCTAGATGAGAATATTTGTCCAAAGCCTGGATGGAGAGGCTAGAAAATGGTTCATAGAACTGACCCCAAGATCTATAGCAGATATTGAGGCTTTAGATGATGCATTTCTAAAGCATTGGGGAGATAAGAAGGATCTACTCTACTATCACACTGTGGGAACTTAAAAAAGGAAAATGGTGAGTTGTTGTCTGATTTTAATAAGAGGTTTAACAGCATGTACAGCAAGATACTAGCTAAAGTAAAACCCACCCCTACCTCTGGTAGACTCATCTATGCCAGTGCCTTTGATTCTGACTTCTGTTTGCTATTGAGGGAGAGGCGATGTGCTACTTTGGTTGATATGCAAGATGCAGCCTTGGAAGTAGAATCAAACATCATGGTTGCAGAGAAGCTCAAGGGGAATGTTGATAGAAGGAGACAGAGGGGCGAATCTTCATCATCCTCAAAACCCAAGATAGATAAAATGACCAAGATGATAGAGTCATTAGCCTTTGAGATCTCCAAATTAAAGGTTGAGCAGCACCCTGGGAAAGGAAGAGTTCCTAACACCTTTGATCCTAGAGATCCAAATCCATATAGAAGAACCAATGAGCAGTTGCAGCTTCTGCAAAGAAGCAAAGATGCCAATGAAGACCAAAGGGTTAAGACCCCTTTCCAAAATGCAGTCATGGAAGAAGAGAAGTTTGAAGAAGATGATGAGATCCATTTTGTGGAAGACAAAGGCAATGCCTCCTTTTTTACCTTAGCTACCTATTAAAATTCATTATTCAATGACCAAATCAGCCAAGAGTGGGACGATGAAGCTGTTCTACAAACTGAAGATTAGCACAAATATAATCTGAGGTCAAGATGAATAATTCCAAGGAAACTCCTGTTCAAAGAGCTATTGTCCCTATAGTATAGCAAGATAATAAGCAGAAGTGACCAGCAGTTGATCCTATCATCCTCAAAGCTCCAGCCCACAAGGTAAGAGGCCCTGACAAGTCTCCTTCTCCTTTCAGTTTGAATCAGAAATCCAGAAGCTAAGACTACCTATACCTTTGATTCAACTAGTGAAGAATGAGTCCTTCAAGAAACTTATCCTCGAGGCCCTTGAGCCTGAAGCCATCCAAGCCTCCACTGACTATGTAAATCTACAAGATGACAAACCAGTTGTTATTCTCAGCCCAATGATTGAAAATTGTGAAGACAGCTCCCCATCATTCTATGCCTGTCTGACTATTCATGACAAAATCCTTCACAATTTCCTTCTGGACACTGGAGCCAGCCATAATCTAATGCCCAAGGCTGTCATGGATAAATTGGGTCTTGACATTACCAAGCCTTATCATGACCTATTTTCTTTTGGCTCTAGAAAAGTGAAATGCCTGGGATTAATCAAGGACCTAGCCATCACTTTGTCTCAGCTGCCCATGAAGAGCATGATGATGGATATTGTGATAGCAGATGTACCCCCCAAGTTTGGCATGTTGCTTTCTAGAGGTTATATCAAGAGATTAGGGGGAGCATTGCAAAATGATATGTCCTATGCTACTGTCCCAGTTTTTGGAGGTGAGAGCAAGAGATTATACAGAGAAGCTCAGTTGGCTTATATTATCAGCGATGAAAGGAATCCCACTAACCATCCCATCTATGCTATCGACACTTATTTTGGAGCCTGTATTCTTCAGATTGAAGAATCCCAGTTGGCCTCCACGCAGCTTAAAAACCCAGATTGCCAGATCACAGAGGAAGAAGTCCCACAGATTTGGGACATGTTCTTTGATGGAGCTTGCTCTAAGGAAGCTACAGGTGCAGGTGTAGTCCTTGTGTCCCCCACACAGGAATGCATTCATTTATCTTTCATATTAACTTTTTAGGTCACAAATAACACAGCAGAGTACGAAGCCTTGATTTTGGGCTTAAACGCTACTAAAGAAATGGGCATCAAAGGTCTGAAAGTGTTTGGAGACACAGACCTTATCATTCAGTAGGTCAACAAAACTTTCCAAGCAAAGCATCCAAGGCTGAAATCATACAGAGATGAGGTGAAATATAGACCATCTCTGCCTAACAATGTCAAATATTGGAAATTTTTTGAAGAGGATGATGAAATTAATAGGCTTTTACAAGTCTTTGATGAATTTGCTGAAATGCACATTGACCAAGAAAAAGAAACCTTTGATAGAAAGGTAAAATGGGACAATTTTCAGTTTGGTGACTGGGTTCTCAAATGGGATGCATTGAAGGAAAAGAAGGGCAACCATGGTAAATTTGATGCCTTATGGATAGGTCTATTTGTCATCGCTCAAGTTTAGATGAGCAACATTTTCATTCTACACAATTTAGAGGGGGGAGGTGTTTTTGATGACCCAGTCAATGGGTGGTTTTTGAAACTTTACTTCATATAAGGCTTTAAAGCCTTGGTATTGTAAATATGTTTTTTCAGTTTTTATTTTTATGCAAAATAGACTCCATGCCCAATGGAACACTAGGAGGAAGATTTGATTTTGGTTTTACAGGAAAGGCATTGTTCTGCAATTCTTGAAACCTCACAGGGAGGCTTTCATCCCTAGAAGGCACCAATGTTAGCCTTGTTGGAATTTGACCCAAAAATGAATCCAAATATGCTCTTTAAGTCTTCAAAAGCCAATAAAATCATGCCAAGGATAAAAACCAGCACAGGAGAAGAACCCTTAGCATGGCGGAAAAGCACTATCGAAAGGCAGAAAACCAGAGAAAACAATGAAAAACCAAGTATCGGAGGCATAAACAATAAAACGCACAGTAGTCGTCAGATATGGCCAATCAACGATCCAAATCTGATCGGCGGTTCGCAATTGGTAGGTTGCAATCAACAGCCGCAGTCAGTAGTCACAATCGGTGGATATCGGTGTGGACCATATGGAACTTATAACAGTGATCGGCGATGCAACGTGGATCGTCGATCAAGCGCGCAGATCAAGAGCCCACATCGCATCGCAGGATCTCTATCGGAGATTACAAAGAGTGCTAGCAAATGGCCCAGGGCATGAGTGACATGTGATTGCGATTTATTGCATCGCTATATCGCATCGGAGCAACACCATGGGGCAAGGCCTTTACACATATATGTGTGCGACCCAATGAACCGGTCCCGACAGTGTTCTAAATATTATTTCATAATATTTTAGGTCCGCAGAAAGGCCATTTTCAATGCATTTTCGTAGTTTGACATATTTTATAAAATACAAAGGGGAACCTTGGAGCGGGACCAGAGTGACTTGCGATATGCGATAAGACCCAGACCCGATGGGGTTCGAGAATGAAAATATATATTATTTCAGGTCCACTGAAGCCAATTTTTCATGTATTTCCAATGTTTTTAACATATTTCCAAATACAAAGGGAAGACTGGGAACAAGCCATCAGCGACTTGCGATAGCGATAAGGATGGGCCCGATAGGGGAATAGACAGTGTTTAAGGACTTTTTAAGTCTGAAATAAATAGAGCTTGGTGGGAGTTTACAGTATGGCAACGTTTCTCTGTGTAAAACAGAAAAGGGGCCGTTGCAGGGATTTCATAGGCCCGATAGCCATTCCATCACAGAGCAGAGGCCGGGAAACAGTTGCCGGGAGACAGAGGCCAGAAAGGGAAAAAAAGGGCCACAGCATGATGCAGCGTGAAACAGAAGCGATCATGGAGCATCAACAATGCAAAATAGCCAAAACAAATAGAACGATCATGGAACATCGCTTGCACTAGTGAGCTCCTGGACAGTGCAGCAAACTACCAGAATGTAGCTACTCTACTGTCAGAAGAAGAAACCTCCGAGCCCATGCGTGCCTAGTCAGGGCATCAAACAGTTAAAAAGACAAAGGGGATAGATTAAGACCTCTCGAGCCTCAGAAGGCAAAAGAGCATTGTAAAAAGCCTATAAATATTTGAAAGTTCAGAGGAACAAGGGTTCAACTTCTGGAGACTGTAGATACTCTGTTTCGTGCAGCGTCTCATCTTCATTCCAGTAATATAAGCTTCTTTTGTTGTTACATGTTCAATTCCCATTTTCTCCTCTGTCCTAAGCTTGCACTTGGATAGTCTATTCATGATTTCTTCTGTGTCTAATGCCAAATAGTTGTCATCTTATCTCTGCATTGATAAATTGGATTTGCAATTGAATAGGTTATTCATGTTTTCTTTTGTGTCTAATGCCAGATAACTGTCATCTTATCTCTGCATTGATAAATTGGATTTGAAATTGAATAGGTTATTCATGTTTTCTTCTGTGTCTAATGCCAGATAACTATCATCTTATCTCTACGTTGATAAAATAGATTTGCAAGCTTCATTTTCTTCCCGTAGCTAGCCATTCATATATGTTTATGTATGCATCTTCTGGTACAGTCAGTATTCTCCATCTATCCATTGAATCTATAAACTATTGTGCATTAGTGGTCTAAAGCCTTGTCAAGCTGAGGGTGTTTAGGCATGTCTGGAGTGAAAACAGAGTTGAAATGGTTATCTAGCTTGATCCAAACCTTCATCCATTCCAATAGTTCCGAGAACAATATTGAAGATTATATGTTACTAGGCATCTCCAAGCTACAACCTAGGAGAGCTTCCTGGAGTGATAACAGCAGAATACACATAATTGCATGTAGGTTCCCAGTCATGCCTTGTGCGGAGGAAATTGAAAGGATTCTATCACATATGGATGACTTAGATCTAGTGCTTCATAGTGAAAGTGGTGGTCAACTTGCCACCTACCATGGAGAGGACATGCACACTTATTGCAAGATGTTGAAACCCACAAAATATGCCAACAACAGTTTTTATACTAGATGGGCGAATCTCAACACAAGTGATATCATCAAATCTTGGTGTCAAGAGCCTGCCAAATTTCGACACCGCCCAAGTGTAGTATATTTGACTAGGATTTTGAGGTAAGTGTACTAGTATTTTATTGTTATGTGTTATAGGTTGCATGGGATAAAGTATGCAGAAGTATTTGAAGAGAATTGGATATTCATGCTCAACGTGGTTGTTACTTGAGGAAAAGTCTTCAATTGGGTAGATATACTTTCTTTTGAATTGCAGTGTCATGTTAGAAAGGCCAAAGCAGCTCTAAGAGAAAACCAAACACCAAAGTTCTTTATCTGAGCATATATATTAGATGGGATATATGCTCGATACGCATTCCCAAGGATGTATTGGAATAATATCCCAATAGACAAGTTCCCAGTCTACTTTCATTGCAAGGTGTTGTTAGAGTTAAGTTTCAGAGGAGAATATGACATATTGGCAGAGCATTTCTTTACAATCATATTTCATATCATTTATGAGATCAACCCTCCTTTCATGACCGACCAGGTGAAGGAGGAATTTCATGATATCACATAATCGTTTTTCACACCAGAAGGTACATATATCATATGCTTCAAATGCCAAATTTTTCCTCATGTTATGCCACAATATGTGACTAACAAGGTGGTCTTGCAAGAGGTTACTTATCAGTTGAATAAAGGATTGCCAAGAGTTCTTCACAGAAGGAAGAAGGCCCCTTCACCCACTTTACCTTTGAGGATTGGGATGTATGATTTGAAGAGCCTCAAGGTGGCAGATACTGAAATACAAGAGTTGGACCGCCTGCACTTTGCAGTCATGAACTTTCACGAGTATGACCCCAAGAAGGTTTGCAAGAAACATTGTGACGGGATTGTATTTTCTTGGGGATATACATTAATTACTATTATAGAGGATGAAAAGGTCAAAAATTATACGACACATTAAGGAAGACACACCCATGAATTGAAGTTGGTTCCTCCCAAGTTCCACCAACTCAAGATGTATAGACACAGGAGGCACCACAAGTAGCAACTCATCAAGCCAACATTGCATCTCCCAGGAAAAGGATCAAGCATGACCAACAACATAAAGTAGTAGGAAATGGAAAGTTGATCCATTGAATAAAGGAGATATTAGAGCTGAACAAGAAAATAGAGAATTGGAGGGAAAGATGTAACAAGAGGAAGAGGAGAAGAGGAAGAAAAATGAATTACTTAGAAATAAATAGGAAGAAGAAGAGGAAGAAAGGAGGAGAGTAGAAGAACAACAACAAAGGCACTCAAGGGAGGAGGAAGCAACATAGAGGTTGGAAGAAGAAACGATGACTTAAGAAATAAAAGCAGAATTGGAGGAAGATGATGCCATCCAACCCATAGATGATGAACTAGGTTCTCTGACAGAACCTCCTCTTATAGGTGGCCATCTCCCATTTGATGAGATGGGAATCACACCTCCACTAGAAGATAGAGTCATGGACATATGTAATGTTACATTTGATCAACTGAAGAAAAGGATCGTGCAACAAAGGTGAATATTCTTCCCAAATGATCCCTAGAATCTAGTCTTTGTATCCACAGAGAAGGTGATAACTGCAAATACTAGGAGGAATCCCCGAAAAATCATGGCAACTAATGTTTCTTTTGCTACTATATCACAGGATAACTCATAATATCTTTTGAATGAGAATGCACGTTTGAGGAAAGAATTATCTATAGTAAATCAACAAGCAGATCATCTTGTTGCAAAAAATCAATTATTAGCTTGCAATAGCTTCAACACAGTAGAATGGCAGTCGACCATACAGGAATAATTAGGGCCAATGGAGGACACCATGGCACAGTCGTGTGATGAAATTATACTTCTACATGATGTAGTGGAACCCCTAGTTGGTATAAAAAAGAAAGCACAATAAATCCTAAAGCCCCTAAATATGGAAAACATAGTTGTTGATCAAATACAGGAGTGGGTTTCCAAATATGCAAAAGTTCCGCAACAGTTGGTCAGAAAGAACAGGGTTGTTGCTAAGGTGGAAAGAGTACAGTTGTAACTCCACAATCAAAATTTCATCCATCTCAATGAACAGCTGGCTAATACTATAACTGCTTATAGTCAACTGCACAATGGTTTGGAGTCCCTTGCGTAGAAGCAAAAAATTCTTTTAGTGGGAGCAATTTGACAGACAAGAGGCAGGGATATCATCTTATGAGAAGTGAAGTAGTACATTGAGCAAATCAAACAAGCATCAGAACAAGAAAGATTGGATATCACTAAGGACATTATTCTACAATATTCCATTGCACAAACTGAATATCATATTAAATTGTCATGGTTGTGGAATAGTGTAAAATCTAGCTCCAAATCCATATTGACATAAGAAATAGAGCTAAAGATGTTGTTTGTAGTAGATTTGTCGATCTGAATCAAAGTCATTGCTACATAATTTAGAGTGTGGAATTCATACATCATCAATGAGCTCCATGAAGAAGCAAATGAATTATCTATTTGAAATCGTTTTGACCTATTAGAAGTTTTGTCTTATATAGCCACCATCCTATATGTATTTTGTCTTTTGTAATAATTTTAATGTAATGGAGTCCAAGAGACACATGTGGAATGTGAAAAGACATGTGTGGAATGTGAAAGGTCATATATAAAATGTGAAATGTTATGTCGAATCCCATAGGTCATAGAAGTTGAAAATTTATGAGGAAACTCATAAAGTCATTGTCATTTGTTATAATAGATCCTCATAACTCAAGTAAGGGGTTTGGATTCTTAAAATTTTTCCTTGGCTTCTCTTGTGTTGCATAGGAGGTGAATCATGCTTTGTAGAAGCAAGTTGTAGCTTAATGTTCCACTATTGGATCTAGTGTTTCACCTATGTAATAGTGTACTTGGAACCTTTCATTAATAATTAGAAGCTCCTCAAGCCAACACTTCTTCATGTATGTATCGTAAATGTAGTAAGACTATTATTGATATGTTTGTGGTATATGTTGGAATAATACATACTAATATTAATGAACTATTTTGTTAATTAGATGTGGACATTGTTGAATGAGTATTTTTATGCTTTTACGATTTTTTTTTATCTTGTGAACTAATTTGCAATTTAATCAATAATTCTTTCTCTTCCGCTCGGAGGTCTCTCTTAGGATAGTACTATTAATTTTGTAACCGGAGGCTCATTTTTCTTTACCACTCATGGAAGTTTACTGTAAATTCTAAATTCAGTTTCACTCAAAGCTTACATACTTGCTGCCCCAAAGAGGTGTTTGTGATCTCTTGTGTTTGTGTTTTAACTAAGGCGCACCTCTAAAACCTTTGCAATGGTGGCCATACCATATAGATGGATGGGACTCCTACAAAAAACGATGTGAGGTCTAATTGGGACCTCATATCAAGGAGATCCCTTGTTTGTTGGCAACATCCAGCATCACCAAAAGACCCTTATATATGATTATTTTGCTAGCCCCTTAATGAATTATTCTTTAGATTGAGGTTTTTGATATAATATCAACCAATGTACATTAGCCATCAATGAAGTTCATGCTTCATCAATAGTGTGAAGCATCATGGACCCATTATCAAATAAAATCTCAATTTCATATTGTCCCAACGATCAAGTATAAAATTTCATTTTAAAGTTCTTATACCTAGAATCAAATAAGAGAGCCCAGTATCCCTCTTTGAAATTTTTCTTCTTTATAAATTTTCCATTCCATCTAACTTCTTGTTGTTGAACAATTATTGTCTAGTGTATGGCATCTTGACTAATTTCATCAAGTTCCCTAACATGATCCAATTGATGTTGCTTTTCCTCTAGAAGATCCATCCCTACTTGTAAGGTTGTTCTCAATGTCTTAATCGCAAACTCGATAGGAGGAAAACCTACTTCCCATACATGAGCTCTAGGGAAAATTTTAGGGGTTAATATTCCATGCTTTTTCAAAAAAATGATTCACCAATTTCCATTGTTCTAAAAATGAATTCGCCCAATTTTATAGTATAAAATTATTTTACCTTAAAAATTGCCAATATTATACATTGTTTAATATAAACTAATTAGAAATATAAACATTTTTACAAAATTATCATCAAACATTTTAAAATTTGGATATTAGGGACTAGTAAGATGCACCAAGGTTGCCAAACTGTAAGATAAACTTCCATCCTTAATTTTTTCCCTGATGAGATCATAGGGAGTGAAACCAATGGAATTCTTCCAAGTTATTTTGTAAACCCACAAGGCCTCTAGAAGCTTCTCGACCCAATCTCTGTGATGTTCTTGTACTATTTTGGTCAAGATATTTTCCAAAATCATGTTGGTAACGCCAACTTGTCCATTTTCCTATGGATGATAAGGGGTGGAAATTTAATGATTGATTTTGAATTCTTGGTAATGGACTAGATAATATTATAAGTAAATTGAGTTCCTTGATCCATGAAGATTTCTCGTGGGACACCAAAATGAACAAAAATTTCTTCATATAGAAAATTAGTCGTTGCTTGGTTAGTTGCCTTAATTAAAGCTTTTTCCTCCACCCATTTAGGGACATAATAAGTACATACCAAAATGTGCACCTTTTGTTTTGATGGAGGTTTGATTGGCCCTACAAAATCAAGGGCCCTTTTTTCAAAAGGCTCCAACATAATTTGTGGTTGTAACAATATTTCATCAGATTATGCTAACTTTCCCATCCTTTGACATTCATCACAACTTCTAACATACTTTTTTCCAAGTTGGTACGCCAATAGTACCCCTATTCCAAGCCTTTGTTTGCAGTTCTTTTTATTAGCAAAATTTCTCCCACACGGCTCGTCATGACAAGACTTTAAAATGTCATAGATCTCCTCCTCCCGAACTGATCACCTAATCAAATGGTCATGCCTTTTTCAGAACAAGTGCCCTTAAATCCAAGAGTACAGGGCACTATCTTGATGACTTTTTGTCATTCTCTAGGTGGCAAGTGTTTTGGAAGTTTCCTTGCAACCAAATAGTTAGTGATATTTGCAAACCAAAGTGAATTAGTAGACATGGAATAAAATTGTTCATCTGGAAAAACATATTTTATAGAATCTAATTCATCTTTATTGTGGAGTCATGATAAGAAATCAGCAACAACAATTTCTTTTTCAGGCTTATCAACAATAGTAATATCAAGATTTTGCAAAATAAGAAGCCAACTTGTCACTCTACCATGAGTAATGGATTTATTCATAGGATATTGAATGGCAGAGTGATCAGTGTGAACAAATATAGGGCATCCAGTGATGTAATGACTAAATTTGTTAATGGAGTGTACCATGACAAGGAATTCTTTTTCAGTGACCATATAATTCAATTTGGTTAGGTTTAAATTTTTTCTGACATAATAGATGGCATACGGTTTTTGTTCCTCCTTTTGTCCCAATACAACCCTAATAGTTGTATCTGAGGCGTTATCATGGATTTGAAAAGGTAAGGACTAATTACGACCTCATAGGATGTTAACAATGGATAATTTTCTTTAAGTGTATCAAAATCTAGCTGACATTGATCATTCCAAGAAAAATCTACAACTTTTATTAAAAGATGAAATAGTGTGGAAACTATCTTAGTGAAGTTTTATGTGAATATTCGATAGTATACCGCATAAACTAATAAATTGCAGACATCTTTCTATGTAGCTAAGGTTGTTAGCTTAAGAATAACTTTTATTTTAGCAAGATCCACCCTAATCCTTTTAGAAGAAACATGGTTTCCTAACACAATTCCTTCATTGAGAAGCATCTGACATTGCACATCACTAAGAGTGAGGTTTGTTTCTTTACAATGAAATAATACTTTCTCTAGATTACTCAAGGATTCTTCAAAAGTATCTCCATATACAATGAATTCATCTATGGATATTTAGACACAATCATTGGTCAAATCTAAGAATATCCTGAGGATAGCCCATTGGAAGGTTGTTGGAGCATTACATAATCCAAACGAAAGTACTCGGTATGCATATGTTCCTATTAAGTTATGGTATGTTCTATGCTTATAACAGTTTACTTCTTTTCTTTATTATATTCCACAGGTTAGCAATCAAATGTACATAAAGTAAAGTGCAGATAGAACATTAAAGGATCGACAGAAAACAAGCCAAGACAAGAGACACAAGATGTGGCGGCTAGCCAGGGACAAACCCCACAGTGTGTGGGGAAACCCTTTGATCAAATCTTCTTTTATCTTCAATAATTCAGCAGAGAGAAATAGTACAATAAATCTGATTCATATCAGCAGTAGCAAACCCTAGATTAGTAGCATCAACATTAGCGACTTCATCATCAAACTAGGGCAGACGATATCTCACAAACCGACCATCGGATCGGCTTGATTCCACCACCAAAAGTTGCGGCTTCCAGAGGAGGTTCAGATGAACCTACAGTGCAGTTCAGATGAGGAGATCTTCTAGTCCACGTCGATCAAACTTTAGTTATGCAGTTGCAGCTTCAGTTTCGACAGCTTCTAGCTTCAAACTAGGGCAGTCGATATCTTGCAAACCATCCGTCGGATTGACTTGATTCCACCACCAAAAGTTGTGGCTTTCAGAGGAGGTTCAGATGAACCTACAATACAGTTTAGATGAGGAGATCTTCTGGTCCATGCAGGTCAATCTTTACTTCTTCAGTTTCAGCTTCAGTTTCAGCAGCTTTCAGATTCACATGTGTGAGGGAGAGACCCTTTTCTGTGTAGTAGAGAAGAGACTCTTTTCTGCGTAGTAGAGAGAGAGAGATTTGATGAGATGAGTGAGTCCAAATGAGGAAAATTCCTCCTATATTTATACACGACGTTGGTGTTTGAATAGATGCGATTGTTGGGCTTGTGAGCCTACATGAGTTGTAGGTCAGCTTGATAATAATTCCATAATCAAAATAAATTCATATCTCCATGAATACTTATCGGAATCGGATGATATTTATATCAATCTTACACCTCTCGACGAGAGGAATCTAAAAAAAATATTATCAGCCATGAATAAGATGACCCACATGAATTTTTTCCCTAGTTTCCAATTTTAACACTCCCTTTAAACTAGGGAGAACTTCATCTGCAATCTGTCTATCGGTAGTTACTATTCATCCATCAAATGCACTGCCCTGTACAGCCTAACCCTTGCCCTGCTCACCTCTATTCTTCCTGTTCTACTTTGTCTTGTTCTGCCCTGTATTGATCTGTATGGCTCTGCTCTATTATGCGATGCTCTGCTTTGTTCTGTTCTGCTCTGCTTTTGTCCGAATTATGAAGAACAAGAAATGATCGAGGATGTATCATACTAACTCAAAGTCGGTCTCAGAGTATGTACCACTGGTCCCAAACCAGTCTCAACCAACCCGAAGTCAGCGTCATAGTGAGTACAACTCCACTAGTCCTAGACCAGTATCATCCTCCACTGACTCAAAGTCAGTCTTAGAGTGCGTACCACTGGTCCCAGACCAGTCTCAATCGACCTAAAGTCAGCTTCATAGTAAGTACCACTCCTACCACTAGTCCCAGACTAGTATCGCAGTCTCAGAGAGTGTACCACTAGTCCTAAACCAGTCTCAACCGACCCGAAGTCAATGTCATAGTATGTACCACTCTCACTAGTCCCAGACCAATACTACACTGACACAAAGTCAGTCTTAGAGTATGTACCACTGGTCCCAGACCAGTCTCAACCAACCCAAATTCAGTGTCATAGTATGGTACAACTCCTACCACTGGTCCCATACCAGTATCATTGATCCCAGATCAATGGGGGTCATCCTAGCATTGGGAGTACGGTAGATACAACGATGCATCCATCGATACTACTATGGTCCCTAACTTCATTTCCCTGCTCATTGATTAGATGAGAGGTACTTCCCATGAGTCCCAAACTACATGGGTAGGATGCCTCGACAGGAGAACTTAATCAATCCCGTCCTCACAGGAGAACACATCAATCCTACAACAATCTCCATGGAGAACACATCAATCTAGGTTGCCATGGAGAACACATCAATCCAAGCCTCACAGGAGAACACATCAATCCTACTACAATCGCCATGGAGAACACATCAATCCAGGCCTCACAGGAGAACTAATCATCCTGCTACACAGGAGAGCAAGTCATCCTGTTCCACAAGAGAGCGAATCATCTTGTCCCACAAGAGAGCGAATCATCTTGTTCTAGTGGGCACCACCAGGGGAGGGTGAGTCACCCTGTGGTCGTATGTTGCTCCAGGAAGAACCGAAAGCCCTCAGAGCTCAATGTATGCAACATGCAGGACCCTTGTACAAGGGTTTCTTGACGACTCCAAGTCGTTTGGGAAAATCACAGATTAGATCTTTCCTCGGGGCTTTGACAAGGTGTATCGACCTGTACATCATCTTAATGCGATGGAGCCTCCTTGCTCATCGACTTAAAATATCCCAGATGATGTCTATTTTCTGGAGCAATCGATGAATACAGGATTCCTCAATAATCGAATCCCACCTCTGTTTGTTACAGAGAATCACAGTGGTATGTGTTCAAACAGCTCACTTAAGAGCTTCCCCAACCAGGCAGCTTCATACAAGATCATACTCGTAGATATGTATCCGGTCTCAGTGGTGCTTATGGCAACCGACTTCTGCTTCCTGCCCATCCATTATATTGAAGAAGAATCCAAAGAGAAACAACACTGAAAAGTTCTCCAGTGATCCTCCACACTACCTACCCAATCAACATCAGTATATCCAAGTAGTCTCACATCTCCAGTAGTGTATCTTAACCCATTAGTAATTGTGCCACGAAGATATCTTAGAAGATTCTTGGCATCAATCCAGTGAAGCTCAACCAAATATGAGCTCACAATGCTAACTACAAAACATATGTTCGGATTGAGGTTCACCAAGAACATCAATGCGAATGAGTTTATGAAACTCAGAGGCATTTCCCAAATCTGATTCGACATCACTACCATATAACTTCTAAAAGTTAAGATCCTCGAGGTAGTCACAGGCTTGCAGTCCATCATACCGAATCTTTCCAATATCTTTACCACATATTTTCCTTGAGATAGGAAAATTTCCCTTGGCTTCTGCCACACTTCAAGTCCTTGGTCCTTCATTTCAAATTCAGAAGCCAACTCCCTCTTACATTTGTGAATGAGAGGGTATGCACCTGTTAGAAAGAGGTCATCCACATACAACACCAGTATGAGAGGCTTGTCATCTTCAACCTTAAAGTAAATTTTAGGATCGGCTTCACTCCTAGTGAATCCCAGCTTCATCAAGTAGCTATTGATCCTCTCATACCATGCTCGAGGTGCTTGCTTCAGCCCATAGAGAGCCTTCTTTAACCTGCATACATGAGATTTTCGATCATAAATCTCAAATCCTTTGGGTTGCTCCACATAGACCTCTTCTTTGATCGAACCGTGCAAGAACGTGGTCTTGACATCCATCTGATGTAGGTTCCATCCTTATGAAGATGCAAGGGCTATGATCGAGCAGATGGTCATATATCTGGCAACAGGTGCAAATATCTCATCATAGTTTATACCTTCCTTTTGGGAGAAACCACGAGCAACAAAATGAGCCTTATACTATGTTTTACTTCCATCAGCTACAACTTTATCTTGTAAAGCCATTTTGAAGTAACAATTATCTTGTCCTAGGGTCTGGGAACTACTTCCCAGACATCATTCTCCATAATAGACTCATATTCTTTGGTCATAGCATCCTTCCATACTTGATGCTTGATGACATCTGAGAACGATGAAGGCTCATTTTGTATCATCATGCTCATGATGGTTAGGTATCCGTGATACCTGTTAGGTTTCTTACATTCACGAAAGGTTCCTCAAGGTGCAGCATGTCCTTCAGCATCATCAAGTATCCCCCTAAGCCATGAAGGCCTCTTCTTAGAAGAGGAAGGCTCAGGTGGATAAATAGGATCCATGGGTTCCTCCACATTAGGCATTGTTACATCATCTACCCATAGAGACAGCTTCCACAATTGTATGGTTCTTCCTTTCTGCCACACCATTCTACTCAGGAGTATGTGGTGTAGTAGTCTCCCTCTTAATGCTAGCCTCAGATATGCCTGAGTGAACCAATTGTAATATATCATAGGTCTTGCTTTGGCTTGAGGGGAATGGTCCCCTTTTGAGCTTTCCTTCGACACATCCTTGACATACACCTTCTTTCTCTACTCAGAATTCAGGCAGTCCTCTCACCATTTGTCTTACACTTAGTAGAGCTTGATAATGAAGGGGGGCAAACCTCTGATGCCAAAGTTCGGACTAAAGAGATGTGTCATAAGACATGACACCTAGTGGACTTTCATTGACCTGATATAATGAATCAACATGAAACCCAAGAGTGAAAGCATCTTCAACATTATTTTTCCATATACGTACCTTGCCATCACTGAAGGTTACCTTGTAGCCTTTGTATTCCATTGCCGAGATGGACACCAGGTTCTTTTTGAGGTCAGGTGCATTTAATACATGCTGGAATTTCTATCCTTCTTGAATGGTTGTCCTCTTCCTTGATTCCCAGCTCTCCTCTTACCTTTGCTATTGAATTTGTCATTCCTTTGGTTGCCATCAGAGGGATTTTGATCATCGTCCTGGTGTGAGTCTATTCTATCAGGGCACTCCCTCGCATAGTGACCTGCTTTATCGTAGATGTAACATCGTCCTTTTATTCCATCCTTAGGTCCAGCCTTTCCTTTTGATTTAGTCCATGAGAAGAAAAGGCAGTAGGAGGACCTTTAGGCATGGGCATTTCTTGCTCTTCTACCCTTGTTTCTTCTTGAATGCATCTAGCCATTAATTCCTCGAAACCAATGCGAGAGTCACAAGTGTTTTACACAGTGCTAGGTGGCACAGAGAGGTGTGCAATGGTGCAAGATGCATGGACATGTTGCAGTAGCGCAGATGTCATAGAGGGAGCACTTGTTAGCAGAAGGTAGAGCTTCAGCATCAGAGTATGTTCCTAGCCCAACAGAGTGGTCAGTTGGGAGTGTTTTTTGTTCCAAGTGTTGTTGGAGCAAGTGGACAGGACAAATGTGTTGCATGCAGTACATTCCAGAGTTGCAGGATAGGGGTTGCAGATAATGCATATCTTGTTGAGAGGGAGTGTTGAAAATGCAACAAGATGGTGGAGCTTAGTGGAAAGAAGTCGCCTTCACTAAGTGGGCCCGCAGGCTATTTTTGGCGCAAAGTCTATTTTTAGACTATGTCTATTTTTAGACATATGGATCATGGTCTATGAGTTGCAGGATGCTATTTGTGGATGATTGGCCATGTTGGTAAAAATAGATGGACTTCTATTTTTAGACATATGGGCGGTTTCTATTTTTAGACTGCCAAGCTAAAAATAGAACAGTCGAATATTATTAGCTCATAATAATATTTGGACTATAAACATTATCTTATCCTCTTAGAGCACTTCAGTTTGAGCTACATATGTAGCACATGCAGCTGTCAGAAGGAAATACGCTTTTCTTGTGGGTCAGTTGAGCTATTGCATGCAGGACTTCAGTTAGAACTCATGTGGTTGAGTTTTGGTGGAGTTGATTGAGGAGTTGATGGAGTTGTGTTCAGTTTGACTTGGTTAAACTAGTTGTATTTAGTCTAACTGCAGAATACACTAGTGATGAGTGATGTGAATTAATTGTTAATTAATTCACTAATTATTAACTCATAAAGCAACTAAAGAATACATCAGTTAACTCAGTGCATGGACAGTTCAGTGGAGATAAGTGTTAGAGGTTGAGATTGCTATCAGTTGTGACTATAGTTGTGCATGAGACTTTGCACATGCATGGATTGAGTATTGCCAATGAGGATTGCATGGTTCATCCAAGGAAATACGAGTTTGGATCAGCCATTCATCATTATTCTCTTGCAGGATTGCGCAGTGGAGGCAGGCAAACAGTGGAGGATATTTGAGGCATCAGATCTGAGCTAGTTTGTGTGTAACAGGTGGAGATAGTACTGAGTACTTGTGAGGAGTATTGTACTATGTATTGTTACATGTTCTCAATAATTATAATATACAGATAGTGTGGGGTTTTCAGCTGTATGCTTTCCCCAAGTTACATATTGTGTTAATGTGTGCATGCGATTGATGTTTCATTGTTTTTAATTCTGCAAAATTGATGATCAATGTAGAGGAGGTTATGTATTATGCATGTATTCCACAATAGTGTATAATTGGGATAATATCTGTGAATAAGTGTCATATTATTCAAAATTTCTACATGGTATCAGAGCAGTTGATCATCAGATCTATTATTCAAAAAGTGTTTACTTTTTATTTCTTCAGGTAGAGTCTGTAATTGAGCCAGGTAGCCTCTAGATTCATCCTTCTTTTGGAAGGTGAGATATCTGGTAAAAGCCCATATAGTCAATCTCTGTACGAGAAATTCTTTGTTCTCACGAATTTTAGATCATAAGGGGTTGAGTTTTTGAGTTGGTGGAATTCGAATTTGCAGCAGGTTTTCTTGGTGTCAAAGTTGAAATGTCTTTCTACGGATTGCGATTGGAGTATGTTCTTGAAGGCAGCTCGAACTATATTGCATGGAAAGACAGGATGGAGGTGGTGTTAGATGATAATGGGCTGAAGGAGTTCATAGAAGCTAAGGTCCCAAAGCCTACTGATGTTGCTGAAGTTGTGGTTTGGCAAAAGAAGACAGCAAAGTGTCGAAGGATTCTGTTGGAGGGCGTGAAGGATCACATTGTATCCAGCATGCATGGAAAGGCTTCTCCATACTTGATGTGGAAAGCGTTGACAGATCTATTCCAAAGCAAGAGCGACCAAAGGAAGTTGGCACTCAAGGATAAACTCAGAAACATTAAGTGTGAGAATGGAGACAGTATGCCCAAGTATCTCACGAAGTTCACCCAATACCAGGGTGAGTTGGGAAGTGTGGGGGTAACTGGCGATGATGAGGACTTGGTGAGCTTGGCTCTCCTTGGTCTTCAAAAGAGTTGGCATTCCTATCAGGACTTTGTCAATGGTCAAGAGAAATTGCCAGGATGGGAGAGACTTTGGTCAGATCTTGTGCAAGAGGAGATCAGGCGGAATACCAAGGACGGATCCTCATCAAAGGCATGTGATGAAGAAAATTGCGCTTTGGCTGCCAAAGCAAAGAAGGGGAAGAAGAAGGGTTCTCTTTCCGAATCCAGTTCTTCCAATGATGTGGAGAAGGTTGACAAATCGAAAGTGCGATGCTTTTGTTGTCATGAGGTGGGCCATTATGCTGCAAATTGTCCACGGAGGAAATCCAAGAAAGGATCCGAGGAAGGATCTAAAGGTGAGGCACTTGCTTCAGAGTTTGAGTTGGATTTCACACTCTTCGCATGCATGGTTTCATCCATGGTGGGAAGTGGTTGGTTTCTTCACAGTGGAGCTTCTTTCCACATGACCGGTGATAAGGGTTTGTTCAGTACTTTGGAGGAGAAAGATCTCCAGATACTCATAGCGAAGGGTAATGATGAGAAGTATAGTGTCTCAGGTGTAGGCATGGTTATTTTTTAGAGGGAGCATGGAGCTCGCCTTACCTTGACCGATGTCAAGTATGTACCAGGACTGAAGAGAAACTTGGTGTCGATCACGATGCTGGAAGACAGAGGCTATGATGTAGTCTTCAGTAAGGGAAAGGTTTTTGTTAGACACATCATCACTAGACAGGTGAAGCAGATTGGTTCACCGATCAAGAACCTGTATGCTCTTGAGGTTCAAGATGCATGCAAAGCCTTGAGCAGCGAGGTAACTGATGGAGACTTGGTGGTTGAGAGGGAGGGTATATTACCTTTCAACATGTAGAGCCAGAAGAAGTCTCAGACGATTGTGGAGGAGCCACGATTGGTGCAGCAGCTTCAGGAGGTTGTGGAGCAGCCACAACAAGGGAAGCTGAGAGGAGATCGAGTAAAGACATATACTCATGCAGAGACCTCCAATAGGGGGAAACTTTGAGCCAGGTGGGCTGAGGGATTGCATGCAGCCATACCTCCAGGTAGGAGGTGGGGTGATGTGGATTGATCGTCCCAAGGAGGAGGGGCAGGATCCTTGAGGTACCCAACCTCTTGGATGAGACCTTGCTATGGGAGCCCCAATGTGGAGTAGCAGGAACTGACTGATTGCATAGAGACAAATGTGGATGGAGCAGCAGAGAGAGCGACAATGTAGGGAATCCCAAGACAATGCATAGCTAGCCGGCTGTAGCATGCGAGAGGCACAAGTGTTTTGCACAGTGCTAGGTGGCACAGAGAGGTGTACAATGGTGCGAGATGCATGGACATGTTGCAGTAGCGCAGATGTCAGAGAGGGAGCACTTGTTAGCAGTAGGTAGAGCTTCAGCATCATAGTATGTTCCTAGCCCAACAGAGTGGTCTATTGGGAGTGTTTTTTGTTCCAAGTGTTGTTGGAGCAAGTGGACCGGGCAAATGTGTTGCATGCAGTACATTCCAGAGTTGCAGGATAGGGGTCGCAGATAATCCATATCTTGTTGAGAGGGAGTGTTGAAAATGCAACAAGATGATGGAGCTTAGTGGAAAGAAGTCGCCTTCACTAAGTGGGCCCGCAGGTTATTTTTGGCGCAAAGTCTATTTTTAGACTATGTCTATTTTTAGACATATGGATCATGGTCTATGAGTTGCAGGATGCTATTTGTGGATGATTGGTCATGTTGGTAAAAATAGATGGACTTCTATTTTTAGACATATGGGCGGTTTCTATTTTTAGACTGCCAAGCTAAAAATAGAACAATCGAATATTATTAGCTCATAATAATATTTGGACTATAAACTTTATCTTATCCTCTTGGAGCACTTCAGTTTGAGCTACAGATGTGGCACATCCAGTTGTCAGAAGGAAATACGCTTTTCTTGTGGGTCAGTTGAGCTATTGCATGCAGGACTTCAGTTAGAACTCATGTGGTTGAGTTTTGGTGGAGTTGATTGAGGAGTTGATGGAGTTGTGTTCAGTTTGACTTGGTTAAACTAGTTGTATTTAGTCTAACTGCAGAATACACTAGTGATGAGTGATGTGAATTAATTGTTAATTAATTCACTAATTATTAACTCATAAAGCAACTAAAGAATACATCAGTTAACTCGGTGCATGGACAGTTCAGTGGAGATAAGTGTTAGAGGTTGAGATTGCTATCAGTTGTGACTATAGTTGTGCATGAGATTTTGCACATGCATGGATTGAGTATTGCCAATGAGGATTGCGTGGTTCAGCCAAGGAAATACAAGTTTGGATCAGCCATTCATCATTATTCTCTTGCAGGATTGCGCAGTGGAGGCAGGCAAACAGTGGAGGAGATTTGAGGCATTAGATCTGAGCTAGTTTGTGTGTAACAGGTGGAGATAGTACTGAGTACTTGTGAGGAGTATTGTACTATGTATTGTTACATGTTCTCAATCATTATAATATATAGATAGTGTGGGGTTTTCAGTTGTATGCTTTCCCCGGGTTACACACTGTGTTAATGTGTGCATGCAATTGATGTTTCATTGTTTTTAATTCTGCAAAATTGATGATCAACGTAGAGGAGGTTATGTATTATGCATGTATTCCGCAATAGTGTATAATCGGGATAATCTCTGTGAATAAGTGGCATATTATTCAAAATTTCTACAGAAACCCTTTAATAAAATATTCTTTTATCTTCAATAATTCAGCAGAGAGAAATAGTACAATAAATCTTATTCATATCAGCAGTAGCAAACCCTAGATCAGCAGCATCAGCATTAGCGGCTTCATCATCAAACTAGGGCAGACGATATCTCACAAACTGACCGTCGGATCAGCTTGATTACACCACCAAAAGTTGCGGCTTCCAAAAGAGGTTCAAATGAACCTACAATACAGTTCAGATGAGGAGATATTCTAGTCCACGCAGGTCAAACTTTACTTCTGCAGTTGCAGCTTCAGTTTCGGCAGCTTCCAGCTTCAAACTAGGGCAGTCGATATCTTGCAAACCATCCGTCGAATTGACTTGATTCCACAACCAAAAGTTGTGGCTTTCAGAGGAGGTTCAGATGAACCTATAACACAATTCAGATGAGGAGATCTTCTAGTCCACGCAGGTCAATATTTACTTCTGCAATTGCAACTTCAGTTTCAGCAGCTTCCGGCTTCACATGTGTGAGGGAGAGACCCTTTTCTGTGCAGTAGAGAAGAGACTCTTTTCTGTGCAGTAGAGAGAGAGAGAGATGTGATGAGATGAGTGAGTTCAAATGAGGAAAAATCCTCCTATATTTATACACAATGTTGGTGTTTGAATAGATGCGACTGTTGGGCTTCTGAGCTTACATGAATTGTAGGTCGGCTTGATAATAATTCCATAATCAAAATAAATTCATATATCCATGAATACTTATCAGAATCATATGATCTTTATATCAATCCTACACCTCTCGACGAGAGGAATCTAATAAAAATATTATCAGCCATGAATAAGATGACCCACTGAAGTTTTTCCCTAGTTTCCAATTTTAACAGTTCCCAATGGGAAAGCAAAAGTAGTCTTTTCTTGATCCTCCAAAGTCACTTCAATTTAATTGTAGCCGTCAAATATGTCAAGAAAAAAGAAAAATTTTCTCCCAACTAGGGTATCCAAGACTTGATTGATGAAGGGTAAGGGGAAATAATCTTTCTAGGTGTCCTCAATCAATTCCTGATATTCAACATGGACTCGCCATTTAACATTATTTTTGGGAAAATTGACGAGGGTAGAGACTCACTCACTATCAGAAATAGGATAAATAAAATTTTCATTCAATAATTTATGCAACTCTTCCTTAACAATGTCTTTTAAGGTTGGGCTTATCCTCCTCTGGGGTTTCCTAACTGGTCGGGCATCCTCCTTCATATAAATATGATGAGTACATAAACTAGGAGGAATTCCCTTCATATCGATATAATCCCAAGAAAAAGCATCGTTATTCCTCCAAAGTACATATATAAGTTTATTTTACTATGAGGGTTCTAGATGGGCATTGATATTGAGAGTTTTTTGGGGTGGATTTCAACAACCTTAGTCTAGTTTTTGAAAACCGTACTTCATGGGACTATTATATCTGATTGTTGTATCAACTCAGTAGGTGCGAATATCTGTTGAGACTGTTACCTTAAGACTTGATCATATGGAGAGGAATGGTCATCATGGGGATTTTCTATGAGAGTATAGATCAAATCATCCTTAGTATCTCCTTTAGAAGCAACATCTTGTTCGAGATTCAAGAGAGGTCAAGTAGATTCTTCATCACAATCTCCAACCATAAGGGATTTTAATAGTCTGGTGAAGGTTTGGTAGGAGGGTATAGAGTTATATTTTTCATGGATTTCCCATGTGAAATTGTCATATCCCCTTACTAACACTGACATAAGAATTTTTTGTTGCCAACCAAGGACTCCCTATAATTAGTGGGTAGCCTCCAAGGTTAGCCTTAGGTAGGAGAATCATGAAGTCAGATCGGTATTCCCATGAATCTATATAAAAAATGATATCTTCTATCTAACATCCTAGCTTGATATTAGATTGATCAGCCAACTAGAGGATGGTGGGGGTTGGTCATATGCCAGGTAATCCAAGATTTTCCATGGTCTCTTTAGTCATAACATATATGACTACCTCTTAATCTATTAAAGTATTAGGTATGGTGAGATTATTAATGTTAACAGCCATAATTGTGCTCCCATGAGTCTTCATATTTTGTCATAAACAATTTCCCTAACATTAAATCTGATAATTTTCCTATTACATGAACTGTCCTAGGGTCTTTCTTTTTCTTCCCTTCATTTTTTAGACATAGTTCTCAAACTGCTTTAGCATGTATAGGAACATCTTTTATGGCTTGGAATAGTGGGATTTTTACACATATATTCCTTAGCTCTCCCAAAAATTCAAATTCAGGTTGTACAGGAGGATTTTAAAGACATAACCTTTTCAGGGAAGGAGCAAATTCTACCTCTTTCTTAAAGGAATTCTTAATTATAAGATCTTGAGTTTTAGAGGAAGGCAATTCTATTTCTCAGGAAGTATCCTCATCATGTTGTTCTTGAATAATAGGGGAGTTCTAATTTTGGAGTACTTTCCTTGAACATAGGTTAATTTCTTTATAGTCCATAGTTGAAAGGTTATAAGTTGGAAACAAGGGTAGCTCGATGTTGTAGGTGGGTTGGACTACTTTATTATTCGGATTAGGCATTGGTTGAGCTAGTAATTGAGGTATTTTTTGATTTTGAGGAGGTTGATTTGAAGGTAGTTGGGGTTGTTGTGAATGTGTTTGAGGCATATCTTGTGGTGTCATGTTTCCATAGGGTGGAGGTCCTCTCCAACCTAGGGCCCATCCGTGAGTTTGCATATGAGGGGTCCATTGTAGCCAAGACACAGGAGGGTATCAAGAAAAATTTAGAGTGATATATTGGGAAGGATCATAGGATGTAGGCCCTAATGATTGAGGGGGCCAAAGGTTTCTTTTGAGAAAAAGTGCATCTTTGCTCAGATTCCTCATTGGATTCTTGAAACATGGCCTTAATCCCTGGTAAAGAAGGGCATCTTGAGTTGAGTGTTTTTTCTCAGAAATATTCCATATCTCTAGATTATTAGGTGGGCACTCCCTAAGAGGGTGCTTTTTATGACATTTGGAGCCAAATATTATTAAGGCTAAAAGGGTCTCCCCTTTCTTATTTTTAGCTTGAAGGGTATCTAATTGAGAGCTTAAGGTATTGAGAATGTTAGTTTTAAAAATTCAACTCATTCCCTAGCTATGATTTCGTTACCCCTGCCCCACCAGACCTATTAATCTTGGAAACCACATCCTGAGAGTTTATATTGTATTATGAACTCCCTCTAGAATATTGTTTTCATATATCACAAATAGTGTTGTATGATAAAAAAGAAGCATCTCCTGCACCCATAAGGTTTAATGTCTCAAGGTAGTCTTCATTTATTCCTTTAAGAAAAAGAATACACAAGGTTTCAATATCTATGGTATTTATAGAATTTCTAGTAGAGTCACAAGCCCATGCAATTTACTAAAGAACAGGACAAGAATCTACTTCTACTTTCAACTAGCGGAAGCCAATATGATGAAAAAAATATGAACAAGAAGTAGACAAATCAATGGCACATAACACAATAATTTTTCTTGGGGAAAGCCACAACTCAAAACCTTTCCTATCCGTATTACATTAAATTGGAAATATGAGTGAATATACAAATCTTGTTCTCATAATAATAATTCTGCACAAGTATCCTCAACTCTCTACCTCACAAGCCCGCTATTAGCCAACACTTAGCCAATTTCCACTGCCTGCCAGGCCCCTATTTCCTTGCACAATTCCTAGGATGGATAGCCCATGTTTAAAGGGAATTCATGCTTCCAAAACTGCACAATCCAAACATAGATCCTTCTCTGATTGCATGCATGATATTTACAACTCAGTAAATCATACAACTGATAATACATCTTCCTTGCACTCTAGTGTCAACTGGGTCTTTCTCTAAACTAACATGCATGAGTTTGTCATGAGGGAATCTTCAATTAACTAGAGTAACACTTGTGGATGCACTAGTGCACCAACTGACTGTTCGTCCTCTATTAGTTCTACAAACAATTAGAACTAATTTAATTGACCATAACTCAGTAAACTAAGTTAATCTAATGAAAACTCAATCTAAACACATACTGGACCCCTCAAATTTAGGGAGAACATATACATGACTACAGAAAGACTTCCAACTCGAAATTCCTAAGCTAATTAAACTTAATTATTGATGATGACAATTTTCTTAGTTTTTAATTATCTGGCTCCTTGTATTTCTTGGCTAGATTGGTGTTGTAGCTTTCTTTCTTTTTCTCTACGGTCTTCCAACTTCCTTTATCTTGCATCTCCTTCATCTCTTCTGGTTCTTGGGACATTGGTGTCCTAGCTTCATGATCTATTGTGTTTGTCCTTTTGAAGATAGTCGGAGAAGAAGTTTGGTCTAGGAGATCTGCTTTGCTGTTAAATGAAGATTTATTTTGTGCGGTATTCGAATCCTCATAGCTGTTGATTTGTTGGGCGGGGCTTTCTCCCTGCTTGTCTTGAGAGTTGTTTCTTTCTTGCCTGATTTCTTGTGATTCAGAGTTTTCTCTAGAGTATTCTTCTTTGATGACAGTGTAGTGTTCTTTTTGTGCTCCTTCCCACCATGTAGATCTGTGGTGGTTTTTTCTAGCAGAATTTTTCTAGGAGGATTTTGGGCAATTTTTGGCTAGATGGCCTATCTCAAAGCAAGATCGACATCTGAAGAGGACACTTTCATAATCGAGTTTCTGGTTCCACACATAGTCTTTACTTGTTAGGTTTATTTCAGCTGGGAATCCGGTGCTGAAGTCCATTTCCACACAAATGCGTGCATAGGTGGTTCTGGCATATTCCTCTGTTTCTGGGCACCTACAGTAAACTTTCCCAATTGCATTTCCAATGGCTTTTAGCAAGGAGAGATTCCAAGTTGTTATGAGAATAGAATTTGATTTTTCTCAGTTTAATTCAAGGACAAATTAAACTGGAATTTCTTGTTGCCATTTATCAACACTCCCTCTCAACAAGAAATGGATTATCTGCTACCCCAATCTTGTCTCTGTGAAACTTGAATTTACATCTTGATTATGCCTTTGTCAAAATGTCAACATCTTTCTCCTCCGTGGGAATGTAATCTAACAACATGATCCACCTCAATACACAATCTCTGAGATGATTCTATCATATATCAATGCGTTTGGACCTATCATGAAAAACTGGATTTTCAGAGAGTTTAATACAACTTTGATTATCACATTAAATCACTGTTGGATCCATATGCTAACCAAACAAACCAACCAGGGTTTTCCTCATCCATATGGCCTCACATGCTATCTGACTTGAAGCCATGTACTATGCCTCTTCCGAACTAAGTGCAACTAATCTTTGTTTCGTCCTGTACAAAGAAACTACCGCTAACCCAATACTGAAAATCCATCCTTATGTGATTTTCCAGTCGAATGGAATCCCCGCGCAATTTGCATTTGTGAAGCCTTGAAGCTTCACTCCCTCTATCCACCTGTACCATAATCCATACTAAGAAGTTCCCCTAAGGTGTCTCAATACATGCTTTGCCACCTTACGATACATCTTGGTAGGCCTAATCATCACTTGACTCAACTAGTTAACTACATAGCATAAATCCAATAGTGCGTTCACCAAGTACATGAGTGAACCCACAAGTTGCCTGTAAATAGTATCTTCCACTACCTCTCTCGAAGAAGCATCGTCCTTCCTCTAGTTACCAGATAGAGGAGTCTCCATAGGCTTGTAGCTCTCCATGTGGAACCTCTTGATTATCTTGTTGTCATACTTTCCTTGAGACACAAACAACTCCCCATCACCCTGCCATACTTCCATGCCTAAAAATTAATGCATGAGCCTCAAGTCCTTCATCTCAAACTCTATTGCAAGTTCCTCCTTGCAATATTCGATCAAATGATCATCACTGTCAGTATGATATCATCAACATAAAGTAAAATGATCAACAGTTTACCTTCCACCACTATGTGGTACTGATCAACAATCTCCCCCTTTGGCATTGATGGAAACACAAGTACACTCCCCTTGCGATCATGACACCTCTTCCTATTGCCTTCTCTCCCTATTTTTCATCAATGGAAAATGGTAACTCCCCCTAACAAATTGTCATCCTGCAAACCTATGCACACCTCCACTCCCCCTTTCTACTTAGTTAGATAAGAGAAAGAGTCTAATGAAAACTTGGGATAATCCCAAGATTTTGGCGAAGATACTCAAATGATTCACGAGGTATTGGTTTGGTAAAGATGTTAGAAATTTGTTCCTTTTTGCCAACATATTCAAGCTTGATATTCTTTTTGTTGACCTGCTCTCTAACGAAATGATATTTGATCGGAATGTGCTTTGTTTTGGAATGCATCACAGGCTTCTTGGAGATACTGATGGCACTGGTGTTACCGCAGAAGATGGGAATAGGCTCATCAAACTTGACTTGAATATCTTGCAAAGTTTCCTTCATCTAGAGAACTTGAGTACAACAAGTTGATGCCATGATATATTATGCTTCTGTTGTGGATAACGAGATTGAAGACTACTTTTTACTTAACCATGAAACAAGGAAACCACCTAGATAGAATGTTGCTCCATTGGTACTCTTTCGATCATCAACACTTCCTACCTAATCTTCATTTGTATAAGCTTGGATAGATAGATCATTTCCTTTGGGATACCATAAAACATATTCTGTTGTGCTCTTAAGATATCGAAGAATTCTTTTGATGACAATAATATGAGATTATTTTGGTTCTTCTTGGAAACTTGCTACTTATCCAACTGCCTGCATTACATCTGGCCGAGAATCTATCACATATAGAAGACTGCCAATCATAGATTTATACAGCCTCTGGTCTACATCCTTTGACGAATTTTCTAAAATTAACTTTCAACATGTTACCATGCGATAAGGACGGGCTTGCAATCTTCCATCTTTAATTTCTTGAGGATTTCCTTGATGTAATTGGTTTGATATATAAATATTCCTTTATCTTGCTAAGATATTTGAAGTCCTAAAAAGTATGTCAGCTCACTCACTTTGCATCTTTGTGGCAAAGTTTTTACTTAATATTTCATCATTGCTTCAAAAGATAATATCATCCACATATGCCTCGATTATATCGTCCACTTTAACATACATATTGTTATTAACGCTTCCTTTCTTGAATCCTTGTTGATGTAGATATCCATAAAGACGAGCATACCAATCTCTAGGAGCTTGTTTGAGACCATATAGTGCCTTCTTTAATCTGCAGATGTAGTCTTCCTTGTCAGAGAGCATAAAATGTTCGGGTTGTTAAATGTAAACTTCTTCTTCCAACTCACCATTTAGAAAGGTTGACTTAACATCCATTTGGTACACCTTGATTTTTCTCAAACATGCATAAGCGAGAAACATCTTGATAGCTTCCATTCTGGAAACGAGAGAAAATGTTTCTTCAAAATCAATTCCTTCTACTTGTGCATATCCTTTGCAGACTAATCTTTCCCTATTCCTGGTAACTGATCCATCCTCATTCAATTTGTTTCTGAAGATCCATTTAGTTCCAATAACATTCTTATCCTTTGGTCATGGAACCAATTCCCAAGTGTCATTCTTTTCAATTTGATCCAGTTCTTCATTCGTAGCTGCTACCTAGTGTTCATCTTCATTAGGTTCCTCAAAAGTTGCTAGCCTCAAAAGTTGCTAAAAGAGCAAGATGGGCTTGCTGAGATGAACGAAGCTGTCGACTTCTTCTGGTTCTAATTCCTTCATTTATGTTGCCGATGATTTGATTTGACGAATGATTCTTTTGACACCATTCTTTTAAAACTTTTGGAGAAGTTTCTTGTACATCCTACTGATCATTTTTTATTTCCTCTTGGTTGACAATTGTTTCCTTATTTGATTAGTCTTGTTCTGGAGCTTCTTCTTCATCCTTCACAGATTCTACCTCAAGCCCCTTAGAGACAATCTCATTGTTATCCTTTAAAACACAGTCTTCATCAAAAGTAACATTTATGCTTTCAACTATTTGTTTTCACCTTAGATTGTAGCATCTATAAGCCTTTCTTTTGTGTGAATAACCAACGAAAATACCTTTGTCAACAAAGGAATTGAACTTGCCCACATTTCTTGTACGGTTTTGTTTTTTCTTTCAGCAACTCCATTCTTTTGTGGTGTTGTGGTTGTTGAGAATTTCCTTTTTATTCCATTTTCATCACAATATTGTTGAAATGCTTTGGATTTGAATTCTCCACCATCATCTAATCTCAGACATTTGATCTTCAAATCAGTTTCTTTTTTACCAATTCCTTGTAGATTTTGAAACATTTGAATGCATCATATTTTTTCTTTAAGAAACTAACTGATGTCATTCTGGTGTAATCATCTATCATTAGCATAAAGTATAATTCATTGTCTAAACCATTTTTTCTCATAGAACCACATAGATCAGTATGTATTAATTCCATTGGACATGACGCAAAGTGTTTCTTTGTCTTGAACTCAAATTTTGTTTGTTTGTTGTACTGACAAGGTTCACATATCGTATTGGTAATTTTTGAAATTTTAGGTATTTAGCTCACTGCTTCCTTTTCCCTGATCCTAACCAAATTGTCGAAATTTATATGTCCCATCCATTTGTGCCATAACAAACTTTCATCTTCTTTTGCCAAAAATCACCCTTTAGGTGTTTCATCCAAAATGTATATGTCATTTAAAGCTCTGCTTATTGTAGCCAAAAATTTTCCAAATTTTCCTTTCCTGATTTCACATTTCTTAGAGTTGAATAACATCATGTCTCTTTGATCGCACATATGTCCAACATTGAGCAGATTGTGATTCATATTTTCAACCAACAACACATCCTTCACTAATGCATCCTTTCTTCGAAGTATGATCGTACCTTCTCCTGTGACGTTTGAAGACCTGTCATTTACTCCATCCTTCTTTCCTTCAAGGATATGAACTTATTTTTATCTCTAGTCATATGCATCGAGCAACCACTGTCAACATACCAAACGTTTCTATTTCTTTGAGCCTTGAGAGCAATAACACATTTTTTAGTCTTCTTTTCCCATACTTGTTCATTCGGATTTTGCAACCTTTTAAGAGCTTCAAAGTCTGCAAATTTTAGCCAGATGTCCAAAATTGTTACATTTGTAACATTCTACATCATCTCTCAAATGATCAAATCTGTTGATATTCTGTTGAGTTCTAGAATATCCATTTCTGAATGATCTCCTGGAAATATATTCATTCCAAACATACATGTGACATTCTATAGCTCTATGTCCAAACCTTACAAATGAATAACAATCACCATGAAATATAGTTTGATACCTAGGAGGAAATCTTCTTCGAGGAATTGTTTTCCACAGTTCTTCCTATGAGTTTTGATCTCTTGATTTAGCTGAGAGATCTACCTTCTTGCTAGATTTTGCATATCCATATTCTTTTGTTGTCATAGAAGGACTTGAATCCTTTTCGGATTTTTATTTGTAACTAAGACCACTCATGTCACTACATGATTGATGATTGTTGA
This sequence comes from Pinus tabuliformis, assembly GCA_031772625.1. Classification (NCBI taxonomy): domain Eukaryota; kingdom Viridiplantae; phylum Streptophyta; class Pinopsida; order Pinales; family Pinaceae; genus Pinus; species Pinus tabuliformis. Next base: position 1,435,393,312 of record CM062818.1, on the reverse strand, counting down.
TGAGTTCTTCCAATGCCTTTGAGTTGTTGGTGGAGTTTTGAGGAGTTTTTCCATTTTTTACCTCCTTTCGTAGAGAGTTTTTTTTCCCGTGGAAAAAGTCGTAATTTTATTCATATGAAAAAATTACATTTTGTAGATGCTTGAAGCATATGTAGATGGGTTGTTCCTATAATGAAAGGAAACAAAAGATTACAAAAAAAAAGAGAAAAAATAAATTCCAGCTAGCCTATACTTTTCTGCCCTTCTTCTTCTCCACTCTTCGCCAACCTCCAGAGTTGGGAGTGGGTGCAATAATGGCTAGATGGTTTTCCATTGTATTCATTGGATGTTCTTTGTCAGATTCCGATCCTTCAAAACCATGAGTTCGTTTGATGCCACTTACTTCTAGTTGAGGTTCTTGTTGTTGTTTCGTGTTGTATGGCCCCAACTGAGTATCTGGGGCATTCTCTTCCTATGTATATTTTTGTCCCATTTGTGTGTTAGGTTCTGATTGGTTCCTTGTAGGTTCTGTCTTCATATCCTCTTCTTCCAGCGGGTCGGTATGCTACCACCCTTTGGGATTTTTTTGTTGTTTCTTATTCCCTTTGGGGTCCTTCCTGGCCAGTGGGCAGGCATATTGGAGATGCCCTGTTTGCATGCATCCACGACATCTAAATGTTGTATTCTTATAGTCCAGCGGTTGTGTCCACAGAGAATTATTGAAGTTCAATGTGATGTGATCAGGTAGCCCCTGACTCAGGTCCACTTCTACACATATTCTGGCAAATGTGAAAATTCCCCTAATAGCTCTGTCTTCATCCATTTTTAGGAATTTCCCCAAGGAATTCCCAATGGCTATTAAAACTTTGTGATGCCAAAAATGTAGAGGGAGGTTATGTAGCCTAACCCAAACAGGCATTGTTGAGACTTTCATAGTATTGGCATCAAAATCAGGAAACCAAGGGGTGGTGAAGAGGCTAGCATTGCCCCAAAACCAAGGCCCCTGATTGATAATACTATCTCGTTCTTGTTCTGTGTTGAATCTAACTATAAAAAACCCTTTTGGGCATAGGTAAATTTCACAGTTAGATGACCATGTGGAGAAGATCCATTGATGCAGAGCATCAGATTTTGGCCAGAAACCATTAAATCTACAGATAACAACATTTTTGGATAGATCTATGTGTAGAGCAGTTACCTCCGGCAAAGATACTTGAAGCATTGGAGATTCCGGTTTTTGTTCCACAATATAGGGGCCTGGTAGTTCTGATGTTGGTGCTGGTTTGTTTTGCATTTTTTCCTTTCCTTTGACTGCATCACGAAAGGAACCTGTATTTTTTGAGCTGGCTCCATTGCATCCGCCGCGTAGTCTCAGATTAAGAATGATAGTTGAATCTTTGATTATACCATAGTGCTGAAGTGTATGGTTATCCTGCAGACTATGTCCTGTATATATCAGATTTTGGTATTTTGTTGGGGTTCCAAGTTGAATCTGTATTTCCTTCTTTAACTCTTGTATACTCATCCCCTTGCTGAGCCGCATGTAGTAATGTCTGCCCCCTATCAATTTGATGAAGATTTGTATCAGATCTTCGTCCATACAGAGTGGAATGACCTTATTGAGGCCCCGATCTGTTGGATCGGGCTTTTTCTCTGTAAACCCAAATTCATCATTGAGTTTTGTGTTCTATCTATGCCATGGTTTCTCTGGATCTGGCTTGTAGGGATCGTCTTTCATAGACCCAGCGCTATGTCAAGAATACCTGCTTTCAGCAAGGAAGTCCGATCCTCCGGGATCATGGCCACTTTGGTTGGGTCCGCTGTAGCTCTCAGCTTCCATTAGTTGTCACAGAACCTCGCCTACCCAGGTGAATAAGGGCACGCATCAGGCTACGTGGCCCATATCCACTCTCACACAGTTCGATCCGGCCATACGGCCTCACCTTTGGCTTTAAACTTATGGGCGGCAGATCAATAGCTAGGGTATAGCTCTGGTTGAGCTCTAGTTTGCAATGCGTCAGCGACACAGTTCGTTGTTCCTAAAACCCTAGCCATCTCCCAACCACGGTGTTTCGTAGAGAGGTTATTTTAGCTTCCAATGCCTTTATTTCCTTGTTTCTTTCCCTTAATTATTTCCTGAGTGATTCTTCAATTCATTTGTATTCTTCAACCTTGATTTTAATATTTAGGACATGTTCCCTCTCTATCTTTAATTCATCTTCAAGAGTATTGATGTGCTTCTTCTCGGACTTGAGATTTTTGATAACCCTGATCACTTCATTTTTAAATTCAACCTCAATCATCTCTTCTTCTTCGTCTCCTTCTTCATTAGATGCCTCTTGCTTATTGTGCTTGGCCATAAACAAAACTCTTCCGTTGATTTCTTCTTCGTTATCATTGCCTTAATCGGATGAGGAGCTATGTTCTTTGGAGAAAAAACCTTTCTTAAACCATTTCTTCTTTCCTTGCTTGTTGAACTTCCTAGGGCCTTTCTTTCCTTTCATAATAACCTCATTTTTGTGAGGACACTTGGCTGCAAAATGCCCAACCTCACCACAATCAAAACATATCAATGGAAGTTTACCTTTGAATTTTCCTGTACCTGTTCTCATCTTTCGTGTGAAGTAGGAAAATTCTTTATCTGAAAATTATTCTTCATCTTCTTCCTTTTCTTCATCTTTACAGTTGCAAGTTTTTTCTTTTTGAGTTTGCTTGTCCTTACCAGTCTTCTTGGATGTGACAAATGTTTTTTTGTAAGTGGGATGTGCCACCCTCTTCTTCAATTCTCATTTCATATGCCATAAGAATTGCATGCAATTCGTTTATGCTGAGATTGGTCAGATTCGATCTATCTTCCAAGACAGATGCCTTTGGGTTGAATCTTGCTGGTAAGGTTTTGAGGATCTTTCGGAAAACAATTTTCGTGTCGACAAGTTCTTCTAAAACTTCCAAAGTATTTGTTGTTTCAAAAACAAGCTTAAAGTATGCAGCAATATTTTCATCTTCCTTCATTTTGAGTTGCTCAAAATTTTCCCTATAAATTTGTGTAGAAATTTCTCTATAGATTAGCTAGCTTTGATACCATGTAGAAATTCTGCAAATTCTCTACAAATATTGCTCTAAGACCTCTTTATAAAATCTGATTGTAGATTAACCCGATAATGCAATATACCAAAGAAAAATACAATAATCTACTTCTACTATCAATTTGCGGAAGCTTAAAGATTGAGCAAGATCGAGCTAAACACGTAACCAAAAGAAGAAGAATCAATGCACATGAAGCATATAAAATACTCAGGGGAAAGCCTCAGCTAAAAACCCCACTATCTGTATTATCATACAAGGTGGAAATACATAGAGATTATACAAAGCCTTAGCTCTCAGTACAATCCTCACAGATGCTCACAAGCAATCCAAGCTTCTCACAAGCCTTCTCCTCTGCCCTCTAAGCTCCTATTTTCTTGTGCAGTTACCTCTAGGATGATCTCCTTCACCCACTGTAACACTGCTCTAACACACTGTCAGAACTCCACAACCCTCGAGGAACCTTACCTTGACTGCATGCATGAGTTTCCTTTATAGGAAAACACATGCAACTAATAGTACATTGTCCTTGACATTTAGCTCAACTGGGTCTTTCTCAGAATAGACATGCATGTGTTTCTGATGAGGGAATCTTCAGTTATCTGGAGTACACTGGTTGAGTGCATGCATGCATGAACTGAATGATAACTCACAATTAGTTCCTCAAATTGTTTGGAACTAATTTAACTGGACTTAACTAAGTAAACTGAGCTAACTAATTACAACTCAAATATAACTCAATCTTATCTCCTTAATTAAGGGATAATCTCCTTAATTTAAGGGATAATTATTGCATGACTGCAGAAATACTTCTAACTTGAATTTCTCCAACTAATTAATCCATAATGAATTAATTAATTAATTCCAAGCAGCTGGTGAGACTAAATTCGAATTTTAATTCAAGGACAAATTAAAATTGGAATATTCTGGATTCTATTTTTATCATTTCTTGTTACTATTTTCAACACTCCCTCTCGACAAGAAAGGAATTCAACATGATCCGGATCCTGAACCTTTGGAATTTTCTGCATGCAACACTTCTCTAGCTTTGTTGCTCCAGCAACTCCAGAAACAAAAAAACATCCAACCTGAATCAGTATGATGCATCTGTCATCAAAGTCTCTGACTGTTATTGCCTCTGTCAACTGAAAACTTTGCGCTTCTATTGAATCAACCTTTCTGCATTGTTATCAATCCTTCTCTGCGCTCTTCATTATCTAACTACTCTAGCCTCTGTCACTTTGATCTCTGACTGCATCAATCCCACTAATTCCTCCCTCTACTATGTACTTTGGGCTCCTGTAGCAAGGTATGATCCATGAGATAAACCTCTTAATGGACTCTACCAAATTTCATCCTTCTCAAGACTATCACTTCACATCACCCCACCTCACACCTGGAGGTATGGTTGCATGTGATCCCTCTGCCCACTTCTCCAATTGTGGCTCCTCCACAATTGTCTGAGACTTCTTCTGGGACTGCATGTTGAGAGGTAATATACTCTCCCTCTCAACCACCAAGTCTCTAACATTTGCCTTGCTCCTCAAGTCTTTGCATGCATCTTGAACCTCAAGAGCATACAGGTTCTTGACTCGTGAACCGATCTATTTCACCTGTGTCGTGGTGATGTGTCTAAGGAAAACCTTTCCCTTACTAAAGACAACATCATAGCCTTTGTCCTCCAACATCACGACCGATACCAAGTTCTTCTTCAGTCCAAGAACATACTTCACATCTGTGAAGGTGATAGGAGCTCTATGCTCCCTCTCAAAAGCAACCGTGCCCACTCCTGAAACACTAAACCTTTCGTCGTCACCTATCTCTATGCACATCTTGAGGTCTTTCTTCTCCAAGGCATTGAATAAACTTTTATCGCTGGTCATGTGGAATGAGGCTCCACTATCAAGATACCAGCCACAACCCATCATTGATGATACCATGCATGCGATGAGAGTAAATTCCATTTCAAACTGAGAGGCTAATGTCTCACCTTCTGATCCTTCCAAGGATCCCTTCTTGGACTTCTTTGATGGGTAACTAGTCGCATAATGTCCCATATCATGACAATTAAAGCATCTCACTTTAGACTTGTCACCCTTCTTCCCTCGATGAGAAGAATTCAATTTGGAATGGGAATCCTTCCCCTTCCCTTTCCTTGCCTTACTCGCTAAGGCCATATTTTCTTCATCATCATCCTTGGATGAAGAACCATCTCATGTGCTCCTCCTGATCTCCTCCTGCATGAGATCTGACCACAGTCATTCCTAATCCAGCAATTTCTCCCTTCCATTCACAGAGTCCTAGTAGCTATTCCAGCTCTTTGGAAGCCCAAGGAGAGCGAGGCTCACCATATCATCATCGGCAGTAGTTATTCCCACACTTCCAAGCTCATCTCTGCAAGTGGTGAGCTTGTTCAGATATGTGGAAATAGTATCGTCGTTCTCCATCTTGATTCTTCGAAGCTTATCCTTGAGCGCCAATTTCCTCTGGTCGCTACTGTTCTAGTAGAGGTCCTTCAATGTCTTCCACATTGAATATGGAGTATCCTTCCCATGGAGACTCAAGACAATATGGTCTCGAACTCCCTCAAGGATGATCTATCTCACCCTTGCCACACACTTATTCCACTCAGCCAACTCTTGTGCATTAGTTGAACCTGGCTTTGGGATTTCTTGATCAATGAAATCCTTCAATCCATTGTCTTCTAATACAGCTTCCATGCGATCTTTCCATGTTATGTAATTTGAGCTACCTTCCAAGGCATACTCGAGTCTTAAGGCATAGAACGCCATTGGCCAACCTTGAAGTATGATAAGAATTCAATTTGCACCTGCAACCTCGAACTTCAAACTTCGAATTCTCTTCTCCGTATATTGTTCATAGCTCCGATAAACTTTGCTCTGATAAACTTGGCTCTGATACCATGTAGAAATTTCTCTATAGATCAGCTAGCTCTGATACCATGTAAAAATTATGCAAACTCTCTACAAATCTTGCTTTGAGACCTCTGTAGAAAATCTGACTGTAGATTAACCCGATAAAGCAATATACCAAAGAAAAATACAATAATCTACCTCTACTATCAATTTGTGGAAGCCTAAAGATTGATCAAGATCAAGCTGAACACGTATAACTAGAAGAAGAAGAATCAATTCACATGAAACACAGAAGGGGAAAGCCTCAGTTAAAAACCCCACTATCTGTATTATCATACAAGGTGGAAATACATAGATATTATATAAAGCCTTAGCTCTCACAGCTAGCCAACTCTTAGTATAATCCTCACAGATGCTCACAGGCAATCTAGGCTTCTCATAAGCCTTCTCCTCTACCCTCCAAGCTCCTATTTCCTTACGCAGTTACCTCTAGGATGATCTCCTTCACCCAGTGTAACACTGCTCTAACACACTGTTAGAACTACGCAAGCCTCAAGGAACCTTACCTTGACTGCATGCATGAGTTTCCTTTATAGGAAAACACATGCAACTAATAGTATATTGTCCTTGACATTTAGTTCAATTGGGTCTTTCTCAGAATATACATGCATGAGTTTATGATGAGGGAATCTTCAGTTATCTGGAGTACACTGGTTGAGTGCATGCATGCATGAACTGACTGATAACTCACAATTATTTCCTCAAACTGTTTGGAACTAATTTAACTGGACTTAACTCAATAAATAGAGCTAACTAATTACAACTAAAATATAACTCAATCTTATCTCCTTAATTAATGGATAATCTCCTTAATTTAATGGATAATTGTTGCATGACTGCAGAAAGACTTACTTGAATTTCTCCAACTAATTAATCCATAATGAATTAATTAATTAATTCCAAGCAGCTGGTGAGACTAAATTAAAATTTTAATTCGCAATTTTAATTGAAGGACAAATTAAAATTGGAATATTCTGGATTCTATTTTTATCATTTCTTGTTGTTATTTTCAACAATCTGAAACTTTGCTTCTTTCACCTTTGAGTCACCTGCATATATATTTTCAAGCTTTCCCCATACCTCTTTAACAATTTTGCAACTCAATATCTTAAGAGAAATAGATTTGATAAGCCCACTGATAATAATATCTTTAGCCTTTGCATCATATACCATATGATTCTTACCTTTTTCATCCTAGTTTGGTGTGATGCCTTTGTCAATGATTTCCCATACTTCGTATCCTTGCACCATCAAATGAACCTGCATTCTTCCACTCCATAGTGCATAGTTATTTCCATTGAAAAAAGGAACTCTATTCTTAGTATACTCCATAATCTCCTTCCAGTTGTTAGACTGTTATTGAAGGAACCAAGCTCTGATTCCAATTGTTGGAAATACTAGGGGGTGAATCAGTATTTCTTAGCAATTAACACTTTTAAATATTTTCAGAGCATTATTTAATCTTCAATTATTATTAATGTTTATCTAGTAACAACAGTAAACAATAAAACATAATAGGCACAAGAATTTTAGGTGGAAAACCCCCTCCGGGTCAAAAACCACTGAATGCTTTTCTAATAAATTTTTTTAATCTTCAACCCCAACTAAAATGAAAGTTACAACTTCCTAGAATTTTAGAAAAGCATTATTCTCCAGCTCCCACTGGAAGGACGCCCCAACACCCTGGTTTCTTTAATAGTCAACCGAATGGATGCCCCAACATCTTAGACCAGCCTACCACCCTGAAGTGTTCACAGACTCCACCCTGTAGATGAATTCATGCACCTCCATGTCACCTTATAATGACCAAAAATAAGACAAGAGTGTGGACTCCCGTACCAGGGCCAATGATCCATGACACAATATGATTTACAATGATTTTCTTGTACTTTACCGAACACCCAATCACACTATGACCTACAACCCAACCATGACATCATCCCCACAGTGACTCCTATACCTCCCAACAATGCCTCTTCAACTCTAGGTAGATTGACTCTTTTACAATAAATAATCTTTCAATGATGACTCTTTTACAACACTAACTTTTTGACAAGACCTAACACTTTATTTGACATTGCTTCTTGGATTACTTGTGGTTGCTGAGGTATTGTTGTGATTGCTTCAAGTAATTGTACTTTGGCATTGCATGTCCTTTTGGTATGTCTTTGAGTTGTTCTAAAGTGTCATCCTTCTTGCACATGCATTAACAAGCAAGACCCAAACAAATACAAAACAATATATGTACGATGTCCTACAAAAACATATGTCAGAGATGATACTCAAAATTCAAATGCAAACACTAATCATACATACCTTACTATAGCATACTTACCCTTGAATGTTGATGTGTGGTCCTTACTGTAGTGATCCTTGAATGCATACTTTTTCTTGCCTTCTAGGATCTTGATATTGAATCTATTTTATCTATGTAATTTTGGATCTCCAAGATCTGAAATTCCTGTGGTATCCCTATGAGTCCTCTCTCTAACCCCACATGTCTGATCGATATTGAATTATTCAAGAAATATTTATGCCCAATCTCCCACGATGACCTGATTATAGACTTGTTCAGTAGAGCGAACTTGTAGGAAGTGTCATGTGTCACTAATTTGACCTTCGGTCATGAAAACGATACCCAAAAAACTAAAGTCCATCTTATTTTTGTAACTATTTACTAAATTTGAATCCAATGCTCAAAGAGAAAGTTATGACGCTTTTTCCTGAGGTCTCCTATTTGGTATGGAATTCAGGAGCCTAAAAAAACCCTAACTTCCTCAGATCATATCTCCGAAAATATATAGAACCAAGATATGAAATTCGGTCAAGAGTTTCATCAAGATTTCGGCTCAAATGGGTTATAATTTCATCTTCTGAAGCTTCATATAATAAATTTTATAGCGAAAATTCCAGAATGTCATGTTTGAAGTAGAGAAATCCTAGAATCCAAGGCTCTAAACTTGCTTCAAAACAAACCTTCAAACTTGATCATAATTTTGTGCCCTAACCAAACCTAAATGAAACCTTAAAATCCCTGCAACAGATCCTGAATTAGAAGTTCATGAGGGCTGAAAATTTACATAGGTCTTCTCACAATATAGTTCGTTGAAAAGTGCTTGCTAGAGGAGGATATGAGGGTCGCTATTTATAGAAATGTCTTGAGTTGAGAGGGTCCTCAACAAGTGAACATTGTGGGGATTTTAAGAGCATAAAACATTATTAATTATTGACTATTCAATGACTACAACCAATGATGATTTCCATGCCACAACCCCATGGGGTTTTAGCCCACTAACTAGGGTCACTAACTTCAAATATGAATAACTCTCAAACTGTGAAGAAATACGTGTCTTCCCATATATCAACGGAAACATCTCAATGAGTAGAATCCATATAGAATATCCTTGACTCAGAATAGGATTAGTTGTCAAGTAAAAATTCCCATGCAAGATCCGGGTAACCCCTGTTGCTACTTGGATTGTCATCAATGACAACCACTGATCAAAATCAACCAAAATTTAGAGTGATGTATTTGGAAGGATCAGAGGATGTAGGCCCAAATGATTGAGGGGGCCAAGGTTTCTTTTGAGCCACAAAGCATATTTTCTTAGTTTCCTCATTGGCTTTTTGAAACATGGCCTTAAGCCCTAATAAAGAAGGACATTCTTGAGTTAAGATTTTTTGCTCAGAAATATTCCATATCTCTAGATTATTTAATGGGCAGTCCCTAAGAGGGTGATTTTTATGACATTTGGAGCCAAATATTTCTAAGTCTAAAAGGGCCTCCCCCTTCTTATTTTTAGCTTGAAAGGTATCTAATTGAGAGCTTAGGGTATTGGGAATGTCAGTTTTAAAATTTTCCATTACCTAGCTCTGCTTTAGTTACCCCTACCCCACCAGACCTATTAATCTTGGAAACCACATCTTGAGAGTTTATATTGTATTTTGAACTCCCTCTACAATATTGTTTGCACATATCATAAATATCATTATAAGATAATAAATAAGCATCTCTTGCACCCATAAGGTTTAATGTCTCAAGGCAGTCTTAATTTATTCCTTTAAGAAAAATAATACGCGAGCTTTCAGGATCTATGGAATTTGTAGAATTTATGATAGATTCACAAGCTAATGTAATTTACTAAAGCACATGACAAGAATCTACTTCTACTTTCAACCAACGAAATCCAATAGATCGATGAAAACAATATGAACAAGAAGAAGAAAAATCAATTGCACATAACACAACAATTTTTCCTGGGGAAAGCCACAACTCAAAACCCCGCCTATCTGCATTGCATTAAATCACAAATATGAGTGAAGCTATAAAGTTTGTTCTCACCAGAACAATTCTGCACAAGTATGCTCAACTCTCTACCTCACAAGCCCACTATTAGCCAACACTTAGTTAATTTCCACTTCCTGCCAAGCCCCTATTTCCTTGTGCAATTAGTAGGGTGAATAGCTCGTATTTAAAGGGAATTCATGCTTCCAAAACCAAGCAATCCAAACATAGGTCCTTCTCTGATTGCATGCATGATATTTACAACTCAGTAAATCATACAACTGATAGTACATTGTCCCTACACTCTAGTCTCAACTAGATCTTTCTCTGAACTAACATGCATGAGCTTCTCATGAGGGAATCTTCAGTTAACTGGAGTAACACTTAAGGATGCACCAATGCACCAATTGATAGTTAGTCCTCTATTAGTTCCACAAACAGTTAGAACTAATTTAACTGACCATAACTCAGTAAATTGAGTTAATCTAATGACAACTCAATTTAAACTCATATTTGACCCCTCAAATTTAGGGATACCATATACATGACTACAGAAAGACTTCCAACTCAGAATTCCTAAGCTAATTAAGTTAATTAAACTCAATTAACTATTGACAAGGTGCTATGAGAATACAATTCGATTTTAATTCTCAGTTTAATTCAAGGACAAAATAAACTGGAATTTCTTGTTTCCATTTCTTAAAACTCCCTCTCAACAAGAAAGGGATTATCTTCTACCCCGATCATGTCTCTATGAAACTCAAATTTACATCTTGATAATGCCTTTGTCAAAATGTTAGCATCTTGCTCCTTCGTGGGAATGTAATCTAACAACATGATCTGCCTCAATACATAATCATTGAGATGATGATATTAGATATCATTGTGATTGAACCTATCATGAAAAACTGGATTTGCAGAGAGTTTGATACAACTTTGATTATCGCAGTAAATCACTCTCAGATCCATCTGCTGACCAAACATACCTACCAAGATTTTCCTCATCCATATGGCCTAACATGTTGCCTGACTTGCAGCCATGTACTCTGCCTCTGCTGAACTGAGTGCAACCAATCTTTGTTTCCTATTGTACCAAGAAACTATCGCCGACCCAATACTAAAATCTTTCCTGATCTGATTTTTCAGTCGGAAGGACTCCCCACCCAATCTGCATCCACGAAGCTTGAAGCTTCACTCCCTCTATCCGTATGTACAATAATCCATACTAAGAAGTGCCCCTGAGGTATCTCAATACATGCTTTTCCACCTTCCAATACAACTTGGTAGGCCTAACCATCGCTTGACTCAGTTGGTTAAAAACATAGCATAAATCTAGTCATGTGTTCACCAAGTACATGAGTGAACCCACAAGCTTCCTATAAACAATAGCTTCCACTACCTCTCCCAAAGTAGCATCCTCCTTCCTCCAGCTACCAACTATAGGAGTCTTCATAGGCTTGTAGCTATCCATGTGGAGCCTCCTGAGTATCTCATTGGCATACTTGCCTTGAGACACAAAGAGATCCCCATCACCTTGTCATACTTCCTTGCCTAGAAAGTAATGCATGAGCCTCAAGTCCTTCATCTCAGACTCTCTTGCAAGGTCCTCCTTGCAATATTTGATCAACTCATCATCACCTGTCAGTATGAGATCATCAACATAAAGTACAATGATCAACAACTTATCTTCCACCAGTATGTGTTACAGGTTCGCATCCACCTCACTCTTCATGAAGCCCAACCCAGTGAAGTAGTTGTCTATCCTAGTGTACCAAGCACGAGGTTCTTGCTAATCAGCCCATACAACACTCTCTTGAGCCGACACACATGCGACTCATGGTCAAAGGTTTCAAATCCTTCAAGCTGCTCAATGTACACCTCTTCCTCGATCGTGTCATTAAGGAAGGTTTTCTTTACATCCATCTGATGTATCTTCCACCCCATCTATGTTGATAGTGCCAATACAGATCTAATCAACGAGTACCTTGCAACAGGAGCAAAGGCCTCATCATAGTCAATCCCCTCTACCTATGAAAAGCCACGAGCCACAAATCTATCCTTATGCTTATCCACACTACCATTTGTAGCTTGCTTTATCTTGTAAAGACAATGGGAGCTCATAATGGACTTATCCTTTGGTCTCACAACCACATCCCAAACACTTTTATGAACTATGGAGTCATACTCCTCCACCATGACATCAACCCAAACCGATTTTTGCACTGCTTCCTGAAAGGAAGATGGCTCTATCACACCACATCCATTCATAAGATCCATGTATCTAGTGTACCTTCAAGGTGACCTCCTCTATCTGCGTTGTGATGTGGGTAATCCCACATTCTCTCTAGCATCCGATAACAATCTATCTACCTCTTTGGTACACTTTCTCCCATCTCTGGAAGATTTTGCTTGAGAGGATGTCTCCACTCCTCGATCCTCTGCATGTGGCTGCTCCACATCAATCAGAGGCTCCTCAACCTTAGGATCTAAAATCTCCTAAACCTCATGTACCTAAATCTCCCTCTCAAGGGAAACTCGCATGGCCTTCTCCTCATCGAATCTAACATCCCTACAAACCACTGTCATCCTGCTAGTCAGAAAGTACACCCGATAGTTGTGAGGTGTATCAGTGTACCCCACAAATATCTCCAACTCTAATGTTGGATCAAGCTTCTTTTGTGCATCTTTGATCACATGGAAATATATCGATGACCCAAAAATCCTAAAGTGACCAACATCTGGCCTCTTAGCAGAATAAGCCTCCTCTGGTGTCTTCATCTCAAGTATCTGATGTGAGCTACGGTTCTGAACATAAACCATTGTGTTGCATACCTTAGCCCACAAGTGTAGTGGGAGACCCTGATCATGCAACATCACCCTCACTTCCCCTACTATGCTTCCATTCTTCCTCTCAACCACCCCATTCTGTGGACGGTTATGGGGTATTGTCAACTCTCGATTAATCCCTTCCACCACACAAAAGTTCTTAAACTTGTTTGATACATACTCACTACTGTTATCACTCCACAAAGTTTTAACCTTCTTGCCTGACTCTTTCTCCACCAATAAACTCACAAAACTTTTTGAAGGTTTGATCATTTTTCTGCATGAAAAATATCCATCATTTTCGATAAAAGTCATCAATAAATATAACATAATACTTTTGTTTGGCCATGGATGCTGTCGAGAATGGTCCACACAAATCTGAATGGACTCACTCTAGAATAGTCTCTTCTCGACTGTCTCTGTCGTGAAAGGAAGACTTGGTGCATTTACCCAAAGTGCAACCCTTGCATGTATCAACTTTCTCTAGCGTACCTTTGGGAAAACCGGTGGAGATATGTTGCATGATCTTCCAATCCCCATGATGTAAGTGGCCCAATTGCCTATGCCACAACTCGCCAACGTCTCGGCTCTACACCATCTCTATTTTTTTTCTCAAAGCTGCACAATCCTCTACCTCCATCTTATAGAGATTCTTCACCCAAATCCCTATCTTATTTACTTGACTTGTGGCTATGTGTCGAAGGAACGCCTTTCCTTTCGAGAAGATCACATCATAGCCTCTATCCTCAAGCATGGAAATGGAAACCAAGTTCTTCTTCAGCCCGAGAAAATACTAGACATACTTCAAGGTGAGTGGATCCCCATGCTCCCTCTGAAAAGCAACTGTGCCCAATCCAATAGCATTATACCTCCCTTCATCACCCATCTCGATATGCATATGGAGATATTTCTCTTGTAGGTCAATGAATAACTCCTTCTCACCAATCATGTGGAATGAAGCTCCACTATCTAAGTACCATACACTTCCCATCATTGATGACACCATGCATGCAATGAAGGAAAATTCCAATTACAATTGACAGGCCAAAGCCTCACTCGCCTGTGGTGAACTAAAATTATGAGTGTGGACACAAACAATTCCTCTAGCCTGATAATGGGTCTAGCCACAACTGATACATTCTATGGAAGATTTCCTTAGGTTAGAACCAATTAAGAGGGCCTAACTCTTAGTACGCTTATCCCATTCGATGATGTCCTTGCTTGCTCACTCCAGCTATCTCTCGTTTCCTTCTTCAAACACCTGAAACAAATAAACAATAGCAAACAACAACAGTGATAACAGACAAATTGTAATTCAATCTAATAACAAGTCAAGAAACATTAAGCCATGAACATGTAAGATGACACATCATGTAGGAAATCAATCAATGGTTGCATATATATTGAATCAAGAAGAGATTACAACCATAGTCTTGACATTTTCGTTCTCCTCCGACAAAACCAGGTTCCCACGCACTTCTGCTAGAATTCCATGATGGCCTCAACAATGATAGTTTTAAGGATATTCCATTTAGGCTTCACACTAAACCAAGTTCACACTTATCCCTCACACAACTAGAGAGCTATAACTATGAATAGCTTGTTGCTTACTCCAAACTTAATTAGCACTAGCACACCAACATCAACACTTCAACAGTAACACTAACTTGTGCTTGGGAAAAATGGAAGTTTATATAGCATGAATGGATGGGAGATGGATCCTGACCTTCTCATGGTAGAAGGTCTTATCTCTTGAGGTAATTCCATCCTTATAGGGGAAAGGAGCCCAAACTAACATCCTCGACCCTATCCGGCCAAACTATTTACCAAACTTCCGTTACGAAGCTTCTAGAGCTGGAAGCTTCGGCTCCTTATTTAAAAAACTTTCCATAAGAGGACCGACGCAACTGAAACAAAGTTCAGTCACTCCAGTCAGCGCTAGGGACATTGTTAATCCTTACATATCGATGCGAGGAGGATAAGGGCCATTAACGTTGGTCTTGTAAACTGGGAAAAACAAAAGATTTTTGGGAAATGGTGCAAAAGGGAATTGTTCTGCTCATGAAGAGGGACACTATGGGAGTTTCTTCATGAAGGGAAATCATGTAGGATTCATTATAGAGGTCCTCTAAGATCAAGGAGCAGGGAGTACATGGACTAAAAAAATGTTTTGTAACAAATGCCCCCTAAAGCATGAAGGCCAAACTAGAGTGGGGGATGAAATGCTTTATGAATCAGTGTGGGGAACCGTAGTCTGTTGTCGGAAAACCTACAAGAAAGTACAGATACATATACATAACTGAAAACTCTATCAAATGATACATGAATTGTGGTATGGATGCATCCATCCAGAGAATGATCATGTGAATGGATCCAAGCATGGGCGTAGACATCCGTTAAAGAGGATCATAATGAAACCAAGGTATGATCGCAGCCATCCATTAAAGAGAAGGATCACATATGATAACTCATGGTATGGTCGCAACCATCCATTAAAAAGAAGGATCACATATGATAACTCATGGTAGGGTCGCAGCCATCCATCTGAAAGAGACATGTATATCAACATAACCATGTCACATCACTTTGCAACCTAGACTTTTGTGACCTGAGTCCAAGGTCTTGCGCTCCAAAACGACTCAATCAAAGTACAAATTCTAACATGTGAATAGATGTGTTGATGTCAAACATTCTAGAAATTTGCTTGATTACCAGTCAATGATGTCAACCATTGAAAAGCGCGAGAGAAACCACCAATAATGGAAATGGTCCTCAAGGTACTATCAGCACAATCCATGGAATGTGAATAGAGGAACTGAAGTCGAACACCCGTGAAATCATTTGATCGAAAGCCAATGATGTGAACTTGTCGTCGAGTACGAAGAACTTTCCATTAGGTCATGCAAGCTCTAAGGTATGGGAAGGGAGTCTCTCGATCAACTTCCCGGATAACGAGTTGAAGTCGATAGGAAGTGACCGTGTCGAAGGAGCATTATCGACATGAGACAAAGGGATGCAAAATGATTTTGGATGATACAAAGAATCAGGGGTAAGTGTAACTGTAGAAGGACAACTCTTGACCATATTGGAGACATAACTGGAAGTTTGGTAGCTTTTGGATCCATAGGATCAGTGGTCATGATGACGTGGCAGAGATTAAATGGAAGGAAAAAATGAATGGCCCAACCCAGGAAGGTAAACGATACAAAGGAGGATATCCCAACCCAACACGAAGCAGAAAGTGTCATGTTCAAGAGTGAGTTGCCAACACAACTGATTAGATTTCCAAATTTCCCCCCACCATTTTGGCAGGTACCCCAATTATTTTTAATCGCAAGCTTGATGGGGATAGCATATGCTTGCACTGTAATTTCATCCTTCGAACGAATCTGACCTAGTAAGTTTAACGAGCCCTAGGAAGGAGAAGCTCATGTTTTTCATGGTGACAAATATGATGTCTTTTAATATTGTAACAAGTCTGAAAAAGGTGTAACTCAGTATCTTTTTCATGTTTAAAGAGTTAGAAAAAGACACAGAAAAGAAAACTCCACATGGTCCCTTTTCACATAGTTGTGTCTCTCGAGCCTGAAAAGGTAGAAAATGATACTTGAGAGAACCACTTGATCATTTTAGTCAAGGAGTACCTTTTTCGTAAATAATGCAGCCCAACTTGAAAAAGGGTTAAACTTATACTAAGCGCAAGATGTTTCGCATCCATTAACAAGTTTGAAACGACAAGGGCTCAGCTATCTTTTCACTTTTAAAGGGTCAAAAAAGAGCTTGAAAGCATACCTCCTGTTTTTATTTTATTTTAACAAGTCAAAAAGGGAAAAAATACTCGACAATCTTTTCATATTTTATGAGTCAAAAAAGAGCTTAAAGGTGACTCATCCTAGAGGAACGAGTGGTATAAAGGGCAGCAACTGGATCGAGCAATGATGGAACTACTCAATACATATAATGGTCAAGAGGTTGGTTAATAAAACCACTCATCGCTGCGGTCCCTCAAGAAATGAAAATCAACCAATTGAAAGCATATGATCAGCCAAAGAGATGGTGGTGATGGACTGAAACAACCAAGGCTCATCTAGCAAAAATCAGCTGATAAAAAGATCAATCACGAGATGTAAATTGGGTATGGGTTCACTTTTATACAAGCTTGAACTAGGGAGAACTTTGCTTGGATTTAGTTTCATGTTTACACAAGCACAAGCTTGAAATGGAAAACTATGCTTGTTATAAGTTTGCATGCCCCCAGCATAATGACTCACTCGAGGTACATGCTCCCCAAGCTTCATTTCAATCAACTAGGTGAATGGAATGAAGGTTCACTTTTGAGGTCTAGGAAAGACTCGACTAGGACTTTATGATATCTTAATCAAAGACTTGATTGGTAAAAGGGAGTTGTTTCATTTTTTAATGAGTTTAACACGGTAAAAGAACTATCCTCAAGACCCTTTTTCATTTTTTAAAGAGCTTGACACAAGACAAAGAACTATGTTCACACCCTTGGTTTTATTTTTTAACGAGGTTAACACAAGACCAGGAACTATCCTCATGACTCCTTGTTTTCGTTAACAAGAAAAGAGAGAGATAAACTTCAAGGATTTAAAATGTTCTTTAAGGGAAGCTCACGATTTGGTCTAGAAAATACTAATAGGATGTTATCAGATCGTGGGCAATCAAGTTATTAAGACGCATAAATAGACTAGTGCTCTTTCATTTTTAAAGAGTTGAGAAAGAAACAAAGATGACTCTATCGCTTTCGATTGGAAACAAGCTCAAAAGGACAAGTGCTCAAATGATCTTTTAAGTTTAATGAGTCAAAAAGATCAAATGAATGCTTTGGATGATCTAGGTAAAAAGGATTAACAAGCAACCATGAACTGCATAATACCTCTCGGCGAACTGAGAGGTAAGGGCAGGTAATCTCCTCGAATGTTGTGTTCGGTGTATAACATTTGCAAGGCGCCCGACTTGGCTTCCTATGGATAAAGGATTGTATCCTAGAGGGGTCTCCAATTATATACTCGACGGTACGGGGAGCAAAAATCCTTACTAGCATTTTCTAATGCCAAAGCTAACAACAACTGCTAGGTTTAAAGACGTCGGAACACGTCTCTAGCCTAGACCTTCTAGATATGATCGTTAGATTTCAAATGCGCTTTAGGTTAATTGAGTTCAATTGAAAGTTTATCTTGAGTTATGTCTCAATTTTTAGGCCTTAGCAATGTAACTCAAAAAACATTAAATGCAACTAAATGAGACAAGACCCTTTCAATTTGATGAATTGTCTACTTTAGAGAGGGAAGGAAACACACAATCAAATGCAAACAACCAAGAAAATGAAAGTAAAATGATTCTTCACTACTTCACTTTTTGATAAAATAAACTAATGAAAAATACATTCCAATTCCTAATTTCCTGATAAGTACATTTCTAACAATCCTTCTAAAAGCAAAAAGAGTTCTTTTTCATTTCAAATGCCAATGCAATCCTAGTCTTTAACGATCATCTTGATGCAACAAAATAGAATTTCATACTCTTTCATAAAACAACAAAATGAATTTTTCGCATACAACACTTCAATGAAAAAAATTTCGAGACAATTAGCTCTTCAAGCAAACGAAAACACAAAAAGAGAAACTCATTCAGACTAATGAAGCATTGACTTTACCAAAAACAAGACAAGTAATGTAATCCATGCTAGAAAATAAACGTTTAGATTAACAAACAAAAACTTTTCAAACTTGTGTAATGGAGGTCAAAGTCGTAATAGGACCACAAACGAAATGCAAGGAGTAAATACACCAACAACTCAACTCACTGAGTTCACAATCAACTAAATGGATGAGAATCTAGATGACCTAGTGCCACTAACCACCCAATGACCCAAGAAATCAAGCGGGAAGATGACAAATCAACAAGCAAATAAACCAAATGAAAAGTAGCTTTCTATTCAGGGAGAAAACAGTCTAAAAGGCTTACGAGGTAAAAATCATGAGAGCAAAACACACTGGCCAAGATTGGGGACAAACCCTAATCTTCAGTTTCAGGCATCAGTGCGACTGCCTAACTGGAAACAAGCGCCAGAGGGATTTCGGCATGACTATTTCTCAGCATATCACGTTGATTGGTGCGATTGTCAGTGAATTAAGTGTGCTGAGCAAGGGAGCCAAGAAAAAAACAAAAAAATTTAAATTTGGGACCAGATTTACTACTATGAATTTTAAACTCAAACCAATAAGCAAAGGAAAATAGAAAAAACCAAAGGGAAAAAGTGGAACTAGAAAATTTCACACAAAATCATGAAATCTCAAACAAGACAAATAGAAGGATTGGCTCCCCAGTATGGTCACCAATTTGTGGTGAAGTAAAATTATGAGTGTGGACACAAACAATTCCTCTAGCCTGATAATGGGTCTAGCCACAACTGATACATTATATGGAAGATTTCCTTAGGTTAGAACCAATTAAGAGGGCCTACCTCTTAGTACGCTTATCTCGTTTGATGATGTCCTTGCTTGCTCACTCCAACTATCTCTCGTTTCCTTCTTCAAACACCTGAAACAAGTAAACAATAGCAAACAACAACCATGATAATAAACAAATTGTAATTCAACCTACTTAACAAGTCAAGAAACATTAATCCATGAACATGTAAGATGACACATCATGTATGAAATTAGTCGATAGTTGCATATATATTGAATCAAGAAGAGATTACAACCATAGTCTTGACATTGTCGTTCTCCTCCGACAAAACCAGGTTCCCACGCACTTCTACTAGCATTTCATAATGGCCTCAACAATGATAGTTTTAAGGCTCTTCCCTTTAGGCTTCACACTAAACCAAGCTCACACTTCTCCCTCACACAAATAGAGAGCTACAACTATGAATACTCCAATCTTAATTAGCACTAGCACACCAACTTCAACACTTCAATACTAACACTGGCTTGTGCTTGGGAAAAATGGAGGTTTATATAGCATGAATGGATGGGAGATGGATCCTCTTCTCATGGGAGAAGGTCTTATCTCTTGAGGTAATTCCATCCTTATAGGGGAAAGGAGCCCAAACTGACATCCTCGACCCTATCTGGCCAAACCATTTACCATACTTATATTACGAAGCTTCTAGAGCTGGAAGCTTCGACTACTTATTTAAAAAGCTTTCCATAAGATGACCGACGTGAATGGAACAAAGCTCAGTCACTCCGGTCAGCGCTAGGGACAGTGTTAATCCCTGCATATCAGCGCGAGGAGGACAAGGGCCATTAGCACCGGTCTTGTAAACTGGGAAAAACAGAGTATTTTGGGGAAATGGTGCAAAAGGGAATTGTTTTGCTCATGATGAGGGACAGGATGGGAGTTTCTTCATGAAGGGAAAGCATGTAGGGTTCACTATAGAGGTCCTCTAGGATCAAGGAGTGGGGAGTATAGGGACAGTGACAAAATTTTGTGTAACACCGCCACTCCTCTTGAGGAATTCATCTTGGACTTCTTAAGTGGACAATTTGTAGCAAAATGGCCGAGCACATGACAATGAAAGCACTGAACTTTCATCATGTCTTTCTTCTTACCTCCATGGCAAGAATCCGATTTGGAATGGGAAGCTTTCCCTTTCCCCTTCCTCGCCTTAATAACTAAGGTACAGTTCTCTTCATCATGAGTCTTTGATGAAGAGCCATCCCTGGTGTTCCTCCTTATCTCCTCCTGCATCAAATCCGACCACAGTCATTCCCAATCTGGCAGCTTCTCCCAACCATTGACAAAAACCTAATAATTATGCCAACTCTTTGGGAGTCCCAAGAGCAAGACTCACCATATCATCCTCAAAAACTGTGGTTTGAACACTTCCAAGTTCATCACGACATTGAATGAAGTTGGCCAAGTATTTTGGAATAGTCCTGCCTTTCTCCATTTTGATTTTTCGTAGTTTGTCCTTCAACACCAATTTCCTCTGGTCACTATTGTTCTGATGTAATTTTTTCAATTCTTTCCACATAGAAAATCAAGTTTCCTTGCCATGGAGACTCGAGAAAATGTGGTCTTGAACTCCCTCAAGGATTATCTGCTTCGCCTTCACTACAAACTTCTTCCATTCGGCTAGGTTTTGTGCATCCGATGTTGTTGACTTAGGAATGTCTTAATCAATGAACTCCTTCAAGCCATTATCCTCCAACACAACCTCCATTCTATCCCTCCAGGCTATATACTTCGAGCTGCCTTCCAAGGAATACTCGAACCAAAAACTATAGAACGCCATGTTTCGATCCTAAAGTAGGTATTGCAAATTCTAATTTCACCGGTAACCCAAAACTCAAAACTTCGAAATCCCCTCGAGTGTATTTTCTTCAAATCTAATACCATGTAGAAAATTTCCAAAAATCTAGCTCTAATACCATGTAGAATTTCCTAGGGATTCACAAGCTCATGCAATTTACTAAAGCATAGAACAAGAATCTACTTCTACTTTCAACCAATTGAAACTAGTAGATTGATGAAAAGAATATGAACAAGAAGAAGACAAATCAATGGCACATAGCACGATAAGCTTTCATGGGGAAAGCCACAGCTCAAAACCCTGCCTATATGTATTGTATTAAATCATAAATATGAGTGGAGATACAAAACTTGTTCTCACAAGAACAATTTCGCACAAGTATGCTCAACTCTCTACCTCACAAGCCCTTTATTAGCAAAATTCCTAGGATGAATAGGTCATATTTAAGGGTAATTCATGCTTCCAAAACTGCTCAATCCAAACATAGGTTATTCTCTGATTGCATGCATGATATTTACAACTCAGTAAATCATACAACTAATAGTACATTGTCCCTGCAATCTAGTCTCAACTAGGTCTTTCTCTGAACTGACATGCATGATTTTCTCATGAGGGAATCTTCAGTTAACTCGAGTAACACTTGTGGGTGCACCAGTGCACCAACTAACTACTAGATTTGTTCCACAAATAGTTATAACTAATTTAACTCACCCTAACTCAGTAAACTAAGTTAATCTAATGACAACTCAATTTAAACTCATATTGGACCCCTAAAATTTATGGAGAACATATACATGACTACAGAAAGACTTCCAACTTGAAATTCCTAAGCTGATTAAGTCAATTAAACTTAATTAACTATTTACAAGTTGATATGAGAATAGAATTTGATTTTAATTCTCAGTTTAATTCAAGGACAAATTAAATTGGAATACCTTGTTGCCATTTCTTAATAGCATTATGGTTTGGTTTTTGTAAAGTATATTGAAACCTTTCCACATAATCTTCTAGACTCTCATCATAAGCTTGGGATCGTTTGAATATTTCTTCCTTAATATCCCAGAATTTACAATAGTCCTGGTATCTTTTTTCATAAACTTTTTCCTCGTCCCAAGTCCAAATGGATTTCCCCCCATATCCCATAAACCAACAGAGAGTTGCATATTTCAAAATTGCAGGAAATAGTTTCATCTTTTTAGCATCCATAGAATAATCATAACTACAACAAAGAACAACACTCAAACAAGAAAGTATCTAGGTCTTCCTTAGAAGGCCATGAAAATTTAGAAGGGTAGAAAGAGTGATGTTCTTCATTTGGATTGTCACATCAGGGTCTTAGATGGGAAATTTGAAAGTAATATGTCCTTGTTTCCTAGGTTTATTTACCTGTTTGTTTTCCATCATTTCCCCTTTTGGAGTTTCGAAATTCTAAAATTTATTGGAACTTGAAGAACTTTCAGGTTCGTCATCTAATCTAACCTCTTCCCTCCTTGGTACTTCTCCTTTCAGTGACTGCCCTTGCACTATTTTGAACGAAAGTATCCTTCACAGGATTCCCTTTTTCATTTTTCAAAATGTTAGTAGGTCTGGCTCCTACTGCACTAGGAGTTGGGGTCCTAAAAATACTTTTTCCTTTTTCTTACCTATGGTGTTCTAATTAACATTCTCTAAATGCAAGACATTCAAGATGTCGGTTACTAAAATGAATTAACTAGCTATCTCCCCTTGGTCGCTTCTACACCCAGTGTCATTCCTATTTGACCTAAGGTAGGAATCTTAATACATCTAAGTGCCTCCTCGGCAACAGTGCCAAAAATGATGGCATGAATGTTTTCTAATTAAGATAAGTTTAAGCATTCACTTGATCATTTAATTTATCAATGCACGGTCTACTAGACTTAAAGGTTCTATGTGTTATATACACAAGCATTAGAATTCCTACCAACCCTATATGCAAAGGAAAAAAATCTACAGACGATGTGGAACCTAAGTCCAACTAGAGCCTAACTTCCCTTCCTAGATTTGGTCACATGGTACTTTATGTATTGAGATCTCCAACACTCAATCCCAAGTCAATATTCCTATAGGGGGTACACAAATATGTAAGAGTGTGGTTTTTCACCAACTACTATTAGTTTTGTAGCAAGGCTACCCATTCCACAACAACTCTTGTTGATTTTGCAGTCGTTGGTTCATCGACCTTATACTTTTAAAATAAAAACACAACCCAAGAAAGTGACAAGAAAGGAAAAATGATAAATTCCAACATACTGCAATTAATGAAATACACGCACCTTGCATAAATTATTTTGTCGATCCTACTTGATCCACAACCAAACTGAAACACACAAATTTGCAAGGAATAAATACATAACTTATGAAAATAAATGCAATGCATGACCTTACTTCGAGCAAGCCCAACTCAGGGTTTGGCCTACGCCTATGAACTCACAAATTCACCAATACTACTTCAGTAGACAGTTCAATGCATCCATAGGTAGGATTTATATTAAAGCAAGAAAAATTATTGTATATTTCACGTACAACTTTTTCTATGTTGAGGAGTACATATATTTATAAGACAAAGGAGAATCTAATTCCTAATATATTGTCTAAATTTGGAGGTTATGCCAACTAAAACAATTTTATCACATGATATATCGGATTTCCGAATAAAGACCATAAGTAACAAAGAGAGATTATGAGCAATAATAAATATGTACTCAAGATTGTAATGGTTTTTATGCACTGAGGAATATGGATTGTTATCCCCTACAATGTCCCAGACTGAGAAGGAGATCGGAAGAGGTAACCTCGAACCACTTTCAGTTCAGTAGCTAGCCCTACTAAACCAGAGAGGGATTTCTCTAAGTATTTTTCAATGAATAACTGAGAAGAAATAGGTTTTAGGCTAGGTATACAAGTCTAGTTTGAGTATTTGATAATTTAGGGTTTTTAGTTTGTTGGACTAGGGATGAGAACAGGAAATTAGGTCAAGTTATCAAGTGTGCAGTGATAGGCATAAAAGGGAGCTAGATATCAATGTGTTATGGTGAAATTAATATTTATTCAATGTAGCATAGGTCTGAGATTTTAAGAAAACATACACAGCGTGTTTAAGCATGAGTTCATTAATCTTAGAAGAAGAGAAACACAAGCATGATTTTCCACATAAACAGAGCTTAAATCTAAGAATTCTGCCTATATAACTGCAAGGAAAACCATAAGAAGAATGAAAAGAATGTAAATAAAGATGATTTCATCAATTAGAAACTGATAGGAAATGAAAATAACACCATAGACTCACTGAACAAGTATTCCTGAAAAATAGATGCAACTGCTTCTTGATTGGTTGTAAGAAAACATAAAGTACAAGCCTCTCCACAAAAGTCCAACCCTTCTCACTTAATGAGAAATCATACATATAGACTCAAAGCAACCCTTTCCCCACCTTCAGGGGTCAAATCCTTAGGTGGTGGAATGGTTACCAAGAATCTCTCAACAAACCAGAGAGAATAAGAAGGTCAAACACAAACTCCTCTTTCAAACTTTGATTTGAGTTTTGCTACCTTTATGAGGCTTAATTAAAAACAAAAACAACCTATCATGCATATTAACTCAATAATTACATCATCAATTCTTTAAAATGTCCAAATTACATCATAAAACCAAAATCTGTCCAAATTGAAGTGAAAAAGACAACTATAGGTATAAATGTAGCGCATTTGGTTGTAACTGTAGTGCATTCTACTATAAGTGTAGATCCACCTTGTAGACCAATTTTGGAGGTCTTTGGAAGTTAAATTTGAAAAGTAAGAGAACGGTCAACTAGAATGTTTTGTCTAGTTTCTAGATCAACTCGAATTTTTGGAAATGGAGCATGCTAAGGCCTTCAAAAATCCATTCTCTCTAGGTGGCTCTATAAGCGCGGAGCCTCTTCCAGAACAATGGTGGAAAGTGTATTTTTCACCCCTTTTTGACTTTTTCTCTTCACCAATTTGTTGACCTGATTCCAAAAGTGGACTTTTTAGATCCTTAAGGAAAAATCTATCCAAGGACATAAAATTTTCATCATTTGTAGCTCTGACATGAAAGCGTAGCACCAAGGTGTTGCACTTATAGAATTTCTTGTGTTTTTAAAACAGTAAAAAATTACCAAAATTTTGGAAATGGAAAAATTTTCTCCAAATTTCCTCAAAATTGTTGAGTGAGGGTAAAATAGGATATGATATGACATGAGGGAGGCCTCAGCAAGTAAATCAAGTCTCTCCTTTTCTTTTTGACCAATTAGGTTTTCCTTGAGTTTGTTCTTTAAATGCTTGATCCTGACTTGAGATACTTTGTTTTTGGTATAGTAGTGCATAGCCATATGCCTCTGCAAGTTGTTGTTCATGTTTTCCTTATTGAGGAGCTGCTCCAGGTGCCCATTTACCTTATCAAGCCAATAAACCCTATCTTCATTGGTTTTTTTAGTGATTAGGTCATCTACCATAATCTGTTCTTTTGGTGGAGAAACCTCTCTTTGTAGCTCAAGGGCTCCTTTAGCTACTCTAGTCCTTGGTCTCCCTGATGCAATTTGCTTTCCTTTAGGTTTTGACACTTCCATTTCAACCACTTATTTTCCCTTTGTATCCTCTTTCCTTGAAGTTGCTGCTTGTTTGTCTTGAATCATCTAGTTCACCTTTAGTTGCATATTCTCTTGTTGTAGGCATGCTATTAGAGCATTTGCCTCTATCAATTTTCCTTCCAATCTCTTGATTTCAGCCTCCTTATCCTTAATGATCTGATCTTTAACTTTTCCCTCTTGTCCTTTCTCCATAGCTGACACATGTGTACCCGGATGAGAGGACTCCTCATGCTGTGAGAAAATTGTCTCTTTACCTGTTGTAGGCTTGGCCCCTTCAACAATCCCTTGAGAAAACACAAGCCTATCACCTCTGGAATAAGTTTGAGACCCTTCTGCCCTGTCTTTCCTCTTGGTTGATCTGCTTGAAGAAGTAATTTCTTGCTGCATTAGTGAGCTTGTAGGTGTTGTTTTATCACTAAACCTAGTTGATGAAGATGGAGGAAAAGTTGAACTTGCAAAATGGTCCCAAGACATATTTTCTTGTGCTAATTAATGACAAACTAGCACTTTCACTAGGCCATGATGAAACAAACTAGTGTAGTGATTCTCCCCTTGCTTTTGTACGTTTTCTGCCATTTTGACCAAACTTTTGTACAAGTAATAGGACAAGTTGATTTGATATACATTGGTGAAATACATCAGAAGTTTCATGTGGTACTTATAAATCCTTGAATACCTGCCTTCAAATGTGAAATACCTCATGATCATTTTCATGAGAGTGGTGTACCTATCCAACAAATTTTTGAATGGAAAAGTATATGTTGGTGCCTTGTATTGAGTTTTTAGGTACATTTTATAGTTTTGAAGGTTAAGGTCTTCTCTTTTGAACCAGATTTCTCCAGTTTCTGGAATCTATGTAGCTGCAGAGATAAGTTGCCTTGAAACAGTGATTTGAAACCCTTCTATGGTCACTTTTTCCCTTTGATTTTAGTGGCAAAAGCACTAGTTAGTTGGTCATGATATTTCAATTCTTCAACCCTTTGACAGAATGTAAGGTAGCCTGCATCTTCAAACGATTTCCTAATAAAGGGAGATGATAATACGTCATGGGTTGATGTAGGTTCATCTCTAATAACATGTCCTCCTCTATGCTTCCTTTGCTCTGAGGTTTCAAACTCCATCTCAGCACTTAACTGTCAGGATAGCAATTAGGGTTTTGACTGTGGGAAAACAAGGGATTTCAAGATTTGTGAGGGATTTTGGGGAAAATGAGGGGCATATGGATGTGAGAAAATTCTAAGAAAAATTGTGGTGGTGGTGAGGGAGTTTAGCAAGCTAGGGAAAGTGAAATGACAATATTTGGGTCAGTGAAAGGTTTTCAAACCAAGAAAACATAGTCCTATAGTAAAAAATAGTGCAGTTTGTCTAAGGTTTAGGTAGAATTGATAAATTTTAGAAGTGAGTTTGATGGGAGGTGTTTGGGTGAGTGTATTTAGGATAGATGATGGTGTGGAAGCATATAGGTATGAGTTTTAGCAGCAAATTTAACAAGAGAAGGGTGAAAACCTTGCAAACTACTTTCAAAACCCTAGGAGGTAAATATGAGACAAATAAGCGTAGATGAGGGAAATGAAAGGAGTTTGAACCCTGAGATAGATCACCAACCTGTTTCAACAATAGAACAATGTCATCATGATGGAGCAACCGTTGCAGAGGGCTCACACTCTTGGAGAAACAATGGAGCTATAACCTGGTATATGCGTAGCAGAGACAGGGTCATTTGCGTAGCACAATTTCAGAAATCAGTTTTTGGATGCAACAAACCCTCTTGGCATGACAAAATCACCTTGGTGGAATGAAATGGAGTGTTGGAAAGTGCAATGGGAAAACGAGAAATGAATGAGAGTGAGTGGTGAGCTTTTATAGATGGAGAAAGTTGATATTCCCTTTGTACAATAATAGTGGACCCACCAAACAGTTTACACTTGGACTTGACACTTTATTTTTATGATTTTATGATAATGTTTCATTTGAGAGAATGAAATAAAAACATAACCTTCACACCTTAGTTACCAAACTAATCTCTACTATTCCTCCTAACATGAATTTAAATGGTAAAAAGACCAATTTTCTAGAATTACTCCTAGTAACCTAGTGGCGACCTAATGATGACTTATTATGTGTATTATAAACCAAATGAATATGGGACTCTACTAATGATGATTTGACTTGACCAAAATAGTGTCCTTTTGACCATGAGACTGAAAGGAATAGTAGAGATTGACCTTCCTAACTAGTGATCAATTTTTTATTTAAAAACTTTTTGAAACTAAAAATTTGACTTGAAACCCTAAAAATTAGCTATGTAAAATCACATTTGATCGTCAATGACTGACATGACTTGACAGGCACTAACACTAACAATATTCAACTGGTAATACAACAACTTGTAAAACATGGGATTCTTTTCTCGGACTTAGAGAAAATCCACAAAATGGATTGATACGTGATAAGTTTAGTGTGCAGTGTCCATGGAATAATATACAAGTGGCTACGCCTGAGTGTCCAAAATCTTTGTAGATGCTTGAACTGAAGTTGTTCCCTCTTGATATCATGTGGTTAATTCTGTAGGTGCAATTTGTCTCTCTTTCATCACCACATGCCTGCAGCCACATCGTATTGGTTGCATACCTTTTTAAGTTCAATTTAGTGCCTCTTCATTTATTTATACCATATATTTATATAGAATATCACACTACTCTTTAAGCATCCTCTAGTTCTAATATATGAATGTAAATGAGAAAACTAGTAAACACATTTCATACCTTAGTTTCCCATGGTGTATATTCATGGTTTTAGACATAATTTTAGGGGAAAAGTAGTAAATGTTCAAAAATAGATGGAATGATTTCGCGGCAAAAAATTCCAATTCTATAGTTCATCGAGTGTCATCTACAAATTGGTAATGGTTAATTTTCTTGAATATTTCTAACAATTATGATACCTGAAATGTTCCTTGTCATCCTATCACATAATTTTCTTGCTTTGGTAGTCCACCATTAGAATATACAATAATGGATTTAATGGGAAATGTTAACTTATACCTCTTATCACCTTGAATAAATAAGTTGGCATGTCATTGACAAGTGGAGTTATCTAGGGTTTACTGATGAAAGAAGATATTTGGTTGATAATATTTTCTTTGAATCCAAATTTGTGCAACACCTCCAATAAAAAGTTGTGGTAGACCCAATCGAATGCACTAGCCATGTCTTTTTTAACAATCATCGCCTTCTCCCCCCTCAATTTGCTTTAGTGTATTTCTTCTTGTACACAGATTATGTTGTCCATGATTTGTGATTTTTCAGGAAAAAAAAAGTTCATATTTTCAACCATTATACTTTATGAGATATACCTTGTGCAATTCAAGAAATTTGACTAATCTTGAAATTAGTATCAAACTAATTCAATTGGGAATTTTTTCTATAACATTTTTCTGTGAAGTTTCAGTCCGTGAAATTTTTAAGAGTTTAAGAAGACACATCAGAGTATTATGGGCACAAATTTTGACTCATAAGAGCTCAAATTTCAGAGATACGCGAGGGAAAATATCAACCATCCATATATTCTCTAAATTAGGGTTTGAAAACTATGTAACTTACGATTAGCATAGCTTTTTATTGGGATATATATTTTTGGTGATTCAAAATTTGTGATAAAGAGAAAAAAGAGGAGTATTATTATTTTTTCACATGGCTCCAAAAGGTGCTTCAAAGTTTACTTCATTAGCTAAACCTCTAGAGAGCCAAACCATGACCAAGGAAGAAAGAGAACAAATTTTTAACCAAATGGATAAAATGGTAAAGAATATGGGAAAGAAGATGGATGAAAGTAGGGAACGGAGGGAAAATAATATGGATGAAAAAATAGAAAATTTTAAAAACTCCATGTATACCGTCTTCTTACATACCCTACATGAAAAAAATCCCTATAGGCGATATCAAGACAAGGAAATCATGAAAATGTGGAGGAAATAAAGATTGAATCCCATAATCATGATTACTTCTTATCTCCAAATCTACATCCTCAGGAGTTCAATGTGGCATCCAAGGAATTACGTAATTCCTAATATTGATACGAGGAATTTTGATAGAAAATATCGTATAACATGGATATATTAGATGGAGCAATTGATATGAAGCCCATAATTTATTCCATAATGCCTTGGTTGTAGATTCTCCTAAAACATCTAGTGATACTAAATCTGAGAGGCACAGTTGGATTGTGTTCTTCCTCTTTTGATCCAACTTTATCCAGTCTTCCATTAACATTCCTATACGTGCAATGCCTAGATCCATAATGACCAATTGATCTTTGTACCAAATTACCTCCCATCTTGACCTTCCACAACTTAAAAATCTCCCCATTAAATTTCTCGACCTATATTTTTGAATTGCTTGCCATTATTTTCTAGCACAAGAATCACCACTGTAGAGCTTGCATTACAATAAGGTTTATCACAAACCCAATATAATTGAACCCTTAGCCATAAGGCATCCACTTGAAGCTAATAATCACTCTGATATGAAATGAAAATTTTAAACCTCAATAATAATGCAATGCATACACAGATTCCTAATAAACAAAAAAAGTAAAGCAATGGTAGCCACATATTACACAGAGATTTATCTTGAAAACCAAACCAAGAAAACTTCCAATTGTTTAGAGTCGCATCTCTAGTTTTTATCATCAACCAACTTCATTGTTTGCAATGCAATATATACAATCATGTGGCATCATAAACCCGTAATCCATTAATATGGATTAAATTACAACCTTAATTCCTTAACAAAAATTATAAAATCATGGGTTGATCCACCATGCACCAAAAAACCACCGAAAGTGAAGATTGTTTGCCAAAAATTTCCCCAAACTTTTTTCAATGGATTTTCTCCCTCTACAACTCACCTATGACCTCCCCAACGCACCCCACATACATGAATCATGTGTGGGGCTATCCATGCAAAGAACATAACACATACCCATAAATGTATAATTTTTAGGTGTGTTGGGATCTATATGAAATTGTTGGATGAGCTACCTTAAATAATTGTTCTTTAACCTTGCTTTCAAGCTTTCTTGAGCCATATTATACTTGGTGATAATAAGGCAAGGAGTGACCCATCCTCCTCAAATTGTCTAGATAAAGCATTGACCACAACATTCCCTTTACCCTCCTTATATATGATCTCATAATCATATCCCAACAACTTGGTGAGTATAATACCCCTTATTGGAACCCCTAATTGTAATGTATATGTACCTATGGATACTTAGGTTGTTGAGTTGGTACATGCTAATTAGTTTGGTGGGCCAAGTTATGTTTAGACTTGCATGTATTTGTGCATAAATGTGTTAGGAAAATAGGCTAGTGTATATATGTCTTTTAAGGTTAGGGTTCATGTGTGGTCAAGCCAGAAAGGTTGTGCGTTAAAAGACCAAGGAGCCTAGATGATATAATATGTAAACATGTTGAATTAATAAAATAAAACCACGTAAACAAACTAAGGGATGAAAAGAGTATGGGGGGCTGGGACTCTGTAAAAAGAGAAAGGTGAGGTGGCAGAACCAAGACATGGTTCCTAATCCAAATAACTATTACTTTTATAATATTCCTAACGTAAATTTATGAGATAATATTAAAATATATTATTTATACCAAGGATCCTTTAGTTCTACCCAAAACTAGGACTAGAATCATCCCTTAATAGTATCTGAATTTAAAAGATTAGTCAAAATCCCTAAATTGTGCAAGATATATCTCATAAAGTATAATGATTGAAAACATGAATCTTTTTCCCTAAAAATGAAAAATCATGGAAAAAATAATCCATGTACAAGAAGCAATACACTACAACAAATTGAGGGGGGAGAAGGGGATGATTGTTAAAATAGATATGGCCAGACCATTTGATTGGTTCTATCATAACATTTTGTTGGAGGTGTTGCACAAATTTGGATTCAAAGAAAACATTATCAACCAAATATCTTCTTTCATCAGTAAACCCTAGATAACTCCACTTGTCAATGACATGCCAACTTATTTCTTCAAGGTGATAAGAGGTATAAGTTAAGATTTCCCATTAACTCCATTATTTTATATCCTAATGGTGGACTAGCAAAGAAAGAAACTTATGTGATAGGATGACAAGGAACATTTCAAGTATCATAATTGTTAGAAATGTTCAATAAAATTAACCATTACCAATTTGTAGATGACACTTGATGAACTATAGAATTGGAATTTTTTGCTACAAAATCATTCCCTCTATTTTTTAACATTTACTCCTTTTCCCCTAAAATTATCTCTAAAACCTTGAATATACACCATGGGAAACTAAGGTATGAAATGTGTTTACTAGTTTTCTCATTTACATTCATAGATTAGAACTGGAGGATGATTAAAGAGTAGTGTGATATTGTATATAAATATATGGTATAAATATATTAAGAGGCGCTAAATTGAACTTAAAAAGGTATGCAACCAATACTATGCGGCTGTAGGCATGTGGCAATCAAAGAGAGACAAATGACACCTACAAAATTAACCACATGATATCAAGAGGGAACAATTTTGGTTCGAGCATCTACGAAGATTTTGGACACTCAGGCGTAGCCACTTGTATATTATTCCATGGACATTGTACACTAGACCAATCATGTATCAATCCATTTTGTGGATTTTCTTTAAGTCCGAGAAAAGCATCTTGTGTTTCACAATTTGTTGTATTAACAGTTGAACATCGTCTGAAGATTCCTCAGTGCATAAAAATTGTTACAACGCCGAGTGCATATTTCTTATTGGAGAACTAAATAATTCATTTCTATCAGAGACTATCAGGGGATGATTCTAGTCCTCATTCTGGGGAGAACTAAGGGATCTCTGGCTATAATACCCTGATAACCTTAGGTAGGTATGGGTATGAGTGCACTTCTCCTTGGGATACCTTGGGGAAGCTAGAGCCCTATAAGGAGAAGTGTATGGGCCCAAAGGGTACCTAGAGACCCCTAAGGGAAGATACAACTCTTGGAAGACACAAGGCTATAAGACATCCCTGGTCGACCCAAGTTGGAATCCTTGGAGAGTAGCGGCACAACCCGGTATACTACGGGTGCAAAGAAGGGGGTGGATTACATTGGGTTGTATGGACTAATGGGGGATTTCAAACTATTGGTTGGAGGTTGTTGGGGTTTGATACCTTCCCCTTGCTCATATTTGGTATGCATATGTACCTGGCTTTAGGCAATCATTTTCATTATGGATTCATGGCTGATGAAACAACTGCAACAATGTGGTCTATAGTTGGGTGGAATGCTTGAGGTATACAACTAGGCAGTGGTTTTGTCATATGAGTATTGTGTATACTCTATTTTTTATGGTTTATGACTTTTTATGTGCATTATTATGTTGGTTTGGTCATGTTATACATATATATTTAGTTATGCTAATATGGTATCAATATCAGTGAGAGTGGTATCGCCACAACAATATGGTTAGGTGGTGTTACAGGTGGTATCAAAGCCCAAGTTTACAACACTAGGATTGCATGGGCCAAAGATAGACCACAAAGGTCAAATTGTTAACAAGTTTGCAAACTGTTTGACAAAATTCTTCAAAGGGATTTTTCTTTATGCACTATGATTATTGCATAGTATGATTATGTGGATTATGGGGAGAGAAGGATAATGTATAATTCTCCCAAATGAATGGTTGCAACATGGGATGGATATTGTGGATTAATAAATCCATTTACAAGTTCAGATCTTATGGTTTCAGCCTTGTTTCATCTCAGGTTGAGCAAGTTTTAGGTTTTGAATATTTATTGAGCGGTAATTGTGATTTTTTCTCTGGCTAGGGAACAAATAACTATTGAATTGGCATGGGTGTTTGGAGGGAAAAAAATATGGGATAGCTTGATCATTTGCTACTATAAGTAGTTGGTTAAACATTTACCAATGACAGAAAGAAAAACAACTGAAATGCTATAAAAAGGAGACTATAAGATTTCGATTCAGATGATGGCAATGATTTGAAATACATTGATGACAATGATTCAGATGATGCTCGAACAATAAATAGAAATCCCCATGGGTTAAGAATTCCCCTGGAAAAGAGACTTGATTCTGGTGATAAGGTTCATCGTAATGACTTTAATAATGAATTATCCATAGGAAGTAATTTATAAAAAGATAATGAAGATAGGGAGCAGCTTAAGAAGATGCCTGAACAGATCGAGAGTTGATTTTGTTAGAATGAGAAGAAGGAAAGGATATTGTTTAATGAGTAAAAGGGATCACCAAAACAAATTTAGAAATGAATGGTGGAATGAAACAAGGCCCCCATGTTCACGAATGCACTCTTTTGTGAAGTCAATAAGGTCTATGAAAGAAAATTATTTCAATGAATGGTAGCAAGGCAGCAGAAAGCACAGGATTTTGACATGCAACAAAAGCAGAGAGATAATATTGGTCCATATAAAGGACAGGATTCCTCACTTAGTAGAAAAAAAATATCATGTGAGTAGTGAAGGAGAAGGAAGTGGAAGTAGTGGAGAAGAATCAAATAGTGATGATGATAGTCCCGACTCTATTGACACTCCCAACAATAAGGAGATAAAATTTTGCCAAGTGGTTTATGTAACCATTCTTCAAAAGATTCATTTTGGGCTACTTTGTAAGAATCGGGATAGGAATGTCCAATTCAAGTCAGAGTACTTGGCTTTGAATGGTAAGAAAATGGTGATGAAAAAAACCCTAATAAACAATAAAAGTTTAATAATTTCACCATATACAAGTATTTGAATTGTTTCTGAGGTAATGAAAGCAGTGTAATAAGATAGAAAATGGCCCGGGTGTCTGATTCACCTCCACTTGAGAAAGAGTTTATAAATTGGGAATGTGAAGTAGAGTGAAATTGTGGTCAAATGATTAGTCGAGTAGAAGTTATGGAAAGAGAATTACACTAGAGGAGATAAATGAATTTGTGTATTATGAAAAAACTATAAAATAGATGTTGCAGGAAGAGAATTTGGCTTCCAAAAGGCCATCGAATGTGGTTGCTAAAAAGGGAAATCTCAAAGGAGAGATAGAGCTTACAGATAGGAAGCATGAGGATTCAAAAGTTGAGAGAATTAAAGCAAGATTGAAAGAATTAGAATTATTTTCTCTTCAGAGAAAAAGCAAGGATGCAAAATCTGTGATACTAACAAAAATGAAAAAGAAAAACAAGGCTGAAAATTTCATGAAAGCTTCTGAGATCAAGCCTATAAACCTTAATCTTAAACCAAGTGAAGCAAGGTATGATCCTTTCTCTTGATGTTAGACTCAATTTCAAAATTATTATGATACAAAGGCAAATGTTATTGAAAATAACATGGATGCTAACAAAGAGGCAGATGAAACCTAGCCAAAGGGAGCCATAGCATTGGAAACTACTAAGGATGATGGAAATCTTGTGGAACTTGAAGCTCTTATATCTAAAGATGCAAAGGTGTATTTGTTTTTTTGCATGATTTTGAACTTTCAATTTCACTTGCTAGATTGCAGAAGGATGGGGGCTCACTAAGCAATGGCTACAAATCCGCTTATGGTGATTATGATGGCCAACAAAAATAGGACAAGGAAAAGGTCGGGAATATTCGGCCTATTGCAGTTCGAAATATGAATCTTGGAATGATGCTCAATATGATGCTAAATTGGCAAAGGTTGTTGGAATGGTTTATGGCTAGTAGTCCAACAGGTGTAGCAAAGAGCAACAGGTTGGTTTAGATTTCCCTTTACTTTATTTTGAGGAAGAGCTTTCAGCTTTATAAAGACGTTAATAATGGTTTGGATTTTTTTTGGATGGTTTTTTTTTACATGGAGTACCAAGACAGTGTTAATAGATTTGAAACTTATTCAAAAGATACAAAACAGATTGATGAGTTTGGTTCCTTTTAGAACTTGTGCAAAAGCATTAGATTTTGTAAAACTTTAGAGTATCCTAATGTGAAAAAGTTTTCAGAGAAACTTCTTGATGCTGGAAGAACCCAAACGCCCAAAACCCAAACCAGTAGGGCCAGAAAGTCCAATCCCAAAGGAAAAGGAGCCTGTTGAGGATATGAATAGTATAAAATCTCTACCAAACCTTGGGGATAAAACTGAGGAATAATTTGAAAAAACATAAATTTCAAATGTGTTCACTTGGACAATACTATTGCAGGTATAAGCTCAGCTCATCTTGTGCATAAATGTAAGTTCTATGGAAAAAACAGAACCATATTGATAATTGTATGCTAGGGGCATTTGTACATTATTGAAGATAGTAAATCTCAAGAGTTTGCTTCCATAATATCTTTGATTGTATTAGTTTTAAACTTGTGTAGTGTAGATTTGAATTTCAAGGATGGATGGGTAGCGAAGTTTGTTTCTGGAAGAGAGGGTGATTTTCATGAATTTATGTAAGAGATCATCGTAATTTTGATGTGTTTTTTAGTTTTAGAAAAAAATGATTTTGGAGAGTTTCATTGGATGAGTTTGTGATTTGAAGCATGTAAATATTGATAGGGATAGAGAAGTGCAACACAACATCTCTTTCAATAATGCTAATAAATGTGAAGAAGAAGAGATAGCCTGCTTGGAAGATAATTGTGATGATAAATCTTAAAGTCACCAAATGATGTCAAAGGTAAATCAGAAGATGAAAATAGTACATGCAGGATATAATAAAATTTTGATACGCCCAAATATATCTCCTCTTTTGTCGACAACACTATTGTTTAGGATTATTGTTGGTTGCCTAAATTCTACAAGATGAATTCTCTAGCTAGAAATCATTATATATTCCACTTATTGCAGTGTATTTGTGATGATTACATGTTGGCACAAATTATTTACCATCTATATCATTTTGTACATTTTATGAGATTATTTCTTATCATAAGACATTACAGTCAGACATATGCAAAAGTATCATTGAAATTCCTCCCAAAATTGTTATATACATTTATTGAAAAAAAACTATGAAGGATCGTGCTTCTTCATCTACTATTTTAATGAGTCTTGTACCATTCCAACCTAGTTTCGAGCAATTAAGGCCAATGCATGATCTCATGGACATATCTAGGGGTGAAGGAAACATCCAAATCCCAGTACTAATGAGTTTCCTTGCCTTCCACTACACACTAAAAACCAAAGTTTATCACAATGTGTACATAAATCTCTCTTACATAGATTCAAGATGACAATTGTTGTTCAAAATGCTCCAGTAATTACTTAGAATCTCATATTACTTGTGCTTGTGCGAGAGAGATAGGAGGAGAGTATGCCTACACAAGGGACAGTGTCCTTAAGAAAGACTTCTTGGAGGAAGCACTTTCTATGCATATGAATTCTAAACCACACCATTATATTTATTATATAGATTGTCCTTGGGAGAGGACGAAGAATGAGTATAAACTTGATTCATGTTAGGGGCATTTGATCAGTAAATATGCCTATAGGAAGCACAATGGTAATCAAGTTGTACAAAGAGGAATAAATTGCAAATTGCAGGCCTTCTTTACATCATAGGGAAAATTTTGGGGGTTTGTACACTTGAAGATATGCCCAAAGATGCTTTTGCGTGCAAGTATGTGGGTGAAATTTTGAAAGACATGGATTTATACAATAGGAAGAACTGAGATTGTAGAAATTATTTATTGTAGCACATTCCTCTTAATTTATTTGGTAGTTTTTCTAGGCATGAAGTCATGGTGTGGTTACAGTCTTTGATTCAATTGTTAGCAGCTTAGGTTGTGGACATGATAAGTTACGTTTAACTTTTAATATAATGATAGAACCATACTCTTGGTAGCCTCTATTACAGGACATGATGTGGTTACTATAGTTGCATGCATGGATTTATTTAGGAAAATGGTGTTGAGAGCTTTAGGAAAATGGTTATTCATGGAATTGTGTTGAATACCTTTTCTAGGAGTGTGCTTTTGAATGTTGTTGTGAGATATGATTGGATTTCATCGACATTAGATTTTACACAAAATCAACACTTGGTATTTAATTCCAAGCAACTAATTACTGAACAAATACATGACTAAGTTCCTAACACATAAAATTCAGTGAAAGAAAATTACGATCTAAATGACACAAATTACAAACATATTTCTACCCAACAAACCATTTCTTCATTAATAGAAACTAAGATCTTACTTGGGCTCCAAACCTGGGATAATGGCCCTACAAAAAAATTACATATTACATTATGCCAGATTTGATCCAACAAATCTACTTTCTCTTGCAATTTGGATCCTCATACCCTCTGCACTCTCTTGGACCTAGTACGTGCTCATTGAGATGCCCTCTCAACTTGTGTTGTTGTTGTGTGTCTTCTCCTCGTCTTAGCCTTACCTTTATAACTTTACATTGAGCCAAAACCCTAATCCTAACCCTAAACCTAATCTCAAATCGATTGTTGGTCAAGATTATATCTTGTCTCACTTGAGATCAATGGCTAAGATTAAAACTTGCAAAAGTAAATTACTTTACTCTTCCTAAGTTTATATTTGCTCAATAAGCCAACATATGAATTTGTTATTTCCTAAGTTAAAATTAGGCTAAGTTACATTAGCAACTTGCTCAAACTAAAGCAAGTTTTCTAAGGAGATGTGGGCAACTTCTATATGCCTAGACACAAGGATTGTGTAGAAGTACATGCTCGAGCTACAAACTTCAACACTCCCTCTTAGTGAGGGAGGTACTTCTGGAAGAACCTCCACCACCTAGATCTGTCTCCAAGCCCATCTTAATACTTGTAGTTTCCCCCTCTAACCCTGAAGCTTGTCCTGCTACCTAACCTTAAGCTTAAGTTGAGAACCTGTCACAACCATCCATGCTCTGAGTCCTATCACACTCTTGAGCATCTATCAATGTCATATCTTACCAACTAAGTCTCCTTCCAGTACTTGAAGAATCACTCTTCCTAGTCACTTAGCCATTCTTAGTAACTGGCATTGGTGATGTATCTAACATCCCCTAAAATATACCCACAAGTTGTCCCAACAACTTATATGGCTGCCCCTGTTTGATGCAAAGCACTACTATTGCATACAAGGTCACTCCCTCTAAATACAGAAGCACATGTCCATCCTAAAACAAAACTCTATATCCATCATCCTCCAAGGATGATACTGAAAGTGTGTGTACCATCAACCCTATAATAAATAACATCCTTGTCACCTCCAGAAATCCTGCTGGCTTTAGTTGGAATCTAACACATCCAACCCCCTTTACTACATTCGTGGTGGTAGCTCCACAACTCACATGGCAGTTTGAGCTTGTCTTTGAAATACTACAAAACACTAAATTTATCCTTGTCATGTGACTAGATGCTCTATTGTCATGTTGGCAACACAACTGTTGTGTGTATTGTCTTTTGTACCCTTTATATCTAGTTATTTTCTACTCATAAATTGTGTGCATCCCTTGGGATATGTTGTAAAGGCTACAACCACCCTCCAAAATTTTTCCTTAGCTTCATTTCGGAGCCTCCCGACCAACCTTCATAGTAGCATGTCTTACTTCATCAAGTACACAAGCTCCAATGATTTTCTTGTAGAAATAAAGCCTGTCGATCAAACCTTGATGCATTCCCCTCACAGGTTGTTCATCCAGACTTGGTCCAGCAGCAGGCTCAGTGGCTTCTTCAAGAATTTGCACAAATCTGGAGGGCAAACAACAGTTGTAGTATTTTTTTCTCAATGATGTATGAAAAGAACCCACTTAAGAGTGTGGATGACAAACAATCTCAACAATAGAAATGGCTACTAAACATTGTAGATTTGCAGCTGATGATAGAAACATAACCTGCCAAAATTCAGATCTATGCTACGATCATAGCTAAACAGGGGAAGAAAGAGTAATAACCCCAAACATCCAATGGAAACCAGATATGTAAAGAATAATTTTATAATAACACCTTTGAAGAGAATAGATAAATGTTACCAGTCCCCCTCTATGGGATGGGTTCTTAGCTATCCTCAAAGTTCTTCAACTTATGTAGAGTCTCTCTCCTCTATAATGCATAAACCCAGCAAAAATATGGTGTGAGAGAATGAAAATAATCAGAGTTACAACAATGAGTGCAACAATGAAAATAATCAAAAGTGAATAATGAATGGAAAACCCTTATATTTATAACAAAAAATTGATTTATCCTCAAATAATGAGCAATAATAAAATATTATTGATCCCATTCTTGGAATAACCACTTGGAATATTTTAATATATTTGTTTAGGAGGGAAAAAATATTTAAACTTTTATTTAGAAATAATAAATAAATGATTTATTTATCATCTCAAGGAATTAGTTAAGGAATAATAAACAAATAAGGATTTATTTAATTATTCCTAAGATATTTAGTCAAATTTAACAAAGAATAATAATTAATTAATGATTAATTAGTTATTCTTAGAGAAAAATAAGAAAAATAATGATTTATCTCTTTATTTTTCATGATTGGGTCAAATTTGAAAAGGAATAATAATAAAAAAATGGTTTAATTAATTATTCCTAGAAGAACATCAAATAAATAGTGATTTATTTAATTATTCTTCATGGGTTTAACTATAAATTACTTAATAAAGGTGGTTTATTAGGTAATTTCTCACAATGAAAGCAATTTTACTGTGGTAAAATTGGCTTTACATGTTGTACTTCGATCCATCTAGTAAATTAGGCTAGATGATAAATTTTTTGGCAATAACAGAATGTCCCCCCCAACGTACGAGTGTTGGGAGAAAAACGTATGACCGAAGTACATTATAAAGAAACAATCACTTAGACAACACAGGGGAGTCAAGGAGAGAGGGAGAGACTAATGAAGCTGAATCTTAGAGAGGATAGTGACAGAGGGGGCGAGACTAATGCAAGTCTCCTTTTATGTTGTGGTACCAAACCTCACTGAGGCGGGGGAGGCATACCCGTACCTGCTGAGATAACTTAGTACAAAAATAATGTTTCGCCAGAAATATGAAACTGAGTAATGAAGTACATGTTGAATGGTACATGACATGCTGGAATAACAGAGCCAAAAAATAATACAATGTGTCCCATATACATAATGCACCTAGTAAAAACATGAGCTAGGACTGAATACAATAATATCTTAGAACATGAGATATAATGACCCTTCCCTCAATAAAATTGGGTGGGAGGGAGGGTAAAACAACCAGAAAAACCCTGTTGAACAAGGAAGGGCTCTGCAAAACTGAATGGATCATACAGAGGAGACGTGCATGCTATGAATACTACGATCAGTAGGAACCGAACCCATCAACTCTACGGAACTGCATCTGAGGCTGTAGCATAGTAGGTATGCATCCAGGCATGTGGGGGGCTACCTGAAGGGCCACCCCCTCATGAGGTCTGAAACATCTCACATACACTCGGGAATCACTGGAACAATCTATTGCATCATTGTACGATCAAGTGTATGGATCACGAACATGAAACGACCAAGTCAAAGGGAAATAATGAGACCCTCTGCTCGATCCAAGGCATCGAACAAAAATGGAAGTTGGAACCAAGATACACTGCCCTCTAGGTCATTCTTCTGGAATAAATGAGCTGATGTCGACAAAATAGGGCCCGCGATAGATGAGGCAATGAGGGTCCTCAACTAAAGCATGAGGGAAAATAGTAATGTGACTGATGGAATGACACCAGGGATAATGGGGAAAAGGGTATTGAGGGACAAAGAGACAACTACCCTTGTTAGAGCATAAAGTGCATGGTTGACCTGGCAACAACTGACTCGACTCTGGAGGGGATGGGGACAGTATGACTGGAGGCCAAAATGGGAAACGCAGGATGAATGGTATTCAAATATGGATGGAATAATGTGACATGATATGATGGGGCATGAAATAAACTCCAAGAATGCAAGGGTGACTCATTGCAGATGCTCTAAACAAGGGTGACTTGATGACGCTACCACACAGACTAGGCCCGATGGGGACCATGAAAACATGAGTAAATAATGGTCACTCATGACGAAAATCGACATATGGTACGAAAAGTGTTAAGAGGATTTGGACCTCAAAGTACAAGTGTCGCTTTATGACAAAATTCGATTTTGAAAGGCGACGAAGTGACCCTTCTTGGAAAAATGGTTTCCTAGTGAAGTGTCAAATCATTAAAAACTGAGGAAGACCCATTATAGATCTCGATGAGATATTTCAAACGGTGCTGATGGTTCGTCAAACTGAGCTACAGTCTAGTTGCAATGGGAACAAAAAAATTGTGGATCTTTCTATGAAAGGAAGTTTTCCCCCCAATTTGGATTCATTTTCTAAGTGAGTTGTGGTGAATGTGGAGAGGAGGAAAAGGCCCTAAATCTTGTGGAGATCGTAGTGGACAAACCGACCATTAGAATCAGGATTTGTGACTTTTAGGTAGGTGGCCTTACTCATCTCTTCAATTTCATTGGTTTATTTCCTAATTTTTGGCACCTGGCAGCTCCCTGAGAGACCCTTGCCCTTGCTCACGGTCGCATCGCACTTTTTGGGTCCAAAAATGTGATCTAGCTCACAGGAAACAACTAGAAACCTACGAGCTCACACTTTCTAGGCTGAAAACTGTGATTTGTGGCTGGAGGAAGGGTTGTTCTGCTGGCCTGGTGGGGGCTACAGGTTGATCAGTGTAGCTGGTTGTTTTCTTTTCTGAACTGACAAGACATGTGGTGTTTTGCAGATATGGTAGAGCTAAAAATCAACTGGCGTGAATGAGACTTGGATACTCTTCGATCCAAGATCTAGGGGGATCAGGCGGTTCGAGGGGCATTGGCTTGTTATGGGGTTCTCAAGTTGGTAGAGAACCCATTGATGAGGGAAAGTGAGCCCTTGCTATCGAGAATTGCAAGCTATTGGGATCCAAACCAGGAGATCTTTGTCATGCAGGGGCACAAGATCGAGCTCACATTACAGGATATTTACTTTTTGACTGGAATTCCTCCCTGCAAAGTGGTGGGGGATATTCATCCGGTGTTACCTCATGGGAGGAACATTACTGAGTTCGTGGAGCACCATTGTCGGCAAGGTGTTCGTGTCAAGGGTACGACTACCCTGCTTGTTGATCTAGAGAGGCTAGAGACACAGGCTATTGTCATAGTTATGCTATGGGTCTTGGGTAGCCAGGCATTCCAACACATCACTCAAGGGCAGATGATGTTAGTTGAGAGTGTTTTGGCCGGGACCTACTATGGGTGGGCCTAGATGATGTTGTCATTGTTGAAATGACAGTTGAGTCTTTACAAGAGGCAAGTGAATCGTGACTCTGCTTTTGGGATAGTTCTATGTGTGTTCTTCTTTGAGAATATACCCACTATTCGTCCTCATGTACAGATCCGAGATGGGGGCCCATAGGTGCCCAGGATGTGTCGTTGGGGGCAGCTACTACAAACAGGAGGAGGAGGGAGAGTCAGACATGTGTTCCAACCCGATTTTTTCACACATTAGGATCAGATGCCCCTTTACATTGATGGTTACCCTTATAGCAGGATGAACTATCAGGGGGATCCTGACTTGCCACTTTTTCCTAGGCATGCATGGGGACCAAATGGTAAGTGTTAAGTTGCTATGTTTTGTGGTGCATTTTATATTTCTATCATGTGTATATGGTACTAAGTGTGAAAAATATTGTATGCAGACATAGCAGCGGTGAAGACAGCAGGATATGTAGGCCAAGCTACAGCGCTTGGGGCCGTAGATTGGGGGACATCATCATCACAGTAGGGTCCAGAGGATACTTCACTGCTTGCTGATTTGCACTGTAGGTTTGATGTACTCTTGACAAGGGTTTCAGAGTGTGGATGGCATGACCTAGAGGATAGGTTCACATATGAGTGCATTGGTCTTCCCTCAGAGTGGCGAGGTATCCTATGCTGCATGGAAATGGCAGGTCAGGCAGTACATGATCTA
The DNA here is from genome assembly GCA_031772625.1 of Pinus tabuliformis. Taxonomy (NCBI): domain Eukaryota; kingdom Viridiplantae; phylum Streptophyta; class Pinopsida; order Pinales; family Pinaceae; genus Pinus; species Pinus tabuliformis. The sequence goes on along the minus strand of CM062818.1, from coordinate 1,435,349,336 downwards.
CATGCAGGTGGAGCAGAGCCTTTGGTGCAAGATTTACCGAACAGTGACTAGATGCAGGGACATGTGGGTCCCTTTGATTGTGATTTCCGTAACATGCTATGGGCATGTCAGATGTATTTAGAGTTATGGCTCAAAACACTTTTATGATACATAATATGATTATGCATTTTGTATGATGATGATGGTTCACCATTTGTGTGGTTATCTTCTGTGGTATACATGCGATAAATAACAATCTAGAATGTTTTTTGTAATGGTATCTACAAAGTGATTTTGGGCTCTAGACACATGACTAAAAGTAATGGTTTCAAATTCACGTACCAGTAGCCTCACTTGTAGATATTTTCTAAATAGGACTTGTTATGCACATGATACACATCGTTCAATTGCATCACAAGTAGCAAGGAATCTAAATGAACATGAAGATGAAGGATGCGATGAGCGATGGCATTGACTAACAAACCTATCACCGCATCATATTCGACCTGATTATTGGTGGCAGATCCAATGCACACGCCATTTGAAAGGACTAACATGTGCAAGGGGGTAAAAATGGCATAAGATGTCGAGGCTAGATTCCAAGAGAAGCGACTTGCACCATCAGCATGGCCGATATATGGTGTGGATGATGGATCCATCTAAAAGGTGCAAAATACAATGGATGAGATGATGCAATATACCTAAGTTTATGGCAGAAATAAAGACACGCAAATCAAAGGGATGTGTTGTGAGAAACATTTCTAGAGGTAGAGCGCATTAGGATAATTAGGAAGGATATGCCCTTCGAAATCCTCTTGAAGGAATGCCCCCTTACTCAAGTGTAGGGGTAATCATGGGTAGACATAGTTTCCATGGTGTCCTCATTAGGCTCAGAGATGGGTAGATGGGAGGAAGACTGACTACATGATGCAGCGACATTACCTGGTGCATCAACCTAAGGAATAAGGTTCACATATCCATCGTCTTGAATGGCAGACAATGGGCTAGTCAAAGAAGGGTATACTAATGTTGATACCTCAGATTCAGTCAAAAAAAGTCTATAGAAATGCATGCAGCAAACTCAGGAAGGTTTGTCGCTGAGGAACTCAAGGATGACGACAGGTAAATAATAGGGCCTGTGGTGTCCATCATCTCGACATTGGGGGGAGGGATCACAATAGAAGGGCCATAGTTTTCTTGTTCTAGTTGACTGGTGGTACTAGAATCCATAGGTAGAGCAGTAGAGGTTCCACTATGGTTGGCCTCGTAGTCACGAATCGCCCCAAGGAAATCACGAAACTCATCGAGACGAGGGCAACAATGGGAATAATGACCATGGAGATCACAAAGGGAACAAGGGTGGTTTGTGCTAAGAGTTTTGAGTTTCTTAGGTGTGACTGGTATGTTAACATGGAATTCCAGAATATTCAAATCAGGGAACGCTTCATGAACCAAAGGTTTAAGTTGAGGAGGCTCAGGACAATTGTTGGTGGCGTGCCCAACAACTTCACATAAAGTGCATGGGGGTGTAGGATTTGGGTCTTTAGGGGCTGGAGGAGCTTGGGGAGCCTTGTCCTTTGAATATTTCCTTTTGGCTTTGTCCCCTTGACTAGATTCTTTCGTAACAGGAGCTAGTTCCTATTGAGGTTGTGATGGAACTGAAGTGGTGGCAGCAGCCATGGGGACCGGTTGAACCGAGGTCAAAACGTGATATGGTCTTAGCTAACCAGGCACAGTGTTTGTAGGGGGATCGATGTACCATACTGGGATCCTGAGATTCATGTTAGGAAGGACCAGTGAAGCCATGACAGGTACAGAAAAAATTCTCAGAGGGGGGAATAAGAAAGGTATCTGGCCCTCAGGATAATGGCTCAGCAGAATAGCTCTTGGATGGTTAAGACTTGGAGGAATGATTCTTGGAGGGAACATAGGAGAGGCACCCACAAATGGAGGGTCCTAGGAGAGTGGGTCAAAAGGGTTCAACTGGAAGAGAAATAGCAGGATGTTGAGGAGATGGTTGTTGATCAGGTGTACCAAACTGCTTAAGGGTAGCCAGTGATGCTTGTAACATGCAAACACTCATGGAAGTAGGTTTAGAAATGGGAGGGGGAGGACCAGGGAAGGAACCCAACAATGAGGAATCCGTATAGATACCAGTCGAGACACTAGTGCAAAGAGTTGAAGACTGGTTGTCAGACATCGACGAGATGATGGACTCGGGGGAGGTCACGGATGCTGGCTCGTAGTAATTCAACTGATCAATGGTAACGATCTTCCTTTCATGGGGGAGGCACATCTTTCGGAACACCGCAGACACAACATCTGACATGGCATATGTGTAATTATGACCTAACTAGATGTTGTAATCGAAAAGGGCATCAATGAGTTCGATATCGACATGGACAGTCTTTCTCGCAAGGGTCATTGGACAATTATGGTACATGCCAAGGGGTTGGGAGGAGTGTCCATCCTAAGCATGCAAGGTGATGTTGGAGGGGGACAACTCAGGTGACTTGAGTTGTTTCCAAACAGTAGTGGACATCACACAAGTGGATGTGCCTTTGTCAACAATGCATCTGGAAATGATGGCATTGTGGACTCTAACTGGGATCTGGAAAGCAACAGATGAAGGCAATGGAGGATGCCCTGATGTATCAACTGGGAAGATAGTGAAATGATCGTTGGAAGGATCCACTGCACCCAAGGAAGTTAGTAGAGCCTTCTTTTGGGAAGGGAACAATTGGAGGACTTCCAGTGTCGACATGGCAGCAGGTGATTTCACCAAGTCGTCTACTATATTGTATGTATGGGAAGCTCTGTTAGAAGCTACATTACGGTGTAATGGTCCCTTCGGAATCTTGGGAATGGCCTCAAATTTGGGTTGAGGGATCTGTAAAGGACCATTTGGTGTCGTAAGAGGCTCAATGGACACTTTGGTTTTGGACTCGGCAGCTGACAAATTTTTGGGCTTGTCATATTGATGCAACTGAGTTTATAGGTTGATACTGGCAAGGTTAACCTCATCAAAGTTCATCATCAGGATCTGATAGTCACTGGGACCAGGAGGTTGGGAAGGTGGTCTGCTTGACCTGGCTAGGGTTGAGCAACAACAAATCCTTTTTGAGGGAAAGGATTTGTGAGCACGGACGGTTGAAAGGGTGAAGGATTCTAAGGCGATTGTTGACCTCGAGAAGCTCCTTGGGCTTCCCACATTTGGCGCATCTGGGGTAAAAGGGGACACTCATGTGTATAGTGGCCATGTACACCACAACATGCATAAGGCTTGTTCATACAAATAGACTTGTTCTTCTTGGGTTGGCCTCCCTATTGCTGGTTGTTAGTGTTAGGTTGGTTCCCCTGGGGTTCACTAGGATGGTTACCTTAGTTTTCCTGGTTACCCTTGTTACCCTTCCACTTATTCTTTTTCTTTGAATTCTGGGGAATGGTATCACTCTGTTGTGCAAACACCTGACCTTGGGGGGGCGGTGGCTGCTAGGGCTGAGGATGCATGGGATGCTACAATGCTAATGCTTGAGGGGTTGGAGCACCAAGCTGTGCATAAGAAGGAGAAACAATTTTGTAGACGGGTTGGGGCCCTAGAAACATGTTGCTAGCAAGAGGGGAATAAATTTTGGAGGAACTTATGCCCCCCTGTGGATAGTCATAACTCTACTGAGAATATGGTGAAGAGTGTGAAAGGAATCCAATGATATCGTCAGCGGCGTGAGATTCCCCTGGCACACTGACACTTCCAAGACAAGGGAGGTTTGGAATGACAGTATAGACATAATCGGATTGAGCATAAATCAGATCACATCTCAAAGTGGTCTAGAGATCTTCTTCCTCGATCTGAGGAAAATGGGACGCAACATCTTTCTTGTCAGGGGATAAAAGGCCCTTAAGAAACCAATCTAGATATACATGGTCTTTAAAATGTGCTCCTCCTTCGATGCCACTCTTGAACATGGCCAAAAGGGCCAGTGGCAGAGGACTGACGGAATGTGGTCAATAGCTTTGTACCAGTGTCATACCAGAGAGGTAACTAGAAATATGATAAGAATGCTTTAGCAAGCATCACGAAAACGGAATGAGAGGTAGAGGGTTGGACTACATACCATTTTGCAGCGTCTCCAATGAGTGTGCATTGGAAGAGTCGAAGATGAATGGAGTCATCAGTTATGGAGTTGGATGAACATGACATGTGGAAGGATTGAACATGGTTGGTAGGATCCTCTCGAGCAATACCCTCGAACTTTGGGATTTCCAAGGGAAGCTTAGTCAGGATAGAGGGCCAACTAGCATCATGGTGTATAGGGTTGTTTATCAACTGGTTAAGATCCGATAGACTTAACCCAACCATAAAGGGGAGCATGGGGGCTACCAGAACGGTTCCTGAGACTGTTTCGCCTAATGTGACCACGGGTATAGCATTGGAGCCACCACCAGTTTGGGTTTGACACCAGCTATGGGTCCATACATGGTGACGATATGCAGTGAAGGAGGCTTGAAATTAGATGATGAATCATAAGGACTAAGAGAAGAGTCGGTATGGGGACTCGGAGGGCTATGACTCGAACCTGACAGGGAGGGGTAATACGCCCAAGTGGAAACTGGGGGTGAAGGCCTAATAGTCTCCGCGACACAAACCTTAGTGGCACAATGATGGAAGGATACACAGAACATGGAAATGGTGAAGGGAGATCAACAATATATCTTTTGTCTCTGATGCAGTGAGATAAATTTATTATGTTAATTCTTGGCTTGGCGGTGTAAACCAAGCACCCTTCGCTTAAGGTGTGCAAGTGTGTGCAGGTGTATTAATTGATTAAGCCCAGATTGTGTTTGTAAAAGAGAAAATAGCTTGCTGAAAATAAGATGAAATAAATAACAGAAAATGAACAGCAAAACAATTAACCAAACCCCACCCAAACTAGGTTTGCAAACACTGTACTGCTTGGTGGCTAAACCGATGGGAAATACACTAAAACGGTCAAGAGATCTGAATGTCAGTGTGACTGGGATTAAGTGACTCTAAGCTATTGGAAAGTGGTGCAGCAATAGCAAAAAACAAGAGGGGAAGATCGCTGCAAAAAGATAGGGAGATGGGTGAAACACCTAGGGAAACTGATGGGACCCTAAGGGAATGACCAATCAAGTTTAAATGTGAAACTATGGATGGTGGCAACCTATCTTATCGATCTAAAACAAAAGGTTACAGATATGGAAAATGTGGCTGAAGGCACTAAAGAAACTCAAACTTCTCACTCAGCTAAACTCCTCTTAGAAAGGTGGAAGTGTACAAGAAGCCCTAGGGGAGGCTAAATTTGACTTTAACGAGTAAAACAGAGTGGATCAAGGCCTAAGCGGGATGAGACAGAGATCAGACACCCAGTAGACAGCTCTCAGCAAAACCCAGAAATCACAGTTTCTGACTTGGTTTTTATGAAATCGCACTTTTTGGGTTGAAATCTGTGTTCTAGAGCCTAGATCGCACCTTTTAAACTGTGATTTCTGTTCTGAGACTCCCGGTCTGTAAATTTCGAAAAAAAGTGTCGCCTTTGTTGCGACTGGTTCTTGTGACCTGAGGAAATGACTAGAAAGCTTGCGGAAATCAAAAATTTATCAGATATAGGGTTAAAACACTAGGAAACATTAAGAGAATTGAAAAAACAAGAAACCTTAAGCTGAAAACCAAAGGGCACCCAAGTTTCTGGATCTGAAGTATAAAACCGAGTGGAGTCGCTAATTTGTTCTAGTGTTTTCTTCCCAATGATGTATGAAAACAACCCACTTAAGAGTGTGGATGAAAAACAATATCAACAATAGAAATGGCTGCTAAACATTGTAGATATGCAACTACTGATAGAAACAAAACCTGCCAAAATTCTTATCTATGCTATGATCATAGTTAAACAGCGAAAGAAAGAGTAATAACCCCAAACATCCGATGGAAACCAGATATGTAGAGAATAATTTTATAATAACACCTGTGAAGAGAATAGATAAATGTTACCAGTCCCCCTCTATGGAATGGATTCTTGGATATCCTCAAACGTCTTCATCTTATGTAGAGTCTCTCTCCTCTATAATGCATAAACCTAGCAAAAATATGGTGTGCGACAATGAAAATAATCAAAGTTACAATAGTGAGTGCAACAATGAAAATAATCAAAAGTGAATAGTGAATGGAAAACCCTTCTATTTATAACAAAATATTGAGTTATCCTCGAATAATGAGCAATAATAAAATCTTATTGATCCCATTCTTGGAATAACCACTTGGAATATTTTATTATATTTGTTTAGGAGGGAAAAGGTATTTAAACTTTTATTTAGAAATAATAAATAAATAAATGATTTATTTATCATCTCAATGAATTAGTTAAGGAACAATAAACAAATACGGATTTATTTAATTATTCCTAAGAGATTTAGTTAAATTTAACAAAGAATAATAATTAATTAGTTATTCTTAGAGAAAAATAAGATAAATAATGATTTATCTGTTTATTTTTCATGATTGGGTCAAATTTGAAAAGGAATAATAATAAAACAATGGTTTAATTAATTATTCCTAGAAGAAAATCAAATAAATAGTGATTTATTTAATTATTCTTCATGGGTTTAACTATAAATTACTTAATAAAGGTGGTTTATTAGGTAATTTCTCACAGTGAAAACAATTTTACTGTTGTAAATTGGCTTTACATGGTGTACTTCAATCCATCTAGTAAATTAGGCTAGATGAACAATTTTTTGGAGATAGCACCAACCTTCCCACCAGAAATTCCGCAATCTTGACTGGTAGCCTGTTCGGCCCCAGAATTGCGCAATTTTGATGAGCAAGCTTCACCCAAAAAATTACACAATCCTTCCCAGTTGGGTTGCTTATCCCAGAATTTGCGCAAATTTGGGCAGTAGTCGGCTTCTCTACCAGAAATTGCGCAAATCTTCTAAGCAACCAGCCCAGCTCCCGGCGAGAAATGCGCATTTTCTCCCAACAGTTGAGCAGCCTCTTTCATGTGCAGCTGAGTTAACCGATTCCCTCCGGGACTGAGAAAAACAGACTTGCATGCATGGGTCACTTCTCCCAAGGCAGCATGCAAACGAATCCCTTGTTTCAGGGATCTATTTTTGGCAGTTGCAAGTTACATGCAAGGATCATTTTAGAAACCTCCCACCAAGTTTCGCTTTCCTTATATTTGTGGCATGTGCGTCACAACCTCGATTTTATCAAAACTCATCAGCTGGATGCTGCAGAGCTCATTCCTCACATCATCCTTGCAACTCTGACATCCCACATCGCATCTAGGAGTTGTCAACACATTTAGCTTAAATTTTTTGGGGTAAGCTCGCTTTCCATGTCTTGTGTTGCATTTCTGGCGCTTTTTGTGTTTGACTTCGTATGAACATTGTCTGCTTGATTTCAGTAAGTGCTTGCTATCATTTTGATACATACTAACTTGTACTAACACCGTTTTGATTTTCATTAATATCTCACTACTATTGCATGCACAAAATTGTTTTTCACGAGCAGTCGCCGATTCAGCGACTTGCCTCACCCACAAGCATATTGTTCCATTTTCCGAATCTGTCATTTACTATTTGCATGCATGATCATTCACTCAGTCTTACACTCAGTATCGCCATGCATTTGCATTCACATTCGCGTTCAGTTTCCCATCGACAAGTCTGGGCGACCTTGGCCCGGACTCTACCTCACCAAGACAACATTACGCAATCCTGAGTCTTCCTCTCAAGAAATGCGCATTTTTGCCCAGTGACTGCCCTCTAGTCTTGCATTACGCAATTATGAGCGATAGTGACTATTTGCCCATAAAATTGTGCAACATAGTCACTGAGCCTACAACCATTGCCAGCTGAGATTGTGCATTGCGCAATTCCAGTAGTCAGCAGCCATACTAGACTATGCATTGCGCATTTCCAGCAGTTAGTCATCCTCCCAGCAACCCAGAATGTGCCTTGCGCAGTCTTGGCAGTTAGTCTCCCGACCTCCCGGTGGAAATTGCACAACCTTCATGATCAGTCACACAGGTATGTTGCAAGTCAGTTCTCAAGTTCATTTTGGTTTTTGACTAACAGATTGCTTGTCATGAGTGTTGCCATGTCTCCAGGTATCGCAGGTCTTCATTTGCCTCTCAACAGTATAGGTATAATGGTTTCCAAGAGAGCAGAGTCAAAGACACCGTTTAGAGCACACTTGGGGATGCAGTCGATCAAGTGTCTATGGACTTGCCTACCCACGAAGACATCAATTTGTTCGTAGATAATGACATCAATATATGACAACAACAACATCACAACAAGAAGCATCATGAATAGCAGCTGAAGGCAACATAATGGATGCAACAAATGAAAGAGGAAGGTTGTTGACAACACGGAGGCAGAACAAAGTTGCAAGCTCAAGTAAATACATTGATGATGAAAGCAACTTTTGAGACTTAGACTATGAGGTGATGATGCGACATGAAGATCGCGCGAAGAAAGAGAATGGAACAAAGAAGGAGTTGCATGTGCTGAAACAGCAACTCAAGGAAGAACATGAGATGCATAGACAAGCGAATGAGTTGCAGTAGGAACATGAACAGCAGGGGGTGCAACATGCACTCACAGATGAAATTGTGCCCGTACAAGTTATAGATCCATTCCAATAGATGGCATGGAGCAGACATGGTGAGCAGTGTTGTTGATTGCATGCAAGGGATTCAACAGCATGCATGTCATTGTGTGCACACATGCGATCCAACCCATTCAGCACACTCACCAAGGCAAAGACAAGAAGAAAGTCTGACTGGAGTTGAGCATGTAGTTGACAATTGATGTGCATGACCACCAACACACACTAGAAGATCAGCATGAACACTATGCATGAGTGTGTTTCCGGTTCGGCTGCACCCAAGAAGACCATGCACATGTTAGCAGATGAGTTGTATGGAGGAGCCATACCAATGCACCCGGATGTAACAGAGGCAAGAGTTCTCTTCAGCAAGATGTCACCACGGAGTGCATGCATACCATCACGGACGACCAAGCTTGGAATCATCTCACCACTTTCACCATCACAAGTATGTCAAAGATTTGGTCTCACCACAACGGACCGAATGACAGTGATTTCTTGCATGGCTTGCTCAAGCCATTTTTTCTCACATGGGTACATGTGCATTGTAATGTAATGTCTTATCAAGTGTAATTCAAGTGTCGATAGTTGGATGTAATTGTCATAGAGTAGATGAAGAGTCATGAGGGTAGATGAGCTGTCACAAAGGGGAATGTCAAGGGTCACCCCACCCTTTGCTATAAATAGTCCCTCATAACTCATTGAAAAGCCTTTTGGTCAACCAAGCTTTCGATAAGACTATCGTAGAGAGAGCTTGGACAGTATTGTAACGAGCCTTGGCTTCTCCACTGTGCAGAGCTAGTACATCTCTTTGGAGGAGCAGGCAGTTGTCGCTATAACATTCCACTATTGGAACTAGTGGTTGGACATGGATGTATTGTATGAATGGAACTTACACTTCTTAATATAAAAAAGACAACACGTTTCATGCATATGTTGTATTGTATTCTATGTTATCTAGTTTACTCTAAATGATAAATGTATTGTTTGCTTACGCATGCATGTATGGACTATTTTGTATAAGTATGTATGAATATTTCTTAAATGTGTTGTTGGTTTAACCATCACTTTGGATTGCTCGCTAACTTGCTTTCCAGCTTGTGATGCATCTTCACTTGAGTGTTCCCTTCCAAGCTGAGTACTGTTACAGGTTTCCAAGGGGTGCACTCACCTCACCCTCAATGTGTTAGAACCTCTCATGCACCTTCCTTGTCTTCCTACAGCTGTCACACCCTTGCTACCAACAGAGTTACCATATGACCCACTGCTGGGACTCCTACACTAAATGGTCTGAGGTCTAATTTGGACTTCTTACAGGGCATATCCCCTAACATGTTGGCGGGTCCAGCACCATCAACATATATGGCACTAGAAGGAGGGCCAGATGACAAGTTGTGTCCTCTCATCTGGTTTTGAACCTTGCATATCTTTCATGGATTCTTGCACTCTCCTCCCTCCACGATGCTTTTCAAATCATGAAGATGTCATCATCACGAGGGAGTTTTTTTATCACTTGTCCACTTACACATATGATGGTGAAGGCGAAGTGGCCTGGACTAAGTTCTTACATGTCTTTCTTTCCATGCTTCATGAGGAAGATGGGTGTTCTGACGAACAGGACACTTACTGCTTGCATACACACTTCGCAAATATCCACTTCGATGGTTGTGTAGCCTACCGACTGACAGCGTGCACTCACTTGAGAACTTCTATGATCTCATGAAGAAACTTTCTATCATTTCGATCCGTACTATCTTGACCTAAAATTGTTGCAACAACGGAAGGATCTACATGAATCGATTATGGATTTTTGGCAGTGCTTCCATGACTTGTAGTTTCAAGCTCCAAGGAGCCAGATGAAATTTCTCTATCTTTGGGTCTGATTCAAGTATTGTGTTAAGAAATCTACTCGTCCCAAGAAGAAGTTTGAAATCAAGCCCCGCTCAACATTCTTCAGTGATGGATCTGCGCAATCTCAAATGGATGCGGTTAGTGTCACGACTGACTGTCCACCATCCCCTCATCAAATAGCTCCACCACTGCTGAGTGATGTTAAGGATCATGCTTACACACTTGTTCAAATTTCACATCCTCCTAAAATCACTTCACTCAAATTTCACTCAGATTTGGTTTTGAGTCCATCGAGTTGTCATATGCATCTTTATCCACAACTTTTGTCTTCGCACTTGGTTGTTCCTCTGGATGATACTGTCTTGTGTTCTTCCATTCCAGACTCTAAACTTGTTGTCAACAAGGAGTAATCCGTTGATGTATTTGGTGTTTCACAACCAACATGAATTGTCATTCATGAAGAGTATGAGTGGGAGCTTGAGCATCAACACTCGGAAAAGGATGGCTCCCTTCCGTCCAAGACTCCTCCGTTATTTCCTGAAAACACAGAGGATGAATTTGTCCGCTTTTCATATACCCCTCTATTTGACTCCTCTAATCATGAGGATGTCGATGAAATCATTGCTTTTTATGATCGTGCCGGTCATGATCCATTCACTCCCATAATCGTTCACGATCATGATCCTATCGCAATTGATTTTTCGAAGCCACCGGTCTATGATGATCTATCTGACGATGAAGTTGAAACACCCAAGACTGTCGAGGCACTTCAGCTCAAGCTGATGGTTATGTTAGGCCCTCGCTCTCTTGGGGTTGGTCTCACTTTTTATCAAGAAATTTTTCAATCACCCAAGGCTCCTCATCACTCATCTATATGCATTGAAGATCAATCTCACACACAGATCCTCCTTCCTCCACTTGAACTGCATGATCCTATCGCTCATGCATTGGAGGAATCTTACATTGCAAGCACATGTGCAAGACGCAAGTTATATTTGTCTCTTTAGTTTTCTTGCATGCCTCAGTCAAGAGTGTGATTATGCTTCAAAGCTGCACACAATGTCGCACAACACCATGATAAGTCCACAGGCTGATCATCATGCGCTTGCACTCACTTATGTCCTATGGGCACTTTGAAACACGAAGTGTGGTTATCTTCTTTTTATATCTTTCTTTCTTGTTGGTTCACACAACTAGGTTGCTCACAGACCAAGCCTTTGCCAACATGGGTCAACCAATGCGCCAGTGGCTTCATTGGAAATATCACTTCATGTGACAAGCCCATGCACCATCAGTGTAGGAGTAGCAGTAGTGTTTGCTTTCAGACAGTTTTCTTGCATGCTTGTTTGCTTACTTGCTTGGTTTGTTTGTTTGCTTGCTTGCTTGCTTGCTTGCTTGTACTCTTTGCTTTCACTTTCGCTTCTACTCTTCCTTTGCTTTGCTTGTTTGTTTGTATGCTCGCTCATTTGCTTACTCACTTTTCTTCTGCATTTACTTCTAATTCTAATTTGCTTTTTTGTTTGTTTTCTTGTCTTCATTCATAGGTTAGTTTCGCATGAAACCATGCATGATCCTTGAAACAAGTTGGGTAAAGTACAAGAGGCCTTGTAAAGCTATCACTACTTGGTTATCTATCATCCTACCTCTGTATGGAGAACTTGTTACTTTTATTCCATGATACTTCGATGGAAAATATGTATTGTTCGAATTTAACCTTAGTGAAAACAAAACACTTCTGTGCTAACTAGTATCACTCATTCTAGTTGGTTGTTTTTGGGTTAACCCTTTTCAGCTCAGTCAAGTAGAGCAAGGTGAGGAGGGAAACCTTAATAGGCATGCCAGAGGTATAATAAAATACTTCTCTACTGGAACAACCTCTTATGTTGTCAATAAGTCAGTATTCCTCTCCTGCCTCTGAAATTAATAATTGTTATGCACAGTTATGAAAATTAAAAAAAATTAAAAAAGTGAAAAAAGTTTGAAAAAATGAAAATGAATAAGGTGAAAGAAGAGAAAGGCTTACTGCGCAGAGAGGTGATGCAAGTAACTCTGCCGGGGTATTTACCAGGCTCACTAGTAGTGGAGCCATCCTTGTGTTCCTATGTGACTCCGATGGGGTACTGTCCAAGCCTGCTGGCAGCAAAGCAACACCAGAGATGAAACTAAGACTCTGACGACTATAATTCTTGTGCATAAATATACCCCTCGACCCCAATCGAAACAACTATGTTGACTTGGCTTGGAATGTGTGTCAATCAACCAAGAGCTTGGCAGATGCTACTTCTTACAATCAAGCTAGTGTGAAACCAAGACAAGTTGAGAACTGAAGAATACTTTTGGAGGTGTTAGACTTGATTTTCACAAACAAGGTCCATTCAGAGAGCTAGAGTTCTGCCAGTGTGTCGCCAAGTGTTGTAGCAGCTACAACTACCCTCCATTCCTTAGATTCATTTTGGAGCCTCCCTACCAACCTTCACAGCAGCATGTCTTGCTTTGTCAAGTACACAAGCTCCAGTGATTTTCTTGTAGAAAGACAGCCTGTTGACCAAACCTTGATGCATTACCCTCACAAAATGTTCATCCAGACTTGGTCCAGCAGTAGGCTGAGAAACTCCTTCAATAATTTGTACAAATCTAGAGGGTAACTATCCTTCCCTCCAGAAATTGTGCAATCCTGACTGGCAGCCTACTAGGCCCCAGAACTACGCAATTCTATTGAGCAAGCTTCACCTAGAAAATTGTGAAATCATTCCAAGCTGGGCTGCTCAGCTTAGAATTTTCACAAATCTGGGTAGCAATCAACTGCTCTGCCCATAAATTGCACAAATATTCTAAGTAGCTAGCCCAACTCCCAATCAAAAATGTGCATTTTCTCCCAGCAGTTGAGCAGCCTTTTTCATGTGCAGCTAAGTTGATTGATTCCCTCTAGGACCGAGAAAAACAGACTTGCATGCATGGGTTGCTTCTCCCAAGGCATCATGCAAAGGCATACCTTGTTTCAAGGATCTATTTTTGGCAGTTGTAGGTTACATGCAAGGATCATTTCAGAAACCTCCCACCAAGTGTTACTTTCCCTAGATTGGTGGCATGCACATCACAACCTCGATTTTATCAAAACTCATCAACTGGGCACTACAAATCTCATTCCTCACATCAGTCTTGTAGCTCTAACATCCCACATCACATCTAGGAGTTGTCGGCACATTCATCTCAGTTGTTTTGGGGTAAGCCCGCTTTCCATGTCTTGTGTTGCATTTCTGGCGCTTTTTGTGTTTTGCTTCATATGAATGTTGTCTGCTTGATTTCATTGAGTGTTTGCTGTAGCTTGTACTAGCACCATTTTATTTTTCATTAACATCTCACTGTTGTTGCATGCATGAAACTATTTTTCACGAACGGTCGTTAATTCGGAGACTCGCCTCACCCACATGCATGTTGTTCTGTTTTCTGAATCTATCATTCACTGTTTGCATGCACGGTCATTCACTCATGCTTACACTCAGTATCGCCATGTATTCGAAATCCTGAGAGTGAAGGCCCCGTCTTCCTCTCAGGAAATGTGCATTTCTTCCCAGTGACTGTCCTCTAGTCTTGCATTGCGTAATTCTTAGGGACAGTGAATGTTGGCCCAGAAAATTGTGCAATGCAGTCGCTGAGCCTGCAACCATTTCTAACTGAGATTTTGTATTGCACAATTCTAATAGTCAATAGCTAGACTGGACTGTGCATTGTGCAGTTCTAGCAGTCAGACAGCCTCCAGCAGCCCAGACTATGCCTTGCGAAGTCTTGGCAATCAATCTCCTGACCTCTTGGCAGAAATTGTGCAACCTTCATGATCAGTCACACAGGTACGTTGCAAGCTAGTTCTCAAGTTCATTTTTGTTTTCAGCTAATAGATTGCTTGCCATGAGTGTTTCCATGCCTCCAGGTATTGCAAGTCTTCATCTCCCTCTTAGTAGTATAGGTACAATGGTTTCCAAGAGAGCAGAGTTGAAGACACCGTTCAGAGCACACTTGGGGATGCAGTCGATCAAGTGTCTATGGTCTTGCCTACTCACAAAGACATCAATTTATTCATAGACAAGGACATCAAGATATGACGGCAGCAGCATCACAACGAGTAGCATCTTGAACAGAAGCTAAAGGCATCATACCAGATGCAACGAATGCAAGAGGAAGGTTGTTGACAACACGGAGGCAAAACAAAGTTGCAAGCTCAAGTAGATCCACTAATGATGAAAGAAACTTTGGCGACTCAAGCTATGAGGTGACAGCGCAACATGAAGATCATGCAAAGACAGAGAATGGAACAAAGAAGGAGTTGCATGTGCTGAAATAGAAACTCAAGGAAGAACATGAGATGCACAGACAAGCGAATGAGTTACGGCAGGAACAGGAACAGCATGGGGCGCAACATGCACTCACAGATGAAATTGTGCCCGTACAAGTTATAGATCCATCCCAGCAGCTGGCATGGAGAAGACATGGTGAGAAATTTTGTTGATCACATGCAAGGGATTCAGGAGCATGCATGTCATTATGCGCACACATGCGATCCAACCCATTCAGCACACTCACCAAGGTGAAGACAAGAAGCAATTCTGACTAGAGCTGAGCATGTAGTTGAAAATTAATGTGCATGACCACAAGAACACACTGGAAGATCAGAAAGAACACTATGCATCAATGTGTTGTCGGTTTGGCCGCACCCAATAATACCATGCACATGTTAGCAGATGAGGTGGATGGGGGAGCCATACCAATGCACCCAGATGCAACTAAGGCAAGAGTTCACTTCAGCAAGATGTCACCACGGAGTGCATGCACACCATCACGGATGACCAAGCTTGGCATCATCTCACCACTTTCACCATCACAAGCATGTCAAAGAGTTGGTCTCACCACAACAGACCAAGTGTCAGTGATGTCTTGCATAGCTTTCTCAAGCCATTTTGTCTCACATGGGTACATGTGCATTGTAATGTAATGTCTTGTCAAGTGTAAGTCAAGTGTTGATAGTTGGATGTAACAGTCATAGAGTAGATGAAGAGTCATGAGGGTAGATGAAATGTCACAAAGGGGAATGTCAAGGGTCACCCCACCCTTTGTTATAAATAGTCCCTCACAACTGATTGAAAAGGCTTTTGGTCAGCAAATCTTCCAATAAGACTATCTTAGAGAGAGCTTGGACAGTATTGTAATGAACATTGGCTTCTCCACAGCGCAGAGCTAGTACATCTCTTTGGAGGAGCAGGCGGTTGTGGAAGTGGTGTATGGCTGGAACTTACACTTCTTAATATAACAGAGCCAACACGTTTCATGCATATGTTGTATTGTATTCTATGCTATCTGGTTTACTCTAAATGATATATGTCTTGTTTTCTTACGCATGCATGTATGGACTATTCTATATAAGTATGTATGAATCTTTCTGAAATGTGTTGTTGGTTTAACCATCACTTTGGATTTCTCACTAACTTTCTTTCCAGCTTGTGATGCATCTTCACTCGTGTGTTCCCTTCAAAGCCAAGTACTATTACAGATTTCCAAGGGGCACACTCACCTCACCCTTAGTGTGTTAGAACCTCTCATGCACCTTCATTGTCTTACTGCAGCTGTCACACCCTTGCTACCAACAGAGTTATCTTACTTGCCTCTGTGCGAAATCGTAGTTAAGGCATTACCGTACGACCCACTGCTGGGACTACTACACCAAATGGTTTGAGGTCTAAATGGGACTTCTTACCGAGGAGATCCCCTAACATGTTGGCAGGTCTAGCACCATCAACAGGATACTCTATGGTTTTTTTGTGTAAAATTAGCCTAACCTATCAATTGTGCCCAATATAAAACTCTACTCGTGGCACTCTAACCTTACAACATCTGATATAATTTCCCCTTGCACTCAACCCTCCTAACCCTTAGCATTGTTTTTTCTGTTTAACACTCCACTCGTGGGCCCTAACACCAATGCCCATCCCCACACCTCCTAATCTCCGCCAACAGCCATATCAACCAACAATATTCATGATCGAGACCTTGGGGGGAGGACCCCAAGATCTAAAAAATTAAAATTTCAGAAGGAAAAGAGGAGAATGCCCAATAAACAAAACCACAAAGAAAAGTTTTATTAAAATGAAGAAAAACTGTAAAAGCTACATTGTGGCGGACAAACTATCCTTTTACAAAATGCAACTTGTTACTTATAGTATTTTTCAGATACAATACCACGAGTCAATTCCATGGGTGAATGAATACCATGGGTGGATGTCACAATACCACGGGTCAATTCCATGGGTGAATTAATACCATGGGTGCATGTCACAATACCATGGGAAAATACCATGGGTGAATGAATACCATGGGTGGATGTCACTTACAATACCATGGGTGGATTCCACGTTGGGTAAATTATATGGGTGGATGAATAACATGGGTGGATGAATACCATGGGTTGATTCTATTTTCTATTCAAATCATTCCTCCCTCCTTAAGAAGTAATGGTCTCCATTGCATAAAGTTCCCTCCTGCGAAGCCTTTGTTGAATATGAAGAGCCACTAAAGAGAAGGCTTTTATGTGGTTAACCAATAACCATGATGAACGGAGATCTGAGGATAGAGATACCCTATAATGCTTGTGACCAACTAGGATATTGACAGTGTGAAACCTAGCAAATGGACTTCAATGAACTTTGGGTTTGTGGATGACCCATAACCATGATGAACAAAGATCTGAGGATAGAGATACCTTGTAATGCTTGTGACCAAATGTGATACTGATAGTGTGCGGCTTAGGAAATGGACTTCGATGAAGTGTGGGTTTGTGGATGACCCATAACCATGACAAACGAAGATCCGAGGATAGAAATACCCTATAATGCTTGTAAAGAACTGTGATACTAACAGTGTGCGGCCTAGAAAATGGACTTCGATGACAAGGATTTGTGCGGACCCATAAATGTGATGTTGGTTGTTAATGAAGTAGCAGGTGCCTACATAGTCTGGGGTGGGAAGGCACGTCTCTAAAGAATCCAAGCTAAACGCTGCTATGTTGAAACTGATGAATGTGAAGCAGGTGCCTACTAAAGCGGGGTGGGAGGGCACGTATCCAAAGGGAACCCGCTATGAATGTTGCTCCAGAATTAAAATGGACATAGCTCAATCAATATAACTCAGAATATTTATTATAACCTATTTTTGGAAACAGAAGGACCATTTTTCATCTTCCCATGTGATGGAAATCCTTATTTGGACTCTGTAGAATCTCAAATTCATGCTGCAACTTTTCCACCGTCACAAAAGTTCTGAAAAAAAAAATAACTAATTTTAGATTAGTGATATCTCCCACATCTGAACTCCAATTTGACCCTTTTTTTTTAAATTGAGAAATTTTTTGAGAGGAGCTCAGATCTACAATCACTTTTCTAAAATTATCACCAAAATTGCAAAAAAAAAATATAGGAGAGCCGATGTCTATGAATTACCATCAGAAACATTTCTGTAACATAGCTGATTTTCAATCAGCGATATCTACCTCATCCAGATTCCAATTCGGCCGATTTTTTTTTTGAAATTGGGTATTTTTTTGCAATGAATCCAGATCTGTTATTTCTTTTTGTAAATTATTCACCAAAAATTTCATATCTGATCTGCAAACTCTCCGCCCAAAAACATTCCTGCAAAAAAATGAAAAAAGAAAAATTCTTCCTGCTTGGCCCAAGAAAATGCTTTGTGGAGGGTGTAGCACATGCCTGAATTTTGTTGAATATTGTTGCAAAATATTAAACTGAAATATGCATCAAACTGTCATTCCCATGGAATCATAACCTGCTCTGATACCACTAATCCAAATCTTGGGGGAGGCCCCCAAGATCTTAAAGATTGAAATGGAGTTTGTGGGAGAGGCCCCCAAGATCTAAAAAATTAAAATTCCAGAAGAAAAAGAGGAGAATTCCCAATAAACAAAACCACAAAGAAAAGTTTTACTAAAACGGAGAAAAATTATGAAATCTACATTGTGGCGGATAAACTATCCTTTTACAAAATGCAACTTGTTACTTATAGTATTTTTCAATTAAAATACCACCGGTCAATTCCATGGGTGAATGAATACCATAAGTGGATGTCACAATACCTCTTTGTTACTTTCCTCTAACTTTTTTTGCTATTTACAGGTAAAGAATTTCTGTAGAACTTTTCTTATTCACTTGATCTATGCTAGCATTGCTTTTCCTTTTGTCTGCTAGTATGGCCCCAAAAGGGAAATCCAAAAAGCAGAGTGCAGATGAAAGTTCTGCCACTCCAACTCAGCTCAACCTTGACCATGTTCCTCTGGTAGACTCACTGTTTAAAATCGTAGAATCCAAGTGTGAGTTCGATTTCTATGAACTGCACTTGTGGCTCAAACAAAATTATCTCGACAAACAAGATCCAATTAGGTTTTGGGAATCCTTGTTACCTCTCTTTAGTTTCCCAAAGACACATGAGTTCCCTGACCTTATTACCTGGTGTCAAGCCAAATATGATCCTGTGAAAAGAGTAGTCATGGCTCATAATGAAGACATTCTGATAACCATTTCTGCTGAAACCATAAACCCGAAGCTCCTAATCCCCCAATTTGACTCTCTCACTCATTTTTCACCAGCAGCACTTATGGATTTGTACCATAAGTTAACCTTCCCACTTAGAACCCAAATTTTTGAAATCTTTTTGCCTGAGGATGCAGAATTTCCCAAAATAAATCTACCTTACTCATCTGCCATGTTTCCTGAAGCCTCTAGACATTGTATTTCCTTGCTTTCCTATTCATTAGGATACCCAGATGACTAGTCCGTTGATGATACTATCCTTGGTTTCCTATCCATTTTTAATAAAGATCAAAAACTAGCATTCATGTATAATTATAGCCAATTCTTGGTTGATAATATACATGAACAATTCATGAAATTCACTGTGCAGGGAGTGTTCAATTACAGCTCTATAATTGTCCACATGTTTCTTTTTAAACAGGGTGATCTGTTACCTATCTTAGCAAGCGGGATGAACAAGGAGTGAATCAATCAGTGATTCACTGGACAGAAATAGTCATAACAACTTCTACCACTTCCTCATTTACAGAATTTGTAGATGCATTCATACATCCAGTGGCACAACTCCTTAATAGTCAAACAAAGCCCGGGATTGGGCATGAAATTAAAAGGATTCTACACTTAAGTGAACAAACCAAAACTGGTGACTGGTATTTATACCATAACTATACTGATGTAAGAGTATATGGTTGTGAGCTTGCACCATATAAGTTGTCCAAATATGTTCCTATCAAAATATTTTCTTTGGAATATATTAGGCAGATGATTCACGTGGATGAGCTACATTTTGTGTCAGGTAAAAGGAAGTCTCAATTCAAGCTTAAAGCATAGATCAAATCATTTATTTGCAACACCAGATCAGTTTTTATTGAGGCAGATGCATTGCTAAGGAAGATGAATTTCCATCCCAGTTTCACTTGGTCCTATGATCCTTTTGGCATTGTTTATGCTTTGAGAGTTAATTTCAAAATGACTCCTTATAATCACACTCCAAGGCCAGAAATAGAAAAAATTATGAATCAAGAACAATGGGTTGATGGGACTCTTCAAGAGGCAGATGAGAAGGTTATATCTACCCCCACTAAACAGACTCTAGTTGCTCAGAGAAAGCAACAGAAAAGGTTGAGAGAAGAAACTTCATCTACTGAAGATATTATGAAAGGATTTATTTTTCAACAAAATAAGCCTAAGGTTAGCTTGGTCACATTAGCAGAAGAAAATCCACTAGTGATCATTGATCTTGGAGATCTAGAAGTGTCTACATTAGTAGGTATTAGTGCTTCAACCACTCCTCCCACAACTAGTGTTTCAACTACTCCTCCTACAACTTCACCTTCTAGAGAGCCTCTAGAAATTATTCAGTCCACAGGAACTAGCTCTTCAGATGATCAGAATATATTTTCAAGGTTCCTAGAAATTAAACATAAAAATGAGACTTTAAAGTCCAATGTGTACAACCAGTTCTGGAAACAAACTTCAACCTCCCAACATAGGCTTCTTTCTGCTTTTGACAATGAGAAAGGCATAATGCAAATGGATTTCTTACAAGCCCAGATTCCATTTCCTAAATCACCATCAGATTACAAAAATATTGTGTTTTCATTTGATACCAGTCAAATCCATCCAATTGATCAGATGGATATGCACAGACAGACTAGTGAGATGTTGTTTTCTACTATGACAACTACAGCTATGCCTCTTTCTAAACTTAGGACTGCCCTATCTAACATTCAATCCAAAATTAAGTTAGAAAATATTTCTTCTTTAGCCAAACACAACATAATAAAATCATTAGAGGATTTTGTAATTAAAGTGGGATATGATCCCAAAGTTGTAAAAGTTGCAAAGCTACTCCTTAATAAGAAAGATGCAAACATTGTTGCATTGAAGAAACAGTTAAAGTTGCCTTCAACAGAAGATCCTCTGACCAAGGATATGGCAGAGAATGAACAACAAAAGGAGGATATGCTCAAGCTTATCATTGAGAAAAATATATAGTTGAAGAAAATGGAAGAGCAAATTGAAGAGTTATTGAAAGAGAAGGAAGCAGCACAGCTTGCCATGGTTCAACTCACAGTAGTCCCAATAGAAGTTGTAGGTACATAGCCTATTTCATCATCAATAGCCATTGAGTCTACATAAAAAGCAACTGATCCAACAGGATTATCACATAAATTGTCCATACAAAGAAAGGAAAATGATAAATTATTGCAAAAATTCCAAAATCTAGAGTTGCAGAAAGTACAAAATGATACTTTATATCTGCAAGAAATGTAGAAGACTCACAAATTGGAACTTAAAATCTAGAAGTTGGAGAGTGAGTCCCTCATGGCAGACACTTTGGCTCATGCCAAGGAAAATATTTGGAAAAAAATCAGTCAATCCATGACAGAGGTATGGCCATCCATACAGATTATTTTTGAATAGCAAGAACTCATCACTAGATGCAGAGCAGTGATAGAAGAACAGAAAGCAGCCTTGAAGACCAAGCCAGCAGAAGCCACAAATATGATCAAGGTTTTAAACTCAAAGAGTAGAGAAGAATTAGAAGAAATAAACATCTTTTACATAATAGCTACCATCTTAGAGATTACAAAGGTATTACAAAAAAGGAATTTGATCAATCAATTAGAAACTAAATCTCAAACCCTGGATATTTCTGTCAAAAGATTTCATTCAAAGTTTAATGTCTTAAATCAAAAAGGGTTGCCTAGATTAGTAGGCTTGAATGATAAATTGATCAAATTAGAAGATTATTGCAAGGAGTTATATGATATTGCAGTAAACATAACCAAATTTGCAAGAGTTAAAGGACAGATAACAGGGAGGCTTTTCTGGAAGCCTTGAAGTTTGATTTAACTATCTTATATGAAATTAAACATTTATTTCTCACCAAGCCTAATTTCGAGAGATACACAGAGGTGGATGAAACATTTAGAAAGATGGTGAATGTGGAAATCCCAAGTGAAGAAAGATGGGATAAATTGTGTGAAACAATTGACTAATTTCTTATTCTAACAACATGATAGCTCATCAATGTTTTCAGGCCAGATCATCAACAGATTCCCAAAGGATAGAGCCACCTCTTCAGCAGTTTTTCAGTTCCTATTATATTGTTCTATTTTTGTAATTTTGTACTATTTTGGTATTCTATTCCAAACATATTGTAGATCTTTTGCAAATTTTGTATAAATAACTCCTCCTTTGAGTTATTAAGGGTTGAACCCTTGAACAAGCTATCAAGCAGATTTGTACTAAGCTAGACCATTTTGAAATAATAAAAGATTTTGGATTTACCTCATATGGTCTGTTTCTCAGTGAGTTGTATTTCATCTTATTTACTCGTTACGTTTTCTTCATATAAATTAAGTCTTTTGTAGTTATCCGATTTTAAATTTAACTTAGTTTCAGTCTCATTTTGAATCTTATGTGAAGTTGTGATTTTAAATAAGAGAATAATTTATAGAACTATTTGTTATTGTAAGTTCCCCTTTAAAATGTAAATTACACCAGTTTTTTGTAACAGTTTGATTATATTTTGTTGATTAAGAAAGCATTGTTTTCTTAATTTCTTCTTATAAATGGTTAAATATTCAGTTTGAATATCAAATCAATTATACCTCTCATGCTCTACTTCTCCATCCCACTAAAATAAAATTAACCATGTGTAGTTAAAGAACAACATTTAGTTTTACTTAAGAATCTATCTAAGTTTAAAGTACCTGTTTATAAAAAATTTCAGTGGTCATCTAATCATTTAAAACAACAAAACATTATAGATTCATTGGCATAACTAATTGACCTTAAGTTATCTCAAAGGAAAACATCATATTGGTGTCATTGTCGGGGAGAAAAGGATTGAAAGTTAGATTTTCCCTAGGGCAACGATTTTCCCTTTTCCTTTAAGGTGAATAAAGGATAGGATATAGGTCAAAAACTTTCACCTGGCAATTCCACTGTTTCAAGATGGCTCCTTTTAATCATACTAGATCACATTCTGATTCTGAGATTGTTAACCCTCTACCAGATCTAGAAAGGCTTATTAGGGGAGCCACTTCAAGTATAAGACATTGAACCTCTTCTTCTTCATCATGTTACACCATTAAGACATCATCTGTAGATCATTTTTCATTTGTGACATCCAATCTTGATTGGACTGAACTACCTCCTAGGGTTTCTGAACTCCATTGAAGAGGAGTAGAGCTTCCATCAGCCTTTTTAATACACTCACTTGAGTCATATCAAGTGCCATCCATTCCTATAAAATCACCTTCATCTGAGGAAGAATTGGGTGTACATTTTTCCTGAATTCAAATCTATAGACTTAATCTCCCCAACTCCTTATTTTGTTCCATCAACTTCTACTAATCTTGAAGCGACATTATATGTCTATTCAAATCCTTTGGTTGATAATAAGGAATACTTTCCATCAGGAGTTCATAAGTTACTTATTAAGACCCCTTTGAAATCTTCAAGAAGGTCTCCTCCCTCTTTCTCTCCTCCACATACTAATACCCCTATTGATTCTTCTTCATCACCTTCATCTTCATCATCTTCCTCTTCCTCATCATCATCCACTCAGTCACCCCAGACTCCTCCTTCTATCATGGCTTTTAAACCCATTGTACAAGCAAGGTATGCTTCTCTAGTTATCCCTTAAAACTTGGCAAATTTTATTGATGGATATCTAAAGCACTTACCAAGATTTAATGGAGAAATTGGTCCTTCAGCAGAAGATCATGTATCATCTTTCCTAGATTTTGCTGACAATATGAACATAGAACAGGAAAATGTTTATATGAGATTATTTTTTCAATCCTTAGAAGGAAATGTTAGGATCTGGTTTAGGCAACTTAGACCTGACTCTATTAGAACATGGAATGAGGTCATAAATATATTTAAAAATCAATGGGGGGTAAAGAAGGATCCTGTCTACTTTCTCACTGAATTTGAAGAATTGAAGAGAAACCTTTGTGAACCAGTTATTGAATTCATCAAGAGATTTAACAAACTCTATCATAAAATGCCTACTGATTATAAACCACCAGTAGTAGCTGCAAAAGTCAAATTTTCCAAAGCATTTGAAGATGAATTTGCAATCATGTTGAGAGAAAGGGTATCTAATACATTAGAAAACATGCATACAAATTCTATAAAGGTAGAAGCTAATAGGTCTGCTTCTAGAAAACTTAAAGCTAAAGAAGAGAAAGAAGAAAGAAAAATAAAAGCTCGGATTAATGATTCATCTTCTTCCAAATCTAAACTTGAAGATCAGAAAATTGATGAAATGACATCTTTACTTAGAAACCTTTCAAATAGGATTTCTAAAATTGAATCACATCCTAGAACTATTCAGCAAACTGTTGTCAGACCTCAATCTCAAACTCAATTTAGAAGATCTCCTCAAATGTAGATCCTTCAGAGACTAGGTTCTAATCAAAACATTCAACCACATTTGTTGATTGATGATCAGTAGCCATAGGATAAAAGTCCTTTAATCACTGAAGATATCAATAATGTTGATTCTTTAGCAGTACAAAAAGCAATAGTTCCTTCATCTTCCCATCAGTCTTTTGAACAAGAACAAGGAGATGCTCAACTTTCAAAATATCAAGCATTTTCTGAATTTCTAATTGCAAAGCTAAATAAGAGATATGATCTAAGACCTAGATCAGGCCCAGGTAGACCTTCAAAATCTACCACTATAATTGAACCTGCAATAAAATCTATTCAAACACAAACTCCAACACCTCAAACTACAGAGTCATCCACTAAAACCTTTTCATCTGATAAGACCATTTTGACAACTTTTAATATTGAAAAGGAATTGGAAAGGGTCAAGATTCCTATCCCTTTAGCTGAACTTTCCAAAAACCCTGGTTATAAAAATCAAGTGTCTAAATGGATACAATCCTCTAGTGTAGATCCTGAGGGAGATATTATCAGTCTTCAAGATGAAAAACCATCAGTAGTTTTTGGCCCCATTTCTAATATGATTGATGAGATTGTTCCACCCTTTTATGTAACTTTAAAATTCTATGACTTTCTTTTGTATAACTGTATGTTGGACTCTGGAGCTTCTCATAACCTTATGCCAAAGGTTATTATGGACCAGCTCCAGTTACAAGTTACTCGTTATTATCATGACCTCTACACCGTTGATTCAAAGAAAGTACCATGCCTAGGATGGATCAAAGACCTAGTTGTGACCTTAGCCCAAATCCCTGTCAAGAGTATATTTTTAGACATAGTTGTCACTGATATTCCTATCAAGTTTGGCATGCTCCTGTCTAGATCATGTTGTCCTAAACTTGGAGGATCACTTCAGATGGACATGTCTTTTGCTACTATTCCATTCTATGGATGTGAACATTTAAGGTTATATAGGGAAGTCAGATCCCTCCATACTGTTTGTAGGTCTGATCAAGCAAAAAATCACCCCATCTATGCAGTAGATCAGGATTTTGGTTTCTTTCAGTTGTCCTTGAAAAATTCATTAAATACTCAACTTTCCATCAAGAATACAGTTTACAAACCTGAAATTATATAATCGGATATCTAGAAACTTTATTTTGATGGCTCTTGCTCAAAAGAAGGAGCAAGTGCAGGAATTGTTTTAATTTCACCAAAGAAAGAAAACATAACTCAGTCATGTAAACTTGAATTTGAAGCAACCAATAATGTGGTTGAATATGAGGCTTTTCTTCTTGGTCTTGAACTAGCTAAGAGTCTAAAGGTTCAAAACTTGAGTATCTTTTCTAATTCTGAGCTAATAGTGAAGCAGGTTAGAAATTTGTGTCAAACAAAGCACCCAAGACTTAGGTCCTATAGAAATGAATTTTGGGATACAATTGAAAATTTCTTCCAAGGCTTTAACATAACTATTATACCCCAAGATCAGAATATGCATGATGATTCACTTGCTGTTTCAACAAGCACTTTCAAAATCCCTGAGCCAGTATTGTTGGAATGCTAGATTCAAGTCAAGTATAGACCATCAACTCCTCATAACCTTAAACATTAGCAAATTTTTGAGGATGATGAACAATTAAAATCTTTTCTTCAAGTCATTGATGAATTCTCAAATATGCAAATTGAAGAAGATCAAAAATATGTTCAAGAATCAAATCAACAAAGCCCAGAAACTTCATTCAATCCTAAAATTCTTGATCATGATATCATTCAACTATATAATAATTTTATTCCCAAAGGATTAGTTCCATTGGAAAAATTATTTGATAATAATGATGTCTCCAAAAACCCCTTGTTTAACTCACCTAAAGAAGAAATCGAAGAATGCAATATTGGGACTTTAAATGAAGTGAGAAATGTTAAATTGTCATCAACCTTGCCTTTGGATGTAAAAATCAAATACTTGAATCTTCTTAAAAATTACAAAGATTTTTTTTCATGGTCTTATACTAAGTTAAAAACTTATGATACATCTTTAATTGAGCATAAGATTCCTTTGAAACTAGAAGAAAAACCCTTCCGACAAAAACTAAGAAGAACCAATCCAATACTTCTTCCAGCTATTGAGAAAGAACTTAAAAAATTTCTTGATGCTCATATCATAGTCCCTTTGAGGTATTCTGACTAGGTAGCTAACCTAATTCTTGTCAGGAAGAAAAATGGTGAAATTAGGCTATGTGTAGACTTCCGAAATCTAAACAAATCATCTTTAAAGGATAACTACCCATTGCCCAAAATGGATCATCTACTTCAAAAAGTTTTAGGTGCAAATAGGATTTCTATGCTAGATGGATTTTTTTGTTACAACCAAATTATGGTGAGTCAAGCTGACCAAGACAAAACTACTTTTACTACTCCCTGGGGTACATTCATGTATGCTAGGATGCCATTTGGACTGAAAAATGTTGGAGCCACTTTCCAGAGAGCCATGGATCTATCATTTGTAGGTAAAACATCTAAATTTACTGTCATTTCTCTAGATGATTTAACTGCTTTCTCTAATTCTGATGAAAATCATTTAAAACACTTGAGAAAGGTTTTTGACAAGTGAAAAAAAATTGGCATATCCATCAATCTGAAGAAATCTTTATTTGTTGTAAAGGAAGGGAAATTAATAGGGCATATTATTTCTAAGGAGTGAGTTATCATTGATCCAAAGAGATTTTTAGCTATTCAGACTCTATTTCTGCCTAGAAACAAGAAAGAGATACAAACCTTTCTTGGGAAAATAAATTTTCTCAGAAGTTTCATCCCTAATTATGCAGAGATAGTAAAGGATATAATTGATATGCTAAAGAAGAACAATGAAGTGAAATGGACAGTTTCTACTAGATATGCTTTTCATCATATCAAAAAGGCTATATCTGAGGCCCCTACATTAGCCAATCTTGAGTATTCTTTACCTTTTAGCATACTTATTTTTCATCAAAGACAACCTTAGTAGTTGTACTTTTACAGAAGAATACAAATGGTGATGACCAACCCATAGCCTTCTTTTCCAAAGTCATGAGGGATGCTGAGCTTAGGTATGACATTATTGAAAGCAAGCTTATGCTTTAATACAAGCCCCCAAATCCTTTAGAACCTATGTCTTACATTCACACATTACAACCTATGTCCCTAATCATGTTGTCAAAGTTGTTTTGACCCAACCTGGTACTGATGGGCGAAGAGGGAGATGGATTGCTAAAATTCTTGAATTTGACATTGAGATTAAGACCACAACGCTAGTAAAGGGTCAAGGTCTGGCCAAATTGTTAGTTGAATCCGACTGCGAAGTATTCGGGATCAATTTGGTTTTTGAACTTTCATTAGAGGAGAATCCACAAGAACATCCTACTTTTGCAAATGAGGAGAATCCACAAGAACCTTCCTCAATTCCATTTGGGGAGAATCCACAAGAACCTCTTTCTTTTGCAGAAGGGGAGAATCCACAAGAACCTCTTTCTTCAGATCAAGCCATTCTTGTTCATATAGATCAAAAATATCTACTCTCTGATTGGTATTCTGATATTGTGCAGTTTCTTAGAGATTTTCAATGTCCAGCTGAACTTGACTTGAAGCACTGTAAATCCTTGAAGCTTAAAGCATTGAAATACTGCATTATCAATGCTAATCTATACTAGAAAGACCCTCTTAATATCCTTCTTCTTTGTCTAACTGAAAATGAAACAGAGGGAATTATAGATCAGTTCCATGCAGGGTTTTCCGGTCGACACTATGCGTGGAGAGTAACAGCCTACAAAATTTTAAAGGCAGGTTTCTACTAGCCCATACTTTTTAAAGAAGTAGGAGCAAGAGTAAGAAGTTGCACACAATGTCAAATATCTGCAAGGAAACAGAAGCTGTCAGCACTTCCTCTTGTTCCATTATTGGTTCAAGCTCCTTTTCTACAATGGGGGTTGGACTTTATAGGGGAAATTCATCCACATTCAATTAATCAACATAGATGGATTCTAACTGCTATAGACTATTTTACCAAATGGGTAGAGGTTATACCTGTTAAAAATGAAACTGATACTATTGTGATTAAATTCCTTGAGGAAAATATTTTACCAATATTTGGATGTTCTCAACAGATTGTTACAGATAATGCAACAACTTTTGGTAGGGTTTAAATGATTGAGTTCTGTCAAAAGTATTCAATTCTATTACACCATTATGCACCATACTATCCATAGGGTAATGAGCTAGCAGAGTCCTCAAACAAGAGCTTAGTTAAGGTCATTAAGAAGACTCTTGAAGACCATAAAAAGAGTTGGGACAACCACCTAATGAAATTTGGGCAAATAGAGTTTCTCCTAAGAGGTCCATATGCAAGTCCCCTTTCCAATTAGTTTATGGTAAGGAAGAAGTTTTTCCCACTCATTTAGCTTTACCTGTTATGAGATTCCTTTAGGAATGTTATGAAGAAAAAGATGATTTCTCAAGAAGGATAAATCAAATTATTGAGTTGAATGAAGACAGGGATGAAATTCAATACAAGCTAAGGAAATATCAAAACAAGATGAAGGAGTTGTTTGACAGAAAGGCCAGAGAAAGGAATTTCAAGAAAGGTGAATTGGTGCTTAGATGGGACACAAGAATGGGGGATAAAGGTAAGCATTAAAAATTTGACAACCTCTAGTTTGGTCCATTTAGCATTGCCGAAGTCAAAGGAAATAATACATTCATCCTACAGAATCTGGAAGGACAGTATTCCTCATTGCCAGTCAATGGGAAATACTTAAAACATTATATCCAGTACTAGATTTTCATCCATCCATTCATGATGTGTAAATATTTGAAGAGTTCATTTTATTTTGAAAAATTTGCAAGTGAGTATCTCTTTCAGTAAAGACTCCATAGCCCGAGGAGAAGGCACTTGGACCTACTTGTTCTCTGCATCCCACAAGGGGAAGCAGTCCCCAGCTGGATCTGATTGGTTTTTATAAGTTATTATATTAGTCAAAAATAAATTCAAAAGGTTAAGTTAGGATATGGATGCAAATGAAAGAAAAATTAAAATGTTAGGACAATTTTATATTTTATATGCATACATATCAATAAAATGATAGGAGTTAGCTCCCCTAAAGAAAGAAGGAAAAAAAAAAAAAATGTTAGGGAAGCAAAAAGAAATCAAAGGCTTCATTTTCATATAAAAATAAATGCAAAGGCTGCTAGTCTAAATTCGCCACATTAGAAAATGTTAAATTTTGTTAATTTATGATTAATTCCTTAATCGAGATTAATTCTTTGGTTATAAACCTTTGGCATTTGAAATTATATTATAAAGCGCATATTTGATTAGACCCAAGTAAATAAACAACAAAAAGTCTTGTCGACTTTCAATAAGAAGAGCGCATGATTCAACGGCTGATCTTCTCCTCGCCCAAATCAACAGTGGGCAGATATTTCACACCCCCCTCGACCGTTTCTCTTTAATGTGACGAGGGGGTCTGCAAAGCAGTTTCCATCGCGGATGCCCCAACCTTACATGTCGCCACCATATCACTCCACACCCCCCCCACAAACCGCTCGTGGTTTGCCTCCGCCAACGGCTTTTCCATCCCGCACCTTAACCATTATCTCTCAACCAATCCCAATCTACCACCGCACATACCTATTTCCTATTTGACATATCCGTTGCCACCTCACACGCTCACTGCCCTACTGTCATACCCGTTATAATCACCTGTTATAGCTCCACTCCTATGCATTAAAGCAGCTACAATTATGAATTAAATTGTTACCCCTTCCCGGTATATTATAAATAAACCTATTCCTGCCTCTTTGTTACTTTCCTCTAACTTTTTCTACTATTCACAGGTAAACAATTTCTGCAAAACTTTTCTTATTCACTCAGTCTGTGCCAGCATTGCTTTTCCTTTTGTCTGCCAATATGGCCCCAAAAGGGAAATCCAAAAAGCAAAGTGCAGATGAAAGTTCTGCCACTCCAACTCAGCTCGACCTTGACCATGTTCCTATGGTAGATTCACTGTTCAAAATCACAGAAGCCAAGTGTGAGTTGAATTTCTATGAACTACACTTGTAGCTCAAACATAATCATCTCGAAAAACAAGATCCAATTAGGTTTTGGGAATCCCTATTACCTCTCTTTGGTTTCCCAAAGACACATGAGTTCCTTAACCTTATTACCTAGTGTCAAGCCAAATATGATCCTGTGAAAAGAGCATTCATGGATCAGAATGGAGACATTCTGATAACCATTTCTGCTAAAACCATAAACCAGATGCTCCTAATCCCCCAATTTGAATCTCTCACTCATTTTTCACCAACAACACTTATGGATTTGTACCATAAGTTAACCTTCCCACAGAGAGCCCAAATTTTTGAAATATTTTTTCCTGAGGATGCAGAATTGCCCAAAAGAAATCCACCTTACTCATCTGCCATGTTTCCTGAAGCCTCCAGACATTGCATTTCCTTGCTTTCCTATTTATTAGGATACCTAGATGACCAGTCCGTTGATGATACTATCTTTGGTTTCCTATCCATTTTTAATAAAGATAAACAACCAGCATTCATGTATAATTAAAACCAATTCATGGCTGATAATATACATGAAAAATTCATGAATTTCACTGTGCAAGGAGTGTTCAGTTATAGCTTTGTAATTGTCCTCATGTTTCTTTTTCAGCATGGCAATTTGTTACCTATCAAACTCAACAAGCAGGATGAACAAGGAGTGAATCAATCTGTGATTCACTGGACAGAAATAGTCAGAACAACTTCTACCACCTCCTCATTTGTAGAATTTGTAGATACATTCATACATCTAGTGGCACAGGTCCTTAACAGTTAGACAGAGCCCAGGATTGGGGATGAAATTAAAAGGATTCTACACTTAAGTGAACAAACCAAAACTAGTGACTGGTATTTATACCAAAACTATACTGAGGTAAGAGTATATGGTTGTGATCTTGCACCATATAAGTTGCCCAAATATGTTCCTATAAGAATATTTTCTCTGGAATATATTAGGCAGATGATTCACATGGATGAGCTACATTTTGTGTCAGGTAAAAGGAAGTCTCAATTCAATCTTAAAGCACAGATCAAATCATTTATTTGCAACACCATATCAGATGGTGTTGAGGAAGATGCATTGTTAAGGAAGATGAATTTCTAGCTCAGTTTCACTTGGTCCTATGATCCTTTTGGTATCATTTCTGCTTTCAGAGTTAATTTCAAAATGACTCGTTATAATCACACTCCAAGGGCAGAAATAGAAAAATTTATGAATCAAGAAAAATGTGTTGATGGGACTCTTCAAGAGGCATATGAGCAAGATGTATCTACCCCCACTGAACAAACTCTAGTTGCTAGAAGCAAGCAACAGGAAAGGTTGAGAGAAGAAACTTCATCTACTGAAGATATTATGAAAGGATTTATTTTTCAACAAAATAATCCAAAGGTTAGCTTGGTCACATCAGTAGAAGAAACTCCACCAGTGATCATTGATCTTGGAGATCCATATTAAGTGTCTACACCAACAGGGATAGTGTTTCAACCACTCCTCCCACAACCAATGTTTCAACTACTCCTCCTACAACTTCACCTTATAAAGAGCCTATAGAAATTATTTAGTCCACAGCAACTAGCTCTTCGGATGATTAGAATATATTTTCAAGGTTCCTAGAAAATAAACATAAAAATGAGACTTTAAAGTCCAATGTGTACAGCCAATTCTGGAAACAAACTTCAACCTCCCAACATAGGCTTATTTCTACTTTTGACAGTGAGAAAGGCAGAATGCAAATGGATTTCTTACAAGCCTAGATTCCATTTCCTAAATCACCATCAAATTACAAAAAGATTGTGTTTTCATTTGATACCAGTCAAATCCATCCAATTGATCAGATGGATATGCACAGATAGACTGGTGAGATGTTATTTTCTACTATGACAACTATAGCTATGTCTCTTTCTAAACTTAGGACTACCCTATCTAATGTTTAGTCCCAACTTAAGTTAGAAAATATTTCTTCTTTAGCCAAAGACAACAGAATAAAATCATTAGAGGATTTTGTAATTAAAGTGGGATATGATCCCAAAGATGTAAAAGCTGCAGAGCTACTCCTTAAGAAGAAAGATGCAAACATTGTTGCATTGAAGAAACAGTTAAAGTTTCCTTCAACAGAAGATCCTCTGACCAAGGATATGGTAGAGAATGAACAGCAAAAGGAGGATATGCTCAAGCTTATCATTGAGCAGAATATACAGTTGAAGAAAATGGAAGAGAAAATTGAAGAGTTATTGAAAGAGAAGGAAGCAACACAGCTTGCCATGGTTCCACTCACAGCAATCCCAATAGCAGTTGCAGGTACAAAGCCTAGTTCATCATCAACAGCCATTGAGTCTACATCAACAATAGCTGATCCAGCCAAATTATCACAGGAATTGTCCATACAAAGACAGGAAAATGAGAAATTACTGCAAAAATTCCAAAATCTAGAGTTGCAGAAAGTACAAAATGATACTTTATATCTGCAAGAAATGTAGAAGACTCACAAATTGGAACTTAAAATCCAGAAGTTGGAGAGTGATTCCCTGATGGCAGACACTTTGTCTCATGCCAAGAAAAATATTTGGACAAAAATCAGTGAATCCATGACAGAGGTATGGCCATCCATACAGATTATTTTTTAATAGCAAGAATTCATCACTAGATGCAAAGCAGTGATAGAAGAACAGAAAGCAGCCTTGAAGACCAACCTAGCAGAAGCCACAGATATGATCAAGGTTTTAAACTCAAAGAGCATAGAAGAATTAGAGGAAAGAAACATCTCTGACAGAACAGATACCATCTTAGAGATTAAGAAGGTATTACAAAAAAGGAATTTGATCAATCAAAATATTCCATTCAAAGTTTAATGTCTTAAATCAAAAAGGGTTGTCAGGATTAGTAGGTTTGAATGATAAATTGATCAAATTAAAAGATTATTGCAAGGAGTTATATGTTATTGCAGTAGACAGAACCAAATTTGTAGGAGTTAAAGGACAGATAACAGGGAGGGATTTTCTAGAAGCCTTGGAGTTTGATTTAACTATCTTGCATGAAATTAAACATTTATTTCTCACCAAGCCTAATTTCAAGAGATACACAGAGGTGGATGAAACATTTAGAAAGATGGTGAATGTGGAAATCCCAAGTGAAGAAAGATGGGATAAATTGTGTGAAACAATTGAGTAATTGCTCATTCTAACAGCATGACAGCTCACCAGTGTTTTTAGGCCAGATCATCAACAGATTCCCAAAGGATAGAGCCACCTCTTCAGTAATTTTTCAGTTCCTATTATATTGTTCTATTTTTGTAATTTTGTACTATTTTAGTATTCTATTCCAAACAAATTTTAGATCTTTTGCAAATTTTGTATAAATAACTCCTCCTTTGAGTTATTAAGGGTTGAACCCTTTAACAAGCTATCAAGCATATTTGTACTAAGCTAGAGAATTTTTGAAATAATAAAAGATTTTGGATTTAGCTCATATGGTTTGTTTCTCAGTGAGTTGTATTTCATATTATTTATTCATTATGTTTTCTTCATATAAATTAAGTTTTTTGTAGTTATCTGATTTAAAATTTAATTAAGTTTCAGTCTCATTTTGAATCCTCTGTGAAGTTGTCATTTTAAATAAGTGAATAATTTACAGAACTATTTGTTATTGTAAGTTCCTCTTTAAAATACAAATTACACCAGATTTCTGTAACAATTTGATTATATTTTTTTTATTAAGAAAGCATTGTTTTCTTAATTTCTTCTTATAAATGGTTAAATATTCAGTTTGAATATCAAATCAATTACACCTCTCATGCTCTACTTCTCCATCCCATTAAAATAAAATTAACCATGTGTAGTTAAAGAACAACCTTTGGTTTTACTTAATAATCTATCTAAATTTAAAGGACATGTTTATAAAATTGTTCATTGGTCATGCAATCATTTAAAACAACGAAACATTATAGATGCTTTGACATAACTAATTGACCTTAAGTTATCTCAAAGGACAGTAGGGCCCATAGTTTTGGCGCTTCATCTCCTAGGGTTACGTTTTTGGATGTTTAGGGTTTTCCATTATTTCTTAATGATAAATAGGCCCTCGAGCCTCATTATAACATAGTTCAGAGGCATGTAGTCGCTACATATCTTCTCAGAGACAAGCTACCATCGCCTAATCTAGTTTATTTCCATTCTGTATGTAAGCATATTTCAATTCTCTGATATTAATGAAATGAAGTTTTATTTCTGTCGCATTTTTGTGTTTATTTTTATATAAGTATTATGTTGCATCTCTGTGTTTATGTTTATATCAGTATTATGTTGCATTCCTACATAAGTCAGGATTAGAAAATCATCTAAGAATGGATGTGCATAATCTTGACATGGGGGACTTTGAAAAGGGGAAGAGAGTTTAAAAATATCTTCACTTTCCTCCTCCTCTACAAGTGTAATGTGACTACCTTATATCTGATAGCAATTTGAACCAACAACTCAAAAATTAGGAGGGCATGAAGAGTTAGTTGGTGGAACAAATTGATCAAGTAGATCAGGATACACAGAGTCATGACATGTAGATGATAGAGGATTACAAATGTCCCTTGAATAAGTAACACTTTCAATAGAACCAGATTCAAGATTGATGTTAAGAGTGCCAATGTCATCTTGAGGAATGAAAGGATTCACCTTCACCCTATGCCCCATGAGCCATTCTGGGGTTTCTTTTGTTAGATATTAATCATGAAAAGTAGGAGGAGGATGAAGAGATGGATTGGGAATTTGTTAAGTCCCTATAATACTAGTGTGTTCCCCCATTATTATTATCAGTGTAGCCCTTATTATTATTGTTGTGGCCATGTTGTCCCTATATTTTTATTATTGTGCCCCATAGAAGCCCACTATTGTTATTGTTGTGCCCTTACATTATTATTGTTATGTCAGCACTGATTATATTGTGACCCCTTAGACTCCTATATATAGAAATAAGGTTTTGTCATTTGAATCATCCAACAATTGTTCATTTGTGTAATTTAAAGGAGGTTTCCCCTAGAAGAGGCTAATTTTGAAGTTGTTGATCTATCTTTTCTATCTTTTTGTGAGCTAGTTGCATAATCATAGGTTTGGATTCTAGGGTTTCATTGCTTCAAACAGGTCCTTGTGGAATGTTTCCCATAAAAAAATTTATACGGAGATTTAGAAGCTGGAAAAAACCCATTTGCGAGGAAATCGTGATGAACGTTGTGATAGAATTTTATATCTTTTCTCGTTATATTTTCGGATATATGATCCAAGGAAGTTAGGGTTTTTGCAGGTTCCCGAATTCCATCTCAAACAGGTGACTATGGGAAAATTGTCACAACTCTCTCTTTGAGCATCAGATTCGAATTTCGTAAGAATTGAAAGAAAGAGGATGGGCTGTAGTTTGTTGGTTATCGATTTCAGGTCTAAAGGTTTAAACAATGACATGTGGCACTTCGTACAAGTTCACTCTATTGAACTAGTCTATAATCAGGACATTGTGGGATATTGGACATGACACTTTCTTGGAGAATCCAATCTTGCTCAAACTTATGGGGTTGGAAAGAGGTCTCAGAGGGCTAGCACAAGAAGAAATTTCAGACCTTGGAGATCCGCCATTACAGAGATACAGTAGATTAAATATTGAGCTCCTACAAAAAAAAATGTGTATTTTTTTTTTAAATTTGCATCAGTTTGGTTTGAAAAAATAATTTGAAGTGATTTAAAGGGAACAATGAAGCATAATACTCATTAATTGATTCCCCAAATAAAGGAAATAGAAACACCTAGTAAGCAACCCAAAATTTATTCTATGGCGTATTAAGAAGAAGAAGAAATGCAACATGATATATCAAAACTATGAGACCAAGTGCAACAATTTTCTCTCTCACAAAGAGTAACCAAAAATGAAATGGAAGCTGAGATGGATGGTTTGAGGAATAGCTTAAAATAAGACATGGAAGGATTGAAGAATGTCATGAAAGCTAATACGGATGACATGAAAGATAATATGGAATATTTTAAGAATGGTTTAAAAGCAGACATGGAAGGTTTCAAGGAAGGTTTGACAAGGTTTCTACAAGAAATGCTTCCTAATGGTGAAAAGGTATTAGATGAAACTCATGATGAGAACAAAAGAATTTTAATCATGATTTCGCAGAATCTAATAGTGGAATGAAGGCCTACCATGTTCCAAATATCGATATGAGGAAGTTTGATAACAAGTATCCCGTAACATGGATACTACAGATGGAGCAATATTTTGATCTCCATAATGTGCAAAACACACAAAAGGTAAGAATTGCAACTTTATTTTTGGAACCTAATCAGTTTGTATGGTATTGGTGACTTTTCTCTCATAAAAAGCTTGTCACTTAGTCAATTTTTATGGAGGAAATGATGGCACATTATGAGGATATACAGAGAAACACCTTCTTTAGTCAATTGATAAATCCAAAAACTAAAGGGTTCAATGGTGGAGCACATTAAGGACTTCCAAAAATTGAATATGAGGGTAAATGATATTCAAGAGGAGCATAGGATTGATGTGTTCATAGGGACCTTAAAGGATAACATCCAACATGAGGTTCGCTTTTGGGAACCTGATTCATTGGAAAAGGCATTCAGGTTGGCAAGAAAAATTGAAAGAAAAATTATGGCAACAAGGAAGCCTACCACTAAAAACTATAAATATGGAAGTGTTTCTTCCCCTAGCCTTCCACAACCTACAAGATTGACACCACAACAATTGGAAGAAAAAATAGCAAAGGGGCTTTGTTATAGTTATGATAGCAAATACACTAAAGGTCATAAGTGTGCTGAGAATAAATTATTTTACATAGATTTTGAAGAGAAGGAAGAAAAGAAACAAGAAACATCAAAAGAAGAGGATAGACACCAGGAACCAACCCTAGAGAAAGAAGAAATGAAACCAACCATATCTTGTAATTCATTGGAAGGAATACCACTCCTCAAACTCTCAATATAAAAGGACATATCAAGAAGAAAAAGGTAATAGTGTTGATTGATTCGGCTAGTACCCATAATTTTATTCATTGTAAGATAGCCAAGGAATTGAATTGCTTCCTATATCTAGCACCAGAGTGTCAAGTGATGGTTGAAAATGGAGGAACCATAAATTTCTCTGGAAAGTGCCATAATATCAAGTTATCCATGGAAGAATATGTATTGAATAGTCCAATGCTTTCCATTCTAATGGGTGGTGTTGATGTTGTACTAGGAGTCCAATGGCTACAATCTTTAGGTAGAATAGATTTTAATTTTAAAGAACTTTTCTTGAAATTTTTTTGGGAAGGAAAGGAAGTCAAACTAAGGGGTATCGTAGGGAAACTGGGAAATATAATCAGCTCTAATTGCATTAAAAATCTTCTAAAGAAAGAACAATGGGGCATGATTGCACAATTATGTTCACTAGAGGTTCCCACATCGAAATCATCTATTTCACTTGATCTCCAAATATTCTTGGACAATCATTCTAAGGTATTTGAGACTCCCAAATAACTCTCACCTATTGTTGGCTTGATGGACCCTGGCCCAGGTTCGGCGCTAACTAGCCAAGCAAATATCTACACTACTAGCCCTTTCGGCATCAATTCACTGAGCGCAGACTGAAGACTCACCCGAAGCAGTATGGGGGGATGTAGGAACCAAGTTTCCACACCCTAAGATGGTTGTGATGTCATTTTTCTACCTTCAACTCCTTCTTTGTGCAAGGCGATAAGAATTTTAGGCTTATCGATATATTCTTCTTATTCTTCCTCTAAACATCCGCGAAGGTCTACGATGGTCCTTCGTGCAACTCTAATAGGTGGCTCATGAACTTACACGCCTCTACTATATAATTACCTGTTATGAAACTAGCTCGAGAAAAGATAGAAAAGATAGATCAACGCCTTAGAATTCAACCTCTTCGAGGGGGCAACCTCCTTTACATTACATAAATGAACAATTCTTGGATGATACAAATGACAAAACCTCCTTTCTATATATAGGAGTCTAAGGAGTCACAATATAATCTAGCCGACCTAACAACAATAATATAAAGCCACAAAAATAACAATAGAGGGATTCTATGGGGCACAAAAATAACAACATGGGGGTAATAGGGGCATAACAATATACATAAGGGGTATAACTACAATAGTAATGGGGTAATCACTAGTATTATAGGGACCCAATATACATAAGGGGTATAACTACAATAGTAATGGGGTAATCACTAGTATTATAGGGACCCAACATGCCCCTCTCCTTCAAAAGAGTGTTGTCCTCAACGCTTGAGTAGTTCTGGATACTTCTGCATAAAATTCTCATCCTCCCATGTGGAATCTTCAGCGGATAAGTTCTTCCACTTGATAAGATACTCTGAAATTGATCGATTTCGTAGCTATTGAGTTCTTGTTTCTGTGACTGCTTCTGGTTCCAACATAATTTTTCCTTCCTCGTCAAGTTCTGGCAATATTGTTTGAACTGGTAGCTTGTCGCCTATAACCTTCTTTAAACATGAAACATGGAAAACTGGGTGCAATCGAGAAGCTGCAGGAAGCTCCAATTTGTATGCCATAGTACCAATCTTTTGCAACACCTTGTACGAACCATAATACTTTGGTGATAATTTATTATCCTTCTTAGCTTGCTTTAGGGACATTTGCTTATATGGTTGTAGCCGTAGGAATACCCAATCACCTACATCAAAACTTCTTTCACTGCGATGCTGATCTGCCTGTTGTTTCATTCTATTTTGTGCCAACACGAGGTTATCCTTTAAAAGTTGGAGGACTTGTTGTTGATGTTCGATGTGATGTTCCACTGCCTGAACCTTAGAATTTTCTCTCAAATATGATGTGATGGATGGTGGTTGATACCCATAAAGTGCCATAAATGGGATCATTTTTGTTGCTGCATGGAAGGAAGTGTTATACCACCATTCAACCAAAGGCAACCATTTGACCCATTGTGTCTGTTTATCAGATACACAAAAATGAAGATATCCTTCCAAACATTTGTTTACTATCTCAATTTGCCCATCAGATTGAGGATGATAAGATGAGCTATGAGCTAACTGAGTACCAAAACAAGAAAATAATTCTGTCCAAAAATTTCCAGTGAAAATGGGATCTCTTTCACTTACAATAATCTTTGGGTTTCCATGTAGCTTTTGAATTGTTTCCATAAATGCAGTAGAAACTGTACTGGCTTTAAATGGATGTGATAATGCACAAAAGTGTGCATACTTGGTAAGTCTGCCAACTACCACCATGATGACACTCTTTCCCTCAGATTTGGGTAAACCTGTGATAAAATCCATTGAAACCTCCTCCAAACGTTGGCTTGGAATGGATAAAGGTTGTAATAGACCCGGTGTCTTAATTGTTTCAACTTTGTTTTGTTGGCAAACCAAACATTCCGCCACAAATTTTTGAATATCTGATTTAAGGCCATCCCAAAAAGATTCCTTCTTAACCCTGTGGTAAGTTTTTAAAAATCCTGAGTGCCCTCCTAAGGGAGAAGTGTGCAATTCCATAAGAATCTTTTGTTTTAGCTGGGAATTCTTACAGAGGTATAAGCGATCTTTGTACCATAATGAATCATTTTGCCAGCTAAATGTATCAGACATACTGGAATCTTGTTGTAGCTTTCGAATAAGTGCCCACACTTCTTCATCATTCTTCCATTCCTCCCTTGCTTAGTTTATCCAATCTGGTTGGATAATAGAAATGGCGCACAACAATGCTTCCACATCCTCATCCTTTCTTTAGAGTGCATCTGCCACCACATTTTGCTTCCCTTTTTTGTAGATGATTTCAAAGTCATAACCCAACATCTTTGTGACCCACTTTTGTTGCTCTTCAGAGGATAATCTTTCTTCTAAAAAGTATTTAAGGCTATCATGATCCGTTTTTACCTTGAAGTGTCTTCCCATTAGGTAGGGTCGCCATTTCTTAAGTGCATGGAGTATTGCCAACATTTCCTTCTCATAAATAGCTTTGCTTAAAAACTTTCCCTTGATTGGACGACTTTCAAAAGCAATGGGTCTTTCATCTTGCATTAGAACAGCACCAATTCCATTTCTTGAAGCATCACATTCCACAATAAAGGTTTTTGTGAAGTCCGATGTAGCTAAGACTGGTGCTTGGCACATTGCCTCTTTAAGATTTTCAAAGGCCTTTGTTGCTTCCGCAGTCCATGAAAATGCATCTTTCTTCAATAATGTTGTTAGAGGTGCTGCTATTCTCCCATAATTCTTAACAAACTTGCGATAATACCCTGTCAACCCAAGAAATCCTCGCAGATGCTTTATGGATGTGGGGATTTTCCATTCCTTAATGGCTTTAATTTTGCTAGGGTCTACCTTAACTCCTTCATGAGATACAATATGACCCAAATATTCCACCTTCTCGACTCCGAAGAAACATTTGGATCTTTTTGCATATAATTGTTTCTCCTCCAATAGTTGTAGCACCCTGTCAACATGTTCAACATGATCCTTCTAAGACTTGTTGTAGATTAGTATATCATCAAAAAATACTAACACAAATTTTCTAAGGAATGGTTTGAAAATTGAATTCATCAAACCTTGAAATGTTGAAGGTGCATTAGTAAGGCCAAAAGGCATGACCAAAAATTCATAATGACCCTCATGAGTTCTAAATTCCGTTTTCGGAATGTCTTAAATCTTCATTCTGATTGGATGATATCCCGAACGAAGATCCAACTTGGTGAAGTAAGTTGATCCATGCAATTCATCCAGTAATTCATCAATGACAGGAATGGGGAACTTATCTTTAATAGTGAGCTTGTTGAGCTCCCTATAATCCGGACACATGCGCCATGATCCATCCTTCTTGTGCACCAATACTACTGGAGCAGAGAAAGAACTTTGACTTGGTTGAATTATACCAGCCTCTAGCATTTCTGCAACCATACGTTCAATTTCACTTTTTTGGACATAGGGATATCTGTACGGCCTGATGTTTGGAGGAACACTTCCTGGAATCAGATGAATAGCGTGATCATGATCGCACATAGGTGGGAGACCTTTGGGAGTCTCAAATACCTTGGAATGATTGTCCAGGACTTTTTGGAGATCTGGAGAAATAGATGATTCCGATGTGGAAACATCTAGCGAACATAATTGTGCAATTACACCTCTTTGCTCCATTTTTAGAAGCTTTTTCATACCATTAGAGCTGATTATCTTTCCTAGTTTCCCTGCAATACCCCTTAATTCAACTTCCTTTCCTTCCGTAGAAAATTTGATGAAAAGTTCTTGAAAATTAAAAGCTATTGTACCCAAGGATTGTAGCCATTGGACTCCTAGTACAACATCAGCACCTCCCATTGGAATGGAAAGCATTGGGCTAGTCAATACATATTCTCCCATGGATAGCTTGATATTATGGCACCTTCCAGAGCAATTTATTGTTCCTCCATTTGCAATCATCACTTTACACTCTGGTGCTGGATATAGGAGCAATTCAATTCTTTTGCTACCCTACAATGAATAAAATTGTGGGTGCTTCCTGAATCAATCAACACTATTACCTTTTTTTTCTTGATTTGTCCTTCTATCTTGATGGTTTGAGGAGTGGTAATTCCCGCCAATGCATTACAAGATATGGTCGGATTTATTTGTTCTTCATCTAGGCTTTATTCCTGGAGTATATCTTCTTCTTTTGACCTTTCTTGCTCCTTTTCTTCTTCCTATTCACAATCTATGTAGAATAATTTCTTCTCAGCACACTTATGACCTTTAGTGTATTTGCTATCACAACTGTAACAAAGCCCTTTTGCTCTTTTTTATTCCAATTGTTGTGGTGTCAACCTTATAGGTTGTGGAAGACTAGGGGCAACAACACTTCCGTCTTTATAGTTGTGAGTGGTATGATTCCTGGTTGCCATAATTTTGTTTTCCATTTTTCTTGCTAACCTGAATGCCTTCTCTAATGAATCAAGTTCCCAAAGGCGAACATCATGTTGGATATTATCCTTTAAAGACCCTATGAAAACATCAATCCTATGCTCCTCTGGAATATCTTTTACCCTTATGTTCAATTTTTGGAACTCCTCAATGTGCTCCATTACTGAACCCTTTTGTTTGAGACTTATCAATTGGCTAAAAAAAGTGTTGCTTTTTGTATCTTCATAATGTGCTATCAATTCTTCCATAAAAATTGCCCAAGTGATAAATTGTTTACGAGAGCAAAGCCATTGATACCATACAAACTGATTTGGTTCCAAATATACAGTTGCCATACGTACCTTTTGTGTGTTTTGCACATTATTGAGATCGAAGAACTGTTCCATCTGTAATATCCATGTGGCGGGATCCTTGACATCAAACTTCCTCATATCGATTTTTGGAATATGGTGGGTCTTCGATCCAACATTAGAGTCTATGGAATCATGATTAACATTACTTTTGTTCACATCATGAGTTTCCTTTACAACCTGTTAGTGTCAGTCTTTCCAGCCTTCCTCCAGTGATCAAATATGCTCTTACAAAGTGATTTTGAAGTGTCAAGGTCAAATTTTGTCATTTCAGTGAGTCTTCAAGCAAAATTTGGTCACTAGGCATTAGGTCTAGGGTTTACTTTCACTCCTTCTAAAGTTGTCCAAATGCCAATCTATGTCACTATTCAGCTGAGTCTATCATCATTCATAGGGTTTTCATTATCATTTCAAGTTCCATAGGGTCATTTTACACCTTGTTCATGCTTCAGTTGCGCCTAGGTAAGGTCATTTCCCTCTCCTAGGGTTTTGAAGGCGATTTCTCGTGGACGGTCAAATCATTGGAAAAACTTGTATCCAGATGTTTATACACCTTCCCCTATCCTTCATGTACCTTATCAAACACTTCCCATCACTGAGATCCCCCAAATTCCTCATTTTTGCACAAACCCTAGTTTCTAGCTACAACCTGGCAATTTTCTAGGTTTGGTCTGTGTTTTGCCCTTTTGGACCCCTTCCCCTCGCTCAATCTCTGAGATTCCACTTTCCCCTGCTTCCTAACATCCCTCCCCACTCCCAAAAATTTCCCCAAGAATTTAGAAGCCCCCTATCCCCTTCATTTCGCTCCATTTCGACAAAATTCCTTGTTTCACACATCGAGACAAGTCGCACT
Organism: Pinus tabuliformis; assembly: GCA_031772625.1. Taxonomy (NCBI): domain Eukaryota; kingdom Viridiplantae; phylum Streptophyta; class Pinopsida; order Pinales; family Pinaceae; genus Pinus; species Pinus tabuliformis. Next base: position 1,435,305,643 of record CM062818.1, on the reverse strand, counting down.
CAAATGATGTTCCAGAGCAATAAAAGATGAATTTTGGAAAAATGAGAGAGGTTTTTGTCCATAACATGCCAAAGAAGAAAAACCTCCTTCACTTTTTTCACAGGTGTCATGATTTTAGAGAAATGTCAAAATTTCAATCGCCAGATCCAAGGAGGTTGGCCAAGGCACTAAAACGACGGAAAAGACCCGATCCACTCCAAATTTTGGCCAAATCCTCTTTGATTGAGCATGGTACTTTATTGGGGACTCCCAGCCCAAATTTCAAGAAATTTGGAGAAAATTTTGTCAATTGTGAATTTTTTGTGCCAAACACAGGTTTTCCTCCCCAACGGGTCGCGCACCGCGCGCGACCCTTTCATTGGGCAACTCCTTTTTGGGAAAACTCAGAATTTTTGGATTTTTCATGCAAATATACACTTGCTCAACCATTTCCAAGAAATTTCACCAAGTTTTGGGCCTCCAGAAAGTCAAAAACAAAGCAAAAAATGACTTTCTGCGACCTTTTTGACACACAGGAAGCAGTCTCGGGAGATTGCAATTTTGGAGGGGAAAATGACCACCAAATTCAGAAATTCTACTTGGGTTGGAAATTAGACATCTATAACTTTCCAACAAGCCCACTTTTGCCTCATTTGGACACCTGGAAGTGCCTCAAAAGTGCCTCCAAAGGTGCGCGACCCATCAGGCAGTTTGCACAGGAATTCAACCTACAGCTCAGCAAAACGCAGTTTTGACTGGATTTGACTTTTTGGAGTTGATTTTCATCCTCCTTGATGTAAATGATGTAATTTATGATATTTTGACACTTATTTATCTCTTCTAGAAGATTCATTCATAAGATAGACAAAAATTTAATGAATGAATTGGTTTCCTAGCTTATAGAGGCAAGTTGTTTTGACTGCCTAAATTTTAGTGCTCAGTTTAGAATTGGTTGAAACAACTCCTAGAAGGATGAGCTCGACCCCTAGAGGCAAGGAAAGGTGTTAGCTTTCCTATATTATGTATTTTCTTAGTCATTTTCATGGGTTGGAGGGTTGGACTCTTGAGGGAGAAGCTCTATTGTATTACTCATTGTATCTCTGCAATTTTGGCAAAGGAAGAAAGACCAGGGTTTTGCAGTCCTTTTTTGGATTCCTATGGTTATATGTATTGATGGTGTGTTTCTCTTTGTACTTGTAAGTTTGTTATGTGATTCATCTTCTTACTTTTCCTTCTGCAAATTAGGCAAATGAAGTGTTAAAGTAGAATTCATGATTGCCATGCTCTGCTTTTAAGTTTGCTTAATATTTATGTTTTCATCTGTCTAAAGAGAACTCTTGAAGGTTTCTTGCTCTCTTTAGCCCCTCACCGGTCATTCCTATCCATTCACTTAATTCAAAGGCATCAATACAGTCTCCTACCTTGCCCCAAAGAACCCCCTACAAAAATTGTGTCCAATCCCCGCACCCAAAATTGCCTTTCCCCAATTTTCCACCAAAACCCTAAAAATCCTAAATCAAACCTTTTATCAGTTTACTAGCCTAAAATCAGTGTTCTTTATTGGTTATCTCTGCCCGTTGAAGATCTTTGCCGAGATAGACCGGAGAGAGCCCTCTCCTGCCCCGTAGGGCTAGCCACGAGGCTAAGTGGTTTGATGTTGCCTTGAAGTTTACCTTTCTCAGCCTGAGGTGAAATTTCGAGCGCTAACATATTGGCGACCATACTGGGGAGAACGAACTTGTTTGTTGATTGATGTGTTGGTTTCATAAGTCTTAGACGGAGCCTGAAGTTATGCCAGGTAGCCTTCGAAACGCTTTTGCTTTCCATAAGCGGAAGTAGATAAACGCTGCTTCAGTCAATCTCCGTGAGCTTGTGAATACGACCACTTCATTTGCATTTTACCCCAGTACATGTATCAAGTACAGATCTGATTGTTGATGCTGGACAACGATCAGACACTTGAAAGGCTGAAATCATTCACTTGGCGACTCTAAATCATTTTCGAGATCAGATCTAAAGACTCCACTGGAGGATGATCCCGACCAGCAAAAACATGAAAGGACAACATGGACAGACTAGGTATTCAAGTTGGAATTTCATCCAAGACATTTTGTTCTTTGTCATAAATTATTTCTTCTCTTTTCCCAAGAATGTCAAGAAGGCTTTGCAAAGTATACTGTATTTGAGAAGAGATCCTCGGCCTGCAGTTGATTCTTTCCCTTTGAAGATTGTGAATACCAAAGATTTGCATACCTTTGAGCTTGATCAGGTTCCTTTTTCCGAATTTTGTGATGACCATATTCAAATTGATGAACCTCAAAAGACCAAGACCGATTCTATACCTGCTGTACATACCCCTACACCTTGTAAAATTCCAGATCGGTATAAACCTCTTGTTTTACCTTCGGTTCTCCATGCTTTCCCCAAAAACTATGATCTATACTTGCCGAGGTTTGACGGTGAATGTAAGAATTTCAACGTTGAGCAACATGTGCAGAATTTTGAGAATTTTCTAGATCTTTTTGAAGTTGATGAAGAAGATGTTAGTATAAGGCTTTTTGCTCTTTCTTTGCAAGCCAAAGTGAAGAGTTGGTTCAAAGCCCTGCCTGATGCAAGCATTTCAGATTTCCAGCATTTTGTCAAAGTTTTTCTCGACAGGTGGATGATCGGGCAGAACCTTTTCTTGATTGTAGAAGAGTATAACCAGCTGAAAAGATTGCCAGGGGAGACAGTACAACAATTTTCTGCCAGATTTAACCAAGTTTATTATTCGATGCCAGTTGATATAAGGCCTACTCCTAGATCGGCTCTCTTGCACTATCCAGGTGCCTTTGATCCGGAGATGGAGTTTCAGCTGAGAGAAAGGGATATTACAACACTTCATGAGATGCAAAACAGTGCAGTAAATGTAGAGGCGCATCTGCTGATCCGAAGGGCAAGGTTGAAAGAAGAAGAGATGAAAAACATAGATCCGGAAAAATCAACATCTTTAGAGGTAAAGCTTGACATTTTGGTAAGTGCAGTGGAAAAGATGATGGACAAGATCAACGCAAGGAATGATTATGATGTTCAAGCTCGTGGCTTGCTGATTGAAGAAGAACAAGTTGCTGATCCAAAACATTTTGTTTCTTATCCTAGTTGTCAAAGATTTGATAATGATTGTTTTGTAGATCATCTTGGAGAAGAGAGATCTGTTGATATGACATGTATGCTTGATGATATGTTTTATACTGATGATTTGCCTCAGTTTGATCAGTATGATGATGATTATGTTCTCCAAACAAAAGCTAATCCTGCAGACAAATCAGCAGCTAGTTTGTGGGAAGAAAAAGTTCATTTTCAATAGCTTGAATACAATGTTCAGCCATCACATATCAGCTATGACAGTGATGAGGAAAGTGCAGCAAAGTTTGAAGTAAGTGAAGGATATTTACCTTTTTGTTTTGATTCATTTCAGTTCATCAGAGATAACTACCATGCAATCAGAAATCAAATGTCAACAAGTCTTGATTTGAATCATCTTGAGAGCAAAGGAAATTTTGTTCAAGACTTATCATATTCAGATTTGCAACCCCCGAAAGCCATTGATTGTCAAGTTGCAGATGAAGGCATGGAAGCTGACATATTTGATAAAATGATACAAGAAGGTGACTCCGTACCATTCTGTTTTGAATCATTTCAGTTTTTGAAGGGTAATTTGCATAGTCCATCTTCAGTGAAGAATGAGCAGCATGTAGGCAATCATGTAATCACAATGGAACCAATAGAAATGGGATTGCAGCAGTCTTTTCAAGTTTTTCATGATCCAATAGCTGATGTTTTGGATGAGGTTTGCAATCAAAGTCTTTCTCCATTGTCTATATGTGAGCTTGAAACATGTGCTGATATGAACTTGATCCGGCAGCAAGTTTCTTTGTCATTTTCAGCAGAGGTCTCGTCACAAGGCTCAGATCAAAGTTTGCATTCATGGTATGAGGAGAAGAGAAGTAATCCATTGGATGAGCTAAGTTCCAGTGTGCTTGAATTTCAAGATCCTTATGCAGTGTTTTTGGAGGCGGATAGAGAATTCATATCATTCAACGGATCTATTTCTAAGTTGTCATGGGAGTTGCCTTTCAGTAGTTCTCTCTTGTTATTCATAAGCGAGAACTTGTGGAGAATTCAAACAGAAGATGGGATACTTACTTGGTTGCATTGGTTGTTTCATTTCACTTGATCGAGTGATGAATGAAACTGTTAGAGTAGGTTGTGATGAATAAGCTCCCCTTTGAGCATCATTTCCAGTTTGTCGGTTGTGTTTAAGTATTGAGTCAGTTTTTAGTTGAGTGAGAGTCAATTTGTGTTGTCAAGTCATCAGTTTTTAGTCATGCATTTCAGCTTGAGTTTTTGACTCCAGTGCCCAATGGTTGAAAACACTGGTCTGCTCTCCCAGAGGTCTGCGGTTCTTGGCACCTCCAAGGAGCTACCATCCCCATTGGAGCCAATGTTAGTGTCAATCTTTCCAGCCTTCCTCCAGTGATCAAATATGCTCTTACAAAGTGATTTTGAAGTGTCAAGGTCAATTTTTTTCATTTCAGTGAGTCTTCAAGCAAAATTTGGTCACTAGGCATTAGGTCTAGGGTTTACTTTCACTCCTTCTAAAGTTGTCCAAATGCCAATATATGTCACTATTCAGCTGAGTCTATCATCATTCATAGGGTTGTCATTATCATATCAAGTTTCATAGGGTCATTTTACACCTTGTTCATGCTTCAGTTGCGCCTAGGTAAGGTCATTTCCCTCTCCTAGGGTTTTGAAGGCGATTTCTCGTGGACGGTCAAATCATTGGCAAAACTTATATCCAGATGTTTATACACCTTCCCCTATCCTTCATGTACCTTACCAAACACTTCCCATCACTGAGATCCCCCAAATTCCTCATTTTTGCACAAACCCTAGTTTCTAGCTACAACCTGGCAATTTTCTAGGTTTGGCCTGTGTTTTTCCATTTTGGACCCCTTCCCCTCGCTCAATCTATGAGATTCCACTTTCCCCTACTTTCTAACATCCCTCCCCACTCCCAAAAATTTCCCCAAGAATTTAGAAGCCCCCTATCCCCTTCATTTCGCTCCATTTCGACAAAATTCCTTGTTTCACACATCGGGACAAGTCGCACTCAAATGATGTTCCAGAGCAATAAAAGATGAATTTTGGAAAACTGAGAGAGGTTTTTTTCCATAACATGCCAAAGAATAAAAACCTCCTTCACTTTTTGCACAGGTGTCATGGTTTTAGAGAAATGTCAAAATTGCAATCGCCAGATCCAAGGAGGTTGGCCAAGGCACTAAAACGACGGAAAAGGCCCGATCCACTCCAAATTTTGGCCAAAGCCTCTTTGAATGAGCATGGTACTTGATTGGGGACTCCCAGCCCAAATTTCAAGAAATTTGGAGAAAATTTTGTCAATTGTGAATTTTTTGTGCCAAACACAGGTTTTCCTCCCCAACGGCGCGCGACCCTTTCATTGGGCAACTCCTTTTTGGGAAAACTCAGAATTTTTGGATTTTTCATGCAAAGATACACTTTCTCAGCCATTTCCAAGAAATTTCACCAAGTTTTGGGCCTCCAGAAAGTCAAAAAACAAGCAAAAAATGACTTTCTGCCACCTTTTTGACACACAGGAAGCAGTCTTGGGAGATTGCCATTTTGGAGGGGCAAATGACCACCAAATTCATAAATTCCACTTGGGTTGGAAAGTAGACATCCAGACCTTTCCAACAAGCCCACTTTTGCCTCATTTTGACACCTGTAAGTGCCTCCAAAGGCGCGCGACCCATTCAGGAATTGTGCGTGACCCATCAGGCAGTTTGCACAGGAATTCAACCTACAGCTCAGCAAAACGCAGTTTTGACTGGATTTGACTTTTTAGAGTTGATTTTCATCCTCCTTGTTGTAAATGATGTAATTTTATGATATTTTGACACTTATTTATCTCTTCTAGAAGATTCATTCATAAGATAGGCAAAAATTTAATGAATGAATTGGTTTCCTAGCTTATAGAGGCAAGTTGTTTTGACTGTCTAAATTTTAGTGCTCAGTTTAGAATTGGTTGAAACAGCTCCTAGAAGGATGATCTAGACCCCTAGAGGCATGGAAATGTGTTAGCTTGCCTATATTATGTATTTTCTTAGTCATTTTCAGGGGTTGGAGGGTTGGACTCTTGAGGGAGAAGCTCTATTGTATTACTCATTGTATCTCTGCAATTTTGGCAAAGGAAGAAAGACCAGGGTTTTGCAGTCCTTTTTGGGATTCCTGTGGTTACATGTATTGATGGTGTGTTTCTCTTTGTACTTGTAAGTTTGTTATGTGATTCATCTTCTTACTTTTCCTTCTGCAAATTAGGCAAATGAAGTGTTAAAGTAGAATTCATGATTGCCATGCTCTGCTTTTAAGTTTGCTTAATATTTATGTTTTCATCTGTCTAAAGAGAACTCTTGAAGGTTTCTTGCTCTCTTTAGCCCCTCACCGGTCATTCCTATCCATTCACTTAATTCAAAGGCATCAATACAGTCTCCTACCTTGCCCCAAAGAACCCCCTGCAAAAACTGTGTCCAATCCCCGCACCCAAAATTGCCTTTCCCCAATTTTCCACCAAAACCCTAAAAATCCTAAATCAAAACTTTTATCAGTTTACTAGCCTAAAATCAGTGTTCTTTATTGGTTATCTCTGCCCGTTGAAGATCTTTGCCGAGATAGATCAGAGAGAGCCCTCTCCTGCCCCGTAGGGCTAGCTACGAGGCTAAGTGGTTTGATGTTGCCTTGAAGTTTACCTTTCTCAGCCTGAGGTGAAATTTCGAGCGCTAACACAACCTTTTCACCATTAGTAAGTATTTCTTATATAAAATTTGTCAAATCTGTCTTCAAATTTGCCATGTCTGTCTTCAAATCTGTCTTCAAATCTGCCATGTCTGTCTTCAAATCTGTCTTCAAATCTGCCATGTCTCTCTTCAAATTTTTCTTCGAATCATCCATCTTAGCTTCCATGCCCTTTATCTTAGATTCCACACCATTTATCTTAGATTCCACGCCATTTATCTTAGCTTTTGTTAGCTTTTGTGAGCGTGACATTTGTTGCACTTGTTCTTGTAATTTTGATATATCATGTAGCATTTTTTCCTCTTCTTCATAAGTCATGCTAGAGATTTCAGGTTCCTTACTAGGTGTTTGCATTTTCTTTCCTCAGGGCATCAGTTACCGATAATAATGCTTTACTATGCCCTTTGAATTCCATTAAACCAAGCTTACACAAAAATTTAAAAAAAAAACTACACACCTTTTTTCACTTTACAGAAGCCTGATATTGAATCTGATGTATCTCTGTAATTTCAGATCATCCAGTTCTGAAGTTGCGACCTGTAGTATCCTTCTGCATCCTCTTTCCAATGCCACAAGTTTGACCCAAATTGGATTCTCCAAGGAAGAGTTATGTGAAATCTCCCACAGTGACTTTCTTTTAGACTAGTTCAGTAGAGCGAACTTGTATGACATGCCACGAGTCACTGTTTCAACCTTTGGATCTGAAACACACATACAAGAAACTATAGTCCGTCCTCTTTCTGTACCTTTTTACAAAATTTCAATCTGATACTCAGAGAGAAGGTTATGATGATTTTCCCCAGGTCACCTGTTTTGAATGTAATTTAGGAGTCTGCAAAAAGACCAACTTCCTCAGATCATATCTCCGTAAATATCGCGCGAAAAGCTCTGAAATTTGGACGCAAGGTTCAGCGCGATTTCTTCTCAAATGGGTTTTTTTTTGCGACTTCTAAAACGTCACAGAAAAATAGTTATAGTGAAAATGCCACGATGACCTGTTTGGAGTAGCGAAACCCTAGAATCCAAAGCTCTGATACCAAATGTTATGAAACCAGCTCAAGAAAAGATAGAAAAGATAGATCAACGCCTTAGAATTTAGCCTCTTCGAGGGGGCAACCTCCTTTAAATTACATAAATGAACAATTCTTGGATGATACAAATGACAAAACCTCCTTTCTATATATAGGAGTCTAAGGAGTCACAATATAATCCAGCCGACCTAACAACAATAATATAAAGCCACAAAAATAACAATAGAGGGATTCTATGGGGCACAGAAATAACAACATGGGGGTACTAGGGGCATAACAATATACATAAGGGGTATAACCACAATAGTAATGGGGTAATCACTAGTATTATAGGGACCCAACATTACCCGAATTATCTAAAGTGTTGGCCAACTTTAACATGCATTTAAGTTTATCTTCGCGTGAACATATATCTCTACTTGTGGTCATATAAAAAAGAGAAAAATATAGATTCGGGCATCAAAGTAGCATTAAAACATAAACCCAATATTCAACATAACCTAATCACATGCAATGAACAGAACTAAAATACAAAGGTAATTTCAGAATACTCCTCTTTATTACTAATTCAAATATCCACTACAGACTCTGACTACCCTACACACACAGCTACAGTGGTCTGCGCACTCAGCTATGGACTTCTACCCTAGGCCTCTGTGCACTCAGCTACAGAGCCTATTCCTACACTAAGACTCTTCACTCTTAGACCCAAAAACTTAGGACTCTTATTCAAAACTTCATCAAACTCCTCTAACTGCCTTAGACTCTTCTAAGACTCCCTTTTTATACAATCCCATGATTCACGGACCATGGGTAGATCTCTAAAGCTGACATTACTTATACAAAAGAAGGGTGGAAACCCTTTATTGACTCTTGACATCTTTGTGCTTCGCGACCATAAAATGCAGGGACTTTACATTCCTTTATACAAAATTCAGGCTTTCTACCCCAAAACTTGGGCTTTTAACCCCAAGTTTACCCCAAGGGACCCGTTCCCAATAGGCCCCCAACACAAATCTGGTGACTCACCCTCAAGTCACTCTGCTGGTGCAAAGATCTTGTCATGAAGACCTCCCAGCTCCACCTGTACCACTGCAACTTCGGTAGTACACGGTGTTGTCGCCTGCTTCATCTGTTCGATCAGCTGCTCCGTCGCTGGCCTTGCACCATCTTCCTGTACCTTTTGATGTGTTCCCTACAGACTAGCCAGTTTTCCTTCGATGGTGGCTGTGAGCACATAGGCTTCATCAAGTCAAGGCCCTATTCTAGCCTTGAGGATTCCCTCTTTGCACTATGGTGCATCCACCTACTCCTTTAGCACCTTTGCCTCCTTTCTAGCCTCTACGTAAGGGCGACGGTGCATGTCGTCACTTTGACTTCATCATATCTCTGCTGCAGCTCCCAGGCCTCTGTTTCCAACCTCTGCAAGGTGGGATCCTCTTGAAAATTGGTAACCACTTTGAGAACCTGCTCGAAGAGCGTTGTGCACTCCTTCACTGCACTATTTACAGTGGCTACTACATCTCTGACAGTGGCCTCGCACTGCTCCTTTACCTCTGGTGGAGTCAATGGTTGGTCCCCCAACGCAAGTTCTGTGATCTTGAGGTTCAGTTCCAACTGAACCTTGGCCAGCTCTGATCTCGCTTCGCGCACTTCGGTAGCGAGCTTCCGAATTCATTCGTCCACTGCCGCATCTTCAGGAATATCTAGCTTGGGGATAGACCTGCATGCCTCCGCCACTGCCTTGGTAGTGCACTCATTCTTCATCATGATAGCCTTAAAGAGCTCGATGGCAAAAGTCTTCTCGGCAAATATTTAGGCGTTGCTCACCTTCTACTCACTGATGACATTCAATGCTCGTTGTTCCTAAGCCTAAAGTTTTGTGATCACACCATCATGCAAGGTGTGAAGGGCTTCTCTTGGAAGCGCAGCCAAGTTTAGCCCGAGCATCTAGAGGACACGAATAGTGGCCTGATCGTCTTTTTCTTTCGTGGTTAGCACTCCATCTGGTAGCGCAATAAACTGGGGATCTAAGGGGCAAACCATTTCTACTGCTTCAACTCTCCCAGGCGCCAAGCTGGTTGATGCCGCGCTACTTCGACCCACACTAGTTTGCACTTGTGACACCTGGATCTGCAACTTGCGTAGACCCGTCTGAATGGCACCCAAGGCTTTCTTTTGTTGCTATTCGAACTGTTGTAGCAGTTCCGCGGTGGCATCTCTCACCGTATCACCAATGTCATTTAGATCACCTTTTGTCAAGGTGATCGGGTCGAGGGAAGTCTTGCTGGCCTTGGACTTCTTCCACGGCCCTACTTTCTCCAGTTCCCTATTGCGCTTAATCTAGAATGGAGTAGTCTCTGGGTCCACTCCTCCCTGCCCTGTCTGTTGTTCCTCCTCCTCTTCTGTTTCTAGGGAAGGTGACTTCTAACTCTTATCAGAGTCATGCTCCTCTTCTTCCTCTATCTGTTTTTCGGCAATGTGCGTTGTCCTGGCTTTGTCCTCAGCCTCCTTCTTCCACTTTTCTGCTATTTGTTCCATCTTCCACTTGGCCTCTTCCCTCTTTCGTTGTGCTGCAAACTTGCTAGACCCAGTTGTCAACTCTGAAGCAGTGCGCCAATCTATCGGCCAGCGGTCGAGGACCACTACGATCGTGTCGTCTATGTCCAAGTATGGAAGGTTATACCACTTTTGTTCTGGGTACTTTCAAGCACACATGGAAACATGGTGGAATTCTACCTTGAACTCCACATACTCAATCAGTTGATCAAACAATGTCGGTGACAACCGCAGCTTGCGGTTGATGGCCATGTAGATACTCATCTCCATCAAGATCCAAAAGACCTTGCTGTCCTTGACCCTTTGGGGGTCCTTCATAGCCTAAAGCAAAATGAACTTCACTGCTTCTGGTAAGTCCTGTACAACCGGAGGAAACTGACTATCCTCTAGTAACTCCCACGCGACCAGCACTATGAATAGCAGCAGCCATGCATAGTGAAACATTTTTCTTTGATCCTATGCCTCTTTTCGGTTCGCAAGGAACTCACTACAGAGGTAGCGCACCTAGTTGAACTGTACACCCTCCGCACACTGGGCCGCTAAAGTCACTACTAGTGTCGGCACTTCATCTGTGTGACACTTCCACGTAATCTTTTCTGCCAAGATATGAGCAGCTACCTTGACCACGAGATTGGTTATGCTAGTGATGGTAGCTGCGTGGATTTTTGCGAGGTTAAATTTATCCTTCATTGCTTTGGCGAGGTCGCACTCAACCGTCTTTCCCCCAAATTCCATCGCTGGATTTTCTCCTGCGTGCGGCAGCCGAGTGATCTTATGGATCAAAATGTCAGTGATTAGTATTGGCTCCTCTAGCCACAGGCACTTGTCACACACCAAGCATAGCATATGCTTGATCATGACCATGGTTATGGGTGTGCGGTTTTAATGCGGAACCCACAGTAAGTTTAATAGACCTGCCTTATCCACACCTTTTACGCACTTTCTTGGCTCCAGCATGGTCACACTAGAGTCTTTGTAGAAGACGTGGTGCATGAGTTGATCCGTCGCTAAGTGGGGAAATCGTTCCGTATCAGCCAAATCCCAATATTCCAATTTTAAATGGGGGATGTGCCCCAAGCGAGATCCTTCAAAGACGATTTTGTTCGGTAGTAATGGTGTATGCAACATGACCGTACTTTCATCAATGTCCTTTGGAACCTTGTTTTTTCTTTGCCCGAAGGAATGTACTCGGGCAGTTTATAGATAGGGTTGGAACCCTCAACGTCAACATCTTCCTCCCCCATGCCAATGTATTCCACACCCAAATGGAGTTCTTCAACATCTGCTTCAGGCTCTAAGCCAATTACCTTTCCCTTCTCCTATGCGATGAGCGTTTCCTTCTGAAGGTGCTTTCTAGGTGATGCGCACACCGGCTATGGCACCTTTTGCATATCTTTCTTTGCTTTTAGACCCTCCTTGGTTGACATAGGCCTCGGCCTGGGTGTCCTCGATGATTTAGTCACTTCTACTAGTAATTCGACGCTCTCAACCTCCAGGCCAGCTCCCTCAGCTGCCATTGCTACCTCTGGGGTAGCTCCCTTAGCTTCCATTGCTTCTTCTACACTCACAGTTTTTGCGGGCACCGACATAATACTGGACAACAACTCTTGTGTATGTTTTGGCAACCTCTAAAACAATGAACTAGCTATCAAAGCTTCAAAGTTCTCACAGTTCATGCGTGCCTGAGAGCTCAACATCTCAATTCTCAAAATGTCAAGTATTTTTCGTTGTGTAGCCATCTGTAATTTATAGGCAGTTTTGAATTCAAATCTTACCGTTCCCCCCAAAATTCATTCATAAATGTTGGATTGGTAGCAAATTTTCACATATATTTCCCTTAAATTCCGACATAAATGTCACCCCCCACTCCATTTGGTCGTTTTCCCATTGTCAAGTCATGAACAGTGACCCTAACAGTCACTTTTCGACTGCCCTGTGCGGTCCCTTCTTGGATAGCACACCTCCCTGCACATTTCTGCTAACACTGTGACATTCTTCCATCCCACGCAGTCCCCCAATCGCGCAGCTCCCCAACCCAGGTAGTGTATTTTATAGTTCCGTGCCTCCTTTCAACTGCATAGAGTGCTAAGACTATGCTTCCATCATGTAGTCATCTAGCCGAATCGCCGGTGTATGGCTTCAATTGGCTGCCATTCACCCGCCCTAGGAATGGTTCTCCATTCAACTTTACCAACTAAATTGCTCCACCATCGGTAATCTCCTTGATGACATAGAGCCCAAGCCAATGCATCCGAAATTTTCCTGGAAATTTATCAAACTTGTTTTCATATAATAGAACTAAATCATTTACCTTGAAGGTGCACAGTTTGATGTGCCGATCGTGTCATGCCTTTTCGCGCTCCTTTTGAACTTGTTAATGGAATCCAACTAGAAATGTATCCTCCTCAAGATCTGTTAGCTGCGTGAGCCTCTCCTCCAGGGCTCCGCGATCTTCCATTCCTGTGAATTCCGCTATGCACAGACTAGGTACAATGTACTCCATCGGCATCACAGCTTCTATGCCATAAACCATTCTAAACGGCATTGGTCCAGTCAGCTTTTTGCAAGTCGTCCTGTAAACCCACATTACCGCGGGTATGCGCACATCCCAGTCATTCCTTTAATAATCGCAAACCTTTGTTAGCGCACTCTCCAGTATCTTATTAAATGCTTCTACCGTTACATTAGCCTGCGGGTGGTAGGGTGTGCTCTTCTGATGGTAAACCTGAAACTCTTTCGTCATCGCACTGATCGTTTCATTGAGAAATTGTGTACCGTGATCACTCATTAGAATTTTTGGACAACCAAACCTTGCTAATACATACTCAAAGATAAATTTTGTTGTTTTTGTGCTTTTATAGTCCTTCACGGGTTGTGCCTCTACCCATCTGGTTAAGTACTCAGTCACAGTGATGATGTACCACGCACCTGTCTTCTTTCCTGGAAGCTGAATTGGTCCTACAAAGTCAATCGCCCACTTCTCAAAGGGATATAACAATATCTACAGATTCAACAATAGCTCATCCATGCGCGAGGGTCTGCCAGTCCTTTAGCATGTGTCGCATTCCCTACAATACGCTTTTGAATCCTTATGTAAGGTCGACCACCACAACCCAGCACGTAGAATCTTTTTCACTGTTTCTTTTCCTGCATAATGATATCATGTAGCTCTGCTATGTGCCTCAACAAGGATGTTGTTTCATTCAAACTCTGGCACATAGCGTCACAATACTTCATCTCATCTCATTTTGTACAAGTGTCCTGCAATGATAGAAAAGTCTGTCGCACGCACCACTGGTTCCTTCTTCTGTTGACTTGTATAACCTTCCAGAGTTGTTCCTGTCATCAGGAAGTGTATAATATCTTCAAAGTGGTTGTCTGTGATGCGCACTATAAAGAGTTGCACGTCGAGGAGTCCTTCCTCCAAATTAGTAGGTTCCTCTCCAGTTTCAATGCATGACAGATGATCTAGTCCAGCATTCAAGTGTCCTGGTTTCACAATAACTTCAAAATCATACTCCTGGAACAACAACAGCCACCTGCATATCTTCCCCCCCAACACAGGCTTGTTGACTAGGTATTTCAATGCAGAATGGTCTATATACATCTTAAAATGTCCACACAATAGATAATGTCTGAACTTCTGAAGCGCATACACCATAGCTAGTCCTTCGCACTCTGTCGTGGAATAATTTTTCTCTGCCTTAGACAACTTCCTACTTGCAAACGCTATAGGATGATCCAAGTCCCCCTCACCAACCTGTGTCTATACTACTCCCAGTGCAATACATGACACGTCCACATGCACATGAAACTCCTTTTTCCAATCTAGGAAGACTAGGATCGATGTGGTGACCATTTTCTCCTTCAACACATCAAATATATTTTGGAATTCTTCATTCCAATAGAAAGTAACATCCTTTTTTAACAATTTTTCCATCGGTGCAGTGATCTAGGCATGGCTTTTGATGAATTTCCTATAGTATCTGGTATGTCCCAGCATTGCGCGTAGCTGCTCCACACTCTTTGGCACCTCCAAATTGATTATGACCACCACCTTCGTTGGGTCTACCATCAAGCCTTGTCTGCGTACCACATGGCCTAGCAAGATCCCAAAAAGGACACAAAACAAACATTTATTCAGATTGAGTGTGATATGGTACCTTCGGCATGTATCTAGCATCAAGCGCAGACTTGCCACATGGCGCTTTACCAGTCCAAACACTGTCCAATCATCAAAGTATACTTCTAGAAATTTATGAATGAAATCTTTGAACGTCGCAATGACTACGCGCGAAAATATGGTCGATGCGTTCTTTAGCCCAAAAGGCATCACCATATACTAGAAGCATCTCCATTCAGTCGCGAAGGTCATCTTACTTCTATCCTCTAGCATGATCTTGATCTGATGGTACCCAGAGAACCCATCAGTGAATGAATACGCTTTTTGGCTGCCAACATTATCTAGGACCTCATCGGTGAATGGAGTTGGGAAGGGTTCATGCACACAGGCATCATTCAGTTTCCTAATATCTACACATATCATTATTTCTTCCTTCTGCTTCTTTTCCTGAACTACTATTGGGCTCACCCAATCTGATTCTTCAACTGATTCAATGATACCTACCATGAGTATCTTATCTAACTCTAAGCAGACCCTTTCTTTATACTTCAGGTTGAGGCGATAATGTATTTACTTCACAGGTTTTGCGTCCAATTTTAGGGTGATCTTCGTGATAACCAAGTCTCCTATTATCCCTTTTAGATCTGAAAACTTCATGGGGAACAGATCTTGATATTCACGGAGTAGTTTGGCGACCTTATCTACTGTCGCGTCGTCCTAATAGTCACCAATATTTGCAAACTTTGGCTTTGCCTTCCTGCCAATGTTTACCTATCTAGTTTTGAGCAGCTCTGTTATGACAGGGTTCTCTAGTTGCGGTCCTTCAACTTCGTGGTGACCTTCAGTTTCTAAGATGTAGAAATATTGAATAATATGACACTTATTCACAGAGATTATCCCGATTATACACTATTGCAGAATACATGCACAATACATAACCTCCTGTACGTTGATCATCAATTTAGCAGCATCAAAAACAATGAAACATCAATCGCATGCACACATTAACACAGTATGTAACCTGGGGAAAGCTTACAGCTGAAAACCCCACACTATCTGTATATTAATGATTGAGAACATGTAACATTACATAGTACAATACTCCTCACAAGTACTCAGTACTATCTCCACCTGTTACACACAATACAACTCATATTTGATCTCCAAATCTCCTCCGCTGCTTGCTCGCCTCCACTGCACAATACCTACTGAGAATGAATGAATCCAAACTTGTTCCAAGTTCTATTTACCTTGGAAAATCATTCACACTGGAAATCATGTGAGCATAGGCTATATTATTGGGCATTCTCATGGGCATACTCAATACATTGCTTGTGCAAAGTCTCATGCACAACTATAGTCACAACTGATAGCAATCTCAACCTCTAACACCTGTCTCCACTGAACTGTACATGCACTGAGTTAACTGATGTATTCTTCAGTTGAATTATGAGTTAATAATTAGTGAATTAATTAATAACTAATTCACACAACTCATCACTTAGTCTATTGGCCAGTTAGACTAAATACAACTAGTTCAACTAAGTCAAACTGAACACAACTCCATTAACTGCTCATCTAACTCCACAGAACTCAACCACATGAGTTCTAACTGATGTCCTGCATGCAATAGCTCAATTGAACCACAAGAAAATCGTATTTCCTTCTGACAGCTGCATGTGCCACATCTGTAGCTCAAACTGAAGTGCTCCAAGAGGATAAGATAAAGTTTATAGTCTAAATATTATTATGAGACAATAATATTTGACTTTTCTATTTTTGACTAGCAGTCTAAAAATAGACTCTGATCACTCCTACTGTGATCCAAAAATAGAAGTCCATCTATTTTTCCCAACATGACCAATCATCCGTAAACAACATCCTGCAACTCATCGACCATGATCCATATGTCTAAAAATAGACATAGTCTAAAAATAGACTTTGCGCCAAAATTTGCCTGCGGGCCCACTTAGTGAAGGCGACTCCTTTCCACTAAGCTCCATCATCTTGTTGCATTCTCAACAAGCATTTATTGTTGCACACTTTTCAACACTCCCTCTCAACAAGAAAGGCTTCCTCTCAAACCCGATCCTATAACTCTGAAATGTTCTGCATGCAACACATCTGCCCGGTCCACGTTGCTCCAACAACACATGGAACAAAAACACTCCCAACTGACCACTTCGTTGGGCTAGGAACATACTCTGATGCTAAAGCTCTACCTGTTGCTGACAAGTGCTCCCTCTCTGACATCTGCGCTACTGCAACATCCCCATGCATCTTGCACCATTGCACACCTCTCTGTGCCACTTAGCACTGTGCAAAACACTTGTGCCTCTCGCATTGCTGCAGCCTGCATGCTATGCATTGTCCTGGGATTCCATGCACTGTCACTCTCTCTACCGCTCCATCTGCATCTGTCTCTACTCAATCAGTCAGTTCCTGCTACTACACATCGGGTCTCCCGTAGCAAGGTCTCATCCAAGAGGTTGGGTACCTCAAGGATCCTGCCCCTCCTCCTTGGGACGATCAATCCACATCACCCCACCTCCTACCTGGAGGTATGGCTGCATGCGATCCCTCATCCCACCTGGCTCGAAGTTTCCTCCTACTGGAGGTCTCTGCATGAGTAGATGTCTCTACTCGATCTCTTCTCAGCTTCCCTTGTTTTGGCTGCTCCACAACCTCCTAAAGTTGCTGCACCAATTGTGGCTCCTCCACAATTGTCTGAGACTTCTTCTGGTGCTGCATGTTGAGAGGTAATATACCCTCCCTCTCAACCACCAAGTCTCCATCAATTGCCTCACTGCTTAAGGCTTTGCATGCATATACATGCCACTGATAAAGGTTCCTAACTCGAACCCCTATCTTCCGGGTTTCTCCAGTTGTCTTGCTGTGCAGGAAAGCCTTTCCCTCGCTGAAGACAACATCATATCCTTTGTCGTCTAACATCACCACAGAGATAAGATTCTTCTTCAATCCTAGAACATGCATCACTTCCTTCAATCTGAAGGATTTACCAGACTCCCTCTCAAAGGAAATGGTACCGATACCGATCGCACTGTATCTACCATCATCGCTCATCTCGATGTGCACTCCTAGTTCTTTCTCATCCAGATCAGAAAACAAATCTTGATCTCCTGTCATGTGAGAAGACGCACCACTGTCCAAGAACCATACCGATCCCATCACACTTGATACCAAGCATGCGATCAGCGAAAAATCCAGCTCAAACTGCAAGGCTAAGGCCTCTCCTGCTGCAGATCCAACAGCTTGCTTATTTTTCTTTTTCTGCGGACAATTTGTGGCATCTCCATTCTCAGCTTTGATGTTTCTGATTTTATCCTTGAGCGCCATTCCACCAGCTCAAAACTCAACCGCTTCTGATCTAAAATTCGTGAGAACAAAGTATTTCTTGTACATAGATCGACTATATGGGCATTCATCGGATATCTCACCTTCCAAGAGAAGGATGAATCCAGAAGCTACCTGGCCTGATTACGGACTCTGCCTAAAGAAATAAAATGTAAACACTTTCTGAATAATAGATCTGATGATCAATCCCGCTTTGATATCCTGTAAAACTTTTTCTACAAATCAACCAGCTCTGACACCATGTAGAAATTTTGAATAATATGACACTTATTCACAGAGATTATCCTGATTATACACTATTTCAGAATACATGCACAATACATACCTCCTCTACGTTGATCATCAATTTAGCAGCATCAAAAACAATGAAACATCAATCGCATGCACACATTAACACAGTATGTAACCCGGGGAAAGCATACAGCTGAAAACCCCACACTATCTGTATATTAATGATTGAGAACATGTAACATTACATAGTACAATACTCCTCACAAGTACTCAGTACTATCTCCACCTGTTACACACAATACAACTCAGATCTAATCTCCAAATCTCCTCGGCTACTTGCTTGCCTCCACTGCACAATACCTGCTGAGAATGAATGAATCCAAACTCGTTCCAAGTTCTATTTACCTTGGAAAATCACTCACACTGGAAATCACGTGAGCACAGGCTATATTATTGGGCATTCTCATGGGCATACTCAATACATTGCTTGTGCAAAGTCTCATGCACAACTATAGTCACAACTGATAGCAATCTCAACCTCTAACACCTGTCTCCACTGAACTATACATGCACTGAGTTAACTGATGTATTCTTCAGTTGCATTATGAGTTAATAATTAGTGAATTAATTAATAAATAATTCACACAACTCATCACAGTCTATTGGCCAGTTAGACTAAATACAACTAGTTCAACTAAGTCAAACTGAACACAACTCCATTAACTGCTCATCTAACTCCACAGAACTCAACCACATGAGTTCTAACTGATGTCCCGCATGCAATAACTCAAC
This sequence comes from Pinus tabuliformis, assembly GCA_031772625.1. Lineage (NCBI taxonomy): Eukaryota > Viridiplantae > Streptophyta > Pinopsida > Pinales > Pinaceae > Pinus > Pinus tabuliformis. The sequence continues at coordinate 1,435,286,698 of CM062818.1, read as the reverse complement.
TGACCCACAAGAAAATCGTATTTCCTTCTGACAACTACATGTGCCACATCTGTAGCTCAAACTGAAGTGCTCCAAGAGGATAAGATAAAGTTTATAGTCTAAATATTATTATGAGACAATAATATTTGACTTTTCTATTTTTGACTAGTAGTCTAAAAATAGACTTTGATCGCTCCTGTTGTGATCCAAAAATAGAAGTCCATATATTTTTCCCAACATGACCAATCATCCATAAACAGCATCCTGCAACTCATAGACCATGATCCATATGTCTAAAAATAGAATTTGCGCCAAAATTTGCCTGTGGGCCCACTTAGTGAAGGCAACTCCTTTCCACTAAGCTCCATCATCTTGTTGCATTCTCAACAAGCATTTCTTGTTGCACACTTTTCAACATGAGATATTAATCTTCCTTGGGTCTTTGTCTTCTTCTTCCGCTATTATATTATAACACTCCAGTGCGTGGCTCATCTTGGTAGTCCAATCAGGTTGAATCAAATCTAGAGGATCCTGCAGTATCCTGAAGATTGTTGTTTTAACCTCCTGCAACACTTCATCGATAGATTCAAATCCATCCTCAAAATTGAACGTCATCAAAAATACCTGGCGCAAAACATCCCATTCTTCGGTGTCGTGGCAGAGTTCTATCTCCAAGTACCAATTCATTGGTATAACATCCAAGGAATGACAAAATATATGGAACCACTCCGGTTGAGGCTTCACTCGGTACACTTCAGTCCATTTGGCCAAATGATCACGTGGATCATTTCTCCCATCATACTTTTCTATTAATCGTACCTTCAGGTGGCCAAAGCATACCCTCATCATCCTTCTATATTTGTTCCAATCATCAAAACTATCTTTGCGCGTGCCCCGCCACCTTGCAAGTGTAGCGTGCAGCGCCCAATCCAAGGCTTGTGTTATCACTTAAGAAAAAATTTCTAAATTTTGAACATCAGTTTGTTTTGAAAGGACTAGTGTGAGTCTTGGTCTAGTCTTTCCGCAGTTTGTTTAGAGTCTAGGACCTAGAAGGGAGTTTTGATGGCATTATCAAATAGGGTCAACACTTTTGTTTTAGCTATCACTAGTCCCACATCACACATAAATTTCCATGTGTCAAACTTGTGTCAAGGTTTTCATGCGCTACGAAACTGCCTAGGAGTTTTCGTAGCGCAAAACCTAGAATTTGCACTAGCTGTGCTACGAAATCGGGGATTCGTGCAGATTCATGCCAAATCTCACCTAGATGTCCAATCCATCAGAATCCATTAATCTTACATCATCAACTGTCAGTCCATGCACCATGCCTATCACATGCAACCGCTCATTTTCATCATTAGATTCGTTAGGTGTCTTGGTACGCATGAGTTTCAAATTTCAAAAAAGGGTCCAAGTGTTTTCAGTTATGATCATGTTTGTTTTCATGCATGAGAAGCAAATTGACAGGCATTTGATCAGAATTCTTTAAAGTCCAAGCGAGGCAGCTCCCCTTTCCATTTCAAGCGAGGCAGTGATCAAGATTAAGACGGTGCAAGCTCTTTCAATTTTCATTTTGCAGGAATTCCATGGAGATGTCTACAGAGAAGAAGGATCATAGGTCAGGTAGGTGTCTAAGGAATGAGCCTAAAGGTTTAGATGTTCTCTTGAGGAACAGTGAAGTTGAACAAGCTTTCAAACAGGTTTGTTGTTGGTGATTTTTTGAGAAACTTCAAGGAGGCCACATGCAAGTCACCAAAGAGTTTGCTTTCAATTTCACAGGATTAAATTCAAAGGTTGGAGTACTTGAATTACCAATCTCTCCAGAGGTTATATTCCGCAATCACTAAAATTCCAAGGGGACAGGAGATGTGGTTTAAAAACTTCAAGTTTCATATGACTCCTTGCAAGGAATTTTTGAAGCCAAAGTTCATTGATTCAGACCTAAACAAGTTAGTGCCCAGGAGCTTTATGAAGGATTCATATGCTAATTTGCTTACCTACATACAGAGATACTTTACCTGTGAGGGGAGATATCATAAGGTGTATTCCTATCACTTCAAACTTCTACTTCATTTCACTGGAAATATATCTCTGGATTTGCCTTTCTATCTATTTTGTAGCCTAGGAAAAATGTGTGACAAGCTTCAGTTGAAGAAGGAAGCCTATCAGACCTTGTTGTTCCATCATGGCTTAGTCAAATTGATTGTTTTACATGAGCTCTAGAAAATAGATAGGGAGTGGTCCATTTTCTTGTTTATGTCTGGCTTCAGAACTGAAACCGGTCTCAGCCCTAAGGCTACAGGGATTTCTTCACCAACAGTAAGTCATCGGGAGGAAACAAGATCAAGAAGATTTGTGAAATTGAAAGCTAGAAAGCAGGTGAAGGAGCCTATGAGACCACTAATAGCTCAAGACACCCCTCAACAGTCACAGAAAAAGAAGGTTCAGATCAAAGAAGGTGTACAAGAGCAATCCACAGGTGAAATGGTCCAAAGAAGAGTAACCAGGAGCCAACTAGCTAGAGAAAAGGGTAAGACAGTGATTGCTGATGGGAGCCCAGCTTCAAAAGGAAGTTTGAATGATTTGCTTCAAGCTATTGACATTGAAGAATCTCCTCTGGTCTGAGTAGACTTAATTGAAGCAAGTAAAGGCAAAACCAAAAAAGCCAAAACTTCTAAGAAACTCAAATTTGATGATTAGGTTTCTGAATTTGTTTTTTAAGACAAGAAGACCTGTGACAAGGCATTCAAAAGGGATACAAGAGGCACAACCAGAAGTAAGTGAGACAGGAAAGGTAGCAAAATTACATGAAGGACCTATGGTTCCATCAGAAACATCATCACAACTCCACAAAGATGACAGAGGTAAGGCAGTTATTACTCAACAAGAGGAATGTAGTTTTGAAGAGTTAAAAAAGAAACTGAAGCTTGCCAATCTTGAGATTGCCAAACTTAGAAAAACTTCAAGGAAACATGCAATGAAGGAAGCCAATTTTAACAAAATGGAGGCTATGTGGGAAGATAAAACAATTTCAATACCCGAAGTAGTTAGTTGTCATGCTCAATATTTCACTTGGACGGTTCCTGCAATAAAAGAAGCAAGATACAATGCAAAATTGAGAGCTAGAATCCGAATTATAAAGAGGCAAATCGAAGATCTGAAGATACAGCTAAACCAACTTGAAGGACATCCTCAGCAAAGAAAAACTACATAGCAAGGCTAATCTTAAAATTTTGATGTGGATCACCTTTTTGAAGTTTACTTTGAAGAATGGTATCAATTTATTTAGTTTTGAGAAACCCCATGGTATATGAAAAAGCCATTTCAAAAGAAAGAAATCTCAAGGAAGTCAAATTTTGGCATAAAACTGTGTTTTTGAAATCACACAGCAGTTTCATAGTGCGCTATGAAACTACTGTAGGTGATACCTAATGCACAGCAGGTTCGTAGCGCACTACGAAACTGCTGTAGCTGTACATCATGATTTTGTGGGCCAATTTTGAGAAGAAAAATGAACTCTTTTTGAATATGGGCTTCAGCAAAGGATTACTTATAGGGTTTAAACATCAAGCAAGGGAAAAACAAGGAAAAGAAAGACATTTATGAACTCCAAACTTTATGATTGAAAATGGTCATTATTTCGTAGCAAGAACTATTCATGATGCTTCAGGCAGCATTAAAGGATTTTTTGTCTTACCACGTGTATAGGAGCAAGGTCTACAGCTTATGGAAAACAAGCTAATCTAATGCATTTTATGTAATTAAGAGGAACAACAGGGATAATAAATTTCGAAGATCTTTTTTGGAGACCAAAAGCAGAAAAACAGGAACAACTTCCTAATATCCAGGAACAGTCAAAGGATAAGGCATCAAGGGACAGCAGGGAGTTTAAAGCCACCACCAAAGCCAAACTGAAGAAGGCCACTTGTTAGGGAACGAGTTTGTGTTGTAATCAATGCTACTACCAACATAATGAGGAGTTACACTCCTAATTGTTTTAGGTCTTTAGAACTACCAGTTAACAGTCAGTTATATTAAATAGTTGGTTTTAAGTGTCAATAGGTGTCAAATTAGGAAGAATTCGAATTCCCCTCATGCTGGAGGAAGGAATCTAAGTCATGTAATGAACTCTATATATGGGAGAAAATCTAATGTATCAAGGGTTGGAATTTTTGTAAAGAACTCTCATATTGTGCTTTGTGTAAGACTCTGTTTAAAGTAATACAGTATTTGGCTTTGCTTCTCAGGATTCAGAAGGAATTCAATGTTCAAAATGTCTTATGGTTATCCTCTTTTCATTACTTACAGTAGCATGAATGTATGATTACCTAGAATTCATTGGTTATGCTCTAACTTCCTTCATACATTTGTGGACTGTGTTTTCCTTTATGCTTCTGATGTACTCTCCATATGTTGAATTCTAGATGCCCTAACTTCCATGTAAAGCTAACATTATTGTCATACTGAAACATTTTGACTCCATAAGCCCAATGGATATTTACTGACTGTGTTTCAACCATTCACATTTCTTCATTGATTTCATAGAGTTAGCCATCTAATCCATTATCAAAATCTTTAACTTATTGAGAGAGCCCTCTCAGGTTGAGGAGGCTAAGCCTTAGCCAAAAGTTGGTTTGAAACAATTACTCAAGGTCTACCTGATCAGCAGCCTATCAGGGTGAGGTTTTGTGATAATAGCCTAGAAGCGGTGCTTCTCTTGCACTTCCATTTCAAATGCATCCAAAAAGTGATCAACATCAGTTAAACCATCATAGTGAGGCAGATTTCTTACCTTTGATGATACACAGCGCAACGACTTGGTCATCATATTATAGCGCAGCATGGACACTTCATGCAGTCGATTCTTCGAGTGCTCTAGTTCTTCGTCTGAATCTGATGTGCAAGAGCTCTCACGGTCCCATGCAATATGTCTGTTTGCTGTCAGATTCACCCAATTCTGATCTCGCATCGTTATCTTGTAAATCTGGTCTAAATCGTCATCATTTTCATAATCGTGGACCAGCTCAGTGTAGCGTGGTCCTTCTATAGGGTCCAGTGGCACCACTACGCAGAGTGATTTCTTCTCAAATATCATCTTCCACTTTTTCAGATTGATCACCCCATTCATGTCAGTGACCCAATCGATCCCTAGGAGCGTGAGGTAGGGATTGTTGTCATCCATAATCTCTATCACCTCAAAATTAGCCAACGCGCTCGCACCTTCAATATCCACTGTTACTCCCTGCAACCTCCCCATTGGGATGATCTTTTGTTGATTTTCCATTCTTAACTAAATCTGAGACCACTGCAGCACAGGTCTCCCCATTCACTCCCATGTCTGTTTAGGCAAAACATTCAAGTCGGATCCTAGGTCCTGTTAGACTCCGTCTCATGATAGTGTGCGATTGATTCTTCTTCAAAACAGGGTTTTGAAGAAGAAATCATTAAATGTTGCTTTTCAGATTATGTAATTCATCTCCAGCTCTTCAAAAGGCAGCAGCAAACTTCAAAGCTCCTATCCCTGCACAAGCACAATTTGAAGCATCATCAACAATCAAAGTCTGGCAATTTATTCCTGTATATCATGCTGCTCTTCTTGTTGTTATCCTCTCTTGGAGGCCTCCATTGAATCCAGTTCAACTTCTCACAGTGCTGCAAAGGCCTTTGTTTTGAAGCGCCTTGCTTACACTTTGCTTTGAGAAATAACGAAAGTATTGTTTCTGGTGGTTCAGCATTGTCATACAAAAGAAACTTGATGCTTTAGTCTTTATGAAATTAGTCGCTGCAATGAAAGAAAATATCCATGATGATCGCCTGTACAAATTTCTGGGCCAGATGTTTGATGCAGATGTTCTAAATGTAGAATTTGGTGGTTTTCCAAAGGGCCAAGGATATCCGCAAGAAGTGGCTTCGCAATCAAATGAAACAAGATTCTCAAGGAAACTTCTTGGTCGAATAAAGCTACCCAGCATATCTATGTTTAAAATGACAATTGAAAGCCCGAGTTTGAAGATATAATTACAAATGAAACTGTTATGGCTACAGGTGGTCTGAACATGTACAATAACAAAAAGAAGACACCTCCTGGCATTCGGGATGACCATGCAATGACTCCACGCTTGTTCAACAGTTTCAAGAAGAGAAAAGGAATTGATACAGCAATAACAAAGGATATAGCAGGTGACCTGAAATTTGATGAGAGAAAATCAAAGAAAGCTAGACAGACTTCATACAGGAAAGATGATAATGCCAATGATGTCAAATTTCTGGGACGGAATCTGATTGGTGATGACATATCAAGTGGAACAGAAACATTAAAGATATCATGCACTAATGATATACATTGTGAGTCAGTTCCACTGTTTGAGTATATCAGTGAAAACAGGTTCTCAGCACTTGTTACTGCTATTCTGGAGAGTGTGGAACAAAGAAAAGCAAGCAAAAATATGTGATGGTTGTGACAGTTTTGACATTGATGATTCCGAGGCTAGTATATCTGCCCATGTAAATTTGAATGGAGGCACCCGTGATCAAGATGCTCGACTTGATTGGCAAGGAGAGCCTATGCTAGGTCGTCTCCCATATGGTCGTTGTGACCGTCTCCAGCTTGGGCATGATTCACGGGATGTGGTGGAATGCAATACCAAGTGCCCGTGTGGATCAAAGTGTTTGAACCGAGAACTTCAGACCGGCCTCAAGTTTGCCTTGGAAGTTTTGTTTAAAACAAAGGAGGGATGGAGTGTACGATCTCTTGAACAAATCCGCCTCAGATATCGTTTCAGTCTGGATCATCCAAGTGTTGCTGAAGAGGATCAACTGGTTATCGACATTTTTAGAATGTCAGATTTGGCACGATCCATTCTTTTGGCTCTTTCCAACAGGTTTAACTTTTTAAGTAGTTGTAGCAATATTATTTGTCATAAATCGCCTTGACTTCAAGCCTGGGTTCCGGAAATTATAAGTTCGAAGAGAACTCCGACGATGCCCACATGGATTGAGCAGAGGAATTGCATTTGTTAGCGGGTCTTTGTGGGTGTTGGAGCACGAAGGGTACGGGATCATTTTGCAGCTGAAAAGAAGCGGTCACCTTGTATCATATTGACAAAATTGGTGGAAACTGCAATCCTAAAGATCAGCAATATATGAAAATAACTCTAAATCAACTACTGGTGGGACTGGATGCTTTTAAGCAAAATGAAGGAATAATAGTTATTGCTGCTACTAATTTCCCTGGGTCGTTGGATAAGGCCCTGGTTAGACCTGGTCGCTTTAGAGGGCTTGCTGGGGAAAGGGGTTGGTCTAACTTCATTAACTAGGGAGTCTATGCATGAAAATGTTCATGAGAAAAGCCTGAGACAGGTGCACGCTTTCCCTGAGCAGTTATCTGCGTTGGAAAAAGAGAACAGAATACTCAAGCAAACTCTTACTACTAAAAGCGATGAACTTCAAACTTCAAGGGTCATGTGTGCGCAAACAGCTAGTAAACTATCCCAACTTGAGGCACAAATGGAGGCTTTCCATCGAGGTCATCGCATCAGTAAAACCAGTGGTTTTTCCTTTTTCCTTCCGTGATGAAGCATGAACTGGTTAAAGGTGCTGAGTCTCGAAAACACAAACCATTTGAATGCCAACGAGGAAAGTGCAGAAAACATCATTTTTTTAGATATGAGAGACTCAAAAGAATAATGATATACATGAAATCACGGAAGATGACTCCAACAGATACAGAGGTCATTTCTTAGGTGGCAGTCATTGCGATATGCGCGCATTTGGTTATATGGCAGTTTGACCCGTATTTTAGTAAAACAGCAGAGCGTATTTCCAGACATTTGGGGAGCAGTTGCAAACTGGCACACAAGATTCGATTGCCTATATCTTCAATAAATGGGATTGACACCTGCCCTTCACTTCAGCCACCTGAAAACACCTGTTACCAGATGAATAAGATTTGTTTTTATCTTTGACCTCAGTTAGTCATACGATGGAGTCTGCGCTCCAATTGTTAGGCTTTTGGTTATAGATTTTCAAGGAGAAAGTTATTGCATGTTCTATTTATGTAATTCAGGTGAAACAACGCAGAAGTTTTTGGGTTGATTTGTTTTCTTTTACAACAGAGTCTTATTTAATGTATTAAAAAAAGGCCAGTAGGTTAGAGTAGAGGAGAGAGGACAGAGAGTTAGAAAAAAAATTCTGAGTGCTGGAGGAGAATTGAGCCTCATGTACAGTTTTTGGCAGAGAATTTAATGAAATTTCACAGCTCTGTTTTCTGAGATTCATGTGGTATGACAATTTAACATTAGTTTTTCCTTCGTTACATATGTAAACCGTTATGTTTCATTTCATTTCATGATCATTTCTAGCTGAACAAATGAAGTGTTTAGGTAGGAATTCATAGTATTATATGCTCCTCCTATAAGTTTGTTCACGTTTGATGTTTTCTTCTGTTTGACAAGGATTCATCTCCTATGCCCTTGTCAGCTCCTCACCAGTCTTGCCATCCCATTTAAAATCTAGATTTGATGTTAAATTGCTTGCCTACCTTGCCTCAGTTAATAATCTGTGTAGTCATTATATTTCTCTGTTCAAGCTGTGATTTCGCCCATGCAGCCCAGAAAAATCACGTCATTAAAAACCCCAAAAACCCCCAAATCAACCTTTTAAACAGTTTACTAGCCTAATATCAGTGTTCCTAATTGGGTCAGCTCATCCTATTGAAAGATCTACCGAGTTTGACCGGAGAGAGCCTTCTCATACCCCGTAGGGCTAGCTACGAGGTGAAATGGTTTGATGTTGCCTTGAAGGTTTACCTTCCTCAGCCTAGGGTGAAATCTCAAGCGCTAACAGGTCCAAGATAACTTGGTTCATTTCGTATTCTCCTATCTATGCGGTGAGTCTCATCTCATGTCCAGTCCTTGCCTTATGCTTACCAAGCTTTCTGACTACGTGCAGTTTGTCAGTAGCGTTTTCCTTGCCAGTGCAACTATTGATCAGTTCCTACAGTCCCTTCACTACCTCGCTATCGCATAGCAGTTTCATGAAAGTATCTAAGAACGTGGTAATCATGGATGGGTCCATTTCTTTAGTCGGCTTCTCTTGACTTCCTGAGGTAGAGGCCTTATTGAAGCTTTTCTTTGCTTCCATAAATGTTTCTTTTGTGCATTTCAGATCAAACCCGACCTCCTTTTCTGGCACTTTACGAACCCACTCACCTTCTTCAGGCTGCTTCCCCTTATCCTCACCAGTCATCGTTCCACTTTGCAGCATAATATTTACCTTCGGGTCTTCCTCTCGAGGCTCAACCCTCATCATCTACAGATTTTGAGTCGACTGCGGAGGTTGCCCCGCCTTTTCACGTATCTTGGCCAATAATATAGGGCAATCCTCCATCGCATGGTCAAAATTAGTACAATAGTGGCATGATAGTCGTGTCGGATTCGGGCAATCTCACACATAGTGTCCTGGTCCTCCACAATTGTAACAAATGACCTGCCCTCGACCCCTATTAGGTCCTCTGCCACCACGCCCTCATCCGCACCCCTGATACTCGCCTCGTGCTCCTCCAACACCTTGGTCTTGGGGTTGCATTTCTGCCTACACCCTGTATGTAGGTGTCCAATCCATCATTAATTCATAACTATGTAAATTGCGCTCGTTATGACCCACTAATTGACAAAAGTTGCAAAAGAGTTGTTGTGGCATCTATACGAATTTCTACAACAAATGGAAATTGTCTGTCACATGTTTCCCAGCTACTTGGAAAATAACACTGATCCAGGTCTGGGTGTGTCGAAGGACCCTTCCAAGACCTTTTACTTTCGTGATGTGTTAAAATTGCATTTTAAAAGAACATTAATAAAACAGCTGCAGACTGTAAAGAAGAGGAACATATCAATCATCAACACATGAAAACAGAAGTCGTTGATAACAAAGTTCATCCAGGAGGGACTACGTCTCTGGGCCCCGGTGTCAAGATGGTGTAGGCCGCTGCATTATGTGTTGTCAATAAAGATGATTTACACAAAGATGATGTCTCGATCATACAAGGAAAAATGCCCTCACACAGGAGTGGCTCTAAGAGATATTCCACTACAGGAATTCTCAATCAAAAGACTCCTATCAGTATGCGCATCCCGCCAACATGGCACAAAAGGGATGTCAAAGCAAAACACATGCATGATGACAACAAGAGTATCCCAGCAACATACAACAAGGGATCTCAAAGCATAACATAAATAATTATGACAGCGAGTACATCTTATGAAAGGTTCCACATAACATGAAGCAAGGAATCATGACAACATGAAATAAATAAGATCCTGCATTAACATCAATCATGGATCTATAAAAAATAATGCACAAAGAAGAAGTACATGAACACATCATATACCTCATAACCAAAGGCCATCTGAAAAAGTGGATGTCACATGGCTGAAGCTGCTCGGACCATTGCTCTCAAGGCATCGATCTCATGAAGATGGTTGCTTGCACAAGAAAGTGGAAATCTGACACATAGCTATTCAATAAAAGGTTGAAGCTTGCTGAATATCGATTTCATAGCATCGATTGCAAGAAGAATCAATCAAATAAAAATCAATCAAGCAGAATTGATCAAAAGATGAATCAACCACACACAAAGAAGAATCGATCAAAAAGAAGAAGAATCAATCTCAAGGAGAATAACTGCTCTGGACTCTCGACTCTATAGCTCGCTAGCTATTTGGCTCTATAGTGATCTAGCTTATGTCACTGCAGCTATGTGATCTGTCAGAACTTCAAGCACCCTCTAGCTTCCATGCTTCTTCGTAGCACTACGGCTCTGTGGACTTGAAGCGTTGCTCTGGCTTCATGCTTCTCTGCATACTCAGGCTCTCGAGCTTCTCTCCACGCAGTCTCTCCATGCACTCTCTTGGGCTCTCTATTATACTACCCTCGCCCACTAATACATAGCCTTCCTGTGCTCTCCTCCTCAACTCACTGTCACCATCGTGTGTTATAACACGTTTGGATCAAAGCCGCACTTAAAAATCGGAGGCCGGTTTTGTTCAGAATAGAATGTTGTTGAATGGAAAGATCGGTCAGTGTAACAAAATCATAGGAATGCCTTTTTTCTATTAAACAGACAAATACACTGAAAAACTGATAAATCCGACCAAAATTCGGACTTCAAAACATTTAAATCAGCCCTACAGACCCTATCGGGTCTGCCTTTGGACGCTTATCACAATCAGCGGTCGACAGTTGGTATCGGTGTTTGACATGGGCGTTGGTTGCGTTTATCGGCGCGAATCCTGGGGTGTTGCTGATATTTATATCGGCAATATTACAATTGGCAATCAGCATAGCATTGTTATCAAGGCTTCGTCGATATACATATCAGCAATATTATATGGGTAGCATATATTTTGGGTTGGGGCAATATATGTTATGTGGCGTATAACATATAAATCAACACATATATATATGGTTGACCATTGGGGTTTGGGTTGGGTCCACCGTCGATGGCCCGCACCCGCCCATTAATTATATATATATATATATATATATATATATATATATATATATATATATATATGGTCGGACATATATGCGAGATATGTGGAGAAGGGTTCGGTGGGGTTATTGTCGTCGATCCCGATCCCATATATAAGTATAGTTGCATTTCTTGCGATAAGGGTGTTTTAAAGGGTTCAGCAGAGGTTATTACCGTTGATCCCGAAACCATGTGTTTTGATTGTTTTTATATAGTTATTTTAATAACTATATTGGCACATTTCGTTATATGGTTATTTATTAACCATTTAAAAATGATTTTGTCTCTTATGCAGGTTTAGGAGACAAATGAGAGAATGCCAAGTGTCAATGGCTGATGGGCTGCCATGTGGGTCCCACCTGCTTACTGGGATGCCATGTGGCACACTGTGGGCCCCACTTTTCCCCTGTCATGTCAAACTTTGAAGAGCTCTATCTTTCGCATACAAGCTCGGTTTGACGAGCCATTTGTACCTCCACGATCAGGACGATAACGTCTTCGATCTGGTCCTGGTTCAAGCACAATACAAACACTTTGATTTTTGAGCCACCTTTGTCCTATGTGTCTTTCTGGAGCCACCTGGATCAATCCTCCCCACTAAGGAGATTTTGGTCCTCCAAAAGCATGAAAAATAATCTACATCTCTATCTATACCCTGTCCACATCACAAGCGTCCTGAAAAGGTCTCGCTTTCATCTCCTTCACCTTTTTTCTTCGAAGCCTTAAGCGACGAAATGACACCTACTACTTATGCAACCTATAGTACATTGCTTGCAAATCACATGCTTTGAATAACATGACCAAACTAAAGACCCAAACGTCCCATACTTGCCACGAGTTTATAACACATACTCGGTGGTCAAGTTTACAACAATATGGACGTAATACCCAAGCTATGACAACAAGGCCAACTTCAAAAAGTGATGGAAAACACATCATCACTGCAACACATGATTTACATACATAAGGCCAGACACTACTGTTTTTACAAGTGACAGAACCATAACATCACTTTCATAGTTCTAACATGCGACTCAAAACATGACCAAACATCATTGTTGCTGACCAAGTGATGGAAACACATCATCACTTTTACACTTTAAGATGCAACAAATGATTTACAAAAGAATGACCATAAAACGACATCAAAAAAAAAACATTTTTCACTGATCAATGTGAACGAGTCACCTCCTTGAGGTGGTTTTGCTTGTCCAACAACTGCTCTTCTTGATTCACGCACCGACGCTCTGTCTTTAAGGCACTGATCTGGATGGAGCTTCTAGCAAGTGGCTCTTTGATGGCCATTTCTGTCACAATGACTGTGGAAGGCTTTCTTCCTCCATACCTGCTTAACATGTTTCTTCTCATGCTGCTGAGAGGGTTTCTCATGCCTCATGAGTGCTGCCACCCTTTTCCAACACTTAGAAAAGGTATGGTTAGGTAAACCACAAAAGGTGCATGTTTTCTGATGCCTTGATCTTCATTTATTATTAACAACATGATCATAATCAAAATGAACATTCGAAGATCGAAAATGGTTATACCTTCCTTCGTTTTTTTTTATGTTAGTATGGCAATGAGAGCTTGCCTCTGCTCTCTCCCTACAATGGAAACTGCCATGTGATGATGGGGATGTTTTCCCATCATTCTCTTTCCTTGATGATGTCTCGGACAACTCTGACACCTTTGAGCACTCTCCTTTAGTGTATCTCGAGCCTGCAAATTGATGTTCATGCACATCTTCCACAGGTTGAGTGATGCCTTGGGTATTAGCACCAAGTTCTTTCTCCTCATGCCTTGTCTTTGTAAGGAGCCTCATATTTGTCCCTGTAATTGGGATCTCCAAGTCTCCAATAGACATCATACTATGAGAAGATGAAACCTAAAGGAAATCAACATCTTTTACCTTCTCTTTCGATTTGGAAAGAATTGACGAGGGTTGCTCATCATCCGTCGTTGGTGGTTCACTTTTGTCTCAGCGCATTCCCCAACTTCTTTCCTAACATATCTGAGTCCTACCTGATGGGGTAATTCCTCTATTTTGATGGGATTGACAATGCCTTGGCCATTAATGCCCAAGCCTTTTCCTTCATATCCCATTCTCTTCAATAGTTTGGAGCCAATTCCTGTGGTATGATTTTCAAAAACAGCGAAATCATCATCAGGAAACATACATGAAGATGGAGAACTACTTTTTACCTCACATGGGTCTCGTTGTAGCTTTTCCAAGGCCTTGTCCTTTGCTTGTAGTTGTAGTAGCAAACTCTGCTTCTCCTCTTTCTCTTCATGTAGACGCATCTTCAATTCATCATTCTCTGTTTGAAGATTATGTCTGTCTTGCTTCAGTTCTTTCATGGCCTCTTCTGTGGCTTTCAACTGAAGTTGTAATCGCTCCTTTTCCTCTGTTTCTTTCTTAAGATTTTTTTACGTGATTTCCACTCTCTTGGAAATGTTAAGCATGGTATCGTACATTGCTCTTTCATCCTCTGTCATTGTTCACACTGTAATTCACATCAACGCAAAGACCTTCTCTGATTCCACTTGATCCAGGTCCGGGTGTGTCGAAGGACCCTTCCAAGACCTTTTACTTTCGTGATGTGTTAAAATTGAATTTTAAAAGAACATTAATAAATACACCTACATACTATAAATAAGAGGATCATATCAATCATCAACACATGAAAACAAAAGTTGTTGATAACGGAGTTCGTCCATGAGGGACTACGTCTCCAGGCCCTAGTGTCAAGATGATGTAGGCTGCTGCATTATGTGTTGTCAATAAATATGATGTACACAGAGATGATGTCTCAATCATACAAGGAAAAATGCCCTCACACAGGAGTGGCTCCAAGAGATATTCCACTACAGGAATTCTCAATCAAAAGACTCCTATCAGTATGACACAAAAACAAGCATGGTGCGCATCCCGCCAACATGGCACAAAAGGGATGTCAAAGCAAAACACATGCATGATGACAAAAAGAGTATCCCAGAAACATACAAGAAGGGATCTCAAAGCATAACCTAAAGAGTTATGACAGCAAGTACATCTTATGAAAGATTTCGCAAAACATGAAGCAAGGAATCATGACAACATGAAATAAAGAAGATCCTGCATCAACATCAATCATGGATCTGTACAACATAATGCAGAAATAACAAGTACATGAAAACATCATATACCTCACAACCAAGGGCCATCTGAAGAAGTGGATGTCACACGGCTAAAGCTTCTCGGACCATTGCTCTCAAGGCATCAATCTCATGAAGATGGCTGCTTGCACAAGAAAGTGGACATCTGACACATAGTTGTTCAATAAAAGGCTGAAGCTTGTTGAATATTGATTTCACAGCATCGATTGTAAGAAGAATCGATCAAAGAAAAATCAATCAAGAAGAATTGATCAAAAGATGAATCAACCACACACGAAGAAGAATCGATCAAAAAGAAGAAGAATTGATCTCAAGGAGAATAACTGCTCTGGACTCTCGGCTCTATAGCTCACTAGATATTTGGCTCTGTAGCGCTCTGGCTTATGTCACTGCAGCTTTGCGATCTGTCAGAACTTTAAGTGCCATATGTCTTCCATGCTTCTTTGTAGCACTGCAGCTCTGTGGACTTGAAGCGTTGCTCTGGCTTCATGCTTCTCTACGTACTCAGGCTCTCGAACTTCTCTCCACGCAGCCTCTCCATGTAGTCTCTTGGGCTCTCGATTTTACTACCCTCGCCCACTGATACACAGCCTTCCCACACTCTCCTCCTCGGCTCTCTGTCACCATCGTGTGTTATAACACGTTTGGATCAAAGCTGCGCTTAAAAATCAAAGGCTAGTTTTGTTCAAAATAGAATGTTGTTGAATGGAAAGATCGACCGATGTAACAAAATCACAGGAATGCCTTTTTTCTGTGAAACAGACAAATACACTAAAAAAATGATAAATCCTTCCAGAATCCGTACTTCAAAACATTTAAATTGCCTCTACAGACCCTATCGGGTCCGCCTTTGGACACTTATCGCAATCGGCGATCGGCGGTTGGTATCGGCGTTTGACATGGGTGCTGGTCACATTTATCGGCGCAATTCCCGGGATGTCGCCAATATTTATATCGGTGATATTACAATCGACGATCAGTGCGGCGTTGTTATCGGGGCTTCGCTGATATACATATCGGCGATATTATATGGGCGGCATATATTTCAGGTCGGGGCGATATATGTTATGTGGCATATAACATATAAATTGGCGCATATATATATATGGTTGAACGTTGGGGTTTGGGCTGGGTCCACCGCCGATGGCCCACGCCTACCCATTAATATATATATATGGTCGGACATATATGCGGGATATGTGGAGAAGGGTTCGGCGGGGTTATTGCCACCGATCCTGATCCCATATATAAATATATGTGCATTTATTGCGATAAGGGTGTTTTAAAGGGTTCGGCGGGGTTTATTGCCGTCGATCCTGAAACCATGTGTTTTGATTGTTTTTATATAGTTATTTTAATAACTATATTGGCACATTTCGTTATATGGTTATTTATTAACCATTTAAAAATGATTTTGTCTCTTATGTAGGTTTAGGAGACAAATGAGAGAATGCCAAGTGTCAATGGCTGATGGGCTGCCATGTGGGTCCCACCTGCTTACTGGGATGCCATGTGGCTCACTGGGAACCCCACTTTTCCCCTGCCATGTCAAACTTTGAAGAGCTCTATCTTTCGCATACGAGCTCAGTTTGATGAGTTGTTCGCACCTCCAAGATTAGGACGACGAGGTCTTCAATCTGGTCCTAGTTCGAGTGCAATCCAAACACTTTGATTTTTGAGCCACCTTTGTTCTGTGTGTCTTTCTGGAGCCACCTGGATCAAACACATCATAGTGCAGCCCCTATACTTGGCCCTGCTGCAGCCTCTGGCCTTAGAGGCATTGGCCCCCCTACTGCAAAATAATTCGCAAATACTGGACAATGATCCTTTCCATGCCCTTGACCTTTGCATTTCAGGCACCAGACTTCTTCACGTACCTCAGGTTGAATTGTTCTATCATTCTTTAGACTTTACATCTCTAGGCAGAGGTTCTGCAACTGCGCGTGAATTTGTTGAACCCCTAGGTTAGCATCTGGCATCGATGTTTCATGCAACCTCATTATAATCTCCACAGCTTCTGCCTGAGTCCCAATCTTCTGTTGTGATAGTGCAACCCTTAGATGAGGCAGGAGCGCCACTACAAACCATTCGTGGTGCTACCCATCTGCAAGATTCATGCTATCTTCGCGGATCTTGCACTTCAATCTTTGATTTAGCTCCCAGGGTGCCTCACCTGGCTTCATCATAATCTATTTGAATCCCACAATGGATTGCGCTTCATACTTAGGTCTACTGAATTCCTTATTCAGTGCAGTCTGGATATCTGCCAATGCGGACGTCGATTTATCAATGCAGTACTTAATTTACCACGTTAGTGTGCAGTCTTGCAAAGCACTAACCAACATAGATTTTTTCATTTGATCATCTGCGATACCCTAATCTTCCCATACAGCCTTCGCGACGAACCAAAACTGGTCCGGATTTTCATTCCCCAAGCCCTTGAACACAGGCAACTTTACTGAATTCACCATACTTAACAGTGGTGGAGGTGGTAGTGGTGTGGGCAAGGGTGTAAGTGGTGGAGGTGAAGATGGAGGTGGTGTGGGTGGATGAGGTATTCGTGGGAACCCTTGCTTTATCAACTGAATAGTGCTCTGCAAAGAAGCCTGTGTTGCTTCCTCGTCATCACTCAGAGGGGGTTCAATTAGCGGGCTATATTCAGGGCCTCTTCTTCCTCCGTCCTTGAAAGTTCTTCCACTTTGCGTAGCTCCAAACATCCAGGCAACTGCATAACCCACTTTTCACACAATAGCATCTTAATCCAAGTATTTAACAGCCTTAAATACTTACCTCGTGACCCATTGACGAAGCATAGCTCTGCTTCATTGTAACTAATCAAAGCATCGACCGCGAACTCTGTTACAAATCCTCCTATGATATAATCGATCCAATGGTTGACAGCAAGCATGATCTTATCTTCAGAGGCTTCCAATCTTCACACCAACTCCAGTGTCCAAACAATTGGACCGTTAAGCCTCCACGTCCCTTGGCTGTCTGCCAACTTCGCAATCCACTCGTATAATTCAACTGGGAAGGAACAGAAGAAGATTTCACGTATCTCTATGTACAGATATCTGTCCAATCACTGTTCTTTCGTCAATGGCTGATTCCTGTTTTCCTATGCCGCGAATTCATGGATCTTTCTATCCAACCAGTCTTCGATCTCTTTCTTAGTTGGATTCCAATGATGCGACATCACACATCTCGTTATGAAAATCCTAGTCTCGGCAACGGAACCATTTGTTGGCTTGATGGGCCCTGACCCAGGTTTGGCACAAATTAGCCAAGAAAATCCCTACACTACTGGCCCTTTCGGCATCAACCCGTGGAGCTCGGACTGAAGTCTCACCCGAAGCAATATGAGGGGATCCAGGAACCAAGTTTCTGCACCCTGAGAGGGTTGTGATGTCGTTTTTCTACCTTCAACTCCTTCTTCACGCAGGTTGATAGGCCTTTTAGGCTTATCGATATATTCTTCTTATTCATCCTTTAAACCTCTGCGAAATTCTACGAAGGTCCTTCGTGCAAACCTAATAGGTGGTTCAGGCACTTATGCGCCTCTATTGTATAATTACCTGAATTATCTTAAGTGTTGGCCAACTTTAACATGAATTTAAGATTATCTTCACGTAAACATATATCTCTACTTGCAGTCATATAAAAAAGAGAAAAATATAGATTTGCGCATTAGAATAGCATTAAAACATAAACAAAGTATTCAACATAACCTAATCACATGCAATGAATAGAAGTAAAATACACATGTAATTTCAGAATACTCCTCTTTATTATTGATTCAAATATCCAGTACAGACTCTGACTACCCTGCGCACATAGCTGCAGGGGTCCGCACACTCAGCTGCAAACTTCTACCCTAGGCCTCTGCGCACTCAGTAGCAAAGCCTCTTCCTACGCTAAGATTCTTCACTCTTAGACCCAAAAACTTAGGACTCTTATTCAAAACTTCATTGAACTACTCTAACTGCCTTAGACTCTTCTAAGACTCCCTTTTTATACAATCCCATGGTCTGCAGACCATGGGTAGATCTCTAAAGCTGACATGACTTATACAAAATAAGGGCAAAAACCCTTTATTGACTCTTGACATCTTCGCACTCTGCGACCACAAAATGCGTAGACTTTACATTCCTTTATACAAAATTCGGGCTTTCTGCCCCAAAAATTGGGCTTTTAACCCCAAAATTGACCCCAGGGGACCCGTTCCCAACACCTATTCGTGATCATGACCATGCTATTCATTTAATTCTAGGAATTTTTCCTCCAAACATCGGGTTTTACAGATATCCCTATGCCCAAAAGAGTGAAATTGAACATATGGTTGCAGAAATGCTAGAGATTGGTATAATTCAACCTAGTCAAAGTTCTTTCTCTTCTCCAATAGTATTGGTGCACAAGAAGGATGGATCATGGCACATGTGTATGGATTATAGGGAGCTCAACAAGCTCACTATTAAAGATAAATTTCCCATTCCATTCATTGATGAATTACATGGAGCAATTTACTTCACCAAGTGGGATCTTCGTTCAAGATATCACCAAATCATAATGAAGACTGAAGACATTCCAAAAACAACATTTAGAACTCATGAGGGTCATTGTGAATTATTGGTCATGCCTTTTGGCCTTACCAATGCACCTTCTACATTTCAAGGTTTGATGAATTCTATTTTCAAACCCTTCCTTATAAAAGTTGTGTTAGTATTTTTTGATGATATACTAATCTACAACAAGTCTTGGAAGGATCATGTTTAACATGTTGACAGGGTGCTCAAACTATTGGAGGAGAAACAATTATATGCAAAAGCCTCCAAATGTTTCTTTGAAGTACAAAAGGTGGAATATCTGCATCATATTGTATCTCATGAAGGTGTTAAGGTAGACCCTTGCAAAATTAAAGCCATCAAGAAATGGAAAATTCCCACATCCATAAAGCATCTGCAAGGATTTCTCGAGTTAACAGGGTATTATCGCAAGTTTGTTAAGAATTATGGGAGAATAGAAGCACCTATAACAACCTTACTGAAGAAAGATGCATTTTCTTAAATCCAGAAACAACGAGGGCCTTTGAACATCTTAAAGAGGCAATGTGCCAAGCACTGGTATTAGCTACGCCAGACTTCACAAAAACCTTTATTGTGGAATGTGATGCCTCAAGAAATGGAATTGGTGTTGTTTTATTGCAAGAAGGAAGACACATTTCTTTTGAAAGCCATCCAATCAAAGGAAAGTATTTACACAAAGCTATTTATGAGAAGGAAATGTTGGCAATACTACATGCACTTAAGAAATGGAGACCTTACCTAATGGGAAGACACTTCAAGGTAAAAACAGATCATGATAGTCTTAAATAATTTTTAGAACAAAGACTATGTTCAGAAGAGAAACAAAAATGTGTCATAAAGATGTTGGGTTATGACTTTGAAATCATCTACAAAAAAGGGAAGCAAAATGTTGTTTCACATGCACTCTCAAGAAAGGATGAGGATGTAGAAGCATTGTTTTGTGCCATTTCTATTATCCAACCAGATTAGATAAACAAAGCAAGGGATGAATGGAAGAATGACAAAGAAGTGTGGGCACTCATTCAAAAGTTGTAGCAAGATCCCAGTACATCTAACACATTTAGTTGGAAATATGATTTGTTATGGTACAAAGATCAATTATACCTCTGTAAGAATTCCCAACTCAAACAAAAGATTCTTCTCGAATTACATACCTCTCTGTTAGGAGGGAACTCAGGATTTTTAAAAACTTACCACAAGGTTAAGAAGGAATTTTTTGGGATGGCCTTAAATCTAATATTCAAAATTTTGTGGTGAAATGTTTGGTTTGCCAAAAAAATAAAGTTGAAACAATTAAGACCCCAGGTCTATTACAACCTTTATCCATTCCATTCAACGTTGGGCGGAGGTTTCAATGGATTTTATCACAGGTCCACCAAGTCTGAAGGAAAGAGTGTCATCATGGTGGTAGTTGATAGACTTACCAAATATGCACACTTTTGTGCATTATCTCATCCATTTAAAGTGAGTACAATTGCTACTGCATTTATGGAAATAATGCAAAGGTTACATGGAAACCCAAAGATTATTGTAAGCAACAGAGATCCCATTTTCATTGGAAATTTTTGGACGAAATTATTTTCTTGTTTGGGTACTCAGTTAGCTCATAGCTCATCTTATCATCCTCAATCTGATGGGAAAACTAAGATAGTGAACAAATGTTTGGAAGGATATCTCTATTTCTTTGTAACTGATAAACAGATACAATGCGTCAAGTGGTTGCCTCTAGCTGAATGGTGGTATAACACTTCCTTCCATACTGCAGCAAAAATGACCCCATTTATGGCACTTTATGGATATCATCCACCATCCATCACATCATCTTTAAGAGAAAATTCTAAGGTTCAAGTACTGGAATATCACATCGAGCATCAACAACAAGTTCTTCAACTCTTCAAGGATAACCTCACTTCGGTGCAAAATAGAATGAAACAACATGCATATGAACATCGCAGCGAGATAAGTTTTGATGTAGGTGAGTGGGTATTTCTACGAGTACAACCATACAAAAAAATGTCCCTCAAGCAAGCTAAGAAGGATAATAAATTATCACCAAAGTATTATGGTCCGTACAAGGTGTTGCAAAAGATTGGTACTATGGCATACAAATTGGAGCTTCCTGCATCTTCTCGAGTGCACCTAGTTTTCCATGTTTCATGCTTAAAGAAGGTTATAGGTGACAAGCTCCCAGTTCAAACAATATTGCTAGAACTTGATGAGGAAGGAAAAATCATATTGGAACCTGAAGTAGTCATAGAAACACGAACTCGACAGCTACGAAATTTATCAATTTTAGAGTATCTCATCAACTGGAAGAACTTACCCACTAAAGATTCCACTTGGCAGGATGAGAATTTTATACAGAAGCATCTAGAACTACTCAAGAATTGAGGAC
Source organism: Pinus tabuliformis (assembly GCA_031772625.1). Taxonomy (NCBI): domain Eukaryota; kingdom Viridiplantae; phylum Streptophyta; class Pinopsida; order Pinales; family Pinaceae; genus Pinus; species Pinus tabuliformis. Next base: position 1,435,265,058 of record CM062818.1, on the reverse strand, counting down.
AACACTTTTTTGAAGGAGAGGGTTATGTTAGTTCCCTATAATACTAGTGTATTCCCCAACTATTATTGCCATTGTAGCCCTTATTATTATTGTTGTGCCCATGTTGTCCCCATATTGTTATTGTTGTACCCTTACATTATTATTGTTATATCGGCTCTAATTATATTGTGACCCCTTAGACTCCTATATATAGAAAGGAGTTTTTTTCAATTGAATCATCCAAGAATTGTTCATTTGTGTAATGTAAATGAAGTTTCCCCCTCGAAGAGGTTGATTTTGAAGTCGTTAATCTAACTTTTCTATCTTTTTGTGAGTTGGTTGCATAACATAATCAAATTTCCGTACTTCCCAACTTTGGCATCATCACAAGGACACACCCACATCAAAAGTGAAAATGGAGGACAAGGAAAGAAACGAATCATAGATTCCTCCTATGAAATTAAAGGTGTATCATGATTTGCAAGAGTTGGGGAAGTAGAAACATCAAGAGGTTCATATTCACCATGCAAAGAGATGTGAACCAAACGCTCAAACTTTTTCTTAAAGAAATCTCAATCTATGTCTTCTTCAGGAAATTCATAGCAAATTTAAAGGAATCGTTTAGAGAAATACTCAACTGATGCATTAGGCTTCATTCTTAGCTGATTTATTCTCTTAAGAACATATATGTAATTATATGTATCGAAGGCTTGATAAACCTTCTTGAGGAAATGATGAAAATAATGGATGGAATAAGATGGTAAGGTATGACACCATCGATTAACATGACCTTCAAGGGTGAGGAATAAAGCCACAAAAACAAAATCTTCATCATTGATATTGCAATATTCACAAAATTTAAGAAAATTAGAAATGTTCTCAGTTATGGATGTTCCATCCTCACCATCAAACTTAAATTGATACAAGTGATAAAGAGGCTCATCAGGGTGTAAACGTTTACCAGGGGATAGCTTGGAAAAGCACCTTAGGATTATGCTTTGAGGATGATACATTTATGATAATAGAATCAAAACATACTCAACATGCACAACTTGTCATATGGTCCTCCTTCTAGCACCATTTATTGACGGGTTCTCCTTGATATGTGGTCCCAATTAGACCTCACACCATTTGGGATAGGAGCCCCATCCGGAATATGACTCGATTACTATTTTCATAGAGGGTTGCCTTGGCTCTAGCTATCAACAAGAGAGAGGATTGCATATGTGCCTTCGAAAATCAAGTGGGTGTGTCTGATGAATGTTTGGTTGTAGGTGTCTCAAGGTTATTCTACTGCGCGGGGGGGAAGAAAAGTGAGCCCCTAAGAGAGAGGTAATAGTACCACCCTAGTAGAAACACATGCAACCAAGAAGGATCTATCTAATATCCAGTGGATTATTCCACAAAGATGCGATGGTAATTGCAACCAACACAAACAAGGAAGATTTGTCTAACATCTAGTGAAATAGTCCACAAGGATGTGACATTCATAGAAACCATTACAACACATTTTCAATATGATAAGCACTAAAATAACAGAAATAGTTCAACTACTTTAACATAGGTGAAAACAAACATGAATTACAAACATTCATAGAACAATCTTACAAATATCCATAATCCAGGCATGAAGAACGTGTTAACCAAAAAGTCTTAAGACACATATATTCAACTAACACCACTAGCTCCAATAATGGAGCGTTGGAGCCACTACTTGCTCCCCAAAAGAACTAGCTTATCTCTCTAATGTCTTGTGGGAGGATCCAAGGTGAAAAGTCCTTTGCTCATACAATGAGGGTGTATATATAACCAATGGGATGATTATTCACCACTCTTGTGACTCTTTGACTACCCTCATGACTGGTTGAATTCCTATGACTTTTCAACTTTACATGAATCTTCATATTCTGTACATGTCCTTTGGACATTCACTTTACAATACATTTTTGAATAATAAATTACATGATCCACAAGAATGATGTGGCATATGACGACTCATGACATGACATGACATGACACTACTGACATGGAAATGTAAATCCATTCTTTTTGCTCCTTACTATGTGTCTTCTTGGGAATGTTATTCTATCCACCTCCATATGGCTTAGAGGTAAGGAGTCTTCAGCGATATCAAGTCATGAGCTGTGGTTACAAACTAGTGTCCTTTTCCTTTCTCTTGATTGATCAGTTTGCATAATCAGCTACAAAGATGTCTTTCAACATGTTTCCTTTCTCCATCTCCTTCTTCATCATCATTTCATGGTATTATAGAGTACCTACATCTACAATTCACTCATGAAAAGATAACATTAGTCCGATAAACCCATAGTATAAGATGTTTCATGTTGATCCACTGACTAAGCCAGAATCGGGTGGAAGGTTGAGGGAGAGGCTCAGTGACTACGCAATTGTGAAACTCAGGTAGTCAGGGGTGAAGCTTGAGCCTTGAGACTGTGTAATGCATAGTCGAGGTTGGACTAAGGAAGAAAATTACGCAGTTTGGGAGCTCAGTGAGCCAAGCTGAGGGATTGAGCATTGATTCATCCTACTACGTAGTTCTGGAAGGTAGAGGAGGATGGGTGATTGTGAAATTGCATAGCTCAGGGGTTCAAGGACTGGACTTGAGGTCTGAGACTGCACATTGCGTATTTAAGGCCAGGTTGGAGGGCTGAATTACGCAGCTTTAGAGCCGAAGATTTGGGCTTGAGCACTGAAATTGCATAGTGCATAGTCCTGGGAGGCAGGAGCTACACATTATTCAATGCCAAGAGGCAAGGTTGTAGCTAGAGGGTTGAGACTGTGAAATTCGTAGTTCAAGATGGCCAGATGAGGCTAAGTTGCTTGGTCGAAGAGCTTTCAGAATTTGACTAAGTGTGGAATCGATGAAGCTGATGTGAACAATTATAATACTTGAATGTGATCATACACTTAGAAAACTTGACGACACAACAACATAGATCACCGAGGATAGGTGAAAAACGTACTTACCTCAGTGCAACAACATTGCGATGAATCACAACAGGTGCGACACTAAATATACACTCTATGATGACCGTGACGACACTTGTGCGACAATGATTAAAAATTTGGAAATGAGTGCGACAAATGTTTACATGGTAAGATCAACTCATTTACACAAAGGTAAACCCTTGAAACCACCAAAACAAGCTCATATACATTGTGTGACACTTAACATGCAAAAATATGACATTTTTATTTTCTTGCAAAAGGGACTAAAACACTTAAAGGAAACACATATAATGGATTTCAATGTTTGTGACAACAATATGCAAGGCCAAGATACGCTCCGAAATTTGGTGCATGCTAAAATTTTGGAGGGTGTTGTGGCAACGATAAGAACTTCATAGCAGCTCTTGTTGTTGAAAAATATTTGCATTCTATTGGAGTTATCAAGGACGTTGATGATCCCAAAGACTCAAAATAAGCTGGAAAGAAAAACCAAGCCTCTTCTGGTAAAGCTAAGGAAAAATACTCTTTTTATGTGGAAATATTAACCAAGTATCTGAAGTTGCTTACGAATGGAGTATCAAAGTCAAAAATAAGGTCAAGTAAGGCATCCACTACCAGTAGAAAGTCTTTCAGACCACCTTTCTTTAAAAGAAACACTAATTCTAGATTGGTCAAATCTTCTCAGAGTTCTAACACAATGTTCAATATATAAAGCGTAGGCATGGATAATTTTGCACTTTTTATCACGAGAAACAATCGTAAAAGACATGCCCACAATGGAACCAAAATATGAATACTATGATGGCTAATATTGTTGATACTCTATTAACGAAAGAAAAACTTGAGCAGAGTGAAGAAACAAAAGAACCTTCCACTACAGAAGAAATTTCACGTGCTAGACATTTAGTGACCATGTTTAGTGTCATATACAATGTTGATAAACATAGTCTTGATCAATCGTCAGTGAGTGAAGCTCCTCCCAAGCAATCGATTAAACCTTATAATTTGAGAAGCAAAGGACCTGTTTATGAGCAGGAAATTAAGAAACAATTGCTACGTATAATCCTACCACCTTCTAATCCAGCTTAGAGTTCACAGAGAAAGTTTGGAAGTGTGCTTATTGTCAAGAACACTTCTAGCAGCAACAAGAACAAGTCCACCACTCCTGTTGTAGTGGATGAAGTTACACCAGTTGACTCATCAACACAAGCCATTAAGACAAAAAGAATTGACCACAACATTGTTGAAGATATGAAAAGAGCTTGTGCTAACATTTCAATCATCAAGCTTGCAAAGATAATGTGCCAACAAGAACTGATAATCCAGGCACTCTCATCGCACTCTTTGGGAGGTAAAGAAGTTTCTACTTCTTAGGTAATGTCTTATAACTCTCGCGATATCGTCAAATCTGTTGTTAATGTTGTAAATTTGAATTCTAACACTCTCTTCACCCCACTCCTTTTAACTTTCAAAATTTAATTATAATGTACATAATTGTTTATTTGATTCCGATGGATCCACAAATGTTATGCCATTGTCTGTGGCTAAGAAAATAAATTCTAAATGGGATAAAGCTAATGTAAAAATCATATAGCTAGAAAAATCAATTGTCCAGACCATTGATGAACTCAACAATTTTATTATTCATTTTTCATATGGTCATAGAGTTCACCAATGTATAAATATTGTAGTTGTGGACATTCCTAAAGCCTATGGCTAACTTCTTAGCAAAGATTGGTCCAGCAAACTTTAAAGGATACTTTGTGACGAACTAGAGTCACTTATGGCTTCCATATAAGGGCATAAATAACTAAATTCAAGTTGAAAATGAGCCCTACATGAAGCATACCGTGACACAACTTGAGGAAAAAAATGAACCAATTGGATTTGCAAATGTCATTTTCAAAAATTATTTTCTGGAAGTAGATCATGGATGTTATCTGGCACATACATCACCTATACCACCTAATACACATTTGGAACTCCTTCCTCGAAATTAAATTGGTGGAAATGACCTTTCTATAGTAAATGTAGATAGTAGTAGCACAAGGCATAGCTCTAACATTTTTAACATTTGGATTTCATACTTGACACTTACAAAATGTAAGAGGGCTCCAGAGATGGTTACATTTTAATAGACCTGCAACAAAGAAACATTTGATCTCTTTTCACTTGGAATTTGAGTGCACCAACAACATTGCAGAATACTGAGCACTCATTCTGGGTTTGAAGAAATCCATTGACCTCAAAGTTGAGGTGCTCAAAGCAATAGGTGACTTTGAAATCATCACACATCAAGTACACAATACGATACATTATGTGTCACCTAATCTCAAAAGTTATCAAAAAGAGGTATGGCATTTGATTTCACATTTCCAAGCTTTTAATATCATTTATGTTCCTAGAATACATAATGTTGTTGCTAATACATTAGCAAATATTGTTGTTTGGTTTTCTTCATTAAGGGATGGATTTTCTATTGAAATTATTTATAGGCCATCAGTTTTGGATAATATTACTAATTTTCATGTTTTCAATGATGACCATCATATATTGGATTTTATGGTGAATGTTGATGCATTCAAAGACACAACTATCCATGAAGACGAGCATGAGAAAGAATTGTAGGATGTAGCTCAAGCAAGAAAAGAAAACCCCATGTTGTAACAGCCTCCTCCCACATTTACCCAAGTAACTAGCCAATCGAGGTAAACGTGTGATGAGAAGTTACTATCATATGATTTGACTCCCTAGGTGCTAATTGAGGAAGTGGAATCAATGGAAAGCCACAACAAAGACCTTCTACACTTGCTACAGGATTCCCAGAATGCATCCCAGTCATTCCCCTGACCATCCCCTAGGTCCCACTGAGCTTTTAGATCACTAAACCCCCAGACGCTCCCTTGATATGGACAAGGGTGTGTCTAAGGACCTTTGGATGCACACACAACATGGGTATGCATGTACATGGGGACTTTTCTCCTTAGACCTGTGCCTGCGAATCTAGAATTTGTGCCACTTTTCAAGCCCAAAATCCAGGTCATTGCCCAGAAACCCATGTAAATTTCAAAATCCATAAATTACATGACCACAAGAATTACAAATCAAAAATTGACTCCAGGACTAGGCCTGACCATCCCCAAGTAGGGCTAAAATTCTATCAAACACTTGGCATCAATGCAATCTACAGGAAATGAATACAAGACCCAGCATAAATGAATGATAACTCATATGAGACTTTCCAAGAAGGATCACCACCCGCTTCCCTTAAATGTTTTGACATCAATTATGTATTGCATCCATTATCCTTTAAGTTACAAGTAAATACATGAAATAACCATGACAATAACTAGTCATATAACTATGCTTATAACCAACGTTAAACCATGAAAATAATAATGAGATAACAACCATTAACTCCACCTATTAACATGTACAAAAGCAAGAGAATTTAGCTTTTATTAAACATAGACAGAGCTGACAAAGTTCGGGACTTCCATGTACCACTTGACCGTAGACATGGTTGAACCAAATCTTTCTTTCAACCAATCACCCCCTTGACATATTCCAAGCATGAATGTGGGATCTCATGGGTAACCAATCCAAAAAAAACCAAGGGAATACAGAGGTTAAACCACCTCCACCCTCACCAAACCATGATCTCACCAAAACCGGCACCAAGATCACAAAACCGAATCGAGCTTGGAATGCCTTCAGAATCCATTGCTATCCTTGAGGATTTTTCTATCTCCTTGTCTCTCAAGCTTTACCGCAATCCACATTGGATGACTAGGCCCTAAATCGAGACACCAGTCTCTCAGAATTTACCACAATCCACGCCATATCACTAAGCCCTAAATAGAGACTCCAACCTCAGGCTTTACTGTGTATCCCACCAAAAGCAGTCAAGGGATTCCTAGGTCTTTGGAAATTTTCCTAAGATGACATCTACCTCAGACTTCAAAACCATCCGGAAATTCTAAAGATCAAAAATGAGAAAACAATTCAATTACACAATGGCTATCCAGAAAAGTCAAGGCAAGGCTGAAAGCCACTATCATAAAATGACAAACCCATACCACCAACATCAAGAGAACCATATACAAACATGCAAATCCATGCATGTCAAAACCAAATAGGAAATCATACATGCAATACGTTACTTGCAAGTATTCCTATTGAAGTTACTTGATCTCGCTCTTCCTTGCTTGATCTTTTCTTTCCTTTCCTTTCCCTTCCTTGTCCTTCCTTTGCTTACTTCCTTGCTCCAATGTTAGAATTCTCCAAGAAAACTCTAAGTGTCCAAGAGTGAGAGAGAGAGTAATGAGAGATCTCCAAAACTGAACTGACCAAAAGCCATGAACTGGTCCTTAGAAGCCTTTTTATCAATGAGGCCTCTATTTTCTTCATTTTCCATTATTTTCCTTTAATTTCCTCACGTGCAACTTGTGACCTTTCACCTTCCTTTTCTCCAATTTTTCTTTATTTTCATAAATAAATGTGTCAAAATACCTTTTTTCGTTTTTATTTCCTTAGCCCTTTCCTTTTCCAATTTCCCTTATCCATAAACACATCTATTGATGCCCACTAGGATATCTTTTCCCAACATTTAGCTTGGAATAAGTGTCCCTTAACCATGGTCTTGTTTTGCCTTTATTAACTTTTGTTACATGAACTTTTAACCAAGGGTTGTTACAGACCCGTACCCCATGGGGAACACCATCCTCCATGTTAAAACACACCAAGACCTCATCAAAACCGCTGAAAATCAAATATTACTGCCCATGGATATTTATAACTTATCTCATTGCAATATTTACAATGAATGACTTTCTCAAAAGAAAAAAATCATGACAACATGAAAATATAGCAACTATACCACTTATTGGAGCTTTATACCTTAGCTCATGGCGGTATTTACATCCATATACATATTTACATATACCAAAATATCAACAAAACATATGCCAAACATATACCAAATATCATACCAAAACTTCTTTGCCTCCACCGGAACACAAAGAAGGATACATGGCCCGCATCTAATTTGCCATCTCCCATGTAGCTTCTTCGGGCCCAAAGTGCTTCCACTACACTTTAATTTTCTCTATGGCTCTACTCTTGAGCATGAGTTGCTTCCGCTACAATATGCATTGAGGCTTTGACTGGAATTCTCCTTCTTGCTCCACCTGCAATACAGACCAATCAATAACATGATCAACATCCTTTATATACCTCTTAAGCAATGAAATGTGGAAAGCATCATGGATTTTCACTGTTGGAGGCAGTGCAAGTCGATAGGCCACTTGTCCAGTCCTCTCAATGATATCAAATGGCCCACAATAACGTGGTGCCAATTTGGCACATGATCCAATCCTCAAAGAGCTCTTTCTGGGCTTGATGCACAAATACACATTCTCCCTAACCTAAAACTCCTTGTATTCCCTATGCTGGTACGCATAACTCTTATGTTTATCCTTTGCTACCTTTAAATTATTCTTTATAACCTGCATTTCTTGTTCCATGTCTGCCAACATATCTGGCTTAATAAGTATCTTGTTCACTGGATCACTCTAGTTGATGGGAGCATTACAATTTTTCCCATACAGTGCCTTGAAATGACTCATCCTCAATGACTCCTTATAATCGTTGTTGTATGAAAACTTAACCAATGGAAGATACTCATCCCATCTTCTCTATTTATGCATTACGTACATCCTCAACATATCCTCCAAGATCATGTTGATCATCTCTGTATGTCCATCTGTTTGTGGATAATAGGTTGTACTGAAGGCAAAATTTATACCCAAACCTGCAAATAGCTCCTTACAAAACTTCAAATTGAACTTTGCATCCCTGTGTTACACAATCTTCTTTGAAACACATTGTAATCTCACTATCTCCCTGATGAAAACCTGTGCTACCTCACTAGTTGAATATGTAGTCTTTAATGGAATGAAGTGAGCGACCTTAATCAACCTATCGACCACGACCATAATAGAATCATGATGTCTCACTGTCCTCGGAAGACCTGTAATGAAATCCATGGAAATTACATCCCATTTCCATTCTGAAATTGGCATAGGAAGTTTCATACCACCTAGATGCTTACACTCTACCTTTACCTGATGACAATCCAAACATCTAGACACGAACTCCACCGCTTCCTTCTTTAGATTTGGCCAATAGTAGGAATTATTCATTGCCATCAATGTTTTATGATATCCTAAGTGACCCGAGTATGGATTGACATGAAACTCCCTCAAGATAAGCTTCTTGAGTTCATTGCAATCCGACACATAGATAACATCCCTGAGTCTCACCAAACCATCTGTCCTGAGACGATAGTTGCATCCTGATCAACTATACTTGTACATGTACATGTACATGTACCTGTACCTCTACTTGTACCTATACTCTATTGTAACATGTTCATAATATCCATATACCTTTTATCTCGTTGTCCTGCCCACAAAATTCTATCCCGTAACTCTATCCCATAAGAGCTCATAGCGGTTATATGATTCACTTGTACCTTCCTGATAAGAGCATATGCAACACAATTCTCCTTTCCCTTAATGTATCTAATCTCGAAGTCAAACTCACTAAGGGTAGCCAACCATCTAGCCTGCTTGGCATTTAGATTTAGCTAGTCAAACAAGTATCTCAACCCACTATGATATCTCATCAATACAAATATCCTGCTAAGAAGATAACACCTCCACATCTTCAAGGTGTGAATAATAATTTCCAACTCAAGATCATCAATCAGGTAGTTCTACTCGTGCTCATTCAACTTCCTAGACTCATAGCACACCACCTATCCCTCATGCATAAGGAGTCCACCAAGTCCTCTTTTACATGTGTTTGTACACACTACAAAATCTTTATCTGGATCAATAATCTTAAGGACTAGAGCATTGGTCAACAACTTCAGCTACTCAAAACTAGTTGCACATTCGTCTGTCCATTCGAACATCTTACCTTTCCTCTACAAGGATGTCATAGGATATGCAATTCGTGAAAATTTCCTGATGAACCTCCTGTAGTAACCTACTAATCCAATGAATGACCTCACCTCATCCACATTCTTAGGATCTGCCCACTCCATGATGGCTCTTATCTTTTCTGGATCTACTATTATGTCTTCCTTGGAAACAACATGTCCCAAGCAATGTACCTCTGTCTGAAAGAAGTTTCACTGGCTAAGCTTGGCATACAGTTGATTCTCTCTTAGCAATCTCAACACTGCTACTAAATTCTCAGCATGCTCTTCTTCATTCTTGGAGTATCAAGATTTCATCAATGAATACAATAAAAAAACTTATCCAGATAAGGACGCAACACACTATTCATCAAACACATAAACATAGTTGGGGAATTATTCAAACCAAACTACAACAAACTCATAATGCACATACCTGGTCCTGGAGGGAGTCTTGTAGATATCCTCTTCCTTGACGCGTACATGATGGAATCCTGATCTCAAGTCAATCTTATAGAACATTGTTGCTCCCTTCAACTGATCAAACAAATCATCAATCCTCGGATATGGGTACTTGTTATTGATCATTACCTTGTTCAACTTCTAGTAATCAATGCACAATATGAGAGTACCATCTTTCTTCTTTAAGAAGAACACTAGTGCACCCCAAGGTGATACACTTGGCCTAATTTATCCCTTGTCAAGCATCTCCCTTAACTACAATTTCAACTCTACTAACTCTGGTGCTACCCCTGGAACCAACTCAATGGAGAAATCTACTTCCCCTATGAGGAGGTAACTCTGTAATATTTTTTGGAAACACATCATGATACTACTACAATACGAGGTACCTATTGAAGATTTCTGCATCCTCAACATCTTTACCCTTGTTACTAGATATATGCACTGCAAAAATCACACAACTTTTTCTGTAACTACGCTTAGCCTACATAGCAGTAACCATCATCACTGATGTAGGCTTCTTCTTTCCTTGCAAAATTCTATTTTCCCCGTTATCATCTAAGAACTCAATGGCCTTGTCGAAGAAATCCACTTTGTTCCTATGAATGTAAAGGAAATCCATACCCAAAAGCATGTTATATGATCCCAATGGTAGTACATTCAAATGTCTTATTGCAGGCATACCATTTAACTCAAATGCACAAGCTCTTACCCAATGGTGAACTCTCTTCCATGTACCTGTAGCCAACTGTACCAACTAATATTCTGCATGCACTTATTTTCTCAAACCACACTTATCCACCAAGTAAGGATTAATATAACTATAATTAGATCAGGGATCAATCAAAATAGAAACAAATTGATCACAATGCTTACCATCCATCTCAATGGTAGATGCCTGATGATCTGCCTGCCTATTGTCCACAACTGCAAAAATCTGAGGAATGATATGACCAACATCCTCAACTGTATGTACCTCCTGATCACTATAGATCTGGGGTCTACCACCCTGATACTATGTACAATCCCTCTTATGATGATCCTTGCCGCATATCCAACACTACAACGATGCTCTACCATCACCTCTAGTATTTTGCTCTCCATGTCCCTTCTCAACTGCATTGAACTTCTTGTAAGGGACTACATTTTATTTCTCACTTTCATCTTGAGGTCATCCTCACTTTGGTGACAATTTTTCTTTAAATTTCTCATTTACTTTCAAGTCATGCTTATGCTCAAATTTTCACTTCAACTGCTCATAACAATGTTTCAAAGTTTGGATGGCCTCCTCCAATGATCTAGGCTCATCAAACTCAATCCGTACTGTCTATTCTATTGGCAGTCCACTGATGAATCTTTGAACCTTGGCCTTCTCATCCTTGAGGTAAGGCACATATCTCAACAGTTCCAAGAACCTACTAGTATACTCATCATCTGTCATGGAACCCATCTACAACTCATAAAACTCCTTAACTCTGTCATCATAGTACCTTTCTAAAAAATACTTCTTCTTGAAGAGCCTCTCAAACTCATTCTAAGTCAATTCATCCTCCTGAATACCTTTAACATTGTTCACATCCTTCCACCAAATATCAGATTTTCCTTTAAGACAAAAAGTAGCTATCTTCGCTTTCATGTTCTCTGAATAATCTTGCAATCTGAAGAACTTCCTCATACCAAGAAACCATGCCTCTGCATCTTGTGATTTCTTCATCTCTGTGTCTATCACCCCTCCTATCTAGAGTATCCAAGGTCCTGCCATCTGTGATCGTATCCTCTCCATCCAACCTGTACTCACCATGAGACCTACTGCCATATGCCCCATTAGTTATGTCCTCTTGCTCATGATTGATCCGAAGCGGTCCCTATCACTACAATTCTAACAAACTTTGAAGTATCATTGCATTTACCTCTGCTTGTTTCTCCTGTTATTGTATGATTTAGTCATTTTTCTGCCTTACAACTACTTATTTTTGCCTTTAAAATTCTTAGTGTTCTGCCAAATTAGAAGAGTGACCAACACCATATTGCTCATTTGATCCATAGGGAGAGTCTCAGGAACTATAGTCTACCATGTTGCTAGTCATGTTTGATATTCTTCCTGCAAGGTATATCATGTCATGTAAACCAAATCACAATAAACCAACATACCTTAGAATAATCTGCGGAGGATACCTCATCTGCAGGATCAGCAAATCAATGTAATACATGTATACATAATCATGACAACATATATAAATATAACACATAAGCATATAACCATCATTCTATCTAGATTCCAGTCATCAATGCATGACCATATAAAATACACATACATGACAACAACCATATCAATACACATTTGACATCATGTAAACATTGACACACATAGAAATGCATAACCAATCATACACTCACGACGACGCACTTCCCAACAACAACATCCTTTTTCACATGGTGACATCACTACAACCATGACTGACACCATGCATATGCAACAATCATATAGACCACAAGGATGATTAACACACACGCAAACTACATGAATTCATGACCAACACACAACCCATCCAGTACAAGGGGTGAACCATGCTCTAATACCACTCTGTGTTATCAGATATCACAAAAAGAGAATGGAAACCAAAAACCACCCAAAGAGAACAAAACCCACTCTAATACCACTTCGTAACACCCTCCTCCCACATCTACCCTAGTAACCGGCCAACTGGGGTAAACATGTGATGAGAAGTTACTATGATATGATTCAACCCCCTATGTGTCAGTTGAGGAAGTGGAATCGATGAAAACCCACAACACAAACCTTCTGCACCCGCTACATGAATCCCAGAACGCATCCCAATCATTCCTTTGACCGCCCCTGGGTCCCACTGAGTTTTTAGACCACTAAACCCCTGGACACTCCCTTGATATGGACAATGGTGTGTCTGAGGACCTCTAGATCGCATGCACAACATGGGTATGCATGCGTCTGGGAACTTTTCTCCTCAGACTTATGCCTGCGACTTCAAGATTTATGCCACTTTTTAAGACCAAAATCCAGGTCACTGCCCAGAAACCCCTGTAGCTTTTAGAATCCATAAATTATAGGACCAAAAGCCTTACAAATAAAAAAATGACACCAGGATTAGGCCTGACCATCCCCAACAGGGACTGACATTTTGTCAAACAATTGGCGTCAATGCAATCTACAGGAAATTAATACAAGATAGAGCATAAATGACTGATAAGTCATATGAGACTCACCAAGAAGGATCAACACCCTCTTCCCTTAACTGCTTTGACATCAGTTAGGTCCTCCTTCCATTATCCTTTCAGTTACAAATAAATACATGAAATAACCATGAAAATAACCAGTCATATAACTATCATTAAACCATCATTAAACCATGAAAACAACAAGGAGATAACAACCATTAAAGCCACATATTAACAAGTACAAAAGCAATAGAGCTTAGCTTTTATTAAACATAGGCAAAGTCGACCAAGTTTGAGACTTCCATGTACCACCCGACAGTAGACATGGTTGAACCAAATCTTTCTTTTAGCCAGTCACCCTCATGCCATATTCCAATCATGAATGTGGGATCTCATGGGTAACCAATCCAAAAATAACCAAGGGAATCCAAAGGTTAAACCACCTCCACCCTCACCAAACCATGATCTCACCAAAACCAGCACCAAGATCACAAAATCGAACTGAGCTTGGAATGCCTCTGGACTCCATCACTATCCTTGAGGAATTTTATGTCTGCTTGTCTCCCAGGCTTTACCGTAATCCACACTGGATCACTAGGCTCTAAAATGAGACACCAATATCTCAGGCTTTATCGCAATATGCACTAGATCACTAAGCCCTAAACTGAGACTCCACCCTCAGGCTTTATTGTGTATCCCGCCAAAACCAGTCAAGGGATATTAGGAGAATTTTGTGGTCTAAAATGGGCCTCCTACGAAAAATTTACAACAAAAATAAAATTTATAAGAACCAATATGGTTCAAGATGATGATGTCAACCATGGGGGATGATTCACCATTTTTGGAGTAAAAAAGTAAAAATAATAAAAAATTAATAAAATAATAAAACTAAGTTTTTAACTCATATTTTCAACTTATATCCCTAAGGTTTTACTCAAATTTCTAGTGGGATCACTCACTGGATGCAATAATGTATTCCTCATCTAGGAAGTACCCATGTTGCATACTTTCGATGGACCCTGCTACAAGAAAAATGAGAAATACATGAAAAAATGTGATTGCAATCACGTTTTTCATGTATTTCTCATTTTTCGTGTAGTAGGGTCCATCAAAAGTATGCAATATGGGTACTCCTTGGATAAGGAATCAAATTATGCATCCAACGAGTGTTTCCGCTCGAAATTTGAGTAAACCCATAGGGAGATAATTTGAAAATACGAGTTGAAAAAATAGTTTTTTCTTTTTTCCCTCTAAAATTTGATGATGTAATCAAATCTTATTTTATTATTTCCACTATTATTTTATAATTTCCTTAGGAGGCCCATTTTAGACCTCAAAACTCCCCTAATTTTCCTAGGCCTTTGGGAATTTTCCTAAGACCACCTCCGCCCCAGATTCTGAAACCATTCGGCAATGCCAAAGTTCAAAACCGAGAAAACAATCCCATCACACCATGGCTATCTAGAAAAGGTAAGGAAAAGTTGAAAACCACTATCATAACCCGACAAAACCATGCCACCGACAGCAAGAGAACCATATACCAACATGCAAATCCATGCATGTCAAAACTAGATAGGAAATCACACATGCAATATGTTACCTGCAATTATTCCTATTGAAGTTGTTTGATCCTTCTTTTCCTTGCTTGGTCTTTGCTTTCCTTTCCTTTCCTTTTCCTTCCTTTTCTTACTTTTCCCTTCCTTGCTCCAAAGCTAGAATGCTCCAGGAAAACTCTAAGTGTCCAAGAGTGTGTGACAGAGAGAAAATAATGAGAGAGGTCCAAAATTGAACTAACCAAAAGCCATGAGCTTATCCTCATAATCCTTTTTTAGCAATGAGGCCTCTATTTTCTTCATTTTCCATTATTTTCCTTCAATTTCCTCCTCACATGCAACCTGTGATCAATCATCTTCATCTTCTCCTATTTTCTTCTATTTTCATAAATAAATGTGCCAAAATACCTTTTTGCCTTTTTAATTCCTTAACCATTGCCTTTGCTAATTTCCCTTAGCCATAAACACATCTAGTGATGCCCACTAGGATATATTTTCCCAACATTAAGCTTGGAATAAGTGTCCCTTAACCGTTGTCTTATTTTTCCTTTATTAACTTTTATTACATGAACTTTTAACTGGGGGTTGTTATACATGCCCAAGGGTGTGGTGTCATTGGAAAAGATGTATGAGTTGCAAAATCACTTTAAGGGTCGAGTCAACTCAAAGACTCATAGCTCGACCCTATTGCACAAACAAATTAACCTTAGTATAGAAGATGATCCAAAGTTCGTGAATACCTCAAGAGAAACAGGCTTTCATCGACCTTTTTAAGCAGTACCGAGATGTTTTCACGTGGACATACGATGATCCTAAGACTTACGACATGCGAGTAATATATCATGTGATTCCAATTAAGGAAGGGGCCAAGCCTTTTCATTAGAAACTATAGAAAAATCATCCAAACTTTGAGCCCCAAATTTAGAAAGAGTTGAGGAAGATAATGGATGCTTAGATCATTTTCAAAGTTTGTCATTCAACATGGGTCTCGAATTTGGTTCCGGTAAGGATGAAGTTTGGGGAAATACACCTGTGTGTGGGTTTTCACAATTTGAATCACGCCTTGAACAATGAAAAATATATCTAGTGTCGTCTATGGAACAGATTTTATAGAAAGTATTGGAGTCTGAAATGTTTTCATTTTTGAATGGATTCTTAGGTTACAACTAGGTTCTGGTGTCAGAACTCGACAAGCACAAGACAAGATTCAGAACCAAGTGGGGTACATTTGCCTTTAAAAGAATTCCTTTTGGACTTATCAATGTAGGTGCAACTTTTTAGCGTGTTATGGATATCACATTTCGTAGTTTGATTGAACAAAGCATTGTGGTCTATCTAGACGATGTAACAATGTTTTCAAAAAGAAGATCTGACTACTTACACTATTTAAAGAAAAATTTTGAGCGATGTTGCAAATACAGGATATCTCTTAATCCCAAGAAGAGAATTTTCACAGTTTCCGAGGGAAATCTCTTGGGCCATATCATCGCAAAGAGTACGATTAAGGTGGACTCTAAATGAGACAAAACTATTACTCAGATTCCCTTCCCAGTGAACAATTAAGTTATGCAATCCTTCTTGGGGAAAATTAATTTCCTTCGCAATTTCATCTCTGATTACGCATAATTAGTGAAACGGTTGCAAGAGATGATAAACAAGGATGTAATCTCTGAATGGGATAAAAGGGAAAAGGATTCATTTTCCCATATTAAGCAAGCAATCGCAGAAGCACCAACACTATAAAATCCAAATTTCAGCAAATATTTCTTGCTATACACCTTCACTCCTGATACTTCTCTCGTTGTCGTTCTTACGCAAAAGGATAACCGAGATAATGAGTGTCCTATATCATTCATGAGTGTTGACTTGCAAGGACCTAAATTTAAATACCCTACTATCGATAAACAACCTTATGCAGTGTACAAGGTGGTAAATCACTTTAGACCTTATCTTCTGAATAATCATGTCATTATATTTGTGCCACACCCAACTATTAGATTGTTGTTTGCTCAACATGAGTTGGGTGAAATAAGAGTGAATTGGATGACCAACTCGTAAGAATATGATCTTGAGTTTAAACCAATTCACATGATCAAAGGCCATGATGTATGCTAGCTAGCAGTGGAAGTGAAAAGCTCACCAGAAGATGATTCTTCTTTATGGGAGCAGGAAATAGAAATGTATAATATTGAACAAGTTACCCACACTAAGACATCCACCTCTTGGTATGAAGATGGGGTCTTGCTCAGATGCTTGGAAGCACCTGATTCAAAAAGGATACTTCATGAACTCCATGATGGACCAGTCGAAGGATAGTTTGCGGGTGACACTACTGTGCACAAATTTATTTGGGTCGATTTTTATTGGCCCAAAATTTTCAAATATGCTCATTCTTATGCCCGCAAATGTCTGGTTTTTCATAAATGTGCTAACTAAGACAAGAAACCAACTACCCCATTGTAACCCATTTTTGTAGAAGAACCATTCCAATAATCGGGCTTAGATGTTATCGGTGAAATCTTTCTACACTCATCGAAGTAGCACTGCTACATTCTCACTGCTAGATATTACTTTACATGGTGGACATAAGTGGTTCCTATCAAGCAATTGAATGTTTAGGAAGTCATCAACTTCCTCAAGCATAATATTATTACTACATTTGTCATTTCAACATATGTTGTCTTTTATCATGTAACATACTTCCCATTGCTGAAATTTTATGATTTTGCATTAGAAAATGGAATTGTACAGAAACATTCAACTAACTATTATCCAAAGGGTAGATTTCTTGTTGAGTCAACCAATAAGAACCTTATCCATATTATAAAAAATATTGTTTACTTCGAACAAAGGAACTGGTACAATTCTTTGGTGAACTCTCTATGGGTTGACTATGTCACAACTAAACCTTCTCTGAATACCTCTCCTTACTTTCTGGTGTATGGAAAAGTACCTTCTAACATTTACTTGCCTACACTTCAACTATCACAGGAGTCTTAGGGTAAGCCTTGTCTCTTGGTTCAAATTAGGATAAAAACTCTTCTAAAGTTACAGGAAGAAAGTAGGAAAGCGAAAGAAAAAATTTCTCTTCATTAAAACCATATCAAGAGATGGTTTAACAAGAAGCCTGCCGAGAAGAAGGAATTCGATGTGGGTGACCTGGTAATGAAGTGGGAAAAATCCCTTGAAGAGAAGGGGAAACACATTAAGTTCCAGTCCCTCTAGATCATACTATTTTTTGTTCATGAGAAGCTTGGCCATCACTTTTATGATCTCCAATATTTGGATGGAAAGACTAACTCTCTTCCTGTAAATGACCAAGATTTGAAATAATATTTTCAATGAAAGTCTAGGGTTGTTCCCTATCCTATGTACATAGCTTTTTTCTTGTCTATTTGTCATGATTAACCTTTTTGGTTTTTTATTTCGTTCATGTGAATAAGCCCCATGTGTAAGTGTGTTTTGAGTTCCAATATAAGTGGTTGAATAGAAAATGGCCTTATGACTCTGCAGCATTTGACTACCCTTTAGTCTTTCTTCTTTGTCTTGATTCATACCTTTTGGTCGACAATTTTTTGATGGAAAATATGATCCTTGCGTAAAGAGAGATTTGTGTGAAACCATGAAACCCATATCTATTCTAGGAGTCTCATTTCTACTCTTGATTCTTTATGTTTAAGTGTTTTCCATGTTGATCCAATCAAATAGAGAAGGAAAAGGGGAAAATCTTAATGAGAAAACTTATATAAAAGGTTTTATATATGCTTATATGAAGGAACAACCTCTTTTGCTCTCAATAAGTCGGGATCCCTCTTCCACCCCATGAAAGAAATAAGGGTCGAAGCACAGTCTTGTAAGAATAAATAAATAAAGGGTGAAAGAAGAGAAAGGCTTCTGGCGTAGGGAGGTGAAGCAAGTAACTTCACTAGGGCACTATCTAGGCTCACTGGTAGCGAAGAAATGGTTGTTTTCTTATAGTGACTTCGTCGGGTTACTTTCCAGGCTCACTTGGTAGCGAAGAATTGCTTGTGTTCCTATAGTGACTTCGTCGAAGTACTGTCCAAGACTACTAGCAGTGGACCAACACTAGAGATGAAAACTCATACTCAGAATATCTTAAGCTCATGAACTACATTACCCTTCTCCTAAATCAAAACATTGCGATATGGTTGGCATTATCATTATGTTCAACTGAGAAAGAGATGAAGGAGACTATGTCTATAAATGAGGTAAGTGGGGAATCCAAATTAATTAGCACAATGAATCAATACTTCCTAAGAAACTAAAGTTGCATGAAATATTAGACCAGGGAAAAGCAGTTGAAATTCAACGAATGTGTCGCCAAGTGTTATCACTGCTAGAACACCCTCCAAAATTTTGGCCTACATCCAATTTTGGAGCCTACTTTAACTCTACATGATGTCGTCTCTAGTAGTAAGAGTCTTTACAGGTGTTTTCTCTAAGTTATGGTTCATTTAAAGGGGTAAATTTGGAGTTAATGAGTCATATTTATCATCTAGACATGGATTATACTCATTCCTAAAGTTTTATGCATTGTCGCACAAGTGTCATCATTGTCATCACAAAGTATACTTGATCCTGTAACACCCCCTCCTCCCACATCTACCCAAGAAACCTACCAGCCACAGTAAACATGTGACGAGAGAGGCCACTATAAGGGATTCAACCTCCTTGGTGACCTTAAGGAAATGGAATCGACGAAAACACATAAACCAGACCTTACACATCAGCAACAATAACCCCAAGAGACATCTCAGCTACTCATACATCCTACCCTTGGGCCCCACTGACCTTCTATGCTTCTTAACCTCTGGATGTTGTCATGTTATGGGCATATCAATGTCTAGGGACCTTTGGACGCTATCACAAGCTTGCATGCCATCGTCCAAGAACTTTTCCCAGTAGACCTGTGCTAGCGTCCGTGGAATTCATGGCACTTTTATAGTCCAGAATTTCAGCCACTGCGCAGAACTTGTTATAACTTCTAGAATCCATCAAAGACATAATGACAAAGCTAATGAACCAAAAAAAAACCTCATGACTAAGCTTGACCATCCCCAACCAAGATTAACATTTTGTCAAATACTTGGCATCAATGCAACCTATAGGTCTAGGATACAAGACAGAGCATGAATGACTAAAAACACTTATGAAACATGACAATAAGTATCACCACATTCTCCACTAAACTTTTATAACATCCATTAGGTCTTGCATCCATCATCTTAAAATTCACAACTAAATACATGAAATAACCATGACATGAACCAGTCAACTAACCATGCTTATAACCAACATAAAACCATGTAAATATCAGAGATATGAAAATCATCAAATCCCCATATAAACAACTATAAAATTAAGAGAACTTAGCTTTCATTAATCATAGGAAAATCTAACTAGGTTCGAGACTTGCACATACCACCCGAACGTAGACACAGATGAACCTAATATTTCTTTCAATCAGTCATCCCCATGCCATATTCCAAGCATGAATGTGGGATCTCATAGGAAAACCAATCCAAAAACAACCAAGGGAATCCATAGGTTAAACCACCTCCACCCTCATCAAATCGTGATCACACCAAAGCCAATGTTCTAATCACAACCAAACTGAACTTGGAATGCCGTCCAGAATCCATCACTATCCTTGAGGAATTTTCCATCTCCTTGTCTCTCAGGATTTACCGCAATCCAATCTGAATCACTAGGCTCTAAGCCGAGACCAGCCTCTCAAGAGTTACAGCAATCCAAACCCGGATCACTATGCCCTAAACGGAGACTTTTCCCTCAGGATTTACCGTATATCTCACCAAAAATGGTCAAGGGATTCCTAGGCCTTTGGGAAAGAACCTTAAGACCACCTCGGCTCCAATTTCTGAAATCCATCCGACAAACTGAAATAAACATACCAACACCAAGGCATCTAGGAAAAGGCAAGGCTAGGCTAAAAACCACTATCATACCCGACAAAATCATGCCACTGACAACAAGAGAAGCAGACACCAACATGAAAAGCTATGCATGTCCAAAATAGCTAGGAAATCACACATGCAATATGTTACTTGCAAGTATTCCTATTGAATTCTTGATCCTACTCTTCTTCCTTGATCCTTGCTTTCCTTCCTTTCCCTTTGCTTGATTTTCCTTCCTTGATCCAAGGCTAGAGTGCTCCAAGAAAACTCTATGTGACCAAGAGTGAGAGAGAGAGATAATAATGGGAGAGCTTGAAACTTGAACTGATAAAGGGTTACCACTGATCCTCAGAAGCCTTTTTATAAATGAGGCCTCTAATTTCTTCATTTTCCATTATTTTCCTTCAATTTCCTCCTCACATGCAATCTGTGACCTTTCACATTACTTTTCTCCTAATGTCCTTTATTTTCATAAATAAATGTGCCAAAAATGCACTTTTCCTTTTAATGCCTTTGCCTTAGCCTTTGCCATTTTTCTTTAGCCAAAAACACACATCAAGTGATGCCCACTAGGATATCTTTTCCCAACATTCATCTTGGAATAAGTGTCCCTTAACCATGGTCTTATTTTGCCTTTATTAAATTTTATTACATGAACTTTTCACCAGGGTTACTACATAACCCTCCCCCTTGAGGAACATCATCCTCAGTGTTAAACCACACCAAGACCTCAACAAAGCCATTGAAAAGCAAACATACTACCCATTGAGATTTATAACTTAGATCATGGCAATATTTACAATGAAAGACCTGCTCAAAAGAAAAACATCATGACAACATGACAATATAACAACCATACCACTTATTGGAGCTTTCTAACTTAGCTCATGGTGGTATTTACATCCATATACATATACATACATATAACAAAACATCAACAAAACATATGCCAAACATATACCAACATCAAACCAAATCTGCTTTGCCTTAACTGACAAACAATGAAGGATAGGGGGTTCGCATTTGATCTGTCATCTCCCATGTAACTTCTTTAGGCCCAAAGTGCTTCCACTGCACTTTAACTTTCTCTATGGCTCTGTTCCTGAGAATGAGTTGCTTCTGCTGCAATATGCACCTAGGCTCTGACTGAAACTCTCCTTCTTGCTCCACCTGCAATACAGACCAATCAATAACATGTTCAACATCCTTTATGTACTTCTTAAGCAATGAAATATGGAAAACATCATGGAATTTCACTATTGGAGGTAGTGCAAGTCGATACGCCATTGGTCCAATCCTCTTAAGGATCTCGAAAGGCCTGCAATATCGTGGTGCCAACTTGGCACACGATCCAATCCTCAAAGAGATTTTCTTGGACTTGATGCACAAACACATAGGCTCCCCAACCTGAAGCTCCTTGAATACCATGTGTTGATCCATATAACACTTTTGTTTATCATGTGTTGCCTTTAGATTGTTATTTATAACCTGCATTTCCTACTCCATCACCACCAATATATCCGGCCCAATAAGTAACATATTCATTGGATCACTCCAGCTGATGGGAGTGTTACAACTTCGTCCATACAATGCCTTGAAAGGAATCATCCTCAATGGATCCTGATAACCATTTTTGTATGCGAACTCAACCAATGGAAGATACTCCTCCCATTTCCTTTCCTAGTGCATCACATACATCCTCAACATATCCTCCAAGATCATGTTGACCCTCTTTGTATGTCCATATTTCTGTGGATGATAAGTTGTACTAAAGGCTAAATCTATACCCAAACCTGCAAATAACTCTTTCCAAAACTTGGAAGTGAGCTTTGCGTCCTTGTCTAACACAATCTTCTTCGGAACATGCTATCTCACTATCTCTTTGATGAACACCTGTGCTGCCTCATTGTCTAAATATGTAGTCTTCATTGGAATGAAGTGAGCTACCTTCCTCAACCTATCATCCACGACCATAATATAATCATGATGCCTCACTTTCCTCGAAATACTTGTAATGAAATCCATGGAAATGGCCTCCCATTTCCATTCCGGGATCGCAATAGGTTGTAGTAACCCACATGGATGCTTGCATTCCACATTTACCTACTAACAATGTAAACATATAGCCATGAACTTTACCACTTCCTTCTTTAGATTCGGCCAATAGTAAAACTTCTTCAACACCGTCAATGTCTTGTGATATCCTAGTTGACCCAAGTATGCCTTGACGTGAAACTCCCCCAAGATAAGCTTCTTGAGCTTTCTGTAATTTGACACATAGTTCCTGTCCCTAAATCTCACCAAACCATCTGTCATGAGCTGATAGTCTACATCATGATCATATGTAAATGTACCTATACCTATACATGTACTTGTACTCTGTTGTAACCTGTGCATGATCTCCATATACTTGTCATCTCGTTGTCCTGCCTGCAATATCCTATCTTGTAACTCTGTCCCATAAGAGCTCATAGTTTCTATATGATTTACTTGTACCTTCTTACTGAGAGCATCTGCAACCCAATTCTCCTTTCCTTTGTTGTATTTGATCTCAAAGTTGAACTCACTAAGGGTGGCCAACCATCTAGCTTGCCTGGCATTTAGATTCGGTTGGTCAAACAAATACCTCAACCCACTGTGATCACTCATCAATGTAAACCTCCTAACTAGAAGGTAGTGTCTCCACACATTTAATGCATGTATGATTGTTGCTAGCTTAAGATCATGTGTCGAATAGTTTTTCTTGCGCTCATTCAGTTTCCATGACTCATAGCACACTACCCGTCCTTCTTGCATGAGAACTCCACTTAGTCCTCTCTTGCAAGCATATGTGCACACTACAAATCCTTGTCCGAATCCGCAATCTTTAGCACTGGTGCATGTGTCAACAACTGCTTAAGCTACTCAAAACTAGCCTCACACTCCTCTATCCATTCAAACTTCTTACCTTTCCTCTGCAATGATGTGATAGGATATGTAATGCGTGAGAATTTCTTGATGAACCTCCTATAATAGCCTGCCAAACCCATGAAATATCTCACCTAATCCACATCCTTAGGAGCTACCCACTCCATTATGGCCCTTATCTTTTCTGGATCTACTGCAAGGTCATCCTTGGAGACAACATGCCCCAAGTAATCTACCTCAGTCTGAAAGAAACTACACTTTCTAAGCTTAACATACAATTGATTCTCTCTTAGCAATTACAATACCGTTGTTCAATTCTTGCCATGTTCTGCCTCATTTATAGAATATACCAGTATGTCATTAATGAATACAATAACACACTTGTCCAGATAAGGATGCAACACATTATTCATCAAACACATAAATATAGCTGGAGCATTAGTCAAACTGAATGAAACAACAACAAACTCATAATGCTCATACCTGGTCATGAACACAATCTTGAAGATATCCTCTTCCTTGATGCATACCTGATGGTATCCCAGTCTCAAGTCAATCTTAGAGAACACTACTGCTCCCTTCAATTGATCAAACAAATCATAATTCCTCGGCAATGGGTGCCTATTCTTGATCATTACCTTGTTCAACTGCATGTAATCAATGCATAATATAAGAGTACCATCTTTCTTCTTTACGAACAACACTGGTGCACCCCAAGGCGATACACTTGGCCCAATGTATCCCTTATCAAACATCTCCTTTAACTGCAACTTCAACTCTACCAACTCAAGTGTTCTCATCTAGTAAGGTGCTTTTGATATTGGAGCTACCCCTGGCACCAACTCAACTCCCTGTGAGGTGGAAACTCTATAATTTCCTTAGCAAACACATCCTGAAACTGTTGTAGAACTGGGCACCTTCTCAACACATCTGCATCCTCAAATTCCTTACCTTTATCACTAGAAATGTGTATTGCAAACATCACACAACCTTTCCTGCAACTACGCTTAGCCTGAATGGCGGTAACCATCCTCAATGATGTAGGCTTCTTATTTCCCTACAAAGTCCTCTTTTCCCCACTATCATCCACACACTCAATGGCCTTGTCAAAGAATTCCACTTTGGTCCTGTGAAGGTATAGCCAATGCATACCAAAAATCATACTATATGATCCCAATGGTAATACATTCAAGTGTGATGTTGTAGGCATATCATTTAACTCAAATTCATAAGCTCTTACCCAATGGTGAATTCTATTCTTTGTACCTGTATCCAACTGTACCAACCAAGATTCTTCATGCACTTCTTTTCTCAAACCACAGTTATCCACCAAGTCAGGATTAATATAACCATAGTTAGATACAGGACCAATCAAAATAGAAACAACTTGATCACAAATCTTACCATCCATCTCAATGATCGATGCATGATGATTCGCCTGCCTGTTGTCCATAGCTACATAGATCTAAGGAATGTTATGACCAACATCACTGACTATATGTGCCTCCTAAGCATTATAGATATGGGTTCTACCACCACTCTGATACTACGACAATCACTCTTACAATGATCCTTGCCACATATCCAACATTGCAATGGTTCCCTACCACTGCCTCTAGCCTACTGCTCTCCATGTCCCTTCTTAGTTGTATTGAACCTCTTGTAAGCGACTACATTTTCTTTCTCACTTTCCTCTTTACTTCTTCCTCACTTTGGTGGTGCCCATTTTCCTTTAGCTTTCTCATTTCTTTTCAAGTCATGCTTAAGCTCAACTAACTCAATCTGGTATCTGTATGCTACTAGAATTCCATTGCTGAATCTTTTAACCTTGGCCTTCTCCTCCCTAAGGTAAGGCACACATCTCAAGAACTCCAAGAACCTGCTAGTATACTCATCATCTGTCATGGAACCCATCCGCAACTCATAAAACTCCTTAGTAGTGCCTCTCTGAAAAGAACTTCTTCTTGAAGAGCCTCTCAAGTTCATGCCAATTCAAATCTTCCTCATGTATACCTTTGACGTTCTTCACATCTTCCCACCAAATGTTTGCTTTACCTTTGAGGTTGAAAGTGGCTATCTTTTCTTTCATGTTTTAGGAATAATCATGCAATTGGAAGGATTTCCTCATACCAAGAAACCATGCCTCTGCATCCTATTATTTATTCATCTCTCCATCAAATGTAGGTGGCTTTTCCTTCTTAAACTCATCTGACAAGTATCCCCTATCACTCCTCCTGTAACGGTGATAACAATGACGACCATGATGCCTGTCGGAACTAGAACTAGAATAGTACATGTGTCTATCGCCTCTCCTATATGAAGTGTCCAAAAACCTTCCATCTATGATCGTTTCATATTTTTTTTACCTATGATCACCATAAGACCTACTGCCATATGCCCCATTAGTTTTGTCCTCCTTCTCATTATTGATCCTAAGGGGTCCCTGTCACTGCAATTCTGACAAACTTTGAAGTAGTATTGCATTAACCTCTACTTGTTTCTCTTGTGCCTGCATGATTTTTTCATTGTCTGCCTTACAACTCCTTATCTCTTCCTTCAGGCTTCTCAATGTATTTTCCAAGTCAGAAGAGCGCCCAACACCACGTTGCTCATCTAATTCATAGGGAGAGTCTTTGTAGTCTACCATCTTGCTAGCCATTTGATCTCTTTCCTACAAGTCATACTATGTTAGCTAAATCAAATCACCATAAATCAATGTACCTTGGCATAGTTCGAGGAGGAAATCTCATCTGCAAGATCATCAAATCAGCATGATACATGTACAACATAATCATGACAACATATAAAATATGACACATAGGCATGTAACCATATGTCCATCATTCTAGCTAGGTACTAGTCATCAATGCATGAACACATCAACTACACATATCATGACTACAAGAATGACCACAACAACCATAACACCATTGTATACTTGACCACATGCAACACTAAAATGCATAAGCAGCGTATAATCAACCATATGCATGCATGACACATGTAATCAAGCATAAGCGAACAATACTTGAAACCAAAATTACAAGAATGATACATGCAACCAAGCATACAAGAATTTAACCAAACATACGTTAATGTAACCAAGCACACAAAATGATACATGTAAGTGACATATAACAACATGTAACCAGTCATACACCCATGAAAATATTATTCACACAACGACATTCTCATTCCCATGGCAACATCACTACGACCATAACCAACACCATGCATATGCAACAAGAATTCAAGGATGAATGACACATGTACAATCGACATGAATGCATGACAAACACATTCACCTAAGGAGAGTGAAACCACACTCTGATACCAATCTATAACAGCCCCTCCTCCCACATCTACCCAAGCAACTGACCAGTCAGGGTAAACATGCAACAATAGAGGACACCATAATGGATTCAACCTCCTTGGTGACCTTAAGGAAATGGAATCGACAGAAACACATCAAAAAAACCTTACACATCAGCAACAACAACCCCAGGAGACATCTCAGCCACTTAGAAATCCTGCCCCTATGTCCCATTGACCTTTTATGCATCTTAACCTCTCGACGCTCTCATGTTATGGGCATGCCAGTGTCCAGGGACCTTTGTATGCTCTCATGTTATGGCATGCCAGCATCTAGGGACCTATGGACGCTCTCGCAGGCTTGCATACCGTCTTCCAAGGACTTTTCCCAGTATACCTGTGCTAATGTCGACGAAATTCATGGCACTTTTCTAGTCTAGAATTCCGAGCACTTCTCAAAACTTTATATAACTTCCAGAATCCATCAAAGACATGATGACAAAGCTAATGAACCAGAAAACAACATTAGGACTAGGCATGACCATCCCCAACTGGGACTGACATTCTGTCAAACACTTGGCATCAATGCAACCTATAGGTTTAGGATACAAGATAGAGAATGAATGACTAAAAAAACTTATGAAACATGACAAGAAGGATCACCACATTCTCCATTGAATTGTTATAACATCAATTAGGTATTGCATGCATCACCTTAACATTCACAAGTAAATACATGAAATAAGCATGACATGAACCATTCGATTAAACATGCTTATAACTAGCATAAAGCCATTAAAATTCACAGATATGAAAACCATTAAATACACATATAAACAAGTGCAAAAGTAAGAGAGCTTAGATTTCATTAATCATAGGCAAATTCAACTAGGTGTGGGACTTCCACGTACCACCCGACCGTAGACATGGTTGAACCAAATATTTCTTTCATCCAGTCACCCCCATGTCATATTCCAAGCATGAATGTGGGATCTCATGGAAAAACCAATCCAAAAACAACCAAGGGAATCCAGAGGTTAAGCCACCTCCACCCTCATCAAACCGTGATCACTCAAAAATTGGTGCTTCGATCACAACCGAACCGAACTTAGAATGCCATCCAGAATCCATCATTATGTTTGAGGAATTTTCCATCTCCTTGTCTCTCGGGATTTACCGCAATCCAATCCTAGATCACCAAACCCTAAACCGGGACCAGCCTCTCAAGCTTTACCGCAATCCAAACATAGATCACTAGACCCTGGAAATCACACATGCAATATGTTACCTACAAGTATTCCTGTTGAAGCTGCTTGATCCCGCTCTTCTTCCTTGATCCTTGATTTCCTTCCTTTCCCTTTGCTTTCTTTTCCTTCCTTGATCCAAAGCTAGAGTGCTCCAAGAAAACTCTAAGTGATCAAGAGTGAGAGAGAGAAATAATAATGAGAGAGCTCCAAATGTGAACTAACAAAAGATTACCAACTGATCCTCAGGAGAATTTTTATGAATGAGGCCTCTAATTTCTTCATTTTCCATTATTTTCCTTCAATTTCCTCCTCACATACAACCTATGACCTTTCACCTTACTTTTCTCCTGATTTCCTTTATTTTCATAAATAAATGTGCCAAAAATTTATTTTTTCATTTTAATGCCTTTTCCTTAGCCTTTGCCATTTTTTCTTAGCCAAAAACACACATCTAGTGATGCCCATTAGGATATATTTTCCCAATATTCATCTTGGAATAAGTGCCCCTTAACCATGGTCATATTTTTCCTTTATTAACTTTTATTACATGAACTTTTCACCAAGGTTGTTACAGATCTGGACTTATATAGGAATGCAACGTAATACATATATAAACATAAACACAAAGATGCAGCAGAAATAAAACTTCATTTAATTAATATCAAAGAACTAGAATATGCTTACAAACAGAATGGAAATAAACTAGCTCGGGTGATGGTAGCTTATCTCTGAGAAGATATGTCGTGGATGCATGCCTTTGAACTATGTTATAATGAGGCTCAAATACCTATTTATTATTGAGAAATAATGGAAAACCCTAAACATTCAAAAACCTTACCCTAGGTGATGAAGCGCCAAAACTATGGGCCCGATTGGGGTAAATTGGTACATGAAATTCTCGGGGTTGTAACTTTGGCATACAATCTTCGTTTTACGTGCATGATACCTCATTAGAAATATCTATCTGAGGACTATAAATTTCAAATATAAATATGAGTGAAAGACTCACATTTTATTGTTTTCCAAAAAAATGTTGTTTAGGGCCTTAAAACGATTCTGGAAGTTCAGGACCTGAAAAACTGCCAAAAATAGTAAACTATGCTACAATAAAGGAAACTGAAAAACTAAAAGAAACAAATGGTGGGGATCCAAGTGGAATAAGCAGGTGGCCACCAATATCCACCTAGATCAATCCTCCCCCATTAGGAAGCAATGGTCCCCATTGCATTGAGTGCCTCCATGAGATGGGGAAACTTATGTTTGGTCCCTGGTGAGCCACTTACCTTGGTGCAAGAGTTGGCCAGATTTGAAAACCCGATATAGTTGGATCTTTTGCTGGCGAGTGTTCTTGATATGTGTGTCCATGATATGATCACTTGTGACTTGTTCCATGTATTATGGGTTTAACTCAGTGGTGTGAGTTGTTCTGCAAAATCTAGTGTGTCCAGTAATGGTGGAAAGTATGGTCGAAGGCGGTTCACATTGAACACTGGGTGTAGGCCAAGGAATGGGGGAATGTTGTGATCAAAATCATTGTCTCCCATATCCTTTGTAATGGTGCAAGGCCCATATTAGATTGGTATGAGCTTCGGATAGGCTTCGGTAAGGTGTTCTTTCTACAAATGCAATAAAACTTTATCACCCACCTGAAACTTGTGTGGAACCTGATGTTGATCATGTCGCTGCTTGTACTTGGCATTGGACTTCTCCAACATGTCGTGAACTTGCTAGCGGATGTGTTGGATGCATTCAATAAATTTGGTTTCTTTACCAACCTCAAACAATAGATGTGTGGACCAGTTGAGCTATGGAGAGCTTTGTTATAAATGTGTTGCACATAGGGAAGACTCTCATTCTAGGTTCGTGGATGCTTGGAGCTGTACATGCAGAGTATGTGCACTATCATCATGTTGATGACCTTTCTCTAGCCATCATTCTGGGTATGGAATGTAGTGTAAAGGTCATGTAAAGACTTATGATGTAATAATTGTCATATTCATTCATGTATGGACTTTTAAGATCATGTCAAATATGTAATCCCACTTGGATGGGTGGATGAGTCAATTATGTATCCCCACTTGGTTTGGAGATTGATGTATGTATGAGTCATTGGTGATAGGAAGGTCATACTCACATAGTTGAGTTATAGATTCAAGTTATTCTTTTGAAAAATATTTCTGCAGACTCTACATGTGCTTAGGGAGAGCATGCACAGTATAGTGCATCTCAACATGTACTAAGGGGGAGTTTGATCAGAGAATTCAACATGTGCATAGGGGGAGCATGATCAGTGTTCATATTCAGCAGTTCAGATATGGAAGTCTTCATGTAAAATTGGTCAGATCTTTTCCCTTGATGTCAAAGGGGGAGAGTAGCTTAGTGTTTGGAGAGTAGCTTTATGTAGTAAAAATCGTGGTGCTTGTCTTCATGTTATTTACAGGTTTTGGTGACTAAACACCAAAGTGGTTGCCATCAAGTCCAAAGGGGGAGATTGTTGGCATTATGATGGATGCGTTGTCCTTAATGGAAACTCACTTGCAGTAGAATAAGTATATGGTAACTAGATGAATCTACAGGTCATATCAGAGGTGACAGAAAGATGGAATAGAGATATCAGAGGTGACAGAACAGAGATGAATCTACAAGTTTGATACATGGAAATTGCTAATGTTGTCCTTGATAAGCAACCTACCTGATGAGTTGTCCTTAATGAAAACCTATTTGATGAATGGACTACTTGATAAAGGTATAAAACAAAATGCAGGGCAGTTCAAAGGAATCAGTTCAGAAATGATGTATGATGGAAACTCACATTGTAACAGGTCCATTCAGAGGTAACAGAGTAATGGTATAGAAGAATAGGATGGTGCAACAAAGGATTACAAATCAAAATCAAGAAATTAAGGAAAGAGAATGGTTTAAGTTGTATACATTGTTTACCCTACTCCAAGTAGCGTCTACACGCAAGTACACAGCACAAAAGGAGTGTATACTTATGCATGCAGTTTCACATAAGGAAAAGCACGTATGGGATGGAAAATTAAGGTTATAGAATACCAAGGGTCCATACCATGGTATTAGCCCACAATATTGAGCGGAGTAATGGTTACTTGATCTCGTCTAAGAATACCGCAGGTTCTAAGTGTTGTTTTGGTCCGAGGTATTGAAAAAGGCTCTAAGTATATAAGGATGAGAAGATCAAAGGGTTATGTGTGCAAGTGAAAGGGTTTTGTCATGAAAACTTATATCTGAAGTATATTTTGGGTTGTAAGGGCTATGGTTATGATATAGATCTGAAATATCTTGTGCACCTTTGGATACAATTTCGGATCAGGATCTGTTGAGCCTCAAACCTGCACCTTCCTATACACCCTCTCAGCCTTCTTTTTCCACTTATTTCATCCACCCAGCTGTTAAATCATTGCATTGTAGTTTAAAAAGAGCTTTTTATATGGTTTTCTGACTATGCTTATGACTGTTGTTTGGTTTAGTTTTTTGTTCATGCAGCTGTAGGAACTTGTCAGTTTCCGCAGCCAGCACAGGTTTCTGCAGCCAGCACAGGATTCCGCAGCTATTTTGTTAAAAGCTATGCTATAGGTGTCCTATGAAGAAACGAGCCACATGAGCAAGCTCCAGGTGACGGATACATGGAACGTGTCCCTTCAAATCAGCCAAATCATCCATGGAAGGTCACGGTCAACGAGGGTCAAAGGCAAAGCCAACCAAGGAGTTCAGCGGTGGCACGTCTCTGTTTTGAGCACGTGAACGATTACGTAGCACAGTCCTCAGCCCACGAAGACATCGGCACACCTGGAGATCATCCCCGTAACCTGAATCCAACAGCTACCACTCCGAAGATTTAATAGACATGATGACAGTTACGCTAGATCTCGGCTGAAGGGATCTACGTGTCTTTGGCAACGCAGTTAATAGCGTAGGATTTAGTTAGTTAGTTCAGCACTTTTTCATTATAAATAACGCGTCGATGAACGCTGTAAAGGAGAGCTTTTGGATATGTAATTTCTGAACTGTTATTGTTATCACCCCACTGTTTTATATATGTTGCTGCTTTAATACATGAGAAGACTTTTCTGAGTTCATTCGTGTGACTACTCGTTGACTGGCTGAAGTGGCAGAGGGCCCCTGCACACTGAAGCCTTGTAAAGTTTTCATTTGGTTTTATTATGTTTCTGCTTTCATAATCTTTAGCTTGTACATAACACGTTGTTTTAATGTTTCTTAACTCACTGTTGTTTATATTGTCACCTATGTTTTCTTATAGCTGTCAGCTGATCAGTGCTTTTCTGCAGGTTTTCTTAGGCAGCCCGGGCAAATTTTCATCTTTTTGATAACTATTGACATATGAGATCATCTTGTCCTTCCTGCTAACTTTCGTTTTCTGAAGTTTAATTCCAGCACTGTCTTTTTCAAGTTGTGATTTGCTTTTTTTTTTTTTTTGTTATTTAGATATCATACTGCTCATCAGTTTATGGTTTCTTTCTATAGTCAAGTGACTCTATTAGCAAGAAATCAGAATATTACTAACTGTAGTGTGATTTAGTTATCATATTGCTTAAACTTATTCATGATTGCTTCCCACAAGGTAGATTGAGCTGAAGGGTAAAGGATCAGAAGAGTTGAAGTAGTGTGATTAGTTTCCTTTTTGCAATTTAATTTCTTGCAATTTAGTTATCATATTGCTTAAACTTATTCATGGTTGCTTCCCACAAGGTAGATTGAGCTAAAGGGTAAAGGACCAGAAGAGTTAAAGTAGTGTGACTAGTTTCTTTTATGCAATTTAATTTCTTGCCATTTAGATATCATATTGCTTGACTTGTTCATGATTGCTTCCCACAAGGTAGATTGAGCTAAAGGGTAAAGTATCTGAAGAGTTTAAGTAGTGTGAATTAGTTGCTTTGCTTTTAGTTTGAGTTGCTTTAAGTTCAGTTTTTACTTTCTTTTCATTCAGCAGAAAGGATACTGGGCATTGTCATTAGTTCACTGTTTGATGCATTTACTTCCTCTTAAGAATTGATTTCAGTTTAGTTGTTTTAAAGCTTTCTTCTTGAGCAATTTCAAGTTTGAGAAAATCACTGTAGAAACCACCATCACCATCCATACTTCATACTTCACTTTCATTTTCGCCATCACACATTAGGGAAAGATAAATCCAAAAACAAACTAAAAAAAAAACTCAAAAACGACAAAAGACTAAGGAAACGGTTATCTAGTACATATATAGTACACTTCACTTCGTCAGTTTACGAATCCCGAATTGACATTTTAAATAGCAATTTAGATCACACTAAATTGACCAAACATTTTGGCGCCGTTGCCGGGGAAGTGAAATTAGGTAGCTAATTTCTTAAAAAAAAAAAACAAGGAAAATTGATAACCTCTCAAAGTATGCTCTCCTCTTGCACTTAGTGTGATCTGGAGGATCAGAAAAGAGAAAGTTATTGGTTTAATAGTTTCTTGAGTATGCTCTCTTCTTGCACCTAGAGTGACCTGGAAGATCAGAAAGAGAATTATTAGCCCGACTTGAAGAAAAATAAAAAAATGACATGCATAGAGCAAGAGATTCTAGGGGAAGGTTTTTAGCTAGAGCCAAGAGTTCGATTTTTACAACTCCATCTACTTCAAGGAATAGACAAGAGACACCTCCATCATCTCCAACCTATACTCCTAGCCCTAGGATTCCTGGCATTCAAGAGGCAGTAGTTGACTCTCCCACACCATCCATCGAATCTGAATTAGGAATAGATCCTTTCTTTCCTTCTACAGGGAGACAAATTGTAATTGAAGAAGTAGAATCACCTGAGGAAGAAGAAGGAGAAATTCCTCCTCGTTCGCCCTTAGTAGAGGAACCAGAGGACTCTGAAGTTTCTAGGGAAACTACCATGATAGAAGAGGGAGTAAACGGATTCGGTAGAGGTAGAGGAGGAGGAGGAGGAAATAATGGAGGAGGTAGAGGTAACATTGGGGGAAATAGGGATGGAGCTAACTCATTCGGATTTCCTATAGTCGACGAGGACTCTCGAGCAACAATGAAAAACATCTCACCATCTGTCCTCCCAAACTTTCATGGGTTAAGAAATGAGGATCCTGAAACATTTCTATTTGAGTTTGAGGTCGTGTGTCGAACTTATGATTATCTGGAAGACTCTCAAAAACTCAAACTGTTTCCTTCAACATTGAAAGGAGCAGCTTTGAAATGGTTCATGGGATTACTCACTCAATCCATTAGGACTTGGAATGATATGAAACAAACATTTTTGGATAGGTATCTAGACTATTGTATGCCCACCAATCACAAGGATGAGGTATTCAAAATGGTACAAAAAGAAGATGAAAATTTGGAGGATTTACTTGAAAGATTTCAATACAACCTGAAAAGAGCAAAAATGAGTAACTTAGATGAGGAGACCTTGAAAGCCCTTCTATTAAAAGCCATTAGAGATTAATGGATAGATATTTTGAACATGATGGGGAAAGGAGACATATCTCAACTTCCACTTTATGATATAGCAGAGCTATGTGTCCATCTCTCAAGGGGGAAATCTAAAACTCAAAAAGGGCCTAGAGATCCTTCTCTCATCAGAGCAAACAAATCTGCAACTGGATCAGTAAGTAGGGCTGAGATTGGCAACATGCTTGATGAATTCAAAACTGATATCTTAGGGAGTCTTAGTGAGCAACTAGACACTCTTAAGATCCACAATAAACAGAAAGCAGAAGCTGAAGCTTTAGCCATTTTTTGCCCAAAGTGTAGAAAGAAACATGCTCTAAGGGAATGTCCCTTGGATGCAAAAGTTGTAGAAACATGTGTAATTTGTTCAGAGAATCATG
Organism: Pinus tabuliformis; assembly: GCA_031772625.1. NCBI lineage: Eukaryota > Viridiplantae > Streptophyta > Pinopsida > Pinales > Pinaceae > Pinus > Pinus tabuliformis. The sequence goes on along the minus strand of CM062818.1, from coordinate 1,435,229,663 downwards.
AGACCAAGGATTATCCTTCAATTCCTAGGCTCAAAGCTGTCTTTCAAGAAGATCCAAATACAATCGAGTCTCTCTGTTTTGTTGCAAGGAGACCTTAGCAAGGGCAACAAAATCAAGGGTTTAACAACTCTATGAACTTTCAACCCCCACCAAATTGGAATCCTTGGCAACAACCTAGGTCCCAAACTCAAAATCCTTTTCAATCATGGGTACAAGGTATGCAAAATCCTTATGGGAGATTTGCTCAATTTTATCAATATCCTCCATCTTTTCAAAACCAACAAGCTCCACAACTTCCAAATCAAAATCTGCAATTATCATTGTCATTTCCACAACAACAACAACCTTCTCAACAGAATCCAAATTCTCAACTCTTGCTTCCATTCCAACAGAAGTCAAATCAACTTCCTTCTCAGCCATTGCCAAACCCCAATAATAAAAACCCTCAAAATGCTTACATGATGGAAGGTCAACAATTTCCTGCCTATATGATTGTTCCTCTCAATGATGTACAACTCAGATCAGGTAGAGTCTTAGATAAGCCTTCTATAGATGCTCAAAAGCAAAGCATTTCTGAGGAAGATTCTCTTGAAGCTAATAAGGGTTCTGAAACATCTCTTCAAAACCCAAACACTCAAAAAGGAAAAGAAAAAGAGTTAACCCCCACAACTCCTATAGTTGAGCAACCTGCATCTTCATCCACACCTCCTTTTCCTGAAAGATTACAAATTGACAAAGGGGTGGAAAAAAAAATCTTGTTGCCTGACTATGATTTTCTAGATGAATTGAAGAATGTCTGTATCAAGATTCCCTTGTTACAAGCCATTAAAGAGATTCCTATTTTAGCGAAAATAATAAAGGAGTTGAGTTTTAAAAGACCAGGAAGGAAACCAAGAGATACAAGAAGAATCCACCTGGTAGGTGTTAGTGTCAGTCTTTCCAGCCTTCCTCCAGTGATCAAATATGCTCTTACAAAGTGATTTTGAAGTGTCAAGGTCAAATTTTGTCATTTCAGTGAGTCTTCAAGCAAAATTTGGTCACTAGGCATTAAGTCTAGGGTTTGCTTTCACACTTTTCAAAGTTGTCCAAATGTCAGTCCATGTCATCATTCAGCTGAGCCTATCATCATTCAGAGGGTTGCTATCATCATATTAGGTTCCATTGAGTCATTGTACACCTTGTTCATGCTTCAGTTGCGCCCAGGCGAGGTCATTTCCCTCTCCTAGGGTTTTGAAAGCTAATTTATCTTGGACGGTCAAGTCATCGGCAAAACTTGTATCCAGATGTTCATACACCTTCCCCTATCCTTCATGTACCTTATCAAACACTTTCCATCCCTTAGATCCCCCAAATTCCTCATTTTTGCACAAACCCTAGTTTCTAGCTACAACCTGGCAATTTTCTAGGTTTGGCCTGTGTTTTTCCCTTTTGGACCCCTTCCCCTCACTCAATCTCTGAGATTCCACTTTTCCTTGCTTCCTAACATCCCTCCCTACTCCCAAAAATTTCCTCAAGAATTTAGAAGCCCCCTATCCCCTTCATTTCGCTTCATTTCGACAGAATTCCTTGTTTCACACATCGGGATAAGTTTCACTCAAAAGATGTTTTAGAGAAATCAAAGATGCATTTTGGGAAACTGAGAGAGGTTTTTGTCCAAAACATGCCAAAGAAGAAAAACCTCCTTCACTTTTTGCACAGGTGTCATGGTTTTAGAGAAATGTCAAAATTACAATCGTCGGATCCAAGGAGGTTGGCCAAAGCACAAAAAAGGAGAAAAAGGCCCGATCCCCTCCATATCTTGGACGAGGCCTCACTGAAGGACCAAGGCACTAAATAGCCTAGCCACAGCACAAATCCCAAGAAATTTTGAGCATTTTTGGTAAATTTTGGTTTTTTCAGGCAATTTACAGGTTTTCTCCATTAACGGGTCTCACCCCCACGCGACCCTTCATCCCGGCAACTCCGTTTTGCAAAAACTCAGCATTTCCAGATTTTTTATGAGAAGTTACATATGCTCATCAATGGACTTGAGATTTTATGAAGTTTTGGGCCTCCAGAAGGTCAAAAAAGGAGCAAAAATTGACTTTCTGCCACATTTTTGAGTTGCAGAAAGCAGTCTTGGGAGATTGCAATTTTGGAGGGGCAAATGACCACCAAATTCAGAAATTACAGTTGGGTTGGAAAGTAGACTCACATACCTCTCCAACAAGCCTAGTCTTGCTCAATTTGGACACCTGGAAGTGCCCCAAAAGTGGTCCCAAATTCCCGCGACCCGTCAGGCAGAGGCGCGCGACCTATCAGGCAATTTTCTCAAAATTTCACTGTACAGCTCAGAAAAACGCAGATTTGACCATGTTTGACATTTTGGAGTGGATTGTTATCCTCCTTGATGTAAATAATGTAATTTTTTGATACTTTTACACTTATGTATCTCTTCTAGAAGATTCATTCATGAAATAGCTTGTATTTAATGAATGAATTGGTTTCCTAGCTTATAGAGGCAAGTTGTTTTGACTGCCTAGATTTTAGTGCTCAGTTTAGAATTAGTTGAAACAGCTCCTAGAAGGATGAGCTCGACCCCTAGAGGCAAGGGAAGAGGTTGGCTTGCCTATATTATGTATTTTCTTAGTCATTTTCAGGGGTTGGAAGGTTGGACTCTTGAGGGAGAAGCTATCATTGTATTATTCAATGTATCTCTGCAATTTTTGGCTAAGGAAGACCAGGGTTTTGCAGTCCTTTTTGGGATTCTTGTGGTTACATGTATTGATGGTGTGTTTCTCTATGTACCTGTAAGTGTGTTATGTGAATCATTTCCTTTCTTTTCCTTCTGCACATTAAGCAAACGAAGTGTTAAAGTAAGAATTCATGACTGTCATGCTCTGCTTTTAAGTTTGTTTAATTTCAATGTTTTCTACTGTTTAAGGAGAATTCAAAGTTATTGTTTGCTCTCCTTAGCTCTTCACCTGTCATTCCTGACCATCCACCTCAATCAAAGGCATCAATATTGTCTCCTACCTCGCCCCAAAGAACCCCCTGTAGAAACTGTGTCCTATCCCCGCACCCAAAATTGCTATCCCCTCAATTTGCCACCAAAAACCCTAAAAACCCCAAATCAACCTTTTTGATCAGTTTACTAGCCTAAAATCAGTGTTATCCTATTGGTTATCTCATTCCATTGAAGATCTCACCGAGATAGACCGGAGAGAGCCCTCTCCCGCCCCGTAGGGCTAGCTACGAGGCGAAGTGGTTTGATGTTGCCTTGAGGTTTACCTTTCTCAGCCTGAGGTGAAATTTCAAGCGCTAACATATTGGTGACCATACTGGGGAGAACAAACTTGTTTGTGGATTGATGTGTTTGTCTCATAAGTCTTAGACGGAGCCTGAAGTTATGCCAGGTAGCCTTCGAAACGCTTTTGCTTTGCATAAGCGGAAGTAGATAAACGTTGCTTCAGTCAATCTCCGTGAGCTTGTGAATACAGCACTTCATTTGCATTTTACCCCAGTACATGTATCAAGTTCAGATCTAATTGTTGATGGTGAACAATGATCAGACACTGACAAGGCTGAAATCATTCACTGGTGACTCCTTCACTGAAAACTCCAGAGATCAATGCTTCATGGTGACTTCATTGCAGAGAGATCAGTAGCTGTGAGATTTTCAAGATGGACCGGATTGCAAGAAGATACGCTCCCCTGAGCCGAGATCACATCCCTGGTTTTCCAAATAAAATTCCGAAGGTAGATTGGTCAAGGAATTTGCCTACATTTAATGATGATGGTAAGAAGGATGCTGCTCTTCATCTAGTTAGATTTCATATGCATATTCGCAAGTTGAAGGTGGATTTTCCTGAAGATTGCTTGATGAAGATATTCTTGGCCACTCTGGAAGGTAAAGCCCAATCATGGTATGAAAGTTTGCCACCTTCTTGTATTTACTGTTTAAAGGATTTTCATGCTATGTTCATTGAAAGATATAAGGACTCTTATCCATCATTGAATTTAGTTCAAGACTGTTGCAAGCATGCCTATAGTTTTATTGAAAGCCTTGAGAAGTTTTATGAAGATGATAATTTCATGGATGAAGAGATCATGGAAGCCCTGTATGAAAAGCCGTTTCAGCAGCACATAGAAATCTTAGAGGATACTTGTCAAGATCAGCAGGTTGAAGATGGCCATATGGCTATAATTGATGAAAGAGAAGAGCTTGTTTCAGATCTGCCCACAGAAGAAGACAGTGTGTAGGGTAGCCAAGATTCAATTTTAGAATGTAATGCAGTCAACTCAGCTATTTCAGATCAAAATTCAGATCATGGTGACCAAGAATACCTTGTGTTGAATCCTATAAAGAAGAACTCGACTGTTGAGATCAGCTGGCATGAAGAAAACGAAGTTACAAATCTAAGTGCTCCCACCTCACCGGAACTAGATCTTCATGAGGAGGTCATTCAGTCAGCTCATGAACAACAAGGTGAGATCTTTGCTCAAGCAAGTGAAAAAGTTTTTCTGCATGAATTTGTGGTAGACGATATAAATGATCATCTTGTGCTTCAAGGACCATCTGAAGTTTCTTCTCTTATGATTGATGAATGTAATAAGGAACATGATAACCTGGCCCTCATGTCATATACAAATGACCTACAGCACATTCACACCACAGAAGATCAAAACATTCAGGATTTCCTTTCAGATTCTTCATATGTTTCATGTGCTGAAATGTCTTTCCAAGAAGAGATCTGCTCATCCATTTGTTCAGAGTTTTTTGAAGCCCATGAGCATACTTTTACTGAAGCACATGATGAAGGCAGATCAAAATTTGAAATAAAGGATTACTTGTTCTTTCAGCAGAAGGTGGCAATGGCAAATCTTCATGTTTTTCACGATCCTCTAGCAAGTTTGTTGCAGCCAGCAGTGACAGTGTTTATTGCGATGTTCAGTGATGAAGGAGATCATGGTCAACTATGTTTTTGGATGCCCAGTTACCAGTATCTATTGTTGATCATGAGATCTGATCAGGAGAATCAATCAAGAAGCCATCTTCTTGATTGGTTGCATTGGCATTATGATATAGTTTGATGGTAGGTTGTCTTGTAAGAAACATAGGCGGTTATGTACTGCCATCAAGTTTTAAATTTTAAGTTCAGGTCTTGAGTTAGTTTGTTAGAGTCAAGTTTTTCCATCATTTCAATTTGTCATCGAGTCGGTTTGAGTCAAGTTTCAGTTAAGTTTCAGTCACTTTTTAGTCAAGTTTTCATTCAATAAATGTGTCAAAGGTTTTGTGTTCTCTGTTCAAAATAATGACTCCATTGCCCAATGATTTTAAGGCACTGGTCTGCTCTCCCAGAGGTCTAAGGTTCTTGGCACCTCCAAGGAGCTACCATCCCCATTGGAGCCAATGTTAGTGTCAGTCTTTCCAGCCTTCCTCCAGTGATCAAATATGCTCTTACAAAGTGATTTTGAAGTGTCAAGGTCAAATTTTGTCATTTCAGTGAATCTTCAAGCAAAATTTGGTCACTAGGCATTAGGTCTAGGGTTTGCTTTCACACTTTTCAAAGTTGTCCAAATGTCAGTCCATGTCATCATTCAGCTGAGCCTATCATCATTCAGAGGGTTGCTATCATCATATTAGGTTCCATTGAGTCATTGTACACCTTGTTCATGCTTCAGTTGCGCCCAGGCAAGGTCATTTCCCTCTCCTAGGGTTTTGAAAGCTAATTTCTCTTGGACGGTCAAGTCATCGGCAAAACTTGTATCCAGATGTTCATACACCTTCCCCTATCCTTCATGTACCTTATCAAACACTTTCCATCCCTTAGATCCCCCAAATTCCTCATTTTTGCACAAACCCTAGTTTCTAGCTACAACCTGGCAATTTTCTAGGTTTGGCCTGTGTTTTTCCCTTTTGGACCCCTTCCCCTCACTCAATCTCTGAGATTCCACTTTCCCCTACTTCCTAACATCCCTCCCTACTCCCAAAAATTTCCTCAAGAATTTAGAAGCCCCCTATCCCCTTCATTTCGCTTCATTTCGACAGAATTCCTTGTTTCACACATCGGGATAAGTTTCACTCAAAAGATGTTTTAGAGAAATCAAAGATGAATTTTGGGAAACTGAGAGAGGTTTTGTCCACAACATGCCAAAGAAGAAAAACCTCCTTCTTTTTTTTCACAGGTGTCATGGTTTTAGAGAAATGTCAAAATTACAATCGTCGGATCCAAGGAGGTTGGCCAAAGCACAAAAAAGGAGAAAAAGGCCCGATCCCCTCCATATCTTGGCTGAGGCCTCACTGAAGGACCAAGGCACTAAATAGCCTAGCCACAGCACAAATCCCAAGAAATTTTGAGCATTTTTGGTAAATTTTGGTTTTTTCAGGCAATTTACAGGTTTTCTCCATTAACAGGTCTCACCCCCCGCGCGACCCTTCATCCCGGCAACTCCGTTTTGCAAAAACTCAGCATTTCCAGATTTTTTATGAGAAGTTAAATATGCTCATCAATGGACTTGAGATTTTATGAAGTTTTGGGCCTCCAGAAGGTCAAAAAAGGAGCAAAAATTGACTTTCTGCCACATTTTTGAGTTGCAGAAAGCAGTCTTGGGAGATTGCAATTTTGGAGGTGCAAATGACCACCAAATTCAGAAATTCCAGTTGGGTTGGAAAGTAGACTCATAGACATTTCCAACAAGCCTAGTCTTGCTCAATTTGGACACCTGGAAGTGCCCCAAAAGTGGTCCCAAAGGCGCGCGACCCGTCAGGCAGAGGCACGCGACCTATCAGGCAATTTTCTCAAAATTTCATTGTACAGCTCAGAAAAACGCAGATTTGACCATGTTTGACATTTTGGAGTGGATTGTTATCCTCCTTGATGTAAATAATGTAATTTTTTGATACTTTTACACTTATGTATCTCTTCTAGAAGATTCATTCATGAAATAGCTTGCATTTAATGAATGAATTGGTTTCCTAGCTTATAGAGGCAAGTAGTTTTGACTGCCTAGATTTTAGTGCTCAGTTTAGAATTAGTTGAAACAGCTCCTAGAAGGATGAGCTCGACCCCTAGAGGCAAGGGAAGAGGTTGGCTTGCCTATATTATGTATTTTCTTAGTCATTTTCAGGGGTTGGAAGGTTGGACTCTTGAGGGAGAAGCTATCATTGTATTATTCACTGTATCTCTGCAATTTTTGGCTAAGGAAGACCAGGGTTTTGCAGTCCTTTTTGGGATTCTTGTGGTTACATGTATTGATGGTGTGTTTCTCTATGTACCTGTAAGTGTGTTATGTGAATCATTTCCTTTCTTTTCCTTCTGCACATTAAGCAAACGAAGTGTTAAAGTAAGAATTCATGACTGTCATGCTCTGCTTTTAAGTTTGTTTAATTTCAATGTTTTCTACTGTTTAAGGAGAATTCAAAGTTATTGTTTGCTCTCCTTAGATCTTCACCTGTCATTCCTGACCATCCACCTCAATCAAAGGCATCAATACTGTCTCCTACCTCGCCCCAAAGAACCCCCTGTAGAAACTGTGTCCTATCCCCGCACCCAAAATTGCTATCCCCTCAATTTGCCACCAAAAACCCTAAAAACCCCAAATCAACCTTTTTGATCAGTTTACTAGCCTAAAATCAGTGTTATCCTATTGGTTATCTCATTCCATTGAATATCTCACCGAGATAGACCGAAGAGAGCCCTCTCCCGCCCCGTAGGGTTAGCTACGAGGCGAAGTGGTTTGATGTTGCCTTGAGGTTTACCTTTCTCAGCCTGAGGTGAAATTTCAAGCGCTAACAGTAGGAAAAATTGCAGATATCATGATGGGAAAAATTACTATGTAGAAGTATGTAGATCCCGGTAGTCCAATTGTCAAAACACATATCAATGGAGTAGAAATTCCAAATACTTTGATTGATTTAGGGGTTGCTATCAACATCATGAGTAGACAGACTATGGAACAGCTGAAACTTCCTAACCTTCTCTTTACACCTACTTTATTGCAACTTGCAGATCAATCAATTATCAAACCAGATGGTGCATTAGAAGACATTTCAGTCTCCTTAGACTCTTGGGAATATCCAGTAGATTTCATGATTTTAACTCCCAAGAGTAATTTAGGAGGACATCCTCTCATTTTAGGAAGACCTTGGCTAGCCACATCCGATGCTTTCATCAGTTGTAGGTCTGGGGATATGTATATTTCTGATGGTAATTCGACAAAGAAATTCAATCTCTATCCTCCAGCAAAAGCAATTACAGAAATAGGAGATAATGAGTGGATTGATGATGAAGATACTATACAACCTGTCTTTACCATTTCTGAGATCAGTGAAGATAGTCAAATTCTGAACACATTAGAAAACTTTGAAACATCTTCAGAATATGACCACACACAATTTCAGTTGGATTCTGACATTGAGTATCTATCATCTAGACAAATGTCTCTTTTCTCTATGGAAGAGTTTGGTAGTTCCGCCATTGAGATCTTTCCAGGAAAAACATTGAATATCAACAAAAACTTGGAAATATCACAACAGGAAGAACTAACCAAAATCTTGCAAAAACATTCTACTGCATTTGCATGGGAGTATACTGATATGAAAGGTATTGACCCTAAGACTTGCATTCATCACATCTACATTGAGTAAAATAGTAGACCAATCAGACAACCTCAGAGAAGGATGAATCCAAACCTTAGGGAGATAGTGAAAGAAGAGCTCCAAAATTTACTTAATGTGAACTTCATTTATCCAATTTCAGATAGCCGATGGGTTTCTCCTTTGGTTATAGTACCTAAAAAGAATGGTAAATGGAGGGTTTGCATTGATTATAGGGAATTGAACAAAGAAACTTTGAAGGATCACTTTCCTTTACCCTTTATCGATCAGGTATTAGATACTCTAGCAGGCAAAAAGTATTTTTCATTTTTGGATGGTTTTAATGGTTACAATCAGATTCAGGTAGCACCTGAAGATCAGGACAAGACCACATTTACCTGTCCATGGGGAACTTTTGCTTACCGAGTACTTCCTTTTGGATTATGTAATGCACCCGCAACATTTCAAAGGGCAGTACTAGGAATCTTTTCCGATCTAATCCATGATTGTGTAGAGGTTTATATGGATGATTTTACAGTTTATGGTAATTCGTTTGAAGAGGCATTAGAGAATTTGGAAAAAGTCCTTATTAGATGTAAAGAAACAAACCTATCATTAAGTCATGAAAAATGCTTTATAATGTTTACTGAAGGGATTGTTTTAGGACATCATATTTCAGGAGATGGGATTAAAGTTGATAGATCAAAAGTTGAAGTCATCTCCAAGTTGCCTATTCCAAATTGTCAAAAAGATGTTAGAAGTTTTCTTGGATTTACTGGATACTATAGAAGATTTATTGAAAACTTCACCAAAATAGCATCTCCACTCTTCAAATTACTTACAAAATACTGTGAGTTCAAATGGGATCCTGATTGTCAATCTGCATTTGAAACTTTGAAAACAAGAATATCTGAAGTACCCATTTTGAGAGGGCCAAATTGGAAACTTCCTTTCCATATTTCTACAGATGCTTCAGATACAGCTCTAGGAGCTGTGTTGGGTCAAAAGGATTTAGTTCCTTATGCCATTTACTACACTAGTAAAAATTTGACTCCCACTGAGCTAAACTATACTGTGACTGAGAAAGAGTTCTTAGCTGTTGTTCATGCAATCAACAAGTTTAGACATTATATAACAGGCTATGAAACTTTCGTCCATACTGATCATTCTGCAATTAGATATCTCATGAACAAACCTGTTACTAATAGCAGAGTTACAAGATGGCTTTTACTTTTACAAGAATTCAATATTACTGTGTTAGATAGACCAGGGAAACAAAATACAGTAGCTGATTTCTTGTCTAGAATCCAAAATACTAACAAAGATTCTCCTGTAGAGGATAAGTTTCCAGATGAATATTTGTTTGCAGTAACTACTAAGACTCCTTGGTATGCAGATATTGCTAACTATTTGGTTACAGGGAAGCTACCTCCACACTTATTTCCTAATGAGAAAAGGAAAATTATTCAGGAGAGTTCAAATTATTCATGGATTTCTAATTAATTGTTGAAGACAGGGCTAGATTGTGTGATCAGAAGATGTGTTCGGGAAGATGAAATGCCTGACATCCTCAAGGTATTTCATGATGGACCATGCGGTGGGCACTTTGCTGACAAGAGGACGGCCTTTAAAATCCTTTCTTTAGGATCTTATTGGCCTTCTCTCTTCAAAGATGCAAAACAATATGTCAGAAGGTGTGACAGCTGCCAAAGAGTTGGGAGACTGACTCTCTCAAATGAAATGCCATTACAACCACAGGTACTCATCGAACCCTTTGAAAAATGGGCTTTAGATTTCATTGGACCCATTAATCCACCATCTAGACAAAAGAAGTATATATTGGTTTGCACTGATTATGTCACTAAATGGGTAGAAGCCAAAGCATTGCCTTCTGCCACTGAAAATTCAGTTATTCAATTTCTTTTTGAGGATATTTTTACTCGTTTTGGTGTCCCAAGAGAAATTGTGACAGATCAGGGAAGTAAATTTACATCTAACTTGATGGAGAAGCTGATGGAAGAATACAAAATCAAGCACAAAAAATCTACTCCTTACCATCCGCAAGCAAATGGCCAAGTGGAATCTACAAACAAAGTTCTTGAGAGCATCATCACCAAAACTGTTCATCTCCACAGAAGAGATTGGGCAGAAAGGCTTCCTGAAGCCTTATGGGCCTACAGAACTACATGGAGGAACACAACAGGACACTCTCCCTATGAACTTGTTTATGGGAAAGAAGTCCTGCTCCCCATTGAGTTTCAAGTCAAGACCTTCAAGATGGCAGTCCAGTTGGGGATGAATCTATCAGAAGCCCAAAAGCACAGAATGGAGTAGCTGAATGAGCTAGATGAGATCAGACAATATGCAATTTTAAGGACTGATCTAGTTCAACACCAAAGAGCTAAGTGGCATGACAGATACATCAAAGAGAGAAAGTTTCAAGAGGGAGATTGGGCTTTACTGTTTGATTCCAAGTTTAAAGACTTCAAAGGAAAATTTCAGACTCATTGGCTTGGGCCATATGAGATTGACAAAGTCTTTAACAATGGAGCGGTAAGAATCAAGACCATTGATGAATTTCAGACTCCTCTTATTGTGAATGGCCACCGATTGAAAATTTATCATAAGCCACTTTCAAAAGAGGATTTTGTCAAAATGTTCCAAGAGAATTCTGCAATAAGGCTGGTGGAGAAGAATCCTTCTCCCCCATCAGCCTAATCTTTGTTTCTTTCAGTTTTTGAAAAAAAAAAATGTATAAGCCTGAAAACCAATCACAGATTGGCGGTCTTATGCAGAAAATGTAGAGTGAAAATCAGGGACACCTGACACTCTATATTTTCCAAAAAAATATCTCCTCTCCTTCTCTTTCCATCTTCACTTCATCTCACTTACCATTTCATTTCACCTCCATCTCATTCTCATTTCCATTTCACTTCATTCCACTTCATTTTCACTTCATTCCACTCATTCCATTTCATTTCATTAATAAAAGTCCCTTTCAGGACTATTTTCATTCAGTTAGTTCTTTTCTAACTATCTTTGTGCAGTCAAGGGGATGTTGTCTCAGTTTCCGCAGCTGGGAAACCGTTTCCGCAGCCAGAAGCAGTTTCCGCAGCCAGAAATGATTTCCGCAGCCAGCATCACTCTGTTTTCAAAATTTACAGTCAACTGTTAGTGCAATCATCATGAAATGCAGGAGTAATTGAGCTAAAGACATGGGGCATCTTCAAGACATCAAAGAAGAGCAACTGGTTAGAAGCCTTGAGCAAGAATTGACAAAGTTTCCAAAGGTATGATCAAAAATCTTTATCAAATAACAATTCAAGTCGTAATTACGCATAGTTATTAAACCATAACAAGTTCTACTATGTGCAATGATTTGATACGATAGCTCCACTACCACTCCCATTCCACGATATCACTCCACACACCTCGCATTCATTTCTCTAACGGTCTTATGATTATTCCGAGTTTAAACTCAAGTATGACTGCACTTCCATTTATTACCCGTACTCTTGAGACGTGACCTATTGTGTTACGGCTCTTCCCAGCCGTAATTTCCGCAGCCGTCTGTTGAGACGTGTAAAATCTCATACACAGTCATCCGACTCGAAAGAATCCCACCGTTACTCCACTCGCTTATCACTCCACTCACACTCCACTTATACCATACTCCTCGCATGCATTCGCATTTTATCTTGAACTTGTTTACTGCTGCTCACCCTCTGTTCCTCCGGTAATACTTCCATTCCCTGTTCTCCATTTCCGACTGCAGTCACTACAGTCATCCTAAACCCTGACTGCAGTCACTACAGTCATCCTAAACCCTAACTGCAGTCACTACAGTCTATCCTAAACCCTGTAACAGAGCTATTTTTTCCTTAAACCCTCACACGCAGAAGAACTCTCAGTGGAATTTAAAACAGAGGATGGGAAAATTACTGAGAGCTGAGCCGGAAGGACCGAAATACTTGGAGGGTTATCCTCAAGTTAAGGAATTGCTGAAGAAAGTCAGATGGCTACGATTTATCCAGAATTTTAAAGGCTATAACAAGGAGGTGACCAAAGCTTTTGCACGGTCTTTTAATGGACAAACAGTGGAGGTTGGAGACTTAAAATTCACAGTGACCGAGGCCACAGTAGCAGCTGCCACGGGCCTACCTCAAGAAGGTGAAAGGTGGTTTAAAAATAGAAGTGTGGACGATCAAATATGGAGAACCATGCTACAAAACCAAGGTATGGATACCACCGTATTTACAAGAGGCATCCCTGTTCATGTACTAAAAGAGGAATGGTCTAGTCTACTGTTAGTCATCCAGAAATTTATCACATGTGAAGGTCATTTTGGCTCTATGTATATGTATCATGTTAGACTGATGATGAATTTCATAGACGGTCACACTCTTAATTTGCCTCATTTTCTGCTATCAAGTTTGAAAAAGATGAGTTTTACAGTTCAAAAACACGTAGGCAACATTGAACCTCATCTCTACCATCATGGGCTCATAAAAATTCTTATTGAGGATCAGTTGAAGAAAACTAAGGATACTTGGGAGCAATTCTTGACAAGAAACTACTTCCAAGAGCCGTCTGAGGCCTCTGGAAGCAGTCCACCAAAGATTCCAAGGAAAAGTAGGAGGAAAGAAAAGAACATTACAATCCAAGACTCCCCTACAATAGAAATTCAAGAAACAGTCCAAAAAGAAGAAGAAGATAGAGCTAAAAGTAAGAAGCAGAGAAAATAAAAAGGCAAAAGAACCATCCAAGAAGTTTATCCATCCCCTGAGCAATCCATAGAAGAGGATTATCAACCTCTATCAGAAAGCTTAATAGATCTTCAAGCTGCTGCCATAGCCAAGAAAAAGCAAAAAGGAAAACAGAGTGCACAAGAGAAGAGTACTAGTTCATACTTAAGAAGGAGCACTAGGCTAAAAGGAAAGGGGAATAAAACCAAAGAAAAACAGTCTCACTTTATTGATTTAGGTGAAAAGACACTTGAGAAACCTCCAGCTCAGCCAAGCATTGAATCAAGTCCTCCACGTGAGGAAAGCCCTTTTCGGCCAGAAAGAGAGAGCAGTCTTCCTCCTCCACCAGATTTTGAGCCTAGTCTAAGAAAGACACCTGAGGTAGATCCTAATCAGCAAGAGGTATATAACTACCTGGAATCCTTAGAACAATCAGTTGCAGGACCAAGTACCTCTCTGCCACTTGATGCACAAGTTCAGTCTTTGAAACAGGAAGTATTTGAGTTAGAAGTCCTAAATAGGCATATCATACAGGAAAATGAAGCACTCAAAGAGCAGAGTAAAGTAGACAATATTATCCATGATAACACTATGCTCCATTTAGGACTGTGGCAAAAGAAAAATAGAAAACTGAAGAAGAAGTGCAAAAAGTTAAGCAGAGCATTGATTAACCTCAAGTTCAAATGTCTAGTCAAGAAACCAAGGATGATGATGTTAGCATCAAAGAAGAAGAAAAGAGGGCTAGATGTCCTTGCAGAAGCCTCAGAACATGTGGATTAGAGGGAAATAACTCAATTTTGGTTGCATGAGGACATGCAACACCTTCACAGTGGGGGTATGTTGAGCCTCAAACCTGCACCTTCCTATACACCCTCTCAGCCTTCTTTTTCCACTTATTTCATCCACCCAGCTGTTAAATCATTGCATTGTAGTTTAAAAAGAGCTTTTTATATGGTTTTCTGACTATGCTTATGACTGTTGTTTGGTTTAGTTTTTTGTTCATGCAGCTGTAGAAACTTGTCAGTTTCCGCAGCCAGCACAGGTTTCCGCAGCCAGCACAAGATTCCGCAGCTATTTTGTTAAAATCTATGCTACATGTGTCCTATGAAGAAACGAGCCACATGGGCAAGCTCCAGGTGACGGATACATGGAACGTGTCCCTTCAAATCAACCAAATCATCCATGGAAGGTCATGGTCAACGAGGGTCAAAGGCAAAGCCAACCAAGGAGTTCAGCGGTGGCACGTCTCTGTTTTGAGCACGTGAACAATTACGTAGCACAGTCCTCAGCCCACGAAGACACCGGCACACCTGGAGATCATCCCCGTAACCTGAATCCAACAGCTACCACTCTGAAGATTTAATAGACATGATGACAGTTACGCTAGATATCGGCTGAAGGGATCTACGTGTCTTTGGCAACGCAGTTAATAGCGTAGGATTCAGTTAGTTAGTTCAACACTTTTTCATTATAAATAACGCGTCGATGAACGCTGTAAAGGAGAGCTTTTGGATATGTAATTTCTAAACTGTTATTGTTATCACCCCACTGTTTTATATATGTTGCTGCTTTAATACATGAGAAGACTTTTCTGAGTTCATTCGTGTGACTACTCGTTGACTGGCTGAAGTGGCAGAGGGCCCCTGCGCGTTGAAGCCTTGTAAAGTTTTCATTTGGTTTTATTATGTTTCTGCTTTCATAATCTTTAGCTTGTACATAACACGTTGTTTTAATGTTTCTTAACTCACTGTTGTTTATATTTTCACCTCTGTTTTCTTATAGCTATCAGCTGATCAGTGCTTTTCTGCAGGTTTTCTTAGGCAGCCTGGGCAAATTTTCATCTTTTTGATAACTATTGACATATGAGATCATCTTGTCCTTCCTGCTAACTTTCATTTTCTGAAGTTTAATTCCAGCACTGTCTTTTTCAAGTTGTGATTTGCTTATTTATTTTTTTTGTTATTTAGATATCATACTGCTCATCAGTTTATGGTTTCTTTATATAGTCAAGTGACTCTATTAGCAAGAAATCAGAATATTACTAATTGTAGTGTGATTTAGTTATCATATTGCTTAAACTTATTCATGATTGCTTCCCACAAGGTAGATTGAGCTGAAGGGTAAAGGATCAGAAGAGTTGAAGTAGTGTGATTAGTTTCCTTTTTGCAATTTAATTTCTTGCAATTTAGTTATCATATTGCTTAAACTTATTCATGGTTGCTTCCCACAAGGTAGATTGAGCTAAAGGGTAAAGGACCAGAAGAGTTAAAGTAGTGTGACTAGTTTCTTTTATGCAATTTAATTTCTTGCCATTTAGATATCATATTGCTTGACTTGTTCATGATTTCTTCCCACAAGGTAGATTGAGCTTAAGGGTAAAGGATCTAAAGAGTTTAAGTAGTGTGAATTAGTTGATTTGCTTTTAGTTTGAGTTGCTTTAAGTTCAGTTTTTACTTTCTTTTCATTCAGCAGCAAGGATACTGGGCCATTGTCATTAGTTCATTGTTTGATGCATTTACTTCCTCTTAAGAATTGATTTCAGTTTAGTTGTTTTAAAGCTTTCTTCTTGAGCACTTTCAAGTTTGAGAAAATCACTGTAGAAACCACCATCACCATCCATACTTCATACTTCACTTTCATTTTCGCCATCACACATTAGGGAAAGATAAATCCAAAAACAAACTAAAAAAAAAACTCAAAAACGACAAAAGACTAAGGAAATGGTTATCTAGTACATATAGTACACTTCACTTCGTCAGTTTACAAATCCCGGATTGACATTTTAAATAGCAATTTAGATCACACTAAATTGACCAAACAGGATCATGAGACCTGAAATGACTTATCATTGTATGATTTGATAATGGATAGTATAGATTTGATTGCTAACGCATGTTTTATCCTTTATATGCTATGATCTGGGTATAACTAAAGTCTAGAATAGATGTGAAGTTATAAGTTATTATTTGCAGATCTATATGCTGGTTTACCCTGGTGAAGGCGCGTATACACGCTGGTTCGGCCCTTCCAAGTAGCGTATGCAAAAGAAAAGATTGTTGTTCAGAGATGATTGATTCATCTTATCAGTGATGTTGTTTTACTATTGTTTGTCAATGATTTCTTCATTAGATCTAAAAGTAAAACTGAGTGTATAAGGAGTTTGAGTTTGGTTGATTGATTAATTGAGTAAGAAGGGTGATCTTTGCTATTATCTATTTAGAAATCTGTAATATGACATTAGATATTTAGAATGTCAATGTTGGTTTAGTTTTTTGGTTCATAGATTTTGTTATTCAATATCTTTAAAGGTATACGCAGGTTGGGTTACAGAAAGTAGCGTATACATGCAGGTTACCTTCATTGAAGTAGTGTATACATTCTGACATATGATTTTTTAGGTTGCAGTTGGTTCTGTTTGTTTATGTAGTGTTCTGAATTCAGTTATGTGTACTGGTACTAGTGATCTGATTGTTCCAGTTGATTGGTTGAAGTTTGATTAAGTATCAGTTGATTGGGTTTTGAATGATTGTTTGATTCAGATGTGCCAAAGGTTTCAGTGAGAATTTGATTCAGTTGTATCAGAAGTTTGAATGTTTGGTTGGTTCAGAAAGTGATGATTAGGTTTCAGTTATGTCAAAGATTGATGATTTAATTTCAGTGATGGTTTGATTCAGTTGTATCAGAAGTTTCAATGATTAGTTAATTCGTAAAGTGACAATTGGGATTTAGTTATGTCAAAGATTTATGATTGAGTTTAAGTGATTGATTGATTAAAATGTATCAATGATGGATAAATGTGTTATAGCGATGAGTTACAGTGGTGATTGACTGTGAACTTCAATGTTACTGATGGGTCCAGTATGAAAATTTGATGAAACGTGGCCTACATATTGTGTTGTTGAGTACCAGGAGTATCCAGTCTGAAAATTTATGAAACGTGGTCCCTGGAGGAAGAGTGAAGGTAGTGGCCTTCTGTAGTTTGGCGCCTACATCTTGGTAAACATATCAACCATTACAAGAGCTAAGGGGTTGTAGCTCCCTTCCAGTATAAGCTGGAGAATGAGAGAAGGTTGTAGCCTTCTGCGGGTGGGTGCCTGCATACTGGTATGAGTTTGCGCCAATACAAGATTGTAAACAGTATTTTCTTTATATTAAAAAGAAGACAGAGATGACAGCAGCAATTGGTTTTCTCCCACATTGGGTTTCCACCTTAAATCCTGGTGTTCATGTGTGTTGCTTATTTGTAATGGTTTATTTTGTTATTACAACATATCGTTACTATTTATCTAATGTTTAATAAAGTACTAATGCACTGGTTGAAGACAATCATATGATGAATTAACTGAATCCTAAGTTCACTGGATATATGCTTATAGTATTAAGAACAATCACATACACACGTAGGTTCGGTTCAGTAAAGTCGCGTATAGAAATTTGAATATAAAATGTAAAAAATTATTGATTTATAAATAATGATTCACCCCTCCCCACCCCCACCCCCACCCCCTCATTATTTTTCCCAACAATTGGTATCAGAGGAGGTCCTTTGACAGAGGCTTGATCACTTGAAGGAGATTCGTTGTAACAATGGGAAAGAAGCAAAAGAAGAAAGCATCTCAAAAGAAGAAGACATCTCAAAGGAATAATGATAGCAGGAGAGATAATTGGCTATTAGGTGGAAGCAAGTATTCATATTAAAAATCACCTTAGATTGAAGATAAACAAGAAAAAGAAGTATCAAGTACTAATTTTTGGTCTTCTGGTGATACATTTCTCTGTTCATGCAATATTGAAGATAATGATAGTGATAGTGGAACAATTGAATTTTCTCTTATGGGTGAAAGTGAAAGAAATCTAATAGAGACAGAAGTTAAAAGGCTCATAGATAAATTTAGAGATAAACAAGATCTATTTGACAAAAGGGAGTGTACCTTCAAAGAAGAAGTTACCAGGTTAAAAGCTCAGTTGGAGGAAGGAAACAAAGTAAGGAAGAAGTACAAGCAAAAGGAAGATCAATGTCAAAGGCTACAGGGTGAAGTAACATCATTGAGAAATGAAGTAAATGAAAAGGATACAATAATCAAGAAACTTAAAGATATATCCTGTTACTATGAAAGTCTTGAAGTTGAGGTCGTCTCTCTAAAAGAAGATCTTGAAAATTCAAATAAGTAGAATGAAGAACTACCTCAAGTAGATGAAGAACAAGAAAATGAGATTCTCAAATTAAAATAATGAGTGGAACAAGGAAGAAAAGCTGAAGAAATCATGAAGAAGCAGTATCTGGAAAAGGAAGAGCAATATCAGGTTGAGGTAAATATCCTAAAAGGTAAATTAGAAGAAAAGGATAAACTTTTCAGATTTCAAGGTAGTACTAAGATTTTGGATAATATTCTTAGTAGTCAAAGTTCTCCTACCATCAAATCTAGTCTTGGTTTTCATGAAACTGTTAAAGGTGAATCTAGCTCACAAACTGAGGCAAGGAACTCTAATGAAAAATCTAAAATGCTCAACAAGGAGATAAGAGGTCAACCCCACCAACAACCAAGGAAAGAAAGTCTTCAAAGAAAATCATTTACTCCTAACTATGCAAGTATTAATCGATTCTTTCCTCTGATGAATAATGTTGAATGTTTTATATGTCATTATTTTGGACATGTTGTAGCTAGATGCAGAATAGAATGTTTCAAGCTAATAACCTTCTCAGAGAAAGATCATCAGCTTCCAGGTACTTTAAGGGATATTATTTTTCTTGCAATATTGTTGGTCACAAATCCATTGATTGCTATAGAAAGAATATGAAACATATAATACGTTATGCTTGAAACAAGTTTGGGCATGTAGCAAAAGAATGCAAGAACAAATCTATGGATCATCGCAGACAATATTGTAAGAAATCAAAGAAGTACTTTTATATCAAAAAATCTGAAAAAGATGAATCCACCAAGAATCAAGAAAAGGAATATAATATAAGGTGTGATCTTGCTCTTTGCTCATTCGAAGAAGAAGATAATAGTGGATGTGCTCATCACATGACTGGAGACAACAGTAAAATGGAGTCTCTGATGAAGAACCATCATGATAATGGTATTATTGGAACTAATGTTTCTGCAAAAGTTCTAAGACCAGGTACAGTCAAAACAGACTCAGGAGGAACTGAAAGTGTGAAATTTCAGTGTTCCAATTTTCATATGCAAATATTATGAATACAAGACGTGTATATACGTGAGTCAGAAACTGCACAGTCGTGTATATGTTGGTTTGATGAAGAAGCACTGGGACAGACTTAGAAAAGGGGTATGATATGATTCAGTCAATTATCAATTGTCTTCTCTGTTTTGATGGTTGATGATTACAGTTTATGGATGTTATGTAGAAGTGCTTTTGACCCTCATAAGTTGTTGATGACTTGATGTGTAACTGGTTGATGATGATGCCTTGATGATTCTTACTAACATATGAAATAATCAGATCTGGCAGTGAATAGTTGGCACAGGTTCAGGGGGAGAATATGTTATGCTTCTAATAATGCATTGTTGGCATTATGTTTAGAAGTCTTTGGTACCTAATGATTCCTATCAATGGTGAGGATGCTTATGTTGTTGAAGTGTTTAAATAATGCATCATGCTATGTTGCGGTCTTAAAGTTCCTATGATGAAATCACAGATGATGCTTTGCTTGAACCACTTAGTTGTTTTGATGTTGATCATATTTGTGAATGATTCTTTTGATGATTCATATAGTACATGTGTTATGTTGCTTACATGGTGATATTCATAAGTTGAAGGAGAAGAACAAAGCTTGAGTACACATCTTCATTAATTGATGGTTTCTGTTATGTTGTTGCCATCATGACTTCAAAGATTCATAAATTTCATAGGATGCACTTATGAATGAGGATTCCTATAGTTCTTGGATCTCACATGGTATATTAGTTGAGGACTTTTACTTTTGATAGTGTCAAGAAAGTTTGACAAATGATTGTGAGCTCATGGTTTTCTTTTCACATTGATGAGAAGCTAGATACATATTTCTATTCTTTGTGTTGGATACATGAATGATTACTTAAGTTGTGATGTTGGTATAAAATCTCCTCTTGTATGAAGAAAATTTGCCAAGAGAATGGTGTTATTGCAGGTTTCATGAAGACATAGATATTTGATGACATGGTTATTTGAAGACATGGAATAATTAGTCACATAATGATGACTTCTTACTTTATGATGATAGGTTTGATACTCACATATGTTGAATATCATGGTTGATTCTTATCAGATGTGGGATGTTAGAAAACTCCCTAACAATGATACATGGTTGATATATTGTGGGTTCTTGTGGAAAGATAATGTAGTTCTTATGATGATGCTATGGTCATGGATGATGACTATGGTGGTTTCACATATATATGATATGATGTGAATGATTTGTATTACTACTTGGAGATATGGCATATGCATAGTTGATTCATGGAAGGCTATAGATAAAGGCTTTTTTCTAACAAAGAAAAAGAGAAAGTTGGTCTTGATAAGGTCAAGAGGATGAGTTGATATATATATGCAGCATACTTAGTCATGGGTTGATGATAATAAAGTTACAGTGACATATCTTGTGAACTAATGATGGACATATAAAAGGCTGTTGTTCTTGATGCGGATGACAGATGCTTATGATGCAGATCGTATATATGATAGTTGTTGATAACTATCATGGTCTTGTTTTGGTCTTTGGTCTTTGTTATAAATATCATATATATCATTTGATGTAAAGGTCATGTAAATACCTATGATGTAATAATTTTCATATTCAGTCATGTATGGACTTTTAAGATCATGTCAAATATGTAATCCCACTTGGTTGGGTGGATGAGTCAATTATGTATCCCCACTTGGTTGGGAGATTGATGTATGTATGAGTCATTGGTGATAGGAAGGTCATACTCACATAGTTGAGTTATAGATTTATGTTATTCTTTTGAAAAATATTTCTGCAGACTCTACATTAGCTCAGGGGGAGCATGGATAGTATAGTGCATCTCAGCATGTACTAAGGAGGAGTTTGATCATAGAATTCAGCATGTGCCTAGGGGGAGCGTGATCAGTGTTCATATTCAGCAGTTTAGATATGGAAGTCTTCATTTAAAATTGGTCAGACCTTTTCCCTTGATGTCAACAGGGGAGAGTAGCTTGGTGTTTGGACAGTAGCTTGATGTTGTGAAAATATTGGTGTGTGTCTTGATGTTATTTATAGGTTGTGGTGACCAAACACCAAAGTGGTTTCCATAAAGTCCAAAGGGGGAGATTTTTTGCATTATGATGCATGTGTTGTTCTTGATGGAAACTCACTTGAAGCGGAATAAGTATATGGAAACTAGATGAATCTACAGGTCAGACCAGAGGTGAAAAAAGATGGAACAAAGATATCAGAGGTGACAAAACATATATGAATCTACTGGTTTGATATAGGGAAATTTTTAGTGTTGTCCTTGATAAGCAACCTACCTAATGAGTTTTCCTTGATAAGAAACCTACCTGATGAGTTGTCCTTGATGACAACCTATTTGATGAATGGACTACTTGATAAAGGTATAAAACAAAATGTACAGTAGTTCAAAGAAATCAGTTTAGGAATGATGTATGATGGAAACTCACATTATAACAGGTTTATTCAGAGGTAATAGAGTAATGGTACAGAAGAATAAGATGGTGGGACAAAGGATTACAGATTAAAATCAAGAAATTAAGGAAAGAGAATGGTTTAAGTTGTATACGATGTTTACCCTAGTCCAAGTAGTGTATACACGAGGGTACACAGCATAAAATGAGTGTATACATATGCACGCAGTTTCACAGAAGTAAAAGAATGTATGGGATGGAAAATTAAGGTTATAGAATACCAAGGGTCCATACCATGCTATTAGCCCACAATATCGAGTGAAGTAATGTTTACTTGATCTCGTCTAAGAATACCACAGGTTCTAAGTGTTGTTTTGGTCTGAGGTATTGAAAAAGGCTCTAAGTATATAAGGAGGAGAAGATCAAAGGGCTATGTGTGCAAGCGAAAGAGTGTTTTCATGAAAACTTCTATCTGAAGTATATTTTGGGTTGTAAGGGATATGGTTATGATATAGATCTGAAATATGTTGTGCACCCTTGGATACAATGTTGGATCTGGATCATGAGACCTAAAATGACTTATAATTGTATGATCTGATAATGGATAGTCTAGATCTGATTGCTAATGCATGTTTTATCCTTTATATGCTATGATCTGGGTATATCTGAAGTCTATAATAGTTGCGAAGTTATAAGTTATTATTTTCTGATCTATAAGTTGGGTCACCCTAGCGAAGGCGCTTATACACGCTGGTTCAGAACTTCCAAGTAGCGTATGCAGAAGAAAAGCTTGTTGTTCATAGATGATTGATCCATCTTATCAAAGCTATTGTTTCACTGTTGTTTGTAAATGTTGTCTTCATTAGATCTGAAAGTAAGATAGGGTGTATAAGGAGATTGAGTCTGGCTGATTGATTGATTGAGTAAGAAGGGCGATCTTTGCTGATATCTTCTTAGAACTCTATAATATGACATTAGATCTTCAGAATGTTGTTGGTTGGTACAGTTTTTTGGTTCAGAGGTTTTATTATTCAATATCTTTAAAGGTATATGAAGGTTGGGTTACAGAAAGTAGCATATACATGCAGGTTGCCTTCATTGAAGTAGCGTATACATTCTGACATATGATTTTTGAGGTTGCAGTTGGTTCTGGTTGATTATGCAGTGTTCTGAGTTCAGTTATGTGTATTGGTTACAGTGATCTGACTGTTCCAATTGATTGGTTGAAGTTTGATTATGTATCAGTTGATTAGGTTTTGAATGATTGTTTGATTCAGATGTGCTAGAGGTTTCAGTGATTGCTTGATTCAGTTGTATCAGAAGTTTGAATGATTAGTTGATTCAGAAAGTGATGATTGGGTTTCAGTTATGTCAAATATTAATGATTTAGTTTCAGTGATTGTTTGATTCAGTTGTATCAGAAGTTTGAATGATTGGTTGATTCAGAAAGTGATGATTGGGTTTCAGTTATGTCAAAGATTGATGATTGAGTTTCATTGATTGATTGATTCAAATGTATCAATAATGGATGAATGTGTTACAGCGATGAGTTACAGTGGTGATTGACTGTGAGCTTCAATGTTACTGATGGGTCTAGTATGAAAATTTGATGAAACATGGCCTGCATATTGTGTTGTTGAGTACTAAGAGTATCTAGTCTGAAAATTTATGAAATATGGTCCCTGGAGGAAGAGTGAAGGTAGTAGCCTTTTGTAGGTCGGCGCCTACGTACTGGTAAACATATCAGCCAGTACAAGAGCTAGGGGGTTGTAGCTCCCTTCCAGTAGAAGCTGGAGAATGAGAGAAGTTTGTATCCTTCTGCAGGTGGGTGTCTGTGTACTGGTATAAGTTTGCGCCAATATAATATTGTAAACAATATTTTCTTTATATTAAAAAGAAGACAAAGATGACAGCAGCAGGTGGTTTTCTCCTGCATTGGGTTTCCACCTTAAATCCTGGTGTTCATGTGTGTTTCTTATGTGTGATGGTTTATTTTGTTATTACAACACATGGTTACTGTTTATCTAATGTTTAATAAAGTACTAATGCACTGGCTGAAGACAAACATATGATGGATTAACTGAATCATAAGTTCACCAGATATACACTTATAGCATTAAGAACAGTCACGTACACATGCAGGTTCGGTTCCGTAAAGTCACGTATAGAAATATGTATATAAAATGTAAAAATTTATTGATTTGTAAACACTGATTCACCCACCCCCCCCCCCCCCCTTAGTATTTTTCCCAACAGTTGGTATCAGAGGAGGTCCTTTGACAAAAGCTTGATCGCTTGAAGGAGATTCGTTGTAACAATGGACTGAATTTTCTCTTATGGGTGAAAGTGAAAGAAATCTAATAGAGACAGAAGTTAAAAGGCTCATAGATAAAATTAGAGATCAACATGATCTATTTGACAAAAGGGAGTGTACCTTCAAAGAAGAAGTTACCAAGTTAAAATCTCAGTTGGAGGAAGGAAACAAAGTAAGGAAGAAGTAAAAGGAAAAGGAAGATCAATGTCAAAGGTTGCAGGATGAAGTGACATCATTGAGAAATGAATTAAATGAAAAGGATACAACAGTTAAGAAACTTAAAAATAGATCCAGTTACTATGAAAGCCTTGAAGCTAAGGTCGTCTATCTAAAAGAAGATCTTGAAAATTCAAATAAGTGGAATGAAGAACTACCTCAGTAGATGAAGAACAAGAAAATGAGATTCTCAAATTAAAACAACAAGTGGAATAAGGAAGAAAAGCTGAAGAAATCATGAAGAAGCAATATTTGGAAAAGGAAGAGCAATATCAGGTTGAGGTAAATATCTTAAAAGGTAAATTAGAAGAAAAGGATAACCTTTTCAGATTTCAAGATAGTACTAACATTTTGGATAATATTCTTAGAAGTCAAAGTTCTCCTACCATCAAATCTGGTCTTGGTTTTCATGAAACTGTTAAAGGTGAATCTAGCTCACAAACTGAGGCAAGGAACTCTAATGCAAAATTTGAAATGCTCAACAAGGAGATAAAAGGTCAACCCCATCAACAACCAAGGAAAGAAAGTCTTCAAAGAAAATCATTTACTCCTAACTATGGAAGTATTAATCGATTCTTTCCTCTAGTGAATAATGTTGAATCTTTTATATGTCATAGTTTTGGACATGTTGCAGCTAGATGTAGAATAGAATGTTTCAAGCTAATAACCTTCTCAGATAAAGATCATCAGCTTCGAAGTACTTTAAGGGATATTTTTTTTCTTGCAATATGTTTGGTCACAAAGCCATTGATTGCTATAGAAAGAATATGAAACATATAATATGTAATGCTTGTAACAAGTTTGGGCATGTAGAAAAATAATGCAGGAACAAGTCTATGGATCACCGTAGATAATATGGTAGGCAATAAAAGAAGTACATTTATATCTTGAAAAAGATGAATCCACCAAGAATCGAGAAAAGGAAGATAAGATAATGTGTGATCTTGATCTCTTCTCATTCGAAGACGAAGATAATAGTGGATGTGCTCATCACATGACTGGAGACAAGAGTAAAATGGAGTCTCTGATGAAGAACCATCATGATAATGATATTCTTGGAACTGATGTTTCTACAAATGTTCTATGACCAGGTACAGTCAGAATAGACTCAGGAGGAACTAAAAGTGTGAAATTTCAGTGTTCCAATTTTCATATGCAGATATTATGAAGATAAGACATGTACATACGCGATTTAGAAACTGCACAGTCGCGTATATGTTGGTTTGATGAAGAAGCAGTGGGACAGACTTAGAAAATGGGTCTGATATGGTTCAGTCAATTATCAATTGTCTTCTCTATTTTGATGGTTGATGATTACAATTTGTGGATGTTACGTAAAAGTGCTTCTGACCCTCATAAGTTGTTGATGACTTGACGTATAATTGGTTGATGATGATGCCTTGATGATTCTTACTAACATATGAAATAATCAGATCTGACAATGAACAGTTGGCACAGGTTCAGGGGGGAGAATATGTTATGCTTCTAATAATGCATTGTTGGCATTATGTTTAGAAGTCTTTGGTACCTAATGATTCCTATCAATGGTGAGGATGCTTATGTTGTTGAAGTTTTTAAATGATGCATCATGCTATGTTGCAGTCACAAATTGCTTATGATGAAATCACAGATGATACTTTGCTTGAGCCACTTAGTTGTTTTGATGTTGATCATATTTGTGGATGATTCTTTTGATGATGCATATAGTACATGTGTTATGTTTCTTACACGGTGATCTTCATAAGTTCAAGGAGAAGAATAAAGCTTGAGTACGCATCTTCATTATTTGATGATTTCTATTATGTTGCTATCTGTGCCATAATTCCATAATATCTTGTAGATTTATTATTTATTATTGATCCTGTTGTAGTAGGGAACAAGTCCCTAAATTATCTCCTCCTCCAAATCTTCATAATTTGCCCAATATTCTCATAATATTCCACAAAAATAAAAAAAATATTAGGCACAAATATCCAATTATTCATAAACCTTCCAATGAATATATTAAAGTTAAAAATAAACTATCTAATGCAGAAAGAGAGGTTTAATGTGTTGAAGGATGGTCACAAGCCTTAAATTATTGTTTAATTTAGAGGCATGGGCCTTAGTTTATGTTCAATTTAGAGGCCCATCATACCCCCCTACTGAAAGTGTTGCTCATCCTCTGAGAAACTTAGTGACCTCACTGTGCCTCATCCATGGCCCTGGTGGCCTCTCACTTGTGCATTAAGAATCTTGGCTGTAAGTTTTGCAAGGACAAGCCCAAAAACATATTGGTGCAAAGAAAAATCATTGTTTCTTGACGCCATTAGCTTGCCTTCTTCCCCTTAGTCAAGATGGGTTCTTGAATATTTTTCAATTTGGCAAGGTCTTCCACACCCTTATCAACCTTATGCTACCTTGTTCCACCATTTGGACACCTCTAAAACCTTCAAATTGCCTTTAGATGGGAACTAGGACATCCTGTAGTAATTCCTGTCAAAACTACAGGAAACCCATTTTGATCATAAATGATAGTCTAAGGTTAGGGTAGATCCTTACTTGACTTTTATGCCTTTCTCCCATTTTTATAACATCTTTTAGGCCTTGGACAAAAGCTAGAAAGAGATTAGAGACCTCTTGGAAACCCTCTTTTTATCACTGCAATTTGAGTTCTGTTTTCATGGTGAATGCCTCATTTCCTTTTTTTGCCTTCTTCTTCTCTCTTATGGCCTAGATGATTGCCTAATGGCCTTGGAGTTTTATGTTTCGATTAGGTGTCTCTTAAGCTTTGCCATCTTGGGGTTTAGCATAATTTTTTCATTTCTTCCTTCTTGTAACAACATTCTACCTTCCTGTAGTAGTCATTCCTCCTCTTTCATGGTCTTCTAACTGTATGGGAGTGAAATGATGAAGAGGGATTGGATGATGATGCTAGGGCTCAAAGGGAGTAGTGTAGGTTTGTGAAAATGGAGAGAATGTTCTTATTTTTTTTTTCAAGAATGAAATGGGATGGATGAATGATGAATAGATAGTGAATATGAAGTGCATGGAGGGCTTGGAGTGTTGTGGTGACTTTGGCCTTTGCAACAATTTCTTCTTTTAATTGTTGTCCTCATTCGTTGAAATCATCACCCTTCATAATTTGACTTTTCAACATTGCATGAGTGAAGAAGTGAGCTGCAATTAACTATTTGAAGGCGGCTGACACTGCTGACCCATCCTTAGCTTATAAAACCACATCTATCATGCATTGACAATAAATTTCTAACTATAATATGCTCAAGAGAAGAGGTCAAGAATATTGCATACATGTACCTACCTGATGGTTGTTGGAGAGACATTCATGCTGCTGTTGAGTTGATGTTGATGTGAAAGTTTTTGATGGTGATGTTGATGATCCTGATGTTGCTGCTAAGCTCTGGAGAAGCTTCTTTGACCTCTGGATCTCCATGCTAAAGCTTACTGTAAATATCTAGCTACTTCATCATCATATCCCCTCAATTTTTGAAAGAAAACCATCCAATTGTGCCTTGTGAATATCTATAGTACAGGAGGGTGCTAATGAATCCTCACTGTGTTGATGGGTTCCCCTTGTCAATTTTCTCTGATGGATGGAGGTTTGTATATGTCTGATACCAAATTTAAAAATTTTGTTTATACAATTCCCTTATGCTACAATCACTTTCAACAAAGTAGAAGGGTTTTTTATCTTCCTTTCACTTGGAAAAATGTAGGGAAATGTAGAGCCTACCTCCTTAACATTGCTTGATGAAGCCAACCTCTAATTTTACCTTTTAAAACTGCTCACTGCCAATCCTGTAGGTGTTGTTCTGTATCCTGTAGGATCTTAGAGAATCTTGTAGGTTTACAGGACAGCGACTTGTTTTGTCCATATATCCCAAATGGTAGACTGAATTGACCTGAAACTTTCTGAGAATGTTGCCATCATCATTATGCACCTACCCATTAAAAAAAAAAAAATTGGTCAATGGATGCACAGATCTCGAGAAAAACTAAAAATGGTTGAGGGTGATGGAGGTCGATTTCTTAGAAACTGTGCAATGGAATTTTCTTAAATTTCTTGGGCATGTTACCATCATCCATATGCATCTCCCCATAAAAAATATTTTTAAATGGATGCACAGATATCGAGAAAATGCAAAAAATGGTTGTAGGTGATGTAGGTTGATTTCTCGAAAACTGTGCACTGAAATTTCCTGAAATTGCTTGAGCATGTCACCATCATCCATATGCATCTCCCCCTGAAACATCTTGTCAAATGGATGCATGGTTTCAAGTTATGGCAAAAACAAATTTCTACTCTATGTATTTTTGTATCGTGTAGTAAAACAAAGCATCCTGTAGCTTTTTAGGACAGTAAGCAAACTTAATGGTAGAAGCTTGATAGTGATGGGTGGATGGTGAAAATAAATGAGGGTGATGGATTGGCATGGCCTTGGCCTTGTTGCAGCATTTGAGCAAAGGAGGAGAAAGCCAAAATTTGACTTCTTTTGACTAGGTTTGACCAATTTTCCTTTTGGTACCAATTTGTTATTGTTGCTTGTAGATGTTGGAGAGTACATACATTCATCAAATAGATGCATGGAGCAAGGGTTTTTTATTTTTTTTCTTCTAGGCCTACTAGCCGCCTCAAGGAGATTTTAAACTAGTAGGTCTACCTAGGTGCCTCAAAGGAGGTTTTAACCTAGGATCTTTTCTTTTTTCTCCTTTTTTTTCCAATCCATTGACGGCCTCATGGAGGTTTTCAATAAATGAGCCAATCTGAGGCACCTCCAAGGAGGTTTTCACCTGAGATTTTTATTTTTTCTTTTATTTTTCATTTATTTTTTTACCCTACCCTACTTGAAAAACAAAATCACTTTCAAGTATAATAATACTTCCAACGGAGACATGTGCACATCAAGATGATAGACAAAATGATGTGTAGGCTTGAAATGTATGTTTTGACAGGTACCTGAACTTGAGTGATCAGATGCCTTGACTTTGATGAATACAAGCACAATTGAAGAAGAGAATATTGTTGCAACTTAGTGACTATCTGGAACCATATTTCAATATAGTTGTGATGTCCCTAGTCCTTTTGTTGATCTGGATCATTCTTCATGTCTTCTTCTACCATGACCTTCAAATCTTCCTCTCTTTTTTTATTGTTCTCTTGAATACATGGAGGATTTGATGGTAACCATGAGGGAGCTTTCTCAATCTCTAATTTTGATCTTTGTTGTTCATCAATTGCAGCCCATGGTTCTTTGATCTTCTCTTTCGAATCTTCTTCTTCTCGATCTAGTCCTTCAATGATATTAAGAGAATCTCTTTTTTGCAATACTCTTCCTGGGCTATGGTGAATACCATTGAGCTCAAGAGGAGATATTTGGAAGTGTTGTACCTCAGCATTGTAAGAAGGATGAGCTACTTCAATGTGTGGGTTTGGAAATGGTGGTACAGGTAGTTGAGTGGGAGTGTAAATTTGAGATGGATGTGGATGGGGTTGTGGTTGTGGTGGAAGTGAATGGTAAGGATAACATGGAGTTTGGTATGGAGGATATTGAGGAAAATATTGAGGATATTGTGGATGGCTCCCATAAGTTCCTTTCCAACCTTGTTGCCAAGATTGGTTTTGGGGTTGAGATGGCCAATGTTGCCAAGGAAAAAGTGTGTTCCAATGACTTTGAGGTGGATGTGCGTAAGCTTGAAATTGTGAATTAGGCTCTTACATCATGTTAGGTTGAATAGGCTGTCATGGTCCTCTTAGAGCTACATAACATCGGTGCATTGGCAATTGACTTGCTCCATTGTCTTCTTGGTGAACTTCCTTCAACCTTGGTAATGATGGACAATGTTTAATATCATGTGATTTTGCATGGACAACACAAACATATTCCTTTTGCTCATTTTGTATTCTTAACATTTCTACATGTTTGGTTAGATTGCTAAGAATTTCTGTTTTAAAGTCATCAAACAAATTTCCAAGTTTAGCTTGACATACCGATCTTGATGTTGATTGACTTACTCTTGCCCTTCCTCTTGATATGTGTTTGCATGTTTCACAAATTTCTTCAAATGATAATTGGTATACATCACTTCTACTCATGATATCAAGGAGATCAATCCACTCATCCCTAATTGTTCTAAGTAAGAGGGTTTTTAGTGTGTCGGATCCTAAATGATATAGTTTTTCCCTCTTAATATTATACATGAACCTTTCTATTAGATATTCTAGACTCTCATCTTCCCTTTGATTCATTCTAAATATTTCTTATTTAAAATCATGATCTTTATATTTTTCTATAAATATCTTTTGCATATCATTCCGTGATCTTATTGAATTAGTCCCTAAACTCATGAACCATCTAAGAGATCTATCCTTCAATGTTGCCAGAAACAATCTCAGTTTTTGATTTTTTAATAAGTAACCATAAGATCTACAAACAATTTCAAATTCAAAGATAAAGATTTTTGGATCGTCTGACCTTATACCATGAAATTTTGGAAGAAAAGATGGAGGGATATTCTTCATGTGCACACTACCATCAATATCTTGAATGGGAAATCTGAGAGGATCTTCGTCATTATCATCATTTCCATCCATTTCTTCTACATTATTTTCCATCTTCTTCTTCTACCTACAAAATTGAATGGTGATGTGGCTCTTACTGCACCACGGTATCAAATGGGAGGATGGGTTGGTGTTGGAGAAAATTTTTTTTTGTTTTTAGGATTGAATGAAAACTATAATAAATTGCAATGTTCTACTTTTGAAATTAAATATGCCTAGTGCAAATATTTTGCTTTTTCCAAAAGTAAAAATAAATGAATCAACTAGGGAAGAAAACAATGCATACTTTGACACCTCCCCGGCAACGGCGCCAAAAAGTGATGAGCCTCGGTATTGCAACAAGAATGTTGCAACTCCCAAGGCTACTGACTTTAATTATCAACCTAGGGTTTGTACAAACTTAAGAGGTATCGGCACTATATGTGTAGCATACAATGTGTCCTTCCTTTGTTGTCATGATGTAATGGAGTGCATGTTCTAAAGTCAAATCCTAAACTAATTGTAGAAATTGAAATGTTTGAAATGGAACCTTAACCTGTTGCCAGAAAGAAAGTACAAAGAAAGAGACTGAAATAAAATGCTAAAACACACCATTTTCTAACTGGCCGCTAAGAGGCTTTGCTTCAAAATAATGCTAAGTTAACATGTATGCAATCCTACTTTCCTAAGCATGCAGATTCAAACCATCAAACCTTCTACTATTGTGCATGTAAATGAATAAAATAAATATGTTTTTCCTTTTGTTCTTTTTTATGGAAAAGTGTGAAAGCTAATCTATTTTGGTGATGTGGCAAGTGGCTTAGCAATGTTGGTGGATGGTTGGAAGGTTTGGGGGACCCTTAGGTGACCTTGGGAAGAAAACAATGCATACTTTGACACCTCCCCGGCAACGGCGCCAAAAAATGATGAGCCTCGGTATTGCAACAAGAATGTTGCAACTCCCAAGGCTACTGACTTTAATTATCAACCTAGGGTTCGTAAAAACTTAAGAGGTATCGACACTATATGTGTAGCATACAATGTGCCCTTCCTTTTTGGTCATGATGTAATGGAGTGCATGTTCTAAAGTCAAATCCTAAACGAATTGTAGAAAATGAAATGTTTGAAATGGAACCTTAACCTATTGCAAGAAAGAAAGTACAAAGAAAGAGACTGAAATAAAATGCTAAAACACACCATTTTCTAACTGGCCGCTAAGAGGCTTTGCTTCAAAATAATGCTAAGTTAACATGTATGCAATCCTACTTTCCTAAGCATGCAGATTCAAACCATCAAACCTTCTACTGTTGTGCATGTAAATGAATAAAATAAATATGTTTTTCCTTTTGTTCTTTTTTATGGAAAAGTGTGAAAGCTAATCTATTTTGGTGATGTGGCAGGTGGCTTAGCAATGTTGGTGGATGGTTGGAAGGTTTGGGGGACCTCTAGCTTCCTAGAGGCATTTCCCTCAATTCGGTCTCAAAACAGGCCACTATAGGAAAACCTACAAGATGTTCTAAAAACCTATAGGATCCCCTTAAAACCTACAGGATACAGTCGAGAGCAAAAGGATGGATGTTGAAGCTGATGGAAAGCTTAGGGAATGTGGTTGGTGGATGGAATGAGGCAAGGGTATGCCTAGGACCACTTCAGAACTCAAAACTAAATTTGGGAGGTGGATGTATTTGCTCAAAAAGCTTGGAGAAGTTTCCTTGTGAAATGATGAAATTGGTGAGGGTTTAATGAACAAGCAAATCAAATCCAAATTAGATGGGACAAATTTTTTTATTAACTAGGATGTCTTTGGTCTCTATTCCAAGTGGAATCACTCAAAAATACCTCCATTAACCCATGCAAAAAAAGTAAAAAACATTACTAGTCGAAAATCTAGAAATTCAAGAACTAGTGAGCTAGTAAATCTAAAAAATTCCTAACCAAATCAAGTGCAAATGCAATGGGGTGGTTTTTGTTATGAACTAGAATGTTTATTTGATCTAATGCAATTGGAACCAACTTGATTGAAGCTTGTTAGCATGCTCTAAAAAATAGCAGAAATTTATTGTTCTTTGCTAAAAAGGAGGTCCAACAATCTAGATTTAGGAATAAGAAGACTAATCCAAGCAGCTCAATGATTACTATGAACTTTCAAAGATTTTGCAAGGATGAAATAATGCTTGTGATCCTACAAAATAACTTACATCAACCATTTAACTCAATCATACAACAAGAAATCATTAATACTAAATGCAGAAATAGAAAGAAATAAAAACAAGAGATGCATTTGAATAAGCAGTGAAAAGAAGGAAAGAAAATGATACAAAAGGGCTCTAAGGCTCCTAGGATGGCCAAGCCCAAGGAAAATCAAATACCTAGGGAGGATAACAAGATTTAGAAGTTGAACATGACACCAATCTTCATTATTTTCATCAATAGAATTACATCCCTGCAAGAAAATACAATGGAGCTACAAAAATACACGCTCTCTCCACAATAACACTAATGAAAATATCCCTAGAGGAAAATTAGACTTGGTACTTATACAAAATGATTAGGAATCATTCCCCATGAATGGAGGAGGCTTTCCCCACCAAAATCCCTTGATTAGTGGATCTGGTCCCCAATACTAGGAATCTGCATTAAATGGCAGGGAACACATTCCTAGATTTTCTAAATCATTGGAGTTCCAAAATCTGTGCCATAATTCCATAATATCTTGTTGATTTATTATTTATTATTGATCCTCCTATAGTAGGGAACGGGTCCCTAAATTATGTCCTCCTCCAAATCTTCATAATCTGCCCAATATTCTCATAATATTCCACAAAAATAAATAATATTAGGCACAAATACCCAATTATTCATAGACCTTCCTAATGAATATATTAAATTGTTGTATTGAGGCTTCTGTGATCCATATCAAGTTTATGAGAGATTTTTCAGCGTAAATCACATGATATTTCATTTGTCGACGCGTTCCGAACCAACCAGTGTGGTTCATCGTTAGGACAAGTTGAATGAATAGATCAGGCATAGCATGTTAAATAGATAGCGCAGAACCTCCAACGGCTATATTCAGGTAATGGCTATATTGACAACGGCTAGATTTGACTGGTTAGTTAGGACAGGATAATAACCATTATTAATTAGATAAGTTACCCCGGTTAGTTATAAAATGGACCCTTTTTATGTATTAAAAATAAAATTACAACATAAATTAATTTAATTTAATAGTTAGTTAGTAAAGTTATTATATCTAAAAATTAGAGTATTAGTTATAAAAGTAATTAAATATATAAATATTAATATATAAATAGCTAGTTATATTCTTATTAAATATAAGTCAAACAGCCCAACTAACCGGTCAAATCTAGCCGTTGTCAATATAGCCATTACCTGAATATAGCCGTTGGAGGTTCTGCGCTATCTATTTAACATGATATGCCTGATCTATTCATTCAACTTGTCCTCACGATGAACCACACTGGTTGGTTCGAAACGCGTCGACAAATGAAATATCATGTGATTTACGCCGAAAAATCTCTCATAAACTGAATATATTAAAGTTAAAAATAAATTATCTAATGCAGAAAAAGAGGTTTGATGTGCTAAAGGATGGTCATAGGCCTTAAATTATTGTTTAATTTAGAGGCATGGGCCTTAGTTTATATCTAATTTAGATGCCCATCACTACCATCATGCCGTCAAAGATGCATAAATTTCATAGGATGCAGTTATGAATGAGGATTCCTATAGTTCTTGGATCTCACATGGTATATTAGTTGAGGATTGTTGCTTTTGATAGTATCAAGAAAGTTTGACAAATGATTGTGAGCTCATGGTTTTCTTTTCACATTGATGAGAAGCTAGATACATATTTCTATCGTTATGTTGGATACATGGATGATTACTTAAGTTGTGATGTTGGTATAAAAGATCCTCTTGTATGAAGAAAATTTGCCAAGAGAATGGTGTTATTGCAGGTTTTGTGAAGATGTAGCTATGTGAATACATGGCATAATTAGTCACATAATGATGACTTCTTACTTTATGATGATAGGTTTGATACTCACATATTTTGAATATCATGGTTGATGCTTATCAGATGTGGGATGTTAGAAAACTCCCTAGCGATGATACATGGCTGATATATTGTGGGTTCTTGTGGAAAGATCATGTAGTTCTTATGATGATGTTATGGTCATGGATGATGACTATGGTGGTTTCACATATATATGATATGATGTGAATGATTTGTATTACTACTTGGAGATATGGCATATGCTTAGTTGATTCATGGAAGGCTATAGATAAAGGCTTTTTCTAACAAAGAAAAAGAGAAATTTGGTCTTGATAAGGTCAAGAGGATGAGTTGATATCTATATGCAGCATACTTAGTCACAGTTTGATGATATTAAAGTTAGCTGACATATCTTGCAAACTAATGATGGACATATAACAGGTTGTTGTTCTTGATGCGGATGACAGATGCTTATGATGCAGATCATATATATGATAGTTGCTGATAACCATCATGGTCTTATTTAGGTCTTTGGTATTTGTTATAAATACCAAATATATAATTTGATGTAAAGTTAATGTAAAGACCTATGATGTAATAATTTTCATATTCAGTCATTTATGGACTTTTAAGATCATGTCAAATATGTAATCCCACTCGGTTGGGTGGATGAGTCAATTATGTATCCCCACTTGGTTGGGCGATTGATGTATTTATGAGTCATTGGTGATAGGAAGGTCATACTCACATAGTTGAGTTATAGATTCATGTTATTCTTTTGAAAAATATTTCTGCACTCTACATGTGCTCAAGGGGAGCATGGACATTATAGTGCATCTCAGCATGTACTAAGGGGGAGTTTGATCAGAGAATCCAGCATGTGCCTAGGGGGATCATGATCAGTGTTCATATTCAGCAATTCAGATATGGAAGTCTTCATTTAAAATTGGTTAGACCTTTGCCCTTGACATCAAAGAGGTAGAGTAGCTTGGTGTTTGGAGAGTGGCTTGATGTTGTGAAAATATTGGTGCTTGTCTTAACGTTATTTACAAGTTGTGGTGACCAAACACCAAAGTGGTTTCCATCAAGTCCAAAGGGGGAGATTGTTGGCATTATGATGCATGCCTTGTCCTTGGTGGCAACTCACTTGAAACAGAATAAGTATATGGTAACTAGATGAATCTATAGGTCAGATCAGAGGTGATAGAAAGATGGAACAAAGATATCAGAGGTGACAGAACGTCGATGAATCTACAAGTTTGATACAGGGAAATTGTTAGTGTTGTCCTTGATAAGAAACCTACCTGATGATTTGTCCTTGATGACAACCTATTTGATGAATGGACTACTTGATAATGGTATAAAACAAAATGCAGGGAAGTTCAAAGGAATCAGTTCAGGAATTATGTATGATGGAAACTCACATTGTAACAGGTTTATTCAGAGGTAACAGAGTAATGGTACAGAAGAACAGGATGGTGGGACAAAGGATTACAGATCAAAATCAAGAAATTAAGGAAAGAGAATGGTTTAAGTTTTATACAATGTTTACCCTAGTCCAAGTAGCGTATACACGCGGGTACACAACATAAAAGGAGTGTATACGTATGCACGCAGTTTCACAGAAGGAAATGCATGTATGGGATGGAAAATTAAGGTTATAGAATACCAAGGGTCCATACCATGGTATTAGCCCACAATATTGAGCGGAGTAATGGTTACTTGATCCCGTCTAAGAATACCACAGGTTCTAAGTGTTGTTTTGGTCCGAGGTATTGAAAAAGGCTCTAATTATATAAGGAGGAGAAGATCAAAGGGCTATGTGTGCAAGTGAAAGAGTTTTTTCATGAATACTTCTATCTGAAGTATATTTTGGGTTGTAAGGGATATGGTTATGCTATAGATATGAAATATGTTGTGCACCCTTGGATACAATGTTGGATCGGGATCATGAGCCCTGAAATGACTTATCATTGTATGATCTGATAATGGATAGTCTAGATCTGATTACTAACACTTGTTTTATCCTTTATATGTTATGATCTAGGTATATCTGAAGTATGGAATAGCTGCGAAGTTATAAGTTATTATTTGCAGATCTATATGTTGGTTCGCCCTAGTGAAGGTGCTTATACACATTGGTTCGGCACTTCCAAGTAGCGTATGCAGAAGAAAAGTTTGTTGTTCATAGATGACTTATCCATATTATCAAAGCTATTATTTCACTATTGTTTGTCAATGTTGTCTTCATTAGATCTGAAAGTAAAACTGAGTGTATAAGGAGATTGAGTCTGGTTGATTGATTGATTGAGTAAGAAGGGTGATCTTTGCTGCTATCCGTTTAGAACTCTGTAATATGACATTAGATCTTCAGAATGTCATTGGTTGGCATGGTTTTTTGGTTTAGAGGTTTTATGATTCATTATCTTTAGAGGTATACACAGGTTTAGTTACAGAAAGTACCGTATACATGCAGGTTGCCTTCATTGAAGTAGCGTATACATTCTGACATATGATTTTTGAGGTTGCAGTTGGTTCTAGTTTTTTATGCAGTGTTCTGAGTTCAGTTATGTGTACCGGTTACAGTGATCTGATTGTTATTGTTGATTGGTTGAAGTTTGATTAAGTACAATTGATTGAGTTTTGAATAACTGTTTGATTCATTGTGTCAGAGGTTTGAGTGATTGTTTGATTCAGTTGTATCAGAAGTTTGAATGATTGGTTGATTCAGAAAGTGATGATTGGGTTTCAATTATGTCAAAGATTGATGATTTAGTTTCAGTGATTGTTTGATTCATTTGTATCAGAAGTTTGAATGATTAGTTGATTTAGAAAGCGATGATTTGGTTTGTGTTATGTCAAAGATTGATGATTGAGTTTCAGTGATTTATTGATTCAGATGTACCTATGATGGATGAATGTGTTACAGGGATGAGTTACAATGGTGATTGATTTTGAGCTTCAATGTTATTGATGGGTCCAGTATGAAAATTTGATGAAATGTGGCCTATATATTGTGTTGTTGAGTACCAGGAGTGTCCAGTCTGAAAATTTATGAAACATGGTCCCTGGAGGAAGAGTGAAGGTAGTATCCTTCTATAGGTTGATGCCTACGTACTGGTAAACATATCGGCGATTACAAGATCTAGGGGGTTGTATCTCCCTTACAGTAGAAGCTGGAGAACAAGAGAAGGGTGTAGCCTTCTGCAGTTGGGTGCCTACGTACTGGTATGAGTTTGCGCCAGTAAAAGATTGTAAACAATATTTTCTTTATATTAAAAAGAAGACAGAGATGATAGGAGCAGGTGGTTTTCTCCCGCATTGGGTTTCCACCTTAAATCTTGGCTTATGTGTGATGGTTTATTTTGTTATTACAACACATCATTATTGTTTATCTAATCTTTAATAAAGTACTAATGCACTGGATGAAGAAAAACATATGATGGATTAACTGAATCATAAGTTCGCTGGATATGCACTAATAGTATTAAGAACCGTCACGTACACACACAGGTTTGGTTTAGTAAAGTCGTGTATAGAAATCTGAATATAAAATGGAAAAATTTATTGATTTGTAAATATTGATTCAACCCCCCCCAGTATTTTTCCCAACATAAATGAATCAAATAGTGTTAATCATCACTTCTGGGGCTTGCACCTGGTGACCAGGACTTCCCGGGAGGTCACACATCCCAAATCGCCTCTGGTTCAAGCACGCTTAACTGTGGATTTTTCCCCACAATCAAGCTCACTTAGCTTGCTACCCCATTTGCAAAACCTTAGCAAGTATTATGCCTCATGAACCATTCAAGTAGAGTTCCCTTCACTCTTTTGTATTTAAGTATTGAAGGGCTTTCGTAGAGCATTATATTAGATATCATTTTTTGGGATTCAACTGTGTTAAGTAAGCCATTCATCTATGACTATTTCCATGAGAGGTATTTGTAACTGACTAATTTCTCATTATTTTGAATAGTCCACTTAGCACTCATTGCATCGGGTGATTCTCATAGGGGTTAAGAAGTGGAATTGAAACTAGTTAAATAAATCAAATAGCGTTAATCATCACTTTGTGGGATTGCACCTAATAACCAGGACTTCCCGGGAGGTCACCCATCCTAGATCGCCTCTGGCTCAAGCGTGCTTAAATGTGGAGTTTTCCCCACAATCAAGCACTCATTGAAAATCATGAGAAATTATGAGAAATTAGTTAGTTACGACTACCTCTCATGGAAATGATCATTGATGAATAGCTTACTTAATACAACTGAATCCCAAAAAATGATATCTAATATAATGCACTACGAAAACCCCTCAATACTTAAATACAAAAGAGTGAAGGGAACCCTACTTGAATGGTTCATGAGGCATAATACTTGCTAAGGTTTTTCAAATGGGGTAGCAAGCTAAGTGGGCCTAATTGTGGGGAAAATTCCATAGTTAAGCGCACTTGAGCCAAAGGTGATCTCGGACGGGTGACCTCCCAAGAAGTCTTGGTTACCTAGTGCAAGCATCGGAAGTGATGATTGACACTATGTGATTCATTTCTTAGTTTCAATCCCACTTCTTCACCCCTGTGAGCATCACTTGATGCAATGAGTGCTAAGTGGACTATTCAAAATCATGAGAAATTAGTCAGTTATGAATGCCTCTCATGGAAATGGTCATAGATGAATGGCTTACTTAACACATTTGAATCCCAAAAAAATATATCTAATATAATGCACTGCGAAAACGCCTCAATACTTAAATACAAAAGAGTGAAGGGAACTCTACTTGAATTATTCATGAGGCACAATACTTGCTAAGGTTTTGCAAATGGGGTAGCAAGCTAAGTGGGCTTGATTGTGGGGAAAAGTCCACAGTTAAGTGTGTTTGAGCCAGAGGCGATCTAGGATGGGTGACCTCTCGGGAAGTCCTGGTTACCGGGTGCCAGCCCCAGAAGTGATGATTGATGTTATGTGA
This sequence comes from Pinus tabuliformis, assembly GCA_031772625.1. Classification (NCBI taxonomy): domain Eukaryota; kingdom Viridiplantae; phylum Streptophyta; class Pinopsida; order Pinales; family Pinaceae; genus Pinus; species Pinus tabuliformis. The sequence goes on along the minus strand of CM062818.1, from coordinate 1,435,189,679 downwards.
TTCATTTCACTAGTTTCAATCCCACTTATTCACCCCTATGAGAATCACCCGATGCAAAGAGTGCTAAGTGGACTATTCAAAATCATGAGAAATTAGTCAGTTACGACTACCTCTCATGGAAATGGTAATAGATGAATGGCTTACTTAACGCAGTTGAATCCCAAAAAATGATATATAATATAATGAACTGTGAAAACCCCTCAATATTTAAACATCAATTATTGTGAGAGAAAAATAATTTTGTAGTGACGTGGAGTCATTTTCGTAGTAACTTGGAGAAGTTTCTATTGACATGTCAAGATAACAAGGCAGATGGTAATATTTGTTGAGATATGATGATTTGCAAAATGTTAAATAAGGAATTTTTTTCACAAGTGATAATCCTAGTAACCAGTATGATGATTTAGTCAAAATGAAAAAATAATATAATTTCACAAGAGGGTTGACACAAATCGTGTAGCTAAATAAACTCAATTGGAATTAATTTTGAATAAAAAATACAAAAATAAGTATTGCAGCTAAGGTACAATTACACCTTTATTATACTTATAATGAAAAATTGTTTATTGCACATACTCCAACAGGGGCAACAAATTGTTCCTGCGTGATTATCAAACGCCCCCTTATCATGAAAAATACAAAAGCCTCTCCTATAAATGGGGACCCTTTAAAAAAATCCCTCCAAAAATAAACTTAGCATTTAGGCATTTTTCTTATTTAATTTTGGAATAAAGAAAGATATCAATCAAACCCCTTTTTCAAAAGAACTACTAAATGCTTGCCTTCCCACATATCACATGATTAAGCATCATCAAAAACCTTACTCACCCACCAAGTCTAGTGAAAAACGATTAAAAGAGGACTCTACGCTTTATACTTTGAAACTATCATATTTTTGACATAAACTAGGTCCTAAAGCTTTTCTCTTCAAAAACAAGTATAACATCACATATCGCTATTTATGAAGAGCCCGCCTTAAAAGGTTATCTCAAAACAAGCAAAATGCGAAATTGCGATGGCATCATAACCTTTATCGCATTGCATTTCGAGCATTCAAAAGAACACCACAAACTTACCATCGGTTGATATTGCGAAATGCAATCAAGACCTGGACCCACTCCTTCAATACATTACGAACAAATGTTTAGGTCTGGCTCTTATTAAAAAGAGTATTTACATAGAAAAACCTGAAAAGTGTTGGAAATACTGAGAGGGGGGGTGAATCAGTGTTTCTTTTTAATTGTTCTTTTTATCACCAAAACATTTATATATAAGGAACACAGAAATAGATAGTTGAAATAAATGCTTTTAATAATATAATCAGTGTAATGAAATAAATACAATAGATAAGTGGTTGCATTTAGTTGCCAAGCACCAACTTGGACCTTTGTGAGGCTTCAACCTCTAGAGCACCAACTCTGTTATGCCAAGACAATAGTCCTGGACCTAAGAGCACCAACTCCCAAGGACTCCAATCCTTTTAATTCTGAGGCTCCAACCCCGTGGGCTCCAACCCTTTACTATAACCTGTTAAAGTATGTTTTGTTGTTGTTCTCAACTCCCAAGCTTGCTGAGCTTATGCTTCACTTATGTCCTCCTACTTCTCCCGCCTCTACTTGAACTATGGCTTCCTCTTGCTCTAATTATACGCACACACTCTCCTTTCCTTGTTTTTCCTGTTTTATGTATTCCTGATGCCTCTGACTATTCGTTTCCACTTTCCACTGGCTCTTCGGCTTCTTCAACGCTCACTTCAACTCCCTCTGCACTGGCTTGTCCTTTGGCTTCCCTCTTCTTCATTGCTTTGGCTTTTCGGTTTTCTCTGCGCTGGCTTACCCTTCAGCTTCCTGGCTTTTCAGTCATTGTAACTTCCTCTGTCTCTTCATGCTCACAAACATTCCTGGGACACGTTGATTTAACAGCAAGGACCAAATACACAGAGAAAAAACGTTGCATGTTAAAATTGTAACAGAGCCCCTTTTTTTCAATGATAATAAGCATACACAGGACTTTATTGTTTAACGAACATGCCACGTCCCAATCATAATTGCAATCGTCTTTCGTTCAGGCCTCCTAAACTATCGGGAGCATTTCTTATGCACTTTAGCCCTTCAAACCCCGCACAATATAAATATTCAAATACACAGGAATATATGAAAAACAACTGGACGAAACATTAAAGGGCGGACTTCAAATTTATTATACCCGCATCTATACATGTATTGGGTCCGCAGTGTAATCGCAATCAGTAGTCACAACTGATCGCGGTCTTGTATAAGTTGGGCCCATAACATCGTCAATGGTCGATGGCCCTGCTGGACGTGACACAATCGGACCATCGGGTCCGCGGCATATATCGCAATCGGTGCTTTTGAAGTGGCAAGTGTTGGGTGTGGAGCCTGATTATCTTCTGTATTCAAAGGTATCACCACATTAGACCCCAGTTCGAAACGGCCGCCCAAAAAATATTCACTGCAGGGGGGGTCCGGGGGGGGCGGCTGTGACCTTTGGGGAGGCCCCCCTTGGTGGGGGGTTTCGGGGGCAGCGCTCCTGAAGCTAGGAATAGATGTAAAATTGCCTTGTAAAAGTATAGTAATTTCTAGTCAATTTGGGTCGTTCATTAGGCAGAAATCTAACGGTAGAAGTTATATTTAATTTAGGGGTTTTTTTCCCTAAAAGGCAACCCCTCACTATATATGAGGGAATTGTATTGCGTCTATGCAGATCTGTATTTTGAGTGAGAAAGAGAGAGGAGATTGAGAGTGAAGAGGGTGTTACAGCAGATCTGTTGTAGGTTGTATCTCTTCAGTTTGTTGGATAATATAAAAGGAAGGATTGGTTGTTTCTCCATGGACGTAACCCAAACTGGGTGAACCACGTATATCTGTGTCTCTCTTGTTTTATGTGTTTTCTGTGTTTATATTTATGCAATATTTTATGTGTTCCATTGCTCCGTAATATATAATTTTCTAATAGCAAGGCCTTAAGCAATTGCAATATGTCAGATGCGACATAACAATAGACCAAACTGCATTGTTGCATCAGGTCCGCAACATTCATTGCAATCAGCGCTTGCATGAGGACAACCCTTTGGGTATTGCGATATGCGATTACCGATAGGGCGGATGCAATATGATATTAAATCATATTTCAGTGTTTCAGCGGGTCCGCATGTATCGCAATTATATATATATATATATATATATATATATATATATATATATATATATATATATATATATATATCTATATATATATATATATATATATATATGTTGCAGATTCGCAAGTTTGAATGCGCCAAGGCTTAGAGCCCATACACTGAAAAAACATGCTTCGATTCGCAAGTTTGAATGCGCCAAGGCTTAGAGCCCATACACTGAAAAAACATGCTTCGAAACACTTATATATATATATCTATATATATATATATATATATCACACGTGTATATCGCAGTCAGGGGTTTCAGGTGTTGGCTCATAGTAGAACCTGCCGATTACATTGTCGCCAATATATATATATATATATATATATATATTTATTTATTTATTTATTTATTTATTTATTTATTTATTTATTTATTTATTTATTTATTTATCCGCTCCGATAGTGTATTCCTCTATATGTACATGTTTTTGCCTCCGATAGTGTATATAGCCTATATATATGTGTTTGCGCCTCCCATAGTGTATTTGCATGCATATACACTATATTGCTCCTGATAGCTCCCAATAGTGTATTCTTTCGCATTCAATGCCATACTTTGCTCCAATAGTGTATTTGCATGCATATACACTATATTGCTCCCGATAGCTCCCAATAGTGCATTCTTTGGCATTCTTTGACATACTTTGCTCCAATAGCTCTATTTGCTTCCTCCATTGCTCCAATAGCTCTGTTTTCTTCCTCCAATGGCTCGGTTTGCTTCATCCGATGGCTCTGTTTGCTCCCTCTGATGGCTCTGTTTGCTTCCTCTGATGGCTCTGTTTGCTTCCTCTGGCTCCTCGAATATTTCCATATTGACATCAATGACAATCTATGTAACCAATCTCCCCCTTTGTTATTGATGGAAATATTCTTCTGCTCTCCCCCTTTGACATCAATGGCAAAGGAATGCATACAGACTCCCCCTGTCGAACTGCTCCCCCTGTAGAATTGCTCCCCCTGTCCTGCAACATCTTTATTAATGAACTTGAGTGATGCTAAAGAGATAACCCTCAACTTTTGACGAAGATTTTCAAATTCTTCTCAAGGAAGAGGTTTTGTGAAAATATCAGCTATCTGTTGTTTAGTATTGATATATTCCAAGATGATGTTTTGTTCAGCTATTTGTTCACGAAGGAAATGATACTTGATTGGTATATGTTTGGTCTTTGAGTGCATCACTGGATTTTTGCTGAGACTTATAACACTTGTGTTATCACAATAGATGGTAATTGGTTGATCTGTACCTATATTGACATCTTTTAGAGCTTCCTTCATCCATAGTATTTGAGTACAACAGTCTGTTGCAGCTATATACTTGGCTTCGGCTGTGGATAATGATATGGATGTCTGTTTTTTGCTGAGCCAAGATACTAAACAATCTCCCAGGAAGAATGCATTTCCACTAGTACTTTTCCGATCATCTACACTTTCAACCCAATCAGCATCGGTGTATGCAGTTACAGTCAGTGTTGAGCTCTTAGGGTACCAAAGACCAAAATCAGGGGTTCCTTTCAGATATCTGGGAATTCTTTTAATAGCTAGAAAATGGGATTATTTAGGAGTAGATTGAAATCTTCCCACAATTCCTACTGCCTGCATTATGTCGGGTCTTGTAGAAGTTAAGTACAGAAGGGCTCCAATTATTGACCTGTAATGAATTTTATCTACTGGAGCGGAGTCATCATTTTTGCTCAATTTGTAATTTGTGGTCATAGGTGTGCTTATGGGTGCACAATCTTCCATTCCATATCTTTTAAGTGTGTCTTTAAGGTATTTGGCTTGAGATATAAACAATCCTGCTCTGGTTTGAGATACTTGTAGTCCAAGGAAGTGAGATAACTCTCCTATCATCAACATCTCAAACTCTTTTGACATGTTTTGAGAAAATTCATGGCTCATCTCATCATTATTGCTAGCAAAAATTAGATCATCAACATAAACAAGTGTGACTAGTAACTTACCTTCATCCGTCTTTATGTAGAGATTGCTTCCTGCCACTCCCTTCTTGAAGCCTTGTTGTTGTAGATAGTAATACAATCATGCATACCACGCTCTAGGAGCTTGTTTCAACCCATATAATTCCTTTTTCAACTTACAGACTAAGTTTTCCTTCTGTTAGATCAAACCCTTCTGGTTGCTCCATGTAGACTTCTTCCTTGAGTTCCCCATTCAGAATGCTGATTTTACATCCATTTGATATATTTTGAATCATTTAGAGCAAGCAAATTCCAAGAACATCCTGATAGCTTCCACATGAGCTACTAGTGCAAATGTTTCTTCAAAGTCAATTCCTTCAATTTGTGAATAGCCTTTACAAACAAGCCTTGCCTTGTTTCTGATGACTTGTCTATATTCATTCATTTTGTTTTTGAATACCCACTTGGTTCCTATGATGTTTTTTTCCTTTAGATGAGGTACCAGCTCCCATGTCTCGTTCTTCTCAATTTGGGACATTTCTTCTTCCATGGCTTTTACCCAATGAGGATCCTTACTTGCTTGTGCAAATGTTTCTGGTTCTATCATGGATAGAAGAGCAATAATGTTTCTCTTTGGTGTAATTATCATCCTTCTTCGGGTTTGCATCCCTTCATCTCTATTGCCAATAATCTGCTCTTATGGATGATATTTCTGGAGAAACTTCATCTTTGAAGGGGTATGAGGTGGTTCTTTTTCCTCTTCTTCTTCTTCCTGATCTATTTCTTCTTCTTCAGGTTCTTCTTCTTCAATGAGAGGATCATCTTCATGTTCTTCAATTTCTTTTTCTGGAAGGTCTTCATCAATCTTTACATCAATGCTTTCCACTATTTTCCTTAGTCGAAAATTGTAGCACTTGTAAGCTTTGCTCCATGTAGAGTATCCAAGGAATATCCCTTCATCAACCTGAGAATCAAACTTTCCTGGTGAGCCATCATTGATTTTTATGAAGCACTTGCTTCCAAAGATCTTGAATTACTTTATTGAAGTAGGTCTTCCTTTCGATAATTCATAAGGAGTATTTTTCACAATTTGGTCTTAATTGAGTTCGATTCAAGGTATAGACAGTTGTCCAACTGCTTCTCTCCAGAATTTTGGCTACAAGTCTGTTGCTAATAACATTGTTCTTGCCAATTCTTGAACTGTTTGGTTTCTTCTTTCAACTACCCCATTTTTTTGGGGTGTTTTGGAAGCAGACAATTCTCTTTTAATTCCATTTATATTACAGAACTCATTAAATTCTTTAGATGTGAATTATCCCCCTCTATCTGTTCTGAGGCACTTAATTTTTGAGTCCTTTTCACTTTCTACAAGAGATTTTAGACTCTTAAAACACTCAAATGTTTCAAATTTATATTTTATAAAGTATATCCACATTATTTTAGTATAGTCATCAACAAATAAAACAAAAGTACATTTCTCCTTGGAGTGCCTGATTTCTAGTTGGTCCACATAAATTAGCATGGATGATCTCCAAGGGCTTTGATGTAGAGAGCTCCTTGGTCTTGTGGCTAGTTTTGGTTTGCTTTCCATGTTGACATGGACCACATACTCCTTGATTTGGTTTGAATAGCCTTGGATGTCTCGTACATCTTTAATCTTGCTGATATTGATCAGATTTTCGAAGCTTGTATGTCCAAGTCGCTTGTGCCACAACCAAATTTCATCTGTCTAACTCAGGTAGCATATTTTCTTGAATCTTGTTCAGAATGTAAATGTTGTATGATGTTCTAACCCCTTTCGCCACAAGTTCCCCTGAGGAAGAGTTCCTTATTTCACAATCTTTGGTGCTAAAGACAACCTTATGTCCTTGATCACATATTTGGCTGACACTCAGGAGGTTGTGTTTGAGCCCGTATACTAGCAGAGCATCTTGAGATTTTCCTTTTCCATTGATAAGACTAACAGTTCCTTTTCCCACAATTCTGGCAGATCCACTTCCAAAGGATACATTTCCTTCCTTTTTGCTCAATGAGACAAACTTCCTTTTGTCCCCTGTCATGTGTCTGGAGCACCCACTATCCACAAACCAATGATTTTCATTATTTTGAGCATATAGAGACAGGCCACATTTATCCATGTTGGGATTCTCACTACTTGATTTTCCTCTTTTGAGTGGGCATTTTTGTTCATAGTGTCCACTATTGTAGCATAATGAGCAAATCAGATCAAATTTGGTCAAGGGATCAAACAAATTGAAGGTTTTGATTTGTCACTGCCTTTTGGGGCCATATGGTTTGATTATTTGATCCTTTAGCTTTGGTGTTTCACTCTTGCGAGCCATGCAATGTCTGGCTTGATGACCAAAGTTTTTACAATGAAAACAATGTCCAAGAAAGATAGTTTTGTACCTGTTGTAGTAGCCACGGTTTGAGTCAATTTCCTTCCTTGGAATTACTCCCGCTTCATTCTTTGGATTTGAGATGGGCCTTTGATGGAGTACTGGTTTGTATATGTTGTAGTATCCATGATTCAAATCCACATTCTTCTTTGGTGTTATTCTCTCTTCATTCTTTGGATCTGGGATGCGCCTTTGATGACTTACTTTTTCTTCTTTTGGGTTGTTGGAAAGTGCATCGGCATAGCTTTTCGCACTATTCTTAGTGCTTGATGATTCTCCTTTAAAGCCTATTCTAGATTTGTCATGTTGAGGTTTTTGACTTTTTAGGATAGCCTCAAGTATTTGAGAGCTTTTCCAACCCTTTTTAACTTGCTCTAATTCCTTCCTCAAAGATACTATTTCGGCTTCACGTTCTTCGCAAGTTTCTTCTTTTTCTTTTAGCTTTGTTTCCAAGAGCTCTTTTCTTCTTCTTGTTTCATCATTTTCTACCTTGAGAGAAATGATTTTATTTCGTAATTTCTCATTTTCTTCAATGGCACTTATTAACAATTCATCTACATTTCCTTCTAGCCCTAAGTCATCATCATTTGTGAATGTCATGAATAATGTTTCTTGACTTTTAGCATGGTCACTTTCCTCATCTGATTTTTTTTATGACTACAAATTCATCCTCATCAAACTCATATTGCTTAGAGAACAAGTTCTTCTTATTGATCCCTTTCTTTTTGTATACCATTCTTTTAGAATTTCCTTCATCATCATTGTCATGTTTATGAGGACATTTTGCAGCATAATGACCTATTTTTCCACATTTGAAACAGATAACAGGGTACTTACCTTTTAGCTTAGATCCTTTCTTCAGCTTTCATACGAATTGAGCCAATTCGGATTCCACATCGAATTCATCACTATAGTTATTTCTTTCTTTCCCCTTCTTTGATTTTGAAGCCTTGAATGTTGCATCTTTGGAGCTTGGGACACTTTTTCTCATCTCATAGGCAATGAGGATTCCATGGAGTTCATCCATATTGAGAGTATCAAGATCCTTTATTTCTTCTATGGCGCTTATTTTGGAGAAAAATCTGTTTGGAAGAGATCTTAATACATTTTGAACAATGGTACTTTCTTCAATGTTTTCACCCAATCCTTTAAGAGAGTTGACCACTTCAACTACTCAAAGAAAGTATGTTGTAATATCTTCTTCATCTTCCATTTTTAGACTTTCAAATTACCTTTTGTGAGTTTGAAGCTTTGCCTTTTTTACTTTTGAGTCCCCATCGTATAAGCTAATAGCTTATCCCACATCTCTTTGGCAGAGTTACAATTCATGACTTTTGTAAACTCAGAATCAGTGATTCCACTAGTGATGGAGTTCAAGGCTTTTGCATTTGCAATGTACGCTTTCCACTCATCTTAATCTGTTGGAAAAGTGGAAGGAATTGGATACTCGTTTAGAACCAAATGCCAGACTTCAGGTCCAAGGGACATTAAGTAGTAGGTCATTCTCTTTTTCCAGAAACCAAAATTAGTGCCCTCGAACAGAGGAGGTCTTCCTGATGCTTCATGATTTCTCATCATGGCTATGAATCCTTCTTTAAGTTTTTAGGCTAATATGAAGAAGCTTGCTCTGATACCAATTGTTGGAAATACTGAGGGGGGGGTGAATCAGTATTTCTTTTTAATTGTTCTTTTTATCACCAAAACATTTATATATAAGGAACACAAAAATAGATAGCTGAAATAAATGCTTTTATTAATATAATCAGTGCAATGAAATAAATACAATATATAAGTGGTTTCATTCAGTTGCTAAGCACCAACTTGGACCTTTGTGAGGCTTCAACCTCCAGAGCACCAACTCTGTTCTGCCAAGACAATAGTCCTGGACCTAGGAGCACCAACTCCCAAGGACTCCAATCCTTTTAATTCTGAGGCTCCAACCCTTTACTATAACCTGTTAGAGTATGTTTTGTTGTTGTTCTCAGCTCATAAGCCTGTTGAGCTTATGCTTCTCTTCTGTTCTCATGCTTATCCTGCCTCTACCTGAACTATGGCTTCCTCTCGCTCTGATTATATGCACACACTCTCCTTTCCTTGTTTTTCATGTTTTATGTATTCCTGATGCCTTTGACTGTTCATTTCCGCTTTCCATTGGCTCTTCGGCTTCTTCAACGCTCGCTTTAGCTCCCTCTGCACTAGCTTGTCCTTTGGCTTCCCTCTACTTCATTACTTTGGCTTTTCGGTTTTCTTTGCGCTGGCTTACCCTTCGGCTTCCTGGCTTTTCAATCATTGTAGCTTCCTCTGACTCTTCATGTTCACCAACACTCTTGGGACACGTTGATTTAACGGTGAGGACCAAATACACAGAGAAAAAACCGTTGCATGTTAAAACTGTAACCGAGCCCCTTTTTTTCAATGATAATAGGCATACAAAGGACTTTATTGTTTAACGAACATGCCACGTCCCAATCGCAATCATAATCAGCTTTTGTTCAGGCCTCTTGAACTATCGGGAGCATTTCTTATGCATTTTAGCCCTTCAAACCCCGTGCAATATAAATATTCAAATACACAGGAATATATGAAAAACAACCGGCCGAAACGTTAAGGGCAAACTTCAAATTTATTACACCCGCATCTATACCTGCATCAGATCTGCAGTGTAATCGCAATCGATAGTCGTAGCTTATCATGATCCTGTATAAGTTGGGCCCATAACATCGCCGATGGTCGATGGCCCTGCTGGACGTGATATAATATTGAGTTGTGTTACAATCGGACCATTGGGTCCGCAGCATATATCAAAATCGGCACTTTTGAAGCAGCAAGGCCTTAAGCACTTGTGATATGTCGAATGCAACATAACAATAGACCAAACTGCATTGTTGCATCGGGTCTGCAACATTCATCGTAATCTGCACTTGCATGAGGACAGCCCTTTGGGTATTGCGATATGCGATTACCGATAGGGCGGATGCGATATGATATTAAATCATATTTCAGTGTTCTAGCGAGTCCGCATGTATCATAATTATATATATATCTATATATATATATATATATATATATATATATATATATATATATATATATATATATATATCGCACGTGTATATCACAGTCTGGGGTTTCGAGTGGTGGCTGATAGTAGAACCCACTGATTACACTGTCGTCGATATATATACACACACACACACACACACACACATATATATATGCCGCCTCTATACTCCGATATATATATATAATTCTCTGCTCTGATAGTGTATTCCTCTATATGTACATGTTTTGGCCTCTGATAGTGTATATAGCCTATATATATGGGTTTGCGCCTCCGATAGTGTATTTGCATGCATATACACTATATTTCTCTTGATAGCTCCTGATAGTGTATTCCTTAGCATTCTTTGCCATACTTTGCTCCGATAGTGTATTTTCATGCATATACACTATATTGCTCCTGATAGCTCCCGATAGTGTATTCTTTGGCATTCTTTGCCATACTTTGCTCTGATAGCTTTGTTTTCTTCCTCCATTGCTATGATAGCTTTGTTTGCTTCCACTGATGGCTCTGTTTGCTTCCTTCGATGGCTTTGTTTGCTCCCTCCGATGGCTCTATTTGCTTCCTCCGATGGCTCTGTTTGCTTCCTTTGGCTCCTCGAATATTGCCATATTGACATCAATGACAATCTATGTCAACAACAACCCTAGTTTAAACACTATTTGAATATAAATATACTAGGGAATTAAATAAAGTATGCGATCTACAATAATGTCCTATAGCAATTGGTAATAAAGATCATTCAACTGCAATAAGAAGTGAAATCGTTTAACAATAATCGTCTTGGATAAATAGTTATCCAAAACGATTATGAAAGATATATCGCATATAAAGCGTTCATGTATTAAGAATAAAGTCAAATCCAACATCATACAAAAGTGTAATAATGCTAATTGTAATTCAGACTTTCACACTTAAAATAATTGAAAGGAGAATTATTTCTTGATACATAAATAAAACAAGATCTTAAGATAAAAGTACCGTATATGATGAGTCCTTCTCATGTGCTTCAGCAATATTGACCTAATTCTAATCAATCCAACATATTCTAAGAGTACACAAGTGCATTTCAGTAGAGCATCCTAGAAATTTAAGAGAAAATAGATCATGTTCCATCCTGTTGTGCTATTCAACAAACCCCATTTATTAATAGCAGTAGTTAATATTACATTAATAAATGGGGACCCTTTAAAACAAACCCCCCCAAAAATAAACTTAGCATTTAGGCATTTTTCTTATTTAATTTTGGAATAAAGCAAGATACCAATCAAACCACTTTTTCAAAAGAACTACTAAATGCTTGCCTTCCCGCATATCGCATGATTAAGCATCATTAAAAACCTTGCTAACCCACCAAATCTAGTGAAAAATGATTAAAAGAGGACTCTACGCTTTATACCTCGAAACTATCATATTTTTGACATAAACTAGGTCCTAAAGCTTTTCTCTTCAAAACCAAGTATCGCATCGCATATCGCTATTTATGAAGAGCCCGCCTTAAAAGGTTATCTCAAAACAAGCAAAATGTGAAATTGCGATGGCTTTGTAACCTTTATCGCATCGCATTTCGAGCATTCAAAAGGACACCACAAACTTACGATCGATTGATATTGTGAAATGCGATCAAGACCCGGACCCACTCCTTCAATACATTATGAACAAATGTTTAGGTCCGCCGCTTATTAAAAAGGGTATTTACATAGAAAAACCTGACAAGTAGCTATGTTTTGAGACAATAAATGAGTGGCTCGCATATCGCATCTCGCAAAAATGCAAGGGAGGGTAAGAAAAGTGAAAAGGCATAATGTGATATTGCGATCTGCGATATTGCTTCGCAAATCGCCATTATCGCAATTCAAAGGCTCGCCACCCTAGAAGCTTTCTTCCTGACTTATGGTGTAGACATTTATGAGCATTAAAGCTAAGAGATAACGAAGCATTAGTGGGCATTTAGTAAGAGTTAATTGCATTTATGTGTGAAAACCCATTTAACATGATATGATATATTCTTACGTGTGTTTGAATAAAACTCCTTTTATCACCTTTACAAGTTATCCGCATTATTCCATTTCATGTTCATTGTCATATTTGTGTATCTGATAGTTGTTGTTCTTCACTTTCAGGGAAAATCCATAAAGCAAATCGTTGCAGCAATGGTGAAGAAAGGCAAGGCAGTCGTCTCTAAGAAATCAGAAATGACTCCTCTATTTACAGATACTACATGCAGCAGAGAGGGAGGAACCTCTACGTGGGAAGCCATGTATAATATAGTGGAGGAAGAGAAACCAAGGATTTTGGAAACGAAGGTCACAGTTGATGGACGTGATTCCTCAGACGCTTCCATGTTTGAGACAGCATGCTCATTTTTGCATCTCATAGTTGTGCGTTCAAAGATTAGCCCTTATATAGACATGGTTAAATGGGTTATTGATGAAGCCAACATCTCAAACAGAGAATTCAAGACCAAAAGCCAAGAGGTTATGGGATATTTTACGCCAGACAACCTACGGCTCATGTACGACCTACCAAAGCCACAAGTTATCTACAATAAGTAGTTCCTCGAGAAGTTTGCCAAAGAGAACGAGGACCCAGCAGACTGCACTCGGACCTAGTCAGATAATGAGGGCAAAATAAAAAAAGACAAGAACGGTATGTACTCTACTGCGTCTATTTGTCCCCCTCATAGATTTGCAGCGGCCATGCTATGTAGACTATTTGGCAAACCCGATAGCACTAAATTTTCCCCAGAATGGCTGCCATTAATAGATGCAGCCGTAAATGAAACTATAATGAATTGGGCACAAATTTTTTCTGATAATTTAGCAAGAAAAATAATGGAGTATAGAAGGAAAAGAAGTGTTGCTTCGACAGTTTACCCTCAATTTTTTATGAGCGCATATGTAATGGATGCAATTTGTTTTGGTTCAAAATTTCCTGTCAAGGGATGGAAGTGGACTGTCCAAAATCCACTTCACATTCACATATACCATAAAGACATGTGGGAATCTCAGTTTCAACCATCTTTTTACAAAATTTTCCATGGATTTATGCTCCCTATCCACAAATGGCTTTATAACCAAGATGCCCCCAGGTTTTCCAAAGAAGCCGAGGTAAATATCCTCCCAGTGGCCAGATGGTTTGGGGAGAAAACATTTACGTATATCAGGGTATTTGGCAGCATTACCTCCCCCCATGTCCTCCCATACTATGTTCCGAACAAACTAATGGCTAGAGAGATAGCCTATCAAACAGCTAGTGAGGGAGGGATGAGAAAAACATTAAAGGAAGCAAAAAAGGCCATTTGGCCTACATTCCCTTTACAGTGTGGAGCATTTGCATTACATGACCTGGGGCATTCAAGGAAGCAGAGATTATGTTATCTCTGTAGTTACCTAAATTCCTAGGAAGGCAATATGACCCATTCTGCACTATCAAAGACTTTACCACCATGGTAAAAATAAAAGTATTCAGTAATGAAGAAGATGCATTTGATGACATATTTTTGTAGAAGAACACCTTCACAGAGGTGAAGCATATGACACAATAACTTTTTGACGTGAAGATCTTGAAACCTTTTACGAGCACAGAGAGAGGAGGCTAACGAAGGTCCCATTGGACCAGTTATTAATTGAACCAATAAGGGAGCTTACTCCCACTGTAAGTCTAGAAGGAGAAATAAAATTCTAAAACTGATTCTGGAGCAGAATCCCAAGAGAAATCTACCAGGGAGTCAGAGAAGTCGTCACAAAATGGGAAAAGCAGAAGCAAGGAGTCAGAAAAAGATACAGCCCAATCTACAGAAAAGACCACTGAGAAAACTTCGGCTAGCAAACAAGTTGAAATCCATTTCACCTCCACACAGCCAATAAAACCCCTGGTGATTGATTTAGAGGAAGAATGGGACAAATTTAATAAAATGCTCCATACAAAGGAACAAACGATAGAGTTTCAAACTCCACAACAGAAAGCAACTCAAGAAATTATAGCAAAGGAGACTGTAAATACTCAAGAGGTAGAGCACATCCTTGTTACTCCCACCTCTAAAATTGTTTTGAGAATTGAGGAGATTCCCCCTCTAGATGTGTTTTATAGCCCACAACACAAAGCAGTTGTTAAAAGACAAAGGAAGAAAAGGAAGTTGGATTCTACTGCTGTTACTACCCCTGATAATGAACCGATGGATGTTGTCTAGAAAGACTCACCCATCGACCCATCCGCCAACCTTACTAGACTGTCACAGTTTACAGGTGCCTATGCTACAGCGACCATCGACAAAGAAACAGTGGTGAAAATGTTTCTTAAGGAAAAAGAAGACAAAATTCTATCACTTGAACAACAACTACAGCAAGCAAAATCTGACCAACAAGCAGAGGCACAGTTAGCTAACCTTCAACAAGAGTTTGAGCAAATGCAAATAAAACATCAAGCCAACTTAGTAGAGAAGGAATCGAAAATACAAGGAATAATTGATCTACATAATGATTATCCAAAAATTGATCAGTTTATTACTGAAGCGCTCAACCTTAACTCCCAGCTGATGCACCAAAAAGAATTATTATGCTAGAAGATTTCACAATGGAATTCTTATTGCGAAACAAGTGACAAATTGACAAGTCAAGTCATGGAAATGAGACTTGAATATGATGAAATCTTGAAAAAAGTCTCCAACTTCATCACCTGGCAAAATTCAGAAGATGGGAGAAAGGCCAACCTACCTAAACTGGAAGAGTCACACAAAGAAATCTTATTTGCAAACTGGGATTCTCGGCTTAGAGAGGCAAAAAAGGCAATAGCGGATGCAGCAGCAGCAGTAAACAGTGTTATCAAAAATATTAATGAAAATTTACATAGCGCCAACCTTGTGGCAGAGTCCATTCCAGGTTTTCTTCCTAATGTAAAACAGCTTGAACTATAGTGGAGGCAGGCAACAGAAGAAAAAGCAGAAGCAATTAGGCAAACGACCAGGTTAAACTAGGAAGCATATTGGCGACATTTAGTGAAACCTCACAGCCAATGGATGACCCTGCGATGCCTAACCACTTCTACAGAGAAAATGGTGCCAACATTGACCAACACCGTGTTCATTGGGCAGTTGAAAGCTGAAATCGGCCAACCAACACAGCTCAAGCCCATGAGGGACATTTGCGATCTAAAATATCAAATGCAAAACAGTTAGTCACCATGCTCATTTCTATTTTTGTTTTATTTTGCATAATTTGAGGAAGGTCGTTTAAACCTCCTCAACTATTTTTGTAATAACTTATTTTTAGTTTTATAGTTTATTATTTAAACCCCTCTCATGTATTTAAAGAGGGGTTCAGAAATTTTATCAGAAACAATCTTCAAAACATGCACTTCTGTCCCTTTGGGGAAGTTCTGGTGAAATTATTGGAACAAGATTTATTTTTATCTTATGTGGCATCTTCTACTAAAGTTGCACTTTTGTACTCTTAGATGGTGTTGGATGGATTGAAAGTAGATCAATATTGATGAAGCACATGAGCAGGACGTATCATAAATAGTAATTTTATCTCGTAATTCTCTTTTACTTATTTATTAAGTAGTAATTTCTCTTCAAGTTGTTTATGTATGAAAGTTTGAATCTTGGTTAGCATTATTGCACTTCTGTATGATGATGGCCTATATTTTATGTTGAATACATGAATAATTTCTTATGCGATATATCTTTCACAATCGTTTCGGCTAACTTTTTATACGAAATGATTATTGTTAAATGATTTCATTTCTCATTGCAATTGAATGATCTTTATTACCAATTGCTTTTGGACATTATTGTAGATCGCATACTTCAATTTATTCCCGGGTATAGTCATAATTAGATAGTGTTTAAATTAGGATAAAATGCATGTGATTATTAGTTTAGATTAGATTACTTTTAGCTTAAACATTACTCCAAAATATCACATATCACCCCATCAGCACTATTATAAATTAGATTGGGAAACTGGTCCCATTATCCCCAGTCAGAGCCACTACACCAAACAGAAAAGGAGTTTCCAACCAAGGTTCGGACCGAGTGGTTTCCCCCCATGTTGAAGCAACGATTTTCGAGGCTTCAACATTTTGGCACTAGAAGGAGGGCCTGACTGTGAATGGAAAGTAAATCCAAATCAACAGGCCATTCTAAGAGTAAAACTCCCTCACCATCACCTCCAACTTCTCGAAAGCATTCCAAATCCCCTAATCCTAAGCGAGAAGTTGCAAAGAAAATTACAGAACCCACTGCTGAAATCCCAAAGAAGCCAGATCATTCTTCTTCTTCTGAAGCCCCTAAAGTCCAATATTTGATTCATAAATTACAGGGGATTTCATTATCTCAAGAAGAATCTGAGTTATACCAAGATAGTGTTACCTCTCAATTTACCCCATCTCAACAATTAACTAGAGCACAGAGTAAAAAACTTGGAATCCCCCTATTCGAATTTCCTCTACCAAGCCATAAGAAAGTTAAGAAAACACCATCTAAATCTCAAAGCGAGGTTCTTTCATCGACACAATATTCATCTTTATTCATTCCTTCTATACCATCACAAGATCAATCATTCGCCTCACCACCCCAGATCATGATTCACACAGGTACAGGGACTACATCCTCCTCTACCCAATCACCTTCAACCACTACTACACCTTCTCCTACTCACATACCAACAATGGCACAGAATACTCCGAGGCCATGGACAAACCCAGGAGTTGTTAGGATGGTTGGGCCTTTACATCAATTACCTACTCATCCAAAGACATGGTTACCCAAATTCAATCTTGATAATGGCCTACTTGCTAAGGAACATATAAACAATTTCATGTTGTCCATTAAATTGAATGAAGTAGTGGAAGTAGACGCAGTTGTAAGATTATTTCCATATACTTTACAGGGAGTAGCAGGATCATGGTACTTCTCATTAACATCAGATTCTATTAATAGTTGGGATGCTTTCCAAGAGCAGTTTTTAACTAAATTTGGAGATGATAGATCCACAACTACCCTAATCAATAATCTCTCCAATTTGAAAGTTGAACCGAAAGAACCCATTAAATACTTCAACTCTTGCTTCAATAAATTATTGAATAAGATACCAACGACATCTAAACCCAGCGATGACGTCCAAAATGAGTGGTATATTTCTGCTCTACCTTCAAACACAGTTATTTTCACTGATAGAGCTGCTAAACCGACTTTGGCAGAAAACATGAAAGAGGCAATCGCTGTGGAAAAACACATTCTAGCTGTAGAAAAGAAAAACGCATTAAAAGAACGAAAATCTAAGAAAGTGACTTTTAGGGATGACTCCAAGAAGAAACCACCTAAAGATCCTTTTGATCTCAAAGGGTTACAGAAAACCATCAAGACCATGTCTAACGAAATGGTTGATATCAAAAAATAGGTAGCACAGACTTCCCCTAAGAAATCTTTTATACCATTTAAAAGAAATTCCCCTGCTGATCCTAAACGTCCAAATGCTATATCAAATTTTGAATCAGATGGAGAGGAGGATGAAGTTTCAACAAACGAAGAACAAATGGACGATGAAGAAGTGGCAGAGTTACAAGGAATGTGGGATTTTATCCTTCCCAATGAGGAAACTCAAGAAGCATTGCTTGTCGCTACCCGAAGTAAAAACCCTGTTGATTTGTCACAAACAAATTCAAAGCAGAAGGCTTCAATGCCACCTCCCAGGGACAAAACAATAGGTAAGAAGTCTTCACCAAAATCCACTCAAACTACTCCTCAATTGGATTCTTCACCTTCACCTAAAACTCTGATAGTTTCTGATGAAATGGAATATAATATTGTTGATGATATGAAGAAGACTAGGGCAAACATCAGCTTTCATGAACTTATCAAATTGAAGCATCAATAGAAGCTACTCCTTAAGGAACTCAAAGCAGTACCTATTGCACTGCTTCCCACTGTCGTGATCTCACAAGCCGCCCAAGAAATGGGAAGGCCCCCTAACACCTCTTTAAACAAGATTGATCCAACTAACATCTCTCTAATTGGAGGAAGATCTAAATATCATACTCCTCCATTCCTTCTTACTTTTGAAGTATTTAATAAGAATTTACACAACTGTTTAGTTGATTCAAGAGCTTCATCTAACATCTTACCTAGAACAGTTTGTGCAAAGTTGAATGTTCAACCTCAGAAATCTGTTGTACGTATAGTACAGTTAGATCGATCTCAAGTCGAAGTTGTTGGGGAACTTAATCAAGTAACCATCAGACTTTCATCAAATCCTAAATTTTTTCAAGTCATTGACATACTTGTAGCTGATATTCCTAAGTTCTATGGCTTAATCCTTAGTAGAGACTGGTTAGAAAAACTTCATGGTTATTTTGCAACTGACTAGTCTCACATGTGGCTTCCTTATAATCGAAAGCCAAATCAAATTAGGATTGATCATGAGAAACATCAAAAGTACATAGTAACGGAGCTAGAAGGAGAAAATGAACCAGTCATGTATAGTAACAATACCATCGGAAACTACTCGGTAGAATCATTTCTAGGAAATTTCAATGCTCACACTTCACCTTTCTTAGAAAACTTTGTTGTATCTCAAGTCAAAAAAATTTCCCAAACAGACACTTCTAAGTGCATAAATTTTGTAGATAAACCTATAGTTAGCTCTTTATTTTGGAAATTATCTTTTTATTGATCTAAATCCAATGATGGAGCAGGAGCATGATGCATATTAATTAGCCCAGAGGGGGAAAAGACTATGTTAGCATGCATACTTGAATTTGATTGCACAAACAACATTGGTGAATATGAAGCACTAGTTCAAGGTTTGTATAAGGCAATTGGCCTTAATATCAAAGACCTCCAAGTATTTGGAGATTCAGAAATTGTAACAAAACAGGTGAGAAATACTATACATTGTTTGTCAGGACATTTGAAACACTATCAGTCATTAGTCCAAGACCTAACCTCTCACTTTACAGTGTTTAATATTTCCCCTATTCCAAGACTCCAAAATGATAGTGCTGATCTTCTAGCTAATGTCACTTCCAAGCTTATTCCACCAGAGGATTATAGCCCTAATCGATTTTCCATTGAATTGGATTTTAGGCCTTCTATTTCCGATAATATCACCAACTAGAGAGTATTTAATAACGATCCGGATATCATAAGCTTCCTGACTTCAGAAAGCTCTTATGTTGACCAGATAGTTGATGAAGACCAACATGATAACCAACTTAAACAAGTAACAGTCAATAATGCTATACCAAAATCTGTAGTTAAGTTGGAAGATTTATATGACCTCAAAGATGGATTTAAACGACCCGCCAATTCAAAACTTTAGAGTTCAACTCTGAGGTTTGAATTGATTAATCTTGGGATTGACCTAAAGCCTCAAAATATTAATCTAGGTCTTGGACTTACGTCAAACGAAAAATTAGCCTTTATAGGTTTGTTGAAGAGGTACAAGAATAAGAGAATTCTTCGGCTAAAATCACATGATAGAATATTTGTCGACGCGTTTTGAACCAACCAGTGTGGTTCATCATCAGGACAAGTTGAAGGATCAGATCTAGAATGCATGTTAAATAGTTAGAGCAGAACTTCCAACAGTTATAATTATTGACCAGGTAATGGCTAGATTGACTACCTAACGGCTATATTAGACGAGGGAACGGCTAGTTTGACCGCACACAGGGAGAAGGGGGCAAAAGACCAAATTGTAACTTAATTTGAGGTTTTTTATTAAATTAATGGTTAGTTAATTTATTAAATTACAAGTAAATTTATACAATACATATAACTACTAAGGATTAATAATATTAAAATAATCATATTTTTAAAATAATTAAATAATGTTTTAATTGTTTATTACCATTATTACGAATTGGTAATAAACAATTAAAATGTTATTTAATTATTTTAAAAATATGATTATTTTAATATTATTAATCCTTAGCAGTTATATGTATTGTATAAATTTACTTGTAATTTAATAAATTAACTAACCATTAATTTAATAAAAAAACCTCAAATTAAGTTACAATTTGGTCTTTTGCCCCCTTCTCCCTGTGTCCGGTCAAACTAGCCGTTCCCTCGTCTAATATAGCTGTTAGGTAGTCAATCTTGGTAATAAACAATTAAAATATTATTTAATTATTTTAAAAATATGATTATTTTAATATTATTAATCCTTAGTAGTTATATGTATTGTATAAATTTACTTGTAATTTAATAAATTAACTAACCATTAATTTAATAAAAAACCTCAAATTAAGTTACAATTTGGTCTTTTGCCCCATTCTCCCTATGTCTGGTCAAACTAGTCATTCCCTCGTCTAATATAGCCGTTAGGTAGTCAAATGTTTAGTAAACAAATTAGTAGTAATCTACTTAGATGATATAATTGTATATTCCAGAAAGCGCAGTACTCATCTAAGGGATTTAAAGCAAATCTGTGAACGTTTCCAAAGGTATGGGATTTCTCTTAATCCCAAGAAGTATTTTTTCACGTTAAGTGAAGGAAAGCTCCTTAGATTCATTGTGTCCAAAGCATGGATTCATATTGACCCTGACAGAATTAGAGAAATCTCTGAAATACCTTTACCGTGTAACAAAAAATCAATGCAATCTTTCCTAGGTCAGATAAATTTTGTTAAAAGATTTGTCCCTGACTTCTCACGAATTGTTTTACCTTTCAATCCATGATAAAGAAAAATTCTATGTTTAAATGGGGACACTCCGAACATGAAGCCTTTAACTTGATCAAACAAGCAATCATAAATGCTCCATCTTTAGCAACGCCGAATTTTTCAAATCATTTCATTTTATATACTTTCGCTTCCAAGAAATCATATGCAGCCATATTGACACAAGTAAATGAAGAAAAATTTGAAGCCCCAATCTCTTTCTTTAGGTCCAATTTGCAGGGAGCTAAATTGAATTACTTAAACGTTGAAAAACAAGCTTTTGTTATTTTCAAATCAATAAACACTTCAGAGCTTTTCTCCTCAAAACCCACACCAAATTAATAGTACCATTCTCAGCAGTGAGAAATATATTAATACAAATGGATGTAGGTGAGAAAAGTGCAAATTAGGTTATATCTCTGCAAGAATATGACGTCGAAATTAGACCAGCAAAAATTGTAAAAGGTCCAGGTTTTTGCAGGATGTTGGCAGGAGCATCAAATCTATCAGCATTACAGCATTCAGATGATGATGTACAAGTCTATGAGGTAAGCCTTAATAACACTGAGTCAAAATATGTTGATATCATATTTTACTTGAGAAATGGATATGCCCCAACGCAATTAAATTACACAAAGAAAAGGGCTTTGAGATTAAAAGCTAGACAATATCAAATTGTCAATGATGTGCTGTTTAGAATAAATTATGATTATGTTCTACTTAGATGTCTTGAAAAAACTGAGGCAAAGAAGGTGTTGCAGGAACTTCATGATGGACCAGCGGGCGGTCACTTTGAAGGAGATATACATAAAATCTTGCATGTCGGCTATTACTGGCCAACATTATTCAAAGATGCACACAGTTATGTAAGGAGATGTAAAATTTGTTAGATAGCTACTGGAACACAGAGGAAACCCACATTACCATTACAGCCAGTCAACATTAACCAACCATTCGATCAATAGGGATTGGACATAATAGGTGAGATTGTTCCTCATTCTTATAAGCAGCATAGATATATCCTTACAGCCACTAATTATTTCACCAAATGGGTGGAAGCACTTCCACTCAAGGTAGCTAATTCTAAAAACATTATTGAATTCATAGATCAATTTATCATTACTAGATTTGGCCTGCCATCTGCCTTAATGTTTGATAATGCATCTTATTTTTCAGGCAACGCTATGACAGAATTTATTCTTAAAAGAGGTTTTAAGCTCAAGTACTCTGCTAATTATTATCCACAAGGAAATGGGTTAGCTGAATCCACAAACAAGAATCTCATAAGGATTATTAAATGAACAATTGACCAAATCTAGAAGAACTGGCATAAGTCTTTGATGTTTGCGCTATGGGCAGATCGAATAACTTACAAAGCCTCCATCGGCACTTCTCCTTTTAATTTTGTCTATGGGAAAGAAGTCGTCTTACCTACAAACGTAGCTATTCCCTCTTTAGCCTTAGTTTAGTTCATTGAAGAAACTCCTTCCTCATCTATGCAAGTTAGACAGTCACAAATCCTTAAGCTTCAAGAGGAAAGAGAAAAGGCCGGGATCACGCATGCACATCATTAGCAGTTAGTCAAAGCTTCCTTTGATTCAAATTATGTAAGTTCAAAATCTTTTCAAATCGGAGACCTAGTATTGAAATGGGATAAAGCCCACAAAGAGAAAGGTAAGCATACCAAGTTCCAACAAATGTGGCTTGGCCCATTTCAGATTGTGGAACAAATAGGCCCATCAACTTTTCTATTACAAGATTTATCAGGTAAGGGAGAATCTCTACCTGTTAATGGGCAGATTTTAAAGAAATACTTTCCATAGAAGATTATCTCTTTTGTTCACTGTATATTATTGCCTTTAGTTTATTTTTAGAAAGAATAATACAAGTTGAAAAACATTTAATTTTGGCTTTACAAATGATAGTCTCTTTTTAATTTTGACTTTTTGCTTGTGTAAGTAAAGATTGTTATGAAAGTAATCTTCACATATGAAATATATAGTTAAGTTCTATTGCTTCAAAACTGCCTGTTCTCTGCCAAAATTATCTGATCTTTGATGAAACTTAGCTTTAGAAAGAAATATTTCCTTTACATCAGTCAAGAAAAGTGTCAATAACAAAGCAAAGTCTTTCTACATAAAAGCATCTTTAAAACTCTTCAATTGTCATCCAGAAGCTCTTAAGGAGCCAATGATTCTCCCCACCTAATCAGCTTTCATTTTTACAATGTAATTCTAAAATATACTTAAACTTAAAGGATAAGAGGTCTCATCAAGAGCCATCTTGTTCAATTAAATTACAAATCAAGTGAATGGCATTGTTAGTTTTGGTCACCAAACCAAGACATTGTCCTTTAAGAGATAAAAGATGAAAATTTGAAGGAAGAATGAATTACTTCAGAAAATAAAGAAAGCAATAAGTATACAAATGAGATTATCTTTAAAATTGCATTCTGATCTAGGTGGGATACTGAATCATTGTTGGTTAAAAGGTAACCCTGTCGAGGCTATGAATGCCTGCTGGCAGCAAAGGCTCTACCTATGACAACTGAGTATACCAAAAACTGATCTGAGAAGAGCCTTCTTGTTTTTATCCTTAAAACCAAGTAATGACTGGTGTAGACAAAGTGACTTTCTTATGAGAAAAGAATAATCAAGAGAATGATAGTTAGGTAGATGTTATTTTATTATTAATGAGCAGTATTACTTACCTTATATTCCATGTAATTTTTATTTTTATTTTCAAAACTATTTTTATTTTGGAAGTTTTAGAAATTTCAAAAAACTCTCAGAGATAATTGGTTCTTCCAATTGAATCGCCAATTGTTGTGCTATTCAACAACCCCCCATCTATTAATAGTAGAAGTTAATATTAAATTAATAAATGGGGACCCTTTAAAAAAAATCCCTCCAAAAATAAACTTAGCATTTAGGCATTTTTCTTATTTAATTTTGGAATAAAGAAAGATATCAATCAAACCCCTTTTTCGAAAGAACTACTAAATGCTTGCCTACCTACATATCGCATGATTAAGCATCATAAAAACCCTTGCTAACCCACCAAATCTAGTGAAAAACGATTAAAAGAGGACTCTATGCTTTATACCTCGAAACTATCATATTTTTTACATAAACTAGGTCCTAAAGGTTTTCTCTTTAAAACCAAGTCTTGCATCGCATATCGCTATTTATGAAGACCCTGCCTTAAAAGGTTATCTCAAAACAAACAAAATGTGAAATTGTGATGGCATCGTAACCTTTATCGCATCGCATTTCAAGCATTCAAAAGTACACCACAAACTTACCATCGGTTGATATTGTGAAATGCGATCAAGACCCGAACCCACTCCTTCAATACATTACGAACAAATGTTTAGGTTCATCGCTTATTACAAAGGGTCTTTACATAGAAAAACCTGACAAGTAGCTATGTTTTGAACAATAAACGAGCAGCTTGCATCTTGCAGAAACGCAAGGGAGGGTAAGAAAAGAGAAAAGGCATAATGTGATATTGCGATCTGCGATATTGCTTCGCAAATCGCAAAATCGCCATTATCACAATTCAAAGGCTCGCCACCCTAGAAGCTTTCTTCCCGACTTACGATGTAGACATTTATGAGCATTAAAGCTAAGAGATAACGAAGCATTAGTGGGCATTTAGTAAGAGTTAACTGCATTTATGTGTGAAAAGCCATTTAACGTGATATGTTATCTTCTTACGTGTGTTCAAATAAAACTCCTTTTATCACCTTTACAAGTTATCCGCATTATTCTATTTCATGTTCGTTGTCATCTTTGTGTATCCGATAGTTGTTGTTATTCACTTTCAAGGAAAATCCACAGAGAAAATTGTTGGGAGCAATGGTGAAGAAAGGCAAAGCAGTCGTCTCTGAGAAATCAGAAACAACTCCTCTATTTCTGAATACTACATGCAGCAGAGACGGAGGAACCTCTACGTGGGAAGCCATGTATAATATACTGGAGGAAGAGAAACCAAGGATTCTGGAAATGAAGGTCACAGTTGATGGATGTGATTCCTCAGACACTTCCATGTTTGAGACAGCATGCTCATTTTTGCATCTCATATTTGCGCGTCCGAAGATAATCCCTTATACAGACATGGTTAAATGGGTTATTGATGAAGCCGACATCTCAAACAGAGAATTCAAGACCAGAAGCCAAGAGGTTATGGGATCTTTTACGCCAGACAACTTGCGGCTCATGTACCACCTACTAGAGCCACAAGTCATCTACAACAAGAAGTTCATTGAGAAGTTTGCCAAAGAGAACGAGGACCCAGCTAACTGCACCTAGACCTAGTCAAATAATGAGGGCAAAATCAAAAAACACAAGAAAAGTATGTACTCTACTACGTGATCCGAATTGGATCCATGAAGAAAAACCAGAGAACCATGACTGTATCAAATCAGGACAAAACTTCAACTTCAAAGAATTAAGAGCAGCGATCAGAAACACCTCTAAACAGTGGCAGTTAGCATCCAGCATGGAACGACGAGGACCTCAGTCAAAGCGCGCTGACCGAGGCCCATAGAGACTACGCAGTAGGTGAAACTAGCCCCTGGGAAGCCTGGATCAGGAAAAGGAGGCAGTTTTTTATCGTTGGGAAAAACCCCTTGAGAAGGAGAGGCCCCGAGCACTCGGTCGCATGGGAGCTGGGAAAACCATGGGAAAATGGCTAAAGGCTAAGGCAGGACCTGCGCTCCAAAAATCGGCGGTATTTATCGGGGGCACCCTTGGGCGCTAAGAAGATTTGGCGAAAACGGAGCGGTTCCACTCAGTGCCCGACACGTGGCAAGCGGAGGAGAGAGAAAACTGCCGCTCATCGCGCGCTAACAGTCGAGCAAGTCAACTACGCGAAATGAGCGAATGGTGTCGGATCTGGGGGCTCCAGATCTAACGGCTGAGATCGCACCCAATGGGAAAGCCGGAATCGACAAGGGATAAAGCCACAATCTATAATAATTTGACCTCCAAGGTGGCAGATGACTCATTCCACGAAGTAACTAAAAAAAAACCGAATCGATGAAGCAAGATGGCGCAGTGGTAGGAGGACAAGTGGCCACTCCCTATGAGCCTGATGATGACGCTGAAACAGGGAACTCCAAGCGAAGCTGCAGCAGGCAATCCGATGGAAGTGGAAGGGGAATCGAACAGCCATGAGCTCAAATGGTTTTAAAGCCATGCACAGACAAAGAAAAAGACACCGAACACCAAGAGGAAGACGGAGAAGAAAAGGAAGAAAACAGAGAAAATGAAGACAGTGAAGCAAAAAGCAGAAAGAAGATAGAGGGTCGAGCTGACCGAAGGCAGTGTCGAGCACCAGAGAGCTTGAGAGATTCAAGCCATCCCTGAGAGGATCTGTCAGGACTGAGCACCACACTGGGCTCCTTCCATTAAAGACCAGAGGGGTCAAAGAGCTGGTAAGGAACAGATTTTGTGCACTCTAGTGGCTTAGGGAATCCAAGAACCACCCTACCGAGCAAATTCTATTTCAGGAGACTCATATTGAGCTCCTTCATTGTAATTCTCTGCTTCAAGACACAATAAAAGAAGGCCACCACTGAGAGCTGGACCGGAGATGTAGCCCTGGAGGATAGGGTGAACTCCTTATTAATTTATTATGTTCTTGTATTTGTTTACTGTGTTTCTCTGTTGTTTTCCATTTCAAGTGTCTGCGTATTTGCAATCTGATCAATCTGTTGCCTAAATAACATAGACACACACCAGCACATGAGTCTATAATACCTTCATTAATAAATCTTTAACTGAGATCACTCATAGGGTGGTTTTCAAATCAAGTGGTATCAGAGCTTTAGGCTGTAAGGTTAGACAAGCTTGTGTTGGTTTAGCTGTTGAATGCTCACTAGATCAAAGCTCAAATTAGGAGAAGGAGATTTGGTCGAAACTAATCCTGAAATTGGGAGAGTCTAACCTCGGAAGGCAATGTCAGAGGAAGGTTCTGTAGGGCCAGACCCTCAGTTCATAGAAAGTTTCCTAGCCATAAAAGCAATGGTAGAAGAAATGTATAGGGACTTTAGAAAGCATAAGGATGAAGATTCATCTGGTTCTAAACAAGACAAAGAAGAAGATGAGTCTCACTTCCATGACCACTCCAAAGGAAAAGGGAAAGAGGAAAACTTTCTCACCCCTCCTAATAGCCCTGTGCATAATAAGAAGGCATATTTAATCAAGCTAGATGTTAAATTTGATTTTCCTATATATGATGGAGAATTAAACGCTGAAAAGTTGGACAATTGGATTAGACAAATTGATGTTTATTGCAGAGTACAGAACATCGATTCAGATAAGAGCAAAATTCAGTTGGCAAGCCTATGCCTAGGAGGCACTGCCTTGGTTTGGTGGGAAGGCAAAACCCAACCTGATATGAAAAAATACATGTTAAGACTATCTTTGTCTGGAGTGAATTTGTTTCTGCAATTAAAAAATAGTTCTATCCATTGACCTACATGCAACAAGCCATGATGAGTTGGAAAACTCTTCGGCAGTTGAAAGGGAAAAGTGTGCAAGGGTACACTCAAGAATTCAGAAAGAGAGCATTGATTCTAAGAATCTCATTAGGCTCACTAGAGACTCTGTTGAAGTACATTGGTGGTCTACACAGCTACATGAGGCATACCATCCTCATGTTTAATCCCCACTAGTATAGATGAAGTATCTATACAAGCTACTCATCTAGAAGCTACAGGAAAGAATGGAAATCCAGAAGTTGGGGGACCATCCCAACCCACTGTAAGCAAGAGCAAGGAGATAAGAAAGCAGAAGTGGAAAGCAAGGAAGGCTAACACTGCACAAAAAAGCAAAGCTTCATGCACTCACTGTAAAAAGGATGGGCATGATGATGAGCATTGTTGGATTTTGTATCCAAAGTTGAGACCGAAGAAGTTCGAGGGCAAGAAGAAGAAGACTACTGCAGTTGTTCAGAAAGATTTGGGGTCAGACTCAGGAGATGAAACAACTATTGCAGCCACAGGTATAAAAGGTAAGAATTCTGAGGCATCTACTAGTAATTCTGCTCAATCTGTTATTGATGAAGAAAATGAGAGAAAAAGACATGAGCTTTTCCATATTCGAGTTGTTTCCAAATATCAAAAGATTGATACTTTGTTTGATAGTGGCTCACAAGTAAATTTAATTTCTGAAGCAATTGTAAAGAAATTGGGATTAGCAACTACACCTCACAAGAAACCATACCCATTAGGATGGTTGAATGATAAAGCACAACTAAAAGTGACTAGACAGTGCAAACTCAAGTTTTCTTTTGGGTCAGCATTTGTAGATGAGGTTGAGTTAGACATAATTCCTTTGGATATATGTGGAATTGTTTTAGGAAGTCCTTACTTGTATGATAGAAAGGCTATTTTCTATAGAGCTGAGAACAAGTATCTACTTGTTAAAGATGGAATCGAATACTTTGTAAGAGCTTACAATCTCAAGAATAATTATACTCTCATAAACTCAGGGCAGATGAAAAGAATGATAAATTCATGCAAACAATTCTTACTGATGGTTGTAAAGGAAAAGAAACCTAATAAAACCAATGTATTTGAGGGTTGTAATGTTAAACAGCAAGCTGATATAGAAAAGGTTGTTTCAGAGTATGATATATCATATCTTGTTTCAAGAACCTAAAGGTCTGCCACCCAAAAAGGAAATAGTACATGATATTATTTTGCAGCAAGATGTTCCATTGACTAACATTGGAATGTACAGGTTGTCTGCTTTAGAGAATGTTGAAATCAAGAAGCAGGTGCAGGAGTTGCTCGAGAAAGGGTTCATCAGGCCTAGCACATCACCATGTGGGTCACCAATCGTTTTGGTGAGAAAGAAAGATGGCTCGTGGAGAATGTGCATTGACTACCGAGCACTGAATAAGATAACAATCAAAAATCGTTATCCCCTTCCTCGCATAGATGATCTTTTGGATCAATTGAAGGAAGCTGTTTATTTCACCAAGCTAGACTTGCACAGTGGATACCATCAGGTCAGGGTTGCAGAACAAGATGCATGGAAGACTGCTTTCAAAACAAAGCAGGGATTGTATGAGTGGCTGGTTATGCCTTTTGGCTTAACTAATGCTCCTGCTACTTTCATGAGATTAATTAATGATGTACTCAGACCTTTTCTTGATGATTTTGTTATGTATCTGGATGACATTCTGATTTTTAGTAAAATGTGGGAAGAACACTTAAAGAATGTTAAGCAGACATTAGATGTTTTGAGAAGATAAAAACTTCATCTTAAACTCTCAAAATGTGAATTTGGCAAAACATCTCTAAATTATTTGGTTCATATAGTAGGGGGCAGTGAATTGAAGATAGATCCCTCTAAGGTGGCAATCATTGTAAACTGGCCTAAACCCAAGTCTGTTACAGAGGTGAGAAGCTTCTTAGAAGCAGCACAGTATTGGAGGAAGTTCATTTCTAACTTTTCCTCAATTGCAGCTCCCTTACATGCTTTAACAGTATTGAACAAGGTGTTTCAGTGGGGAGGGAAACATCAGAAAGCCTTCAACACCTTGAAAGAAAAGATTAGCACAGCACCTGTACTAGCACTGCCCGATCTACAAAGACCATTTGAGATCCAAACAGATGCCAGTGACTATGCCATGGGAGCAGTGTTGACACAGCACGGTAAACCCATATGTTATCATTATGAGACTTTTAATCCTGTAGTAGTTAACTATCCTACATATGATAAAGAATTGTATGTATTAGTTCAAAGTGTGAAAAAGTGGAAACATTACTTAATGGGCAAAGAGACAGTAATACATTCTGATCATCAACCACTTCAATATCTACACTCCCAAACTAAGTTGCAGCAATCAAGACATTACAAATGGATGGGTTTTCTACAACAGTTTCATTTAGTCATCAGATATAAAAAGGGCATACATAACAAAGCTGCAGACATGTTATCTAGACCCATTATAAATGCATCTACTATACTTAAGCATAATTGTGCTACATGAAAGCTACATTGAACAATATGCTCAAGATATAAACTTTAAAGATGTATATGCAACTTTGAGTCAAGGCAAAAGAGTAGAAGAATTGGATTATCATGTAAAGGACCGACTCTTATACCATCGTGGGAAACTCTGCATTCCACAAACTAAGAGAATAAAGATAATTAGAGAAGCACACAGTTCTCTGATATCAGGTCACTTTGGGGTAAGTAAAACAGTTTCACAGCTGCAAAGATTTTGTTATTGGCCAAAAATGAATAAGACAATTTCTAGATATGTAAGAGGGTGTGCTATGTGTGCTAAAAGGAAGCCCAGCAACAGAAAACTAGGCTTGTACACTCCACTGCTAGTTCCTTCTCACCCTTGGGAAAGTGTTTCCATGGATTTCGTTGGGGGACTGCCTAAATCTAGAAAGGGTCATGATTATCTATATGTTGTTGTGGATAGGTTCAGCAAAATGTGTATTTTGATACCTTGTAAATGGATTACAGCTGAACAGACTGCAAAATTGTTCTTTGAACATGTATGGGTTCATTTTGGATTACCCACTTCCATTGTATCTAATCGAGACACCCGATTTGTGGGGAAGTTTTGGTCAAGTCTGTGGGAACTAATGGACACCAAACTAAAGAAAAGCACAGCCTTTCATCCACAAACTGATGGCCAAACAGAAGTAGTTAACAGGATAGTGATCTAGTTACTTAGAGGATATTGCAGCAAGCATCCTAAGCTTTGGGATGAACATTTGTGTTATGTGCAGCATGCTTACAACAGAGAAAAACATTCTTCTACACAGAGATCTCCTTTTGAGACTTGTTTTGGTTTCACACCAAGGTCTCCTTTGGATTTTTTATTTGGTAAAGATACCACAGTTGAGGGACACAGTGATGTCGACAAGGCAACTAGGTTCATTGACCAAATCCAGGAGATCCACCAGGCAGTACAGGAACAACTGGAAAAGAGCCAAGCCAATTACAAGGCTAGGCATGACAAGCATCGGATGGAGCATAGTTTCCAATTTGGTGACCAAGTATGGCTGTATATCAGCAAGGACAGGATGCAAGGTGAAGGTAAGAAGCTAAATCATATCATGTATGGACCCTTCAAAATACTTGAGAAGATTGGTGAGAATGCTTTTCTCCTTGATCTACCAGCTTACATGCACATATACTCAGTCATAAATGCAGATTG
Source organism: Pinus tabuliformis (assembly GCA_031772625.1). Taxonomy (NCBI): domain Eukaryota; kingdom Viridiplantae; phylum Streptophyta; class Pinopsida; order Pinales; family Pinaceae; genus Pinus; species Pinus tabuliformis. The sequence continues at coordinate 1,435,158,230 of CM062818.1, read as the reverse complement.
CTTGAGACTGTTTGAACCCTCACTGATTGAGGATCCTGAAGAGCAGAGTCAATTGCCTTCTATTGATGACCTGCTACCTAAATATCTTAATGAATTGTAGGAAGACACCGTCTTGGACAGGAAGGTGAGGACGGCGCGCAGAGGAGATGTTGAGTACCTCAGAGTAGGGCTCAAGGGTTCAAAGCCGAGTAGTGCAAAGTGGATTGAGATGGGGCAAGTGAGACAACAGTACCCTTACTTAGTCGATGCTTGAAAACCAACTTTTGGTGGTCCAAAAGCTTTTTAGTGGGAAGGTCGTGATCCGAATTGGATCCCTAAAGAAAAACCAGAGAACCATGACTATACCAAATCAGGACAAAACTTCGACTTCAAATAATTAAGAGCAGCGATCAGAAACACCTCTAAACAGTGGCAATTAGCAGCCAGCGTGGAATGACAAGGACCTCGGTCAAAGCGCGCTGACCGAGGCCCATGGAGACTATGAAGGAGGCAAAACTAGCCCCTGGGAAGCCCGAATCGGGAAAAGGAGGCAGTTTTTGATCATTGGGAAAAACCCCTCGAGAAGGAGAGGCCTCGAGCGCTCAGTCGCATGGGAATCGGGAAAACCGTGGAAAAAGGCTAAAGGCTAAGGCGGGACCCGCGCTCCGAAAACCGGCAGTATTTATCGAGGGCACCCTTGGGCAGTGAGCATATTTGGCAAAAACGGAGCGATTCCACTCAGCGCCCGATGCGTGGCAAGCGGAGGAGAGAGAAAACCACTGCTCATCACACACTAACAGTCGAGCAAGTTAACCGCCGAAATGAGTGAATGGCGTCAGATTTAGGGGCTCCATATCTAATGGCTGAGATCGCTCCCGATGGGAAAGCCGGAATCGACATGGGATAAAGCCGTGATCTATAAGAATTTGACGTCCGATTTGACTGCCAAGGTGGCAAATGACTCATTCCACAATGTAACTGAAAAAACCGAACCGACGAAGCAAGCTGGCACAGTCGTAGGAGGACAAGTGGCCACTCCCTATGAGCCTGATGATGACGCTGAAACAGGGAAACCCAAGTGAAGCTGTAGTAGGTGATCTGACGGAAGTGGAAGGGGAATCGAACAGCCATGAGCTCAAATGGTTTTAAAGCCATGCACAGACAAAGCAAAATACACCGAACACCGAGAGGAAGACGGAGAAGAAAAGGAAGAAAACATAGAAAACGAAGACAGTGAAGTAAAAAGCAGAAAGAAGACAGAGGGCCGAGCTGACCGAAGGCAGTGTCAAGCACCAGAGAGCTTGAGAGATTCAAGCCATCCTTAAGATGATCTGTCAAGACTGAGCACCACACTGGGCTCCTTCTATTAAAGACCAAAGGGGTCAAAGAGCTGGTAAGGAATAAAGTTTGTGCACTCTAGTAGCTTGGGGAATCCAAGAACCACCCTGCCAAGAAAATTCTGTTTCAGGAGACTCATATTGAGCTCCTTCATTGCAATTCTCTGCTTCAAGACAAAATAAAAGAAGGCCACCACTCAGAGCTGGACCGGAGATGTAGCCCTGGAGGATAGGGTGAACTCATTAATTTCTTGTGTTCTTGTATTTGCTTACTGTGTTTCTCTGTTATTTTCCATTTCAAGTTTCTGTGTATTTGCAATCTGATCGATCTGTTGCCTAAATAACATAGACACACACCAGCACATGAATCTGTAATACCTTCATCTAATAAATCTTTAACTGAGATCGCTAATAGGGTGATTTTCAAATCACTGTGTCTATTTGTCCCCCTCATAGTTTTGTAGTGGCCATGCTATGTAGACTATTTGGCAAACCCGATAGCACTAAATTTTTCCTAGAATGGCTGCCATTAATAGATGCAGTCGTAAACGCTACTATAACGAATTGGGCACAAATTTTGTCTGATAATTTAACAAGAACAATAATGGAGTATAGAAGGAAAAGAAGTGTTGCTTCGAGGTTTTACCCTCCATTTTTTATGAGCACCTATGTAATGGATGAAATTTGTTTTGGTTCAAAATTTCCTATCATGGGATGGAAGTGGATTGTCCAAAATCCACTTCCCATTCACATATACCATAAAGACATGTGGGAATCTCAGTTTCAACCACATTTTTATAAAATTTGTCATGGATTTATGCTCCCTATCCACAAATGGCTTTACAACCGAGATGCCCCCAAGTTTTCCAAAGAAGCCAAGGTAGATATCCTCCCAGTGGCCAGATGATCCATGTGGCTCCAAAGACACACACGACAAAGAGGGCTTATGGAAGCTCGAAAATCAAAATGATTAGAATTCTTTCGAACCAAGACCAGAGCGTAGATCTCGTCATCCTAATTGCAGCGGTGCAAACAGTTCATCAATCCGAGCTCGTATGAGGGAGAACAAGCCAATCAAATTTCAGGTCAAAGTTGGGTTGTGGACCAGGTTTAATGGTCCTACAAATTCACCGTCAACCGGCGTGGGAACCTGGCTCCCAAAAATGGGCGAAATTTTGGCCTCTTCAAAACAACTTTATTATTTAAAAATATAAAATATAAATATAAATGTGAGGTGGCGGGCCATGACCCCCGCCACCCGTCCTCCCAAAATCCACATCAATAATCAAATTTTGGGTCGACGGGCCATGACCCCCACTGACCATTCAACCAACCACCATACGAAAGCAAACTTAAGTTTGGGTGGGCGGGCCACCTCCGGTGGACTCGGCCTACACCCCTATCCGCACCACTATACATAAGTCGAGGGTGGCCTACTCGAACCCACCTGGCCAATGCGATCGACCCACCTTCCAAGAACCCTCACACACACAACCAACATGTACAAACCAACAACCACCCCTCATATAACACGCAACCTCCAAACAACGATACGCCTCCAAATATTTAATACGCCAACCATGGTGCTACGAGAGTTAAGGGGTGGGCTGCCCAATGCGGACCCGACCCCCAAAACACATTAAAAAGGTTTTTCAAAAACTAAAAGGTGTGTAAATGTGGAGGGGTCAAGGTTTGACCACCCAACCTCCTCCTTACTATTCGGATTTTTAACCATTACACCAAACGACCTCTTTTTGTGGATTAATCCACCCAGTAAAATTTATATAAAGCTTCATTTCATCAATGCGCCTAAGCATGGAGGAACCAGGAGCGTGCACACGGATCGAGGATTTTTTAATTAATTTTTAATGCACGGTGGAACCATGAACCTGAGAAAAACACAGGCGGAACCATGATTGGGTGAAATTCTCAAGAGGGTGAAATTTTTGTAGTGTCCAAATTGGCGCAGTCAGTTCCCTGATCTGAGTAGAAGATTTGCACAAGACCCAGAGGAGGGAATCTTTGAGGAATCTAGGGGGAATCTAAAAGATTCCTTAAGCCCCAAATTTCCATTTTCTCAGAATTCAGAAATTTGATAGTGGATTTTGCACTATTCAACGCCACAAATCTGATGGTATGTTCATATTTTTCATTTGCTCATTTAATTTTTTGGCCACTTTTCAAAGTGGAGTGCAGGTGTCAGCGTTCAACGTGTGAATAGTCCTTCCATGAGATTCGACACCGCGAGATTGATGGTACAGCCAACTTCAGCAGTTTGACATCCTTGTCTTCAGATGGCCCCAGGATGTGAGGTATATGCAGTGTGTTCATGTACTTCTTTTGCTATGAATTGTGCTGCATAGATCCCTGTTTGATGTTTGATGTGGGATCTTGTTTTTCTTACTTGTTTCATGATTCCTGCTTGATGTGACGCGGAATCATTTGTGGGATGTACTTGTTGTCATGATTCGTCATGTTTTATTTGAGATTCCTTTATCGTCATATTTATGGGATACTCATGTTGTCGCCATGTATGTTTGCATTGAGATCCCTTTTATGCCGTGTTGGCAGGATGCTCATTATCATCATGCATGAGTTTAGGTCATACTGATAGGAATCCTTTTTTACTGAGAGTTCCTGTAGCGGAACATCTATTGGAGCCACTCTTGGGTGAGGGTATTTTCCTTGTATGATAGTGATGTCACCACTTATGTACATCATCACTATTGATAGCACTTAATGCAGCGGCCTACACCATCTTGACATTGGAGCCTGAAGACGTAGTCCCTCCTGGACGAACTCCGTTATCAACGTCTTGTTATTTTATGTTGCTGATGATTGTCATGTTCCTCTTCTTTACAGCATGCATATGTATTCATTTATGTTCTTTTAAAAATGCAATTTAACATGTCACCAAAGTAAAAGGTCTTGGAAGGGTCCTTTGTCACACCCGGACAGAGATCAAGTGGTATCAGAGCGGTCTTTACGCGGATGTGAATTGCAGCGTGAACAATGGAACGTGTAGCGACAGAGGATGAAAAAGCGATGTATGAAACCATGCTCAAAATTTCCCAAAGGGTAGAGATAATGTACGAAACTCTACAAAAAGAGACAGAAGAAAAGGAGCGATTGCAACTTCAGTTGCAAGCCACAGAAGAGGCCCTGGAAGAACTGAAGAACAACAACCAAAACCTTCAAATAGAGAACGTTGAATTGAAGATGCTTCTACATGAAGAGAAAGATGAGAAACACAGTTTGCTACGACAGCTGCAAGCAAACGATGAGGCCTTGGAAGAGCTGCAGCGTGACCCATGTGAGGTAAAAAGTAGTTCTCCAAATTCATGTATGTTTCTTGATGATGATTTCGTTGTTTTTGAAAATCATGCCACATGAATTGGCTCCAAAATGTTGAAGAAAATGGGTTATGAAGGAAAAGGCTTGGGCGTTAATGGCCAATTTATTGTCAACCCCATCAAAGTAGAGGAATTACCCCGTCATACAAGACTTGGATATGTGAGGAAAGAAGTTGGGGAATGTGCCGAGATAGCAAGCGAACCACCAACAATAGATGATGAGAAGTCCTCATCGGTTCTTTCCAAATCGACAGAGGAGGTAAAAGATGTTGATTTCCTTTCGGTTTCATCTTCACATACTATGATTTCTATTGGAGATTTGGAGATCCCAATTACATGGAAAAACATGAGGCTCCTTCCAAGGACGAGGCACGAGAAGGAAGAAGAACTTGGTGTTAATAACCAAGGCATAATTCAACCATTGGAGGTTGTGCAGAGACCTCAATTTGCAAGCTTGGGATACACTGAAGGAGAATGCTCAATGGTGTCAAATTCTTCCAAGACATCATCGAAATTGTCCAGGAAAGAGAATGATGGGAACACATCACCATCATCCCATGGCAGTTTCCATTGCAGGGAAAGGGATGAGGCAAGCTCTCATCCCCATAATTACACCAGAGATAGCAGGGAAAGGTATAACCACTCTCAACATTCGAATGTTCATTTCAATTTTAATCATGTTGTTAATGATTTAATGATGGACATAAATCATGGAATCGAAAAACATGTACCTTTTGTGGATTACATAACCATACATTTTCTAAGTGTTGGAAAAGAATAGCAGCACACCAAAGGAGGAGGCATGAAAGACCCTCTCAACAACAGGTAAAGAAACATGTTAAGAAAATATGGAGGAAGAAGATGTATTGCAGTCATTGCGACAGAAGTGGCCACCAAAGAGCCACTTGTTGGAGGCTCCATCTAGAGCAACGCCTTAAAGACAAAGTGTCGGTGCATGAACCAGATGAAACGATTGTTCGACAAGAAAAACCACCACATGAGGGTGACCCATTCACGTTGATAAGTGAAAAATGGTTTCTAGATATGTTATCTTGTCATGGTCATTCTTTTGTAAATCATTTGTTGCATTTTAAAATGTAAAAGTGATGATGTGTTTCCATCAATTGTTGAGCAACAATGATGTCTGGTCTTATTTTGAGTTGCATAATAAACTGTGAAAGTGATGTCGTGTTTCCATCACTTGTCAAAGAAAAAATAGTGTTTGGCCTTATTTTTGTAAATCATGTGTTGTAGTGATGATGTGTTTTCCATCACTTATTGAAGCAACAATGATATGTTGGCCTTGTTTTCGTAGTTGGGGTATTGTGTCCAGCTTGATGTAAACTTGACCACTGAGTATGTGTTATAAACTCATGGGAAGTATGGGATGCTTGAGTCATTAGTTGGTCATGAAAGTCAAGCATGTAATTTGCAAAAACAATGTATTACAGGTTGAAGAGGTTATAAGTGTCGGCTCATCGCTTAAGGCTTTGAAGAATAAAGGTGAAGGAAATGGAAGCGAGACCTTTCACGACGCTTGTGATGCAGACAAGGTACAAAGAAGTTGCAAATTATTTTTTTCATGCTTTCGGAGGACCAAAAGCTCCTTAGTGGGGAGGATTGATCCAGGTGGCTCCAGAGGCACACAGGACAAAGAGGGCTTATGGAAGGTCAAAAATCAAAATGATCAGAATGCTATCGAACGAGGACCAGAGCATATATCTCGTTGTCCTAATCATGGAGGTGTGAACGGTTCGTCAAGCCGAGCTCGTATGAGGCAGAACGAGCCAGTCAAAGTTCAGGTCAAAGTTGGGTTGTGGGCCAGGTTTAATGGTCCTACAAATTCATCGTCAACTGGTGTGGGAACTTGGCTCCTGAAAATGAGTGAAATTGTGGCCTCTTTAATTTGCCCAATATCCCTTATATTCGAAAAAAATTGAAAACGCTTTATTATTTGAAAATAAATATAATTGTGAGGTGGCGGGCCATTACCCCCGCCACCCGTCCTCCCAAAAATCTGCATCAATAATCAAATTTTAGATCGACGGGCCATGACCCCCGCCGACCATTCAACCAACCACCATACAAAAACAAACTTAAGTTGGGGTGGGTGGACCACCTCCAGTGGACCCAGCCCACACCCCTATCTGCACCACTATATATAAGCCCAGGGTGGCAAGGCTCGAACCCACCCGGCCAGTGCGGCCGGCCCGCCTCCCAGGCACCCTCACACATGCAACCACCATGTACAAACCAACAACCACCCCTCATATAACACGTAACCTCCAAACAATGATACACCTCCAAATATTTAATGCGCCAACAATGGTGCTGCGGGAGTTAAGGGGCGGGCTACCCAATGCAGACCCGACCCCCAAAACATATTAAAGCAGTTTTTCAAAAACTAAAAGGTGTGTAAATGTGGAGGGGTCGGGGTTTGACCACCCTACCTCCTCCTTACTATTCATATTTTTAACCATCACATCGAACGGCCTCTTTGTGGATTAATCCACCTAGTAAAGTTTATATAAACCTTCACTTCATCAGTGCACCCAAGTATGGAGGAACTAGGAGCGCGCACACAGATTGAGGATTTTTTTAATTAATTTTTAATGCAGGGTGGAACCATGAACCTGAGAAAAACACAAGCGGAACCATGATTGGGCGAAATTCTCAAGATGGTGAAATTTTTGCAGTGTCCAAATTGGACAAACTTTATGTCAATCTTACACCTCTCTGCGACACAAACCCGATGGCGTAGTTAGTTCCCTGATATAAGCAGTAGATTTGTAGAGGACCCGGAGGAGGGAATCTTTGAGGAATCTAGGGGGATTCTAAAAGATTCCTTAGGCCCCAAATTTCCATTTTCTCAGAATTCAGAAATTTGACAGTGGATTTTGCACTATTCGACGCCACAAATTGATGGTATGTTCAGATTTTTCATTTGCTCGTTTCATTTTTCAACCACTTTTCAAAGTGGAGTGCAGGCGTCAACATTTAATGTGTGAGCGTTCCTTCCATGAGATTTGATGCCGCGAGATTGATGGTAAATCCAGTTTCAGCAGTTTGACATCCTTGTCTTCAGATGGCCCCAGGATGTGAGGTATATGCAGTGTGTTCATGTACTTCTTTTGCTATGCATTGTGTTGCACATATCCTTGTCTGATGTTTGGTTTGGGATCTTGTTTTTCTTACTTGTTTCATGATTCCTGCTTGATGTGACACGGAATCATTTGTGGGATGTACTTGTTGTCATGATTCGTCATGTTTTATTTGAGATCCCTTTGTCTTCATATTGATGGGATACTCATGTTGTTGCCATGTACGTTTGCATTGAGATCCCTTTTATGCCATGTTGGAAGGATGCTCATTATCATCATGCATGAGTTTAGGTCACACTGATAAGAGTCCTTTTTTACTGAGAGTTCCTGTAGCGGAACATCTCTTGGAGCCACTCCTGCGTGAGGGAATTTTCCTTGTATGATAGCGACGCCACCACTTATGTACATCATCACTATTGAGCACTTAATACAGCGGCCTACACCATCTTGACATCGGGGCCCGGAGACGTAGTCCCTCCTGGACGATCTTCGTTATCAACGTCTTGTTATTTTATGTTGTTGATGATTGTCATGTTCCTCTTCTTTACAGCATGCAGATGTATTCATTTATGTTCTTTTTAAAATGCAATTTAACACATCACCAAAGTAAAAGGTCTTGGAAGGGTCCTTTGTCACACCCGGACCCGGATCGCTAGATGGTTTGGGGAGGAAACATTTACGTATATCAGGTTATTTGGTAGCATTACCTCCCCCCATGTCCTCCCATACTATGTTCCAGACAAAATGATGGCCAGAGAGATAGCCTATCAAATAGCTAGTGAGGGAGGGATGAGAAAAGCATTAAAGGAAGCAAAAAAGGCCATTTAGCCTACATTCCCTTTACAATGTGGAGCATTTGCATTACATGACCTGGGGCATGCATTCAAGGAAGCAGAGATTACGTTATCTCTGTAGTTACCTAAATTCCAAAGAAGGAAATATGACCCATTTGGCACTGTCAAATACTTTACCACCATGGTAAAAATAAGAGTATTCAGTAATGAGGAAGATGCATTTGATGACATCTTTTTGCAGAAGAACACCTTCATAGAGGTGAAGCATATGGCACAATTACTTTTTTACCATGAAGATCTTGAAACCTTTTACGAGTATAGAGAAAGGAGGCTAATGAAGGTCCCATTGAACCAATTATTGATTGAACTATTAAGAGAGCCTACTCCCAGTGTAAGTCTAGAAGGAGATTCTAAAGAAAATTCTAAAACTGGTTCTGGAGAAGAATCCCAAGAGAAATCTACCAGGGAGTCAGAGAAGTCATCACAAAATGGGAAAAACAGAAGCAGGGAGTCAGAAAAAGATACATTCCAATCTACAGAAAAGACAGTTGAGCAAACTTCAGCTAGCAAATAGGCTAAAATCCATTCCACCTCCACACAGCCAATAAAACCTCTGGTTATTGATTTAGAGGAAGAATGGGACAACTTTAATAAAATGCTCCATATAGAGGAACAAACGACAGAGTTTCAAACTCCACAACAGAAAGAAACTCAAGAAATTACAGCAAAGGAGACTGTAAATACTCAAGAGGTAGAGCACATCCCTGTTACTCCCACCTCTGAAATTATTTTGAGAATCGAGGAGATTCCCCCTCTAGATGTGTTTTATAACCCACAACACAAAGCAGTTGTTAAAAGACAAAGGAAGAAAAGGAAGTTGGATTCTACTATTGTTACTACCCCTGATAATGAACCGATGGATGTTGTCTGGAAAGACTCACCCATCGACCCATCCGCCAACCTTACTAGACTATCCTAGTTTACAGGTGCTTATGCTACATTGACCATCAACAAAGTAACAGAGGTTCAAATGTTGCTTAAGGAAAAAGAAGATAAAATTCTATCGCTTGAACACCAATTCCAGCAAGAAAAATCTGACCAGCAAGCAGAGACACAGTTAGCTAAGCTTCAACAAGAGTTTGAGCAGATGTAAATAAAACATCAAGCTAGCTTAGCAGAGAAGGAAGCGCAAATACAAGGAATAACTGATTTACATAAAGATGATCCAAAAATTGATCAGTTTATTACTGAAGCACTTGGCCTTAACTCCCAGCTGATGCACCAAAAAGAACTATTATGCTAGAAGATTTCGCAATGGAATTCTTATTGCAAAACAAGCGACAAATTGACAAGTCAAGTCGTGGAAATGAGACTTGAATATGATGAAATCTTGAAAAAAGTTTCTGACTTCATCACCTGGCAGAATTCAGAAGATGGGAGAAAGGCCGACCTACCTAAACTGGAAGAGTCACACAAAGAAATCTTATTTGCAAACTGGGATTCTCAGCTTAGAGAGGCAGAAAAGGCAACAGCGGACACAGTAGCAGTAGCAAACAGTGTTATCGAAAATATTAATGAAAATTTACATAGCGCCAACCTTGTGGCAGAGTCCATTCCAGGTTTTCTTCCTAATGTAAAATAGCTTGAACTATAGTGGAGGCAGGCAATAGAAGAAAAAGCAGAAGCAATTAGGCAAACGACCAGGTTAAATTGGGAAGCATATTGGCGACATTTAGTGAAACCTCACAGCCAGTGGATGACCCTGCGATGCCTAACCACTTCTACAGAGAAAATGGTGCCAGCACTGACTGACACCGTGTTCACTGGGCAATTGAAAGATGAAATCAACAAACCGACACAGCTCAAGCCCATGACGAACATATGCGATCTAAAAGATCAAATGTAGAACAGTTAGTCACCATGCTCATTTCTATTTTTGTTTTATCTTGCATAATTTGAGGAAGGTCGTTTAAACCTCCTCAACTATTTTTGTAATAACCTATTTTTAGTTTTATAATTTAGTATTTAAACCCCTCTCATGCATTTAGAGAGGGGTCCAGAAACAATCTTCAAAAAATGCACTTCTATCCCTTTTAGGAAGTTCTGGTGAAATTAATGCAACAGGATTTATTTTTATCTTATCTGGCATCTTCTATTGAAATTGCACTTTTGTACTCTTAGATGGTGTTGGATGGATTGAAAGTAGATCAATATTGTTGAAACACATGAGTAGGACGTATTATAAATAGTACTTTTATCTCGTAATTCTCTTTTACTTATGTATTAAGCAATAATTTCTCTTCAAGTTGTTTATGTATGAAAGTTTGAATCTTGGTTAGCATTATTGCACTTCTTTTATGATGATGGCCTATATTTTATGCTGAATACATGAATAATTTCTTATGTGATATATCTTTAACAATCGTTTCGGCTAACTTTTTATACAAAACGATTATTGTTAAACAAATTCATTTCTGATTGCAATTGAATGGTCTTTATTACCAATTGCTTTTGGACATTATTGTAGCTCGCATACTTCAATTTATTCCTAGGTATAGTCATAATTAGATAATTTTTAATTTAGGATAAAATGCATGTGATTATTAGTTTAGATTAGATTACTTTTAGCTTAAACATTACTCCAAAATATCACATATCACCCCATCAGCACTATTATAAATTAGATTGGGAAACTGGTCCCATTATCCCCAGTGGGAGCCACTACACCAAACGGAAAAGGAGCTGCCAACCAAGGTCCAGACAGGGTGGTTTTACCCCATGTTGAAGCAATGATTTTTTAGGCTTCAACACATCCATTCCATCAGAACCTCCTCAAAGGTACAGAAGTGCATGTTTTGAAGAATGTTTCTGATAAAATTTCTGGACCCCTCTTTAAATGCATGAGAGGGTTCTAAATACTAAACTATAGGTCCTAAGATATATTATTACAAAAATAGCTGAGGAGGTTTAAACGACCTGCCTCAGATTATGCAAAAATAAAAATAAAATAAAAATAAACTAAGTGACTAACTCCTTTGCGTTCGATATTTGAGATCGCAAATATCTGTCATAGGCTTGAGCTATGTCGGTTGGCTGATCACAGATTTCAATTGCCCAACAAATATAGCGTCTGTCAGTGCTGACATCAATTTTTGTGTGGAGGTAGTTAAGCATCGCAAGGTCATCCACTGGTTGTATGGTTTCACTAAGAACTGTCAGTATTCTTTCCAGCTTGCCCATTTTTTGATTACCTCCTCCTTTTCTTTTGCAGCATGCCTCCACTACTACTCTAACTATTTGGCATTTGGAAGAAATCCTGGTATAGACTCTGCAACCAGATTAATGCCATGCAGATTTCCGTTGATGGCTTCTATGATGTTATTTACTACTGTTGTCGCGACCGTCGTTGCCCTTTACACTTGCTTGAGCCATGAATCCCAATTTGTGACCAAGATGTCTTTATGTGATTCTTCCAACTTTGGCAAATCAAACTTTCTCCCTTCTTCTGATTCTTGCCAAGTGATAAATTCAGAAACCCTTTTATCGATTTCTTCATACTCAGGTCTCATGCCGACAGCTCGGCTTGTTAGCTTATCACTGATCTCACATTAAGGACTTATTTGTGAGATTTTCTGGCACAGAGCTTCCTTTTGTTGCATTAGTTGGGAGTTAAGACTGAGTGCTTCCTTTATGAACTCATCAATTTGCAGATTGTCTTTATACTTATCTGTCATGGCTTGTATCCACGCATCTCTTTCCGCTAGGCTGGCTTGATGTTGTATTTGCAGCTGTTCAAATCCCTGTTGGAGCTGGGCTACTTGTAATTTTGCTTATTGATTGGATTTCTCCTGAGCTAATTGTTGTTCCAACAGCAAAATCTTTTGTTCCTTTTCTCTAAGTAGCATTTGGACCTCTGTCTCTTTTTCAATAGTTGTCGTAGCATAGGCTCCTACAAATTGCGACAGTCTTGTGAGGTTTTCAGATGGGTCCATGGGCAAGTCTTTCCACATGTCCATTGGTTCATTGTCGAGGGTTGTAATAGTTGCAATATCTAGCTTCCTCTTCTTCCTCTATCTCTTAATGACAACTTTGTGAGCAGGACTATAAAACACATCTAATGGAGGAATTTCCTCAGTTCTCAAAATAATTTCTGAATTGGGGGTGGCAGGAATGAGCTCAACATCCTGAGTGCCTACAGTTTTCTCCACTATTATTTCTTAAGTTGACTTGTGCTATGGAGTTTGTATCTCAAATGTTTGTTCATATGTATGAAGCTTCTTGTTGAAATGTGATGAAAAGAGATCTTGGGGTATTGCCAAAATCCCCTTTCATATATAAATTTTGAACCGTTTACCGTGTTGACATAAGTATGGACGACATCCAATAAACAATTCGATGGCTACACATATTCATACAGCGAAGAATTGAAACTTGTATCAATTATCACAGCAAGAATCGATGACTTTATATTTATATTGATTTCTCTCCCCAACGTACAATCAACCACAGTCCTTCACAAATCTTGAATACGCATTACCTTTGTTGCGTCTAACAATTGTGCCACTGTTTAATCTTGGTCAATGCGTTGTCTAAATGCCTTTCAACGCCGCTCATCTCATCACCATGGTCTTTATAAGCCAACGTAGCTGCAGTTCCCCAACGTATGAACCAAGTTCACACAGCGCTCTTGAAGATGTTTTCAAGTGACTAAAGGCCCATACACCAATACTACGATTTGTAACCTCAGAAAAAAAACGTTTTCATAATTCTATCCTTGCGCCGGCTACACCAACACGCAGGATCAATTTAAGAACTGACATACGTGTATACATAATGAAAGAAACTCATAACCACAAACCACATGATTTATATTATTTCTGAATTCAAATTACAATCCGTTTTTTATGAGCCATGTTGCCCTGGAAATGCTGGATATACATGTGCCTGGCTCCCCCCTACAAATGCACGAAGACAGGTTTATAACAATGGAGGAAAGTAGATTGGATCGTTCCAAATCCGATCTCCCCTCATAAGATCTCTAAATTTACTCAACCGAATAACAACAATCTCTATTAATAATATGAATTTAATGAAAATATGGTTTTTTTGGCCACGTCAACTTCGCTCCGCTTTGGATTCCTCTTTTATTAAGGAGGGGGTTAGATGCTCCTGCATCAGACTCCCGAGGTACAAAAATTTATGACCTCCTATCATATGCTTCTCCTTGTCCTTAGCAATTCTACCCACTGCATTTCTTCAGTGGCACTACCTTTATGATCTTCTGTGAGCTGCAACCAACCTCTGTAGTAACAGTCTCCTCTGTTACACGATACCTCACCAAGCCCTCCTCACTCGGTCTTTTGGCATCCTTCTGGTTCTCTTCTCTGGAACCAATTGAGCACACCTTGCTCTAGGTTGCTGCAAATCGTCTCACCTTTCGTTGTCGCCATCTGCACAATGGTAAGACCATAAACTCTCCAACTTTAATACAACTGTACCTCTTTCCCCTTCAGCTTGCATTCCTCTTCCTTCTCATAGGAAATCCTTTCCCTACTCTGATACCACTTTGATGAAAAGAGATCTTGGGGTATTGCCAAAATCCCCTTTCATATATAAATTTCTAACCGTTTACCGTATTGACATAAGTATGGACGACATCCAATAAACAATTTGATGGCTACACATATTCATACAACAAAGAATTGAAACTTGTATCGATTATCACAGTAAGAATCGGTGACTTTATATTTATATTGATTTCTCTCCCCAACGTACAATCAACCACAGTCCTTCACAAATCTTGAATACGCATTACCTTTGCTGCGTCTAACAATTGTGCTACTGTTTAATCTTGGTCAATGCGTTGTCTAAATGCCTTTCAACGCTGCTCATCTCATCACCATGGTCTTTATAAGCCAACGTAGCTGCAGTTCCCCAATGTATGAACCAAGTTCACACAGCGCTCTTCTCTTGAAGATGTTTTCAAGTGACTACAGGCCCATACACCAATACTACGATTTGTAACCTCAGAAAAAAAAACATTGTCATAATTCTATCCTTGCGTCGGCTGCACCAACACACAGGATCAATTTAAGAACTGACATACTCATATACATAATGAAAGAAACTCATAACCACAAACCACATGATTTATATTATTTCTGAATTCAAATTACAATCCGTTTTTTATGAGCCAGGTTGCTTTGGCAGCGCTGGATATACATGCGCCTGGCTCCCCCCTACAAATGCACGAAGACTAGTTTATAACAATGGAGGAAAGTAGATTGGATCGTTCCAGATCCGATCTCCCCTCATAAGATCTCTAAATTTACTCAACCGAATAACAACAATCTCTATTAATAATATGAATTTAACGAAAATATGGTTTTTGTGGCCACGTCAACTTCGCTCCGCTTTGGATTCCTCTTTGATTAAGGAGGGGGTTAGATGCTCCTGCATCAAAATGCTCCCATTCCTTCTCCAAATCAATAACTGGGGGTTTTGCTGACTAAGTGGAAGTAGAGTGAATTTTTTCTTGATTCTTAGCCGAGGTTTGCTCGCCTATTTCTTCTGTAGTTCCGATTGTGTCCCTTTCAGACTCTTTATTTTTATTGCCTCCCCCATTTTGAGACTACTGCTTTGAGTTCTCTGACTCATGAGTAGATCTCTCTTGGGTTTCTGCTTCAGAATTTTCTTCGAAATTTTCTTTGAAGTTGTCCTCCAAGCTTACACTGGGAATTGGCTCCCTTATTGGTTCAATCTGTAGTAGGTCCAATGGGACCTTCTTTAATATCCTCTTTTTGTACACATGAAAAGCTTCAACATCATCTGGGGAAAAAAGTAGTGATGCCATATGTGTCACATCTAAAAATGTTTCTTTTTGTAGGAAGAGGTCATCGAAGGTGTCATCCTCATTGGTGAATGGTTTCACTTTCACCATCATAGTGAAGTCCTTAACAGTGTCATTTGGGTCATATTGCCTTCCTGGGAATGTAGCTAATTTCAGATATTTCATAATCTTTGCCTCTTTGCATGCATGTCCAAAATCATGTAGTGCAAGTGCACCACATTACAACGAAAATGTAGGCCAAATGGTCATCTTCTGTTCTTTCAACCCTTTGCTCATACCACCTTCCCCTACCGTTTGGTAGGCTATCTCCCTGGCCATTAACTTGTCGGGGACATGGTATTAGAGGACATGATGTGAATCAATGCTCCCAAATACTCTGATATAGGTAAATGTATCCTCCCCAAACCATTTGGCTATAGGTAAAGTATCTATTTCGGCTTCTTTGGAAAACCTAGGGGCAGTTGTGATGTAGACTTGTTTATGGATGGGCAGCATAACTCCATGAAAAATATTGTAAAAATGGGGGTGAAAGTGAGGCTCCCACAAACTCTTATGGTACACATGGATAGGAAGCGGGTCTTGCACAATCCACTTCCATCCCATAATAGGAAATTTGGAGCTAAAACAGATTGTGTCCATTACAAAGGCACTCATGAAAAATTGGGGATAAACCCTTAAAGATGGACTCCTCTTTCTCCTATACTCCATAATGTCTTTCACCAAATTATCAGACAAAATTTGAGCCCAATTCATTATTGTTGTGTTCACAACTACTTCTATTAATGGTAGCCACTCCGAGGAAAATTTGGTACTATCGGGCTTACCGAACAATCTACATAGCATGGTTGCTGCAAAACTATAAGGGGGAGAAATAGATGTCATAGAATACATACCCATCTTATCCTGTTTGATCTTGCTTTCGTTTTCTATCCAGGCCCGCATAACGTCTGTTGGGTCTTCATTCTCCTTAGAAAATTTCTCAAGGAACTGTTTATTGTAGAGCTTTTGTGGCTCTAGTAGCTTGTACATAAGCCGTATATTATCTGCTAAAAAAGATCCCATAACCTCATGCCTGCTATTCTTGAACTCTATGTCCGAGACATCCACCACATCAATTATCCACCTGATCATATCTGTGTATGGGATTATCTTCGGCCTTGCGGCTATGCGGTGTAGAAACAAGCATGTTGTCTCGAAGTAAGAGGCGTCGAAGGAAATATGAGCATCGGATGTGGCCTTTGCTCCAGAGGCCTTGGATTCTCTTCTTCTAACAAATAATACATGGCTTCCCATGTTGAAGTTCCTCCGTCTCTACTGCACATAGTATCAGAGAAAAGAGGGATCATTTCTGGCTTTTCAGACGCGGATGCCTTTCCCTTCTTCGCCATTTCTCTTAACAACTCTTGTTGCAGATTTTTCCTGAAATGAAGCAAAGCAGAAGCTATCGGATAGACACAAGCAAGAATGAAAATAAGAATGAATGATACAAATAACCTTGAAAAGGTGACAAGAAAGGAGTTTTAGTTAAACGCAGATGAAAAGATATTGTATCACGTCAAGCCGCTTTTCAAACATAAATGCCATTAACCCATGTGAAATACCCACTAATGATTTGTTATTATTACCTGTATTTCTCATTAATGTTCTGCATTGTAAAATGGGAACAAAACTTTTTAAGGTTATGAGCTATGATTTACGAAAATGTCGAGTTTGCGATTGCGATGCAATATTACAAATCGCATTATCACATTTTGATTATGCGCTTTCTTTAAAGTTCCTTTGGTTTCTGCGAGATGCGAGATGCGGGACGTTCTTTATTGTTTATTAAAGTGTAGCTTATTTAATGGGATTTTACCTTATAAATAATTTTTCATCTGCGTAATGGACTTAAGTGTTACTTTATAACATACGCTCCAATTGAGTACGGGCTTTTATCGCATTTTGCAACAGTGGTTTGTAAGATTTCAAACCTTTCTTAAGTATTTCCGATGCAATGCAATAAGGTTAACCATCGCATCGCAATATCGCATTTCGCATGATTCAACATACTTCGTGAGGGTGCGCCCTTTGTGAATTACGATATGCAATACGGGCTTTATTTCAAGAGGAAATGCCTTAGGACCTAGTTTTTAATGAAAAGCTTAATGATAGCTAGGTTAAGTGTGGTGATTCCTTTAGATCGCATTTCACAAGTTTTGCTTGTTAATAAGGCTTTTGACACACTCGGTTCAGCGATATGTGAAAAGGCGAGTATTGCTAGCTTTCACAAAGGGTTTTGACTTGATATCTTGTTTTATTCCAAAAATTTAAAAGAAAGTGTCTAAATGCTAAATTTGTTTTTTGGAATGATTTTTTAAGGGTCCCCATTTATTGATAGAATACTAGTTATTATATTAATAAATGGGGGGCTGTTGAATAGCACAATAAAACAACAATTGCATTGAGCAATTTTCATATTGCACAATAATATTCATGGCAATGAAAAATGTCTTCGCATTAAATGAATCATGTTTTGAAAAGATTGATCATAGATTGAGAAAATTCCATCTATATAGATTAAAACACTTTTTATATTATCTAGGAGATTGTCTTTTTGACTTATTTGTCGTTCTACTTCACTTTCATTATATATCAGCCGAAATATGACAAGGAATTGTAAATAATTTCCACCATTGCTTACATCATAAACATGATGCTACCTTGCAATCATTGCACACTGAATTGACTTCTAAATACCCTCAAGATATGCACCATGTTACTAATATTGAAACATACTTGAAGGATTGTCTACACCTGCTTCTTCTTTGACAATCAGCTTGTGGGGAGATGTTTTTTGTATCAAATGGTTTTCTAATTGGTTGTTAATCCTAGTAAATGTTTGGTTATTTATAAGTGGACATGCATACCCACGCTTCAACCAAGATATTGAAGGCTATTCATTTAATATCTTGTTTCATAACCAAAATCTTGATGTGGCCACTTTGAACCACTCCTCCAATATTGTACAATGCGCATTGTATCGTCGAATTCTGGATGGATTGATCCATGCATTTTTACATACCAATTCCCTATACAATTTGACATGGTGTTCATTAAATATATCCTATTAGAACAAGGATTTGTGATTCATGATCACATTGTCAATGATTGTCATGACTCATTGTTTAGCTCTATTTGCACATTCGCACCTTGGTTATGCAAAAAATGATATTAGAGCTATCAAATAGTTGGAAATTCACCTTGATGCCAAAATAATTGAATATGAGCATTGTATCAACAATTAGAAAAATTATATTATCAACTCATCTATGCCACATGAAAATGGGCAAATAGAGGGAAATCATTTCTCAATCCAATAGATATGTGAAATACTCAATGTTAACATTTACATTTTGAGTGCAAGTATCAGAGATACCTCTTTAAGATTCTACCCATCAAATATTGCATCAAAAATCCTTTACTTTATGTATCTTCCAATATCAACATGACATGAACACTCTTTTCCACTATTATAAATAAATAGTGTTTCTAGCGCTAATGATTCATGCAGTACAGATACACCTTTGTAGCCAATGTTGAAAACATGAAATCTAAATGTGATGTCAGGTGTTCCATGCAAAAATATTTTACAAAAACAATCCAATGCTAGTACATCTTGTTTGCAACTAGATGATTTGTTATTTGTTAGTGAAATGTCAATGAGAAAAATCTCTATTGAACTGCCTAAACATTGCACACTATCAAAACAATATTCTCTTTCTTCATCATTGAGTGAGGAAGACAACAAACCAATGCTTGTTCTTGTTTCCAATATGTCCAACAACCAAACTATTCAATTGCATCAATTGAAGCATGCAATGTGTGCACATGGTGCTTTGTTATCCCAGGGAAAGAAAACAATTGCAATGAAAAAAATCGATCCAAGCATATTGGCAATCAATACAAAACACACCTACACATCCATGTTGTATTTGTGATAGACTACATTTTGAGAAACATATGAGGCTATCCAATAATAGCACATTGGAAACTTTTCATACACGTTTAGCTACAGTTGAAGCCAAACCAATTAAAGCCAATGAACAGATTTACAAATCTTGCAATAGTGCAATAGTCAATGGAAAACTGCCTAAATTCACATCACCTTTACATATCTGCTGAAACCAAAATTTGTTATATGTTGTGGAATTAACATCTTGAGAAGAGAGATTAGTAGCACCAAGAATGACCTTTGCACAAATACGAAAAACTTGGTTACAAAAAATTACAAATAAGAATAACAGGCGCAATCATAAATGTTCCTACGAGTTTGAACAAAGTCTAATTTTCCCTACCTAGAAGTATTGATGATTGCATGATAGTTGCAATAATGCTGAAAAGAAAAATAGAATACAAAAAGCTTATTTGTTAAGAAATATTCGACCAAAAAAAGTAATGACTACCCTATGTGACTTGTGCAACACAACTCTTTACCAAAAAGAACAAATAGTAATAAAAAATGAATGGCAAGAACACTTTGAGCAACATAGACACAATAATGAGAACAATTATCTAGAAATTAATGAAACTAATATACGTGACTTGACGACAATCTATAACCAAAATCAGAAGCACTTGTGCATGGATACTGAGAAGCCCAATTAATTAATGATCTTGCTACCAAAGTAATACAAATTTCACCTTCTAAAGGATACCAACCATTAGGTATCTTTCAAGAAAATTTCTCTAACGAGTTTAATTTCCCAACACTATTTTATGGCTCTAGTCGACCTGTTGATGTGATAGATCGGTTTTCATATCAACAGATTGCACAACTGGAACCATTGCATAGATTTGAATACTTCTCAACATTTGTTACAAATCTATTTTTTAAGGCAATTCATCTATTGATAAACCAGGTTTCTAGCTCAGCTTTGATTTCCATTTGCAAAGGAGAGCTAGGAGGAAAAAAGCTAGTTGCCAAAGATGTTAAATATCAAAACAACCTTCAAAAAAAAATTGCAATCAAAAGTTGCATATCAAGGTCTAAAAATCATACGCACATCTCCTGATTACTTTGAAAACATTTGAAAATACATATTTGCAAATATACGACAACTTGGTCCACCAACATTCTTTGTTACATTCACTAGTGTTTAGCACCTCTAGGATCCATTGATAGATCCATTGAAAAATCAAAATACTACCAATTCAACAAACCCGCCTAATGATGCTTCTAATGAATGCATTAACAAATTGATAATTAGTCACCTAATTATTTGTAGTCGGTATTATAGACATAGAATCTCAGCCTTGCGTACTTTGATCACAAAAAATAATGAACTATATGGACAAGTACAAGACTATTTTTTTATCACAAAGTTCCAAAGCAGAGGAACAGAACATGATAACAGAGTGCTTCGGATTAAAGATACTCCAATATATCAACATTATCTTGGAACTAATGTTATTTCTTTCATTAATAGCTATTTAACTTGTTATTCAACAATTTTTCCACATCAAATGGTACAAATACAGACCCATCATCACACAAAAACTTGTAGAAAACATAGATATTTTGCTTGTAGATTTGGTTTTCCCTTTCCACGAAGGCATGAAACTTGTATCTTGCAACCTTTATGTAATAATGACAATGACAATAAAGAGATGAAAAAAAACTTTCTTCCATAACAACTTGTACCCAAAAAACATGATGTTTAATACTTTCTTGTCCTATCTTTGTATTACAAACAAACAATATATATTGCTCCTTCACTCTTTCATTGTTCGACCAATTGTACTGTTGCAAAGAAGTCCTTATGACATCTCGATAAATGAATTTGCAAAAATAACCCTCCAAGAAAACACAGATTCCCAATTCATATTAGATGTTTATGTTGCAGTGACATATTGTAGTTCCTATATGATAAAAATGGACTGCACAATGACATCTTCTTTCAAAAAATCTGAAAAGATTGCTTTTGTAACAATGTTGTTAAAATTGAAACCATCCAAAGAATAGGAAATGCGCTATTGAATTTTCATCAAAGCTTTCTATCACTCACTCTTTGATGCTCTAAATGTCCTCTTGTTGCTCCCAACAACTTCTCCACAATGTCCTGAAAGAGATATGCAAAGACAGAGACAAATAAGAGATCAAAGCATATCGCATATAATCAGAGAGGTAAATTAACTAATTAACCAACTATACATGTGGACTGATCAATTAAACAACCAAAACTCATGTACGTGATCTAGGAATCCTACAAATTAAATCAATGAAGATGTAATTGAGAAAAACAATTGCTTATATTCATAAAACTGGAGAAAAGACTTACAACCATGTAGCCTTGATGTAGTAATCCCCTTCTACAATCTCCAACCCTCTCCCTTGCAAAAAATCCCTTCCAACCTAATCTCAACATCATAAACCTATTTCCAATAGTCCTCCTCCAATCCTCAAACCTGTAATGGATTTATAGGCCAATAATGGAAAGTTATGGATCCATTCTCCAAATGATAAGATCCATTATTAGTGGGATAGAGGTTCCAAAAAGGAAGCTGAGTTACTCCATGATGGGAGGGATCAACGTTGAATATGCATTCATTCGAAGTTTATTGGTTGGGATAAATACTACCAACAATGCTTCTAGACTTTACTTTTTATTTTTATGTACTTCAAGTCATGTTCGCAAGTCAAAGTTGAAGATAGTGTGTACTTATGCGCAGATAATAATGGTCTTCCCTGCGTATGTGCAGGAATCAACTAGGAAACTATGAATATAACCAAATCAGGGTTTTGTACCATAGGATCTAGGAAATCCACTTTCTTTGGGATAATTTAGTTTATAACTTTGCAAGGGAATGCTCTAGAACACGTGTGGATAACAAGAGATCCAAACCAATGGTCATTTGCCTAATGCGACAAAATGACGTGTAACAAATATGTATTGAATATTCCAATGCTTTCCATTCCAATGTGTGGTGCTAATGTTGTACTAGGAGTCCAATGGTTACAATCTTTGGGGACGATAGCTTTCAATTTTCAAGAACTTTTCTTGAATTTTTTTGGGAAGGAAAGGAAGTTGAATTAAGGGGTATCGCACGGAACCCAGGAAAGATAATCAACTCTAATGGCATGACAAAGCTTCTGAAGAAAGAACTGTTGGTTTTAACCTGCATATGAATTCTAAAAACGGAAAATAAACAATGGCAAGAGCATAAAACATAAAACAGATAAATACAAATATTTTCCCCTGGATCCCAAAACTGGGACTACAAGATTGATTTTTCATTATGCTCCTTTCAATGTTACAATACATATATATACACGTTGAAGCATCCATAAACCCCAATACATTAACCCTAGATTAGAAAATAATCATAGTTCCCTTGACCAGATCTACAAAATACCATGGACAGAAAACCATCATGCCCAAAACCATGTGTGAAATCCATGCACATGTTTGCCCACCTAATATAGGGTCCAAAAAAAATTCCCATGGCGTTGCCCCAGCAACACTCGGCGCAACGCACAGGGGGGTCTTCCCCCCCCCCCCCCCCCACGCATGGGGTAGTTGTGGAAAGAATATAACACAACCCAACATTCTCCCACTTGTTTTTTTCTTTCCACAGGGGGGCATAGGAGAGCTTAGTCATTGATCCAGCCCTGCAACGCCCATTGTTTCTCTATAATAAGAGAACTTCTCAGTGCTCACAGACTTTGTCAATGCATCTACAGTATTCTTCAAAGTGTCCACCTTTACCAGCAACACCTTTTTGTCCTCAACCATGTCCCTCACAAAGTGATACTGAACATCAATGTGCTTTGTCTTTGAATGATAAGCAAGGTTCTTTGCCAAGAAAATTGCACTTTGGCTGTCACAGTATATCATTATAGCTCGTTGTACTAACCCCATGCTTGAACACAATCTCTACAACCAAACTGCTTCCTTTCTTGCATGAGTGGTTGCCATGTATTCTGCCGCTATAGTTGAAAGTGCCACTATATACTATCTCTTACTCATCCAACTGACTATACCTCCAAATAGGTTAAACACATTCCCACTTGTAGATCTTCTCTAATCCAGATCTCCAGCCCAATCTGCATCAACAAAGCCACGTATGTCCAAAACTTTTTCCAATCATGGTCTTCCTCGGTAGCACAAACCATAATCACTAGTGCCATGCAAATAGCTGAAAACCCGCTTCACTGTTGTCCAATGCTCCTTCCCTGGTTTTTACTTAAACTTGCTCAATATTCCCACTGCATATGCAATGTTTGGTCTAGTACAGACCATTGCATACATCAGGCTACCGAATGCCCTTGAATATGGAACAGGGGACATGTCCTCTTCATCTTCTTGTGTCTTGGGACACTATTCAGTAGATAAATTTACACCTACAAGAATAGGAACCTTCACCGATTAACTATCCTACATATCAAACCTCTGTAGTATTATCTCGACATATTTCCTCTAGTTTAACGAGAGCTTCCTCTTTGCCCGATCTTGTTTAATTTCCATGCCCAAAATATAGTTTTCAGCACCAAGATCCTTCATGTCGAATTTGGAGGACAATTGGGTCTTCAAATTCTGGATAATTTCTTTCTTATTTCCAACCAGAAACATATCATCCACATACAAGACCAAATAAATAACACGGTCACAAATTAATTTAAAATACACACAGTGACCTTCTTTTCTTATGGTGAAGCCAAGTCCTTGTATAAATGTATCAAATTTCTGATATCACATCCTTGGTGATTGTTTTAACCCATACAAAGACTTTTTTAACTTGCATACCAGTTCTTTCTTACCCTTCACCTTAAAGCCTTTAGGTTGCTTCATGTAGATCTCTTCTTCTAGATCCCCGTGAAGAAATCATGTCTTCACATCCATTTGCTCTACCTCAAAATCAAGAGCAGTAGCAACAGATAAAATTAATCTAATAGAAGCTACCTTGGCAACAAGAGAAAAAATATCACCAAAATCAATTCCCTGGCACCTAGTAATAACATTTTTCTACCAACCGAGCTTTGTATTTCTCCACATTTCCTTCTGCATTCATCTTCTTCTTGAACACCCATTTGCTGCCAATGGGTTTCCTTCCAGCCAGCAACTCCACCAGATCCCAAGCCTCATTTTTGTGCAAAGATGTCATTTCATCAACCATGGCCTCTTTCCAGAGTTTTCCATCCTCTGAATCTATTGCTTCCCTCACAATTCTGGGATCATCATCAATAATAAATAAAGCAAAAATTGAATAGAAAGCACATGGACTATACCTTTCTGGCTACCTTCTTTCTCGAACTGATATTCTCACAACCAGATTTTGTGGCTCTTCATCTTATGATTCCTCTTCTGTTGTAGAGTATGATTCTTCCTCCTTTAGATCAAACTCTATCTTCCCAGGTTCCTTTGGTAAGACTTCATGTTTAATAATATTTTTCACCTCTCTAAACACTACATCTCGGTTGTACACAACCTTCCTTTTTTCTGGGTTCCAAAGTTTATAACCTTTTAAACCATCCTTATACCCAATAAAGATGCACTTTTTAGATTTACTATCCAACTTTGTTTTTTCTCCTTTGGAACATGTACATATGCATCACATCCAAATACCCTCAGATGTGAAAGAGAAGGTTTCTTACCAGTCCATACCTCTTGTGGAGTCTTATCCTCCAATGCTGATGAAGGTGATTTGTTGACCAGGTAACATGCAGTCTCCACCGCCTCTACCCAGAATTCTTGTCCTAACCCGGCACCACTGAGCATGCTTCTTGCCCTTTCCATCAATGTCTTGTTCATTCTTTCCGCAACTACATTTTGCTTAGGTGTGTATGGAGTAGTCTTTTTCCGTGCTATACCACACTTCTTACAAAACTCTTCAAATTCCTTCTTGCAAAACTCTCCACCGTTATCTGTCCTCAACACCTTTATCTTCTTCTCTGTATGGTTTTCCACCAGAGCCTTAAATTCTTTAAACTTGTCAAAGACTTCAGATTTCTTCCTGAGGAAATATATCCATGTATTCCTTGAGAAGTCATCTATAAATGATATATAGTACACAGAATTTCTCTAAGATGGAACCGACACCGATCCAAACACGTCAATGTGCACAAGCTCTAATATTTATTTCTCCCTCTTACCACCAGAGGGGAAACTCACCCGAGTCTACTTTCCATATACACAATTTTTACAGGAATAAAACTCCAAAGAGATATTAGACATACCCTCTAACATACCATTACGATGAAGTATTTGAAGGCCGTTCTCTATAATATGTCCAAGCCTTTGATGCCATATCATGGTCTTTTCTCTAGAGACCACTAGATTTTCTGCTCCACTTTCAGGAACCATAAAATTGTTGCACCCATCAATAATAGTGCTACCTTGAAGCTTGTACATAGTTCCAATTTTAACCCCCTGCATCAATACCAGTGCTCCCTGAACCATCGTGTAGGTATCTTTCTCAAACACTGTTTTTACACCTGCATCATCCAGCTTGCTTACAGAAATAATATTTCTAGCCAATGCAGGAATATGCAGAACACCTGGAAGTGTTCTAATCCTTCCACCTTGCAACTTTAACTTGACTTTTCCATGACCAACGATTATAGCCTTCTTATCATCCCCTAAGAATACATCACCACCATCATATTTCTCATACTCGCGAACCACTCTATATGGGGAGTGAAGTGAAAGGATGCACCTGAGTCAATCAACCATTCATCATGATCTACATGTGTACTTAAAGAAGAAGCCAAGTACACATCCCCACCTTCATCTGACGTGGTTTTCGCCTCTGCAAAAGGAGCATCATCATATCCCTTACCTTTCTTAGGAGCTTTAGATTTACAGTCCCTTTTAAAGTGCCCTTCCTTTCCGTATTTCCATCATTTACAGGTTCTCTTGGAGATTTAGATCTCCCTCTAGATTTAGATCCTCCATACTTTTCTGTCTCATCTCCTCCGACAACAAGGATGAGACTATTTCATCAAACTGCAAGGCAGTTGCATTGCTACCTATTGCAATAACCAAACTATCCCACGAATCTGGTAGAGAACACAACAAACTGATGCACTTATCTTCATCTAAAATTTTAATATAAATAGATAATAACTGGCTTACCACAGTATTAAATGCATTCATTTGCTCTGTCACATAGTCTCCATATTTCATCCTCAAGTTATACAACTTTTTCCATAGGAACAGTTTATTCACCAAAGACTTAGGTTGGTACAAAGTCCCTAACTTGTCCGACAAAGCCTTTGACGAAGCTTCCCCTGACACATTCAACAATACTGAATCTGAGACACACAACCATATTGTGCTCTTTTCCTTCTGATCCAACTTCGCCCAATCTTCAGCTGACATTGATGTTGGTTTAGTACCCGAATCTACCGCGATCCACTGATATTTATCTACCAGCAGATCCTTCATATTGAGTTTCCACAACTCAAAACTCTGACCATTAAATTTCTCAATCTCTATCTTTCCACTACTCGCCATCTTCTTTCTCCAAAAGAATCGATCCCGCAAATCTCCCAATGAACAAGGTCTACCACAGGCTCGAGCAAAACCCCCTTAGCAGCAAAGGCATCTCGTTGAAGCCAAAACATCTCTGATACCAAATGTAGGTTTTAACCCCGTAAAAAATTACCTACATACGAATTCTAAAAAGTAGAAAATAAACAATGGCAAGAGCATAAAACATATATACACAAAGATTTTCCCCTGGATCCCAAAACCGGGACTACCAAATTGATTTTTCATTATGTTCCTTTCAATGTTATAATACATATATACATGTTGAAGCATCCATAAATCCAAATCCATTAACCCTGGATTAGAACATAATCATAGTTCCCTTGACCGTATCTACAAAATACCATGGACAGAAAACCATCATGCCCAAAACCATGTGCGAAATCCATGCACAGGTCCGTCCACCTAATATAGAGTCAAAAAAAAAATCTCGGGGCGTTGCCCAGGACCCCACCACATGTGGGGTAGTCATGGAAAGAATATAACACAACCCAACAAGAACAATGGAGCGTAATTGCACAATTATGCTCACTAGAGGTTCAAACATCGAAATCATTTATTTCTATAAATCTGCAAAAAATATTGGACAACCATTCCAATGTGTCTGAGACTCTCAAAGGCCTCCCACCTATTCGTGATCATGATCCTGCTATTCACTTGATTATAATAAGTGTTCCTCTAAACATCAGGCCTTACAGATATCCTTATGCCCAAAAGAGTGAAATTGAATGTATGGTTGCAGAAATGCTAGAGGCTGGTATGATTCAACCTAGTCAAAGTTCTTTCTTTGCTCCAGTAGTATTGGTGCACAAGAAGGATGGATCATGGCATATGTGTCCATATTATAGGGAGATCAACAATCTCATTATTAAAGATAAATTTACCATTACTGTCATTGATGAATTGTTAGATGAATTACATGGAGCAATTTACTTCACCAAGCTGGATATTCGTCCATGATATCATCAAATTAGAATGAAGAATGGAGACATCCTGAAAACAGTATTTAGAACTCATGAGGGTCATTATGAAAATTTTGTCATTCCTTTTGGCCTTACTAATGCACCTTCCACATTTCAAGGTTTGATAAATTCCATTCAAACCCTTCCTTAGAGAAATTGTCTTAGTATGTTTTGATGATATACTAATCTACAACAAGTCTTGGAAGGATCATTTTCAATAGACAGGGTGCTCAAACTATTAGAGGAGAAACAATTATATGCAAAAACCTCCAAATGTTTCTTTGGGGTATAGGAGGTGGAATATTTGGGTCATATTGTATCTCATGAGGGTGTTTAGGTAAACCCTAACAAAATTAAATCCATTAAGGAATGGAAAATCCCCACAACCATAAACCATCTTCGAGGATTTCTTGGGTTGACAAGGTATTATCGCAAATTTTTTAAGAATTATGGAAGAATAATGGCACCTCTAACATCATTACTGAAGAAAGATGCATTTTCTTGGACTCCAGAAGCAACGAAGGCCTTTGAACATCTTAAAGAGGCAATGTGCCAAGCACCGGTCTTAGCTACGCCACAATTCATAAAAAAATATATTATGAAATGTGATCATTCAGGAAATGGAATTGGTGTTGTTTTAATGCTAGAAGGAAGACACATTTCTTTTGATAGTCATCCAATCAAAGAAAATTATTCACATAAACCTATTTATGAGAAGGAAAGGTTGGAAATACTACATGCGCTAAAGCAATGGCGACCTTACCTAATGGGAAGACACTTCAAGGTAAAATCATATCATGATAGTATTAAATAATTTTTGGAACAAATATTATCTTCAAAAGAGTAGCAAAAATGGGTAATAAAGATGTTGGGTTATGACTTTGAAATCATCTACAAAAAGGGAAGGAAAATGTTGTTGCAGATGCATTCTCAAGAAAGGGTGAGGATGTGGAAAAAATTCTTTGTGCCATTTCTATTATCCAACCTAATTGGATAACCTAAGCAAGGGATGAATGGAATAATGATGAAGAGGTGTGGTCACTCATTCAAAAGTTACAGCAAGATTCTAATACATCTGATAAATTTAGCTGAAAAAATGATTCATTATGGTACAAAGATCGCTTATATATTTGTAAGAATTCCCAACTCAAACAAAAGATTCTTTTGGAATTGCACACCTCTCCCTTAGGAGGGCACTCATGATTTTTAAAAACTTACCGTAAGGTCAAGAAGGATTTTTTTGGGATGGCCTTAAATCTGATATTTAGATGTTTGTGGCTAAATGTTTGGTTTGCCTGAAAGAAAGCTGAGGCAATTAAGACCCCAGGTATGTTACAACCTTTAGCCATTCCAATTCAGCGTTGGGAGTAGATCTCAATGGATTTTATCATAGGTTTACCCAAATCTTAAGGAAAGAGTGTCATCGTGGTGGTAGTTTCTAGACTTACAAAGTATGCACACTCTTTTGCAGTATCTCATCCTTTTAAAGCCAATACAGTTGCTAATGCATGTATGGAATCAATTCAAAAGTTTCATGGAAATCCAAAGATTACAGTAAGTGACAGAGATCCCATTTTCACTGGAAATTTTTGGACGAAATTATTTTCTTGTCTTGGTACTCAATTAGTTCATAACTCGTCTTATCATCCTCAATCTGATGGGAAAACTGAGATAGTGAAAAAAAAAGGATATCTTCATTGATTTGTATATGATAAGCAAACACAATGGGTCATGTGGTTACCTCTATCTAAATGGTGGTATAACACTTATTTCCATACTGCAGCAAAAATGACCCCATTTATGACTCTTTATGGATATCATCCACCATCCATCACATCATATTTAAGATAAAATTCTAAGTTTCAAGTAATGGAAGATCACATCGAGCATCAACAACAAGTTCTCCAACTATTAAAGGAAAACCTCACTCTAGCGCAGAATCGAATGAAACAACATGCAGATTAGAATCGAAGTGAAATAAGTTTTGATGTAGATGAATGGGTATTTTTATGGCTAAAACCATACAAACAAATGTCTCTCAAGCAAGCTAAGAAGGATAATAAATTATCCCCCAAGTATTACAATCCTTACATGGTGTTACAAAAGATCGGTACTATGGAATACAAATTGGAGTTGCCTGCATATTCCCGAGTACACCCAGTTTTCCATTTTTCATGCTTAAAGAAGGTTATCAGTGACAAGATTCCATTTCAAACAATGTTTCCAAAACTTGATGAAGAAGGAAAAAACATATTTGAGCCTGAAGCAGTAATGGAAAAAAGAACCTGACAGCTATGGAATCGATCAATTTCAGAGTATCTCATTAAGTGGAAGAACTTACCCCTTGAAGATTCCACATGGGAGGATGATAATTTTATACATAAGCATCCATAACTACTCAAGCGTTGAGGACAACACTTTTTTGAAGAAGAGGGGCATGTTAAGTCCCTATAATACTAGTGTATCCCCCTTATTTTTATCGTTGTGCCCATATAGCCGCCATATTGTTATTGTTGTGCCGCATAGAAGCCCACTATTGTTATTGTTGTGCCCTTACATTATTAGTGTTAGGTAGGCTTTGATTTTATTGTGACCCCTTAGACTCCTATATATACAAAGGAGGTCTTTCCATTTGTATCATCCAATAATTGTTCATTTATGTAATGTAAAGGAGGGTTCCCACTCGAAGAGGATATTTTTTAAGCCTTGATGTATATTTTCAGTGAGCTAGCTACATAACAACAACATGCAATGTTCATTGATTGACAACCCTATCATTAAAAAATCATGATTCCTGTATATATATCATTATGGTAAAATTTGTTAGCAATTTCTATCAACGCCTCGCTTACCTTGGCTAAGATTAAGAATAGATCACGAGGATTTACCTCCACCTTCTTCCTTTGGAACAACATCCTTTGTTTCGAAAGCTTCATCCCTAGCTTGAAATCAACGGATGAAGCACAATGAGCTAGCTTGAAAGTGAGGGACACAGCACAACGAGCTCAAACTTTCACTATTTTCATCCTCTAGACCTCTAAAATGCACAGAACAAAACTCTTGACTAACCCAATTCACACAACCCTAGCCATTAGAGTTTCTTGCAAGCACTACAGCGACAACAAATTTTTTTTGTTGTTTAATATCCTGGCAAAGGCAATTTCCATGAGTCTGGGCACGGTTTAGGACAAACATTGAAAAGTTGGAGTCACCTTGAATTTGAACAATGTGAAATGTATGTTTCCATGAATCAATAACACTCGCTTTACATGACGGCCAGATGTAAAATGTAGTTTCCAAATGGATGTAGTATTTTAACAACAATGTTGGTGTGGACTTTCATGTGTTGTGCACGGTCTATGGAAAACCTAATATCATCTCGGGAAACATATGAAAAGTACTTTTCCAAATGGATGCTTCAAATTATCACCACTAAATGCAAGTATCGAACTTCTTTTGAAGTGGCTATGAAATATCGATAACGGGACTTCTTACAAGCACTTCTATCCATGCACACTAAATTTCAAAACACTAAGTTGTACCTTCGAAGGTTTATTCTGGTCTTTTAAATATAAAAATTTGCAAGAATTCTATTTTATTTTAAAATTATAATATTGTTTTAAGTATTAGGGGGTTTACGCAGTGCATTATATTAGATATCGTTTTTGGGATTCAAATGCATTAAGTAAGTCATTCACGTATGACCATTTCCATGAGAGGTTGTCATAGCTAACTAATTTCTCATGATTTTTGAATAGTTCACTTAGCACTCATTGCATCGGGTGATGCTCACAGGGGTGAAGAAGTGGGATTGGAACTAGTGAAATGAATCACATAGCATCAATCATCACTTCTGGGGCTTGCACCCGGTAACCAGGACTTCCCAGGAGGTCACCCATCCCAGATCGCCTCTAGCTCAAGCGCGCTTAACTGTGGAGTTTTCCCCACAATCAAGCCCACTTAGCTTGCTACCCCATTTGCAAAACCTTAGCAACTATTGTGCCTCATGAACTGTTCAAGTAGAGATCCCTTCACTCTTTTTGAATTTAAGTATTAGGGGGTTTACGCAATGCATTATATTAGATATCATTTTGGGATTCAACTGCGTTGAGTAAGTCATTCAAGTATGGCCATTTCCATGAGAGGTTGTCATAACTGACTAATTCCTCATGATTTTTGAATAGTTCACTTAGCACTCATTGCATCGGGTGATGCTCACAGGGGTGAAGAAGTGGGATTGAAACTAGTGAAATGAATCACATAGCGTCAATCATCACTTCCAAGGCTTGCACCCGGTAACCAGGACTTCCCAGGAGGTCACCCATCCCATATAGCCTCTGGCTCAACTATGGATTTTTCCCCACAATCAAGCCCACTTAGCTTGCTACCCCATTTGCAAAACCTTAGCAAATATTGTGCCTCATGAACCAGTCAAGTAGAGATCCCTTCACTCTTTCTGAATTTAAGTATTAGGGGGTTTACGCAGTGCATTATATTAGATATCATTTTTGGGATTCAACTGCGTAAGTCATTCACGTATGACCATTTCCATGAGAGGTTGTCATAACTGACTAATTTCTCATGATTTTTTAATAGTTCACTTAGCACTTATTGCATCAGGTGATGCTCACAGGGGTGAAGAAGTGGGATTGAAACTAGTGAAATGGATCACATAGCGTCAATCATCACTTCCGAGGCTTGCTCCTGGTAACCAGGACTTCCTGGGAGGTCACCCATCCCAGATCACCTTTGGCTCAAGCACGCTTAACTGTTGAGTTTTCCCTACAATCAAGCCCACTTAGCTTGCTACCCCATTTGCAAAACCTTAGCAAGGATTGTGCCTCGTGAACCATTCAAGTAGAGATCCTTTCACTCTTTCTGAATTTAAGTATTAGGGGGTTTATGTAGTGCATTATATTAGATATCATTTTTGGGATTCAACTGCGTCAAGTAAGTCATTCACATATGACCATTTCCATGAGAGGTTGTCATAACTGACTAATTTCTCATGATTTTCGAATAGTTCACTTAGCACTCATTGCATCGGGTGATGCTCACAGAGGTGAAGAAATGGGATTGAAACTAGTGAAATCAATCACATAGGGTTAATCATCACTTCCAGGGCTTGCACCCGGTAACCAAGACTTCTCGGGAGGTCACCCATCCCAGATCGCCTCTGGCTCAAGCGCGCTTAACTATGGAGTTTTCCCCACAATCAAGCCCACTTATCTTTCTACCCCATTTGCAAAACCTTAGCAAGTATTATCCCTCATGAACCATTCAAGTAGAGATCCCTTCACTCTTTTTGAATTTAAGTATTAGGGGGTTTACGCAGTGCATTATATTAGATATCATTTTTGGGGTTCAACTGCGTTAAGTAAGTCATTCACGTATGACCATTTCCTTGAGAGGTTGTCATAACTGACTAATTTCTCATGATTTTTGAATAGTTCACTTAGCACTCATTGCATTGAGTGATGCTCACAGGGGTGAAAAGGTGGGATTGAAACTAGTGAAATGAATCACATAGCATCAATCATCACTTCCGGGGCTTACACCCGCTAACCAGGACTTCCCGGGAAGTCACCCATCCCAGATCGCCTCTGGCTCAAGCACGCTTAACTGTGGAGTTTTCCCCACAATCAAGCCCACTTAGCTTGCTACCCCATTTTCAAAACCTTAGCAAGTATTGTGCCTCATGAACCATTCAAGTAGAGATCCCTTCACTTTTTTTGAATTTAAGTATTAGGGGGTTTACGCAGTACATTATATTAGATATCATTTTTGGGATTCAACTACGTTAAGTAAGTCATTCACATATGACCATTTCCATGAGAGGTTGTCATAACTGACTAATTTCTCATGATTTTTGAATAGTTCACTTAGCACTCATTGCATCAGGTGATGCTCACAAGGGTGAAGTGGGATTGAAACTATTGAAATGAATGACATACCGTCAATCATCACTTCCGAGGCTTGCACCCGGTAACCAAGACTTCCCGGGAGGTCACCCATCCCAGATCGCCTCTGGCTCAAGCACACTTAATTGTGGAGTTTTCCCCACAATTAGGACCAGTTATCTTGCTACCCCATTTGAAAAACCTTAGCAAGTATTATGCCTCATGAACCATTCAAGTAGAGTTCCCTTCACTCTTTTGTATTTAACTATTGAGGGGTTTTCGTAGTGCATTATATTAGATATCATTTTTTGGGATTCAATTGCATTAAGTAAGCTATTCATCAATGATCATTTCCATGAGAGGTAGTCGTAACTAACTAATTTCTCATAATTTCTCATGATTTTCAATGAGTGCTTGATTGTGGGGAAAACTCCACATTTAAGCATGCTTGAGCTAGAGGTGATTTGGGATGGGTGACCTCCCGGGATGTCCTGGTTATTGGGTGCAATCCCACAAAGTGATGATTAACACTATTTGATTTATTTCACTAGTTTGAATCCCACTTCTTAACCCCTATGAGCATCACCCGATGCAATGAGTGCTAAGTGAACTATTCAAAAATCATGAGAAATTAGTCAGTTATGACAACCTCTCATGGAAATGGTCATATGTGAATGTCTTACTTAATGCAGTTGAATCCCAAAAATGATATCTAATATAATGCATTGCATAAACCCCCTAATACTTAAATTCAAAAAGAGTGAAGGGGTCTCTACTTGAATAGTTCTTGAGGCACAATACTTGCTAAGGTTTTGCAAATGGGGTAGCAAGCTAAGTGGGCTTGATTGTGGGGAAAACTTCACGGTTAAGCACGCTTGAGCCAGAGGCAATCTGGGATGGGTGACCTCCCAGGAAGTCCTGGTTATCAGTTGCAAGCCCCGGAAGTGATGATTGATTCTATGTGATTCATTTCACTAATTTCAATACCACTTCTTATCCCTGTGAGCATCACCCGATGCAATGAGTGCTAAGCGAACTATTCAAAAATCATGAGAAATTAGTGAGTTATGACAACCTCTCATGGAAATGGTCATACGTGAATGACTTACTTAACGCGGTTGAATCCCAAAAATGATATCTAATATAATGCACTGCGTAAACCCCCTAATACTTAAATTCAAAAAGAGTGAAGGGATCTCTAATTGAATGGTTCATGAGGCACAATACTTGCTAAGGTTTTGAAAATGGGGTAGCAAGCTAAGTGGGCTTGATTGTGGGGAAAACTCCATAGTTAAGTGCGCTTGAGCCAGAGGCGATCTAGGATGGGTGACCTCCCAGGAAATCCTGGTTACCAGATGCAAGCCCCAGAAGTGATGATTGACGCTATGTGATTCATTTCACTAGTTTCAATCCCACTTCTTCACCCCTATGAGCATCACGCGATGTAATGAGTGCTAAGTGAACTATTCGAAAATCATGAGAAATTAGTCAGTTATGACAATCTCTCATGGAAATGGTAATATGTGAATGACTTACTTAACGCAGTTGAATCCCAAAAATGATATCTAATATAATGCACTGTGTAAACCCCCTAATACTTTAATTCAAAAAGAGTGAAGGGATCTCTACTTGAATGGTTCATGAGGTACAATACTTGCTAAGGTTTTGCAAATGGGGTAGCAAGCTAAGTGCGCTTGATTGTGGGGAAAACTCCACAGTTAAGCGCACTTGAGCCAGAGGTGATCTGGGATGGGTGACCTCCCGCGAAGTCCTGGTTACCAGGTGCAAGCCCCGGAAGTGATGATTGACACTATGTGATTCGTTTCACTAGTTTCAATCCCACTTATTCACCCCAGTGAGCATCACCTGATGCAATGAATGCTAAGTGAACTATTAAAACATCATGAGAAATTAGTCAGTTATGACAACCTCTCATGGAAATGGACATACGTGAATGACTTACTTAACGCAGTTGAATCCCAAAAATGATATCTAATATAATGCACTGCGTAAACCCCTTAATACTTAAATTCAAAAAGAGTGAAGGCATCTCTACTTGAATGGTTCATGAGGCACAATACTTGCTAAGGTTTTGCAAATGGGGTAGCAATCTAAGTGGGCTTGATTGTGGGGAAAACTCCACAGTTAAGCGCACTTGAGCCAGAGGCTCTAGAGAGAATGGAGTTTTGTAAAATCAAAATTGCTTTTTAAACATGTTTTGAAGACAGGGTGAATGGTAATTTAATTATGAGGGTTGGTTACGAAAAACACATGTAGTTGAGAAAAATTAAAAACTCAACGAGAGGCATTAAGCATTAGTTTGGAAACAATTGATTGTTGTGAGAGAAAAATAATTTTGTAGTAACTTGGAGTCCTTTTCGTAGTAGCTTGGAGTAGTTTCTAGTGACATGTCAAGATAACAAGGTAGGTGATAATCTTTGTTGAGATATGATGATTTGCAAAAAGTTAGAAAAAGGAATTTTTTCACAAATGATAATCCTAGTAACCACATGTGACGATTTATTCAAAATGAAAGGAAATATAATTTCACAGGAGGATTGACACAAATCGTGTAGCAAAATAAACTCAATTGGAATTAATTTTGAATAAAAAAAATACAATAATAAGTATTGCAACTAATGTACAATTACATCTTTATGATACTTATATGGTAATATTGTTTACTGCACATACTCCAACAGGGGCAACAAACTATTCCTGCATGATTCTCAAAGGCCCCCCTATCATCAAAAATACAAAATGCCTCTCCTATCATTGATATGTTATGAATTTCAGGACCAATGCTCTTAGATGGATTTCCATACATGTCTGAAGCCTCATTAATCAAATCGGATGTTGCCATCATTGAAAACACGTCAAGATGCAGAGATCGCGGCCTCCAAGAATTCATCTAATTTACATATGGGCTGCAACACTTCCCAATTGACAGCTTCTAAGCTAGAACTATATGTTTCCTTTTTTAATGGAATCTCCTTGATGGAGGAGCCATTAGAAATGTTTGGTTTTGATAGAGGTTTATGTGAAGTTGGAGAGTCACCTCTAAAATATTTCACAACAATCGACTGACCATGAGGGCTTTTTACACTTAGGCATGTTAGAAACTTCTATATATTTATAGGTTGCAGCCAATGCCATCACTCTATCCGTAGGAGAGTCGTAGCGTATTTCTCAATTGATCTACTAACCTTTGCATTGAATTCCTCAGTTGGGCTCGAGATGCTAAGTGACAGAATGAGAGTGGTCTAAGAAGAGTAGGAATCTCGTACTTAATTCCTAAAATCCAAATGATTTGTTGGAAACCCCAAACCCCTAATGGCCTCCTTTGCTTCCATGGGAAAACAGTCCTCATTTAAGAAAGGACAGTTCAATAGTTGTGCACATGTCCACCTCTTCTTAGGATCTCTCTGAAATAATTTCTCTAGGAAATCCTTGATATGAGATAAAATAAATGCAATCAACACAGCAGGTCCTCTATTTATCCAATCTGATACATTGCGGCGAGGGCACTAGAAACATAGCTCCATGGAGGCCTCCCAATGGTTGTCTCAACCACAGTGCAAGAAAGAGACCAAATATCATAAGCGGGCCCCTGCTCCACCTGGTTCACCACCTCTAGAGCCATCCCCTGAGGTGTGCCCTCAATTGTATCCCCCCCTGATCCTTCTCCTCATCAACAATCCTCCTAGTTGAATCAAAATCTACAATCTTCACACCATTAGCACCCACAAGAATATTATTCCCCTTGATATCACAATGCACAATCGCTTGACCATGCAGGTAATAGATTCCTCATAGGATACCACGAGTTTAAGCCCTGATCATGGATTCGTCTAAACACCCTCTAAACTTAGCAATAAAATCCGCTACGAAGTCACCTGACATGTACTCCCTAGAAGTTTTTTGAACCTATGCACTATTCTCAATGTTGTAATTGTGCCCAAGGTAGTGGAAAATGTATGGATAATCTAGTCACCGCAAAATTTGGTGCTCATATATTCAATATGTCTTTGTTATAATAATAAATATGGGCAACCTGAGAACGAGAAAAGCAAACAATGTCTTCCACAATAAGGAGATGACAAAACTCATCATCGTTTCTTCTAGCTGCCCTTCAAATGCAAAGAATTTTTTCCACATGAAGGAGAACTCAAAAGTCATCGCCATATGTTCTAGTTGCCTAGTATTGTGACTGCATCAATATATTTAAATACTTTTTTTGTTAACTCCTATTCATTTGTTTCAATTTCTTACGTTGGAGTTTTCCATGTCCTGGGTGACAACATAGAAAGCAGTAATTTGATTAAATTTAATTTTAGATTTAATATTTTATTTTTTATTTTTTATTTTCTATTTTCTATTTTTTTAGGTGTTATGTCATCCATTAATTCATGTTGTCATCTTGATCATTAATATTTCAACCTTCTCTTGTTTGTCAATATCATTTCACTGAGTTGCATGTTCATCTGTGGCCATTGATCCACTTCCCATTGTAATTGAATTTTTTTATTTATTTTGTTAAAAAAATGTTTCTTAATGTAAAACCCTAGATGCTCTTTTGATCTAAACTTAAACGGAATGCAACAAATTATACATATAATCATAAATACAGAGATGCAACAGAAAAACACTTCATTTCATTAATAGAAAAATATTGAACTATGCTTACAAATAGAATGGAAATAAGATAGCTCGGGCGATGGTATCTTATCTATGAGAAGAGATGTGGCGGCTGCATGTCTCTGAACTGTGTTACAATGAGGCTCAAGGGCCTATTTATTATTGAAAAACATGACAAACCCCTAAACAACCAAAACCATAACCCCAGGCGATGTAACACCAAGAGTTTGTGGGCCCTGTTGGGATTAGTTGGGAAGCCAACTTCTCGGGGTTGTAACTTGGTCATATTATCTCTGCTTGGCGCATACGATACCTTGTTTTAAACGTCTCTCCGAGTACTATAGTTTTTGCCACGAGACCCTACCCATTGCTATGCACTTGCAACGGACATCAAAAAAACACCGTTTAGGGGGTCAAAACTGCTCCAGAAGTTAAGGACTCAAAAAACTGCTAAAAATAGTAAATGCTGAAATAAATAAGGAATCATATGAAACTAACTGGAGGATCTAGCTGGAATAGGTGGGTGGCCACCAATATCCACCTCGATCATTCATCTGATTAGGAAAATTAGTTTTGTTGTGTTAAATTCATTTTCATAATATGTTAAAAGTTCTTAAGGATTCATGAGGTTAATTTTAAGTTTAAACATGAGATTTTGAGTGCTTTTATGTAAATTTTATATGCAAATTAACATAAACAAATGACTGAACAACAACATATAACAAACATGAACATCACTAAAAATAGTATCACAGCAACACATGATGAAGGAGTTCACCCCTACTAGGCTATGTCTCCTTGGTCTAGCTTCCAATGGCTTAGCCCTCTCTATTATGCTAAAAAATGTGAATACATCAATTTACAATGCTCAGAAGGCTCTGAAACTTGTTCCAATGGCTCCAGAATGCCCAAAAATGCCTATGTAGCCTTTTTTGCTCCTGATTTGGTTAAAAGCTGAAGAAGTTATGGCCTTTCCAAGTTTTCTGCTAATCGCACTGCAAATTCCCCAAAATTCGGCACCATCCTACAAATTTGCCCCAAAATATGCTAACAGAGCAACAATTTCGCCGAATTCAAGAAAAATTGTCAGATACTTTAAATGTCTGCTAATGCCTTAAATCCGAAAATCGTGTCCATATGGGGGCCACGTGCCCGAGGCTAAGGCCAACGGCCCACCCCTGCTGGACAAACCCCCACTCCCCCTTCGTTGGTGGTTGCATGTTGTGGCGTGTCCAAGCACCGACCCCCATGGGCTAGCCCCTCCCCCGATTGGCACACACATATATTTTAAATATACTCCAAGAACTATATACATTAAGTTCTAATGTGATGGCGTATTAGTGGAGGCTTTGCACTTGTGTTGTGAGATCGTGAGTTCGACCCTCGCTGTTGTTGCCCGAACTTTGACCCAATATTTTAGTGGCCCCTGGGATGCCATGTGGCGGCCTCTAGCTGGACCATGTGTCAACCCATGGTTGGCCACCAACCAACCATTAAAAATCTGCCAAATTCACCCATGAGAATGTTCCACTTGGAACAATACGGTTTGCTGGAGTATATTGACCAGTCAACTTGCCCTGTCAGCGCCACATCAGCAATATGGACTGTTGATTGGGTTGTCAAATTTTTTCAAAAATTCGCCTTTTTGGGAAAGTGAACAGAACATGATTATGGGAGCATACGGTGTTCATTTCATGCAAAACGAGTTTGTCGAATTTAGGATGATGAGAACTATGTGGTCGTCTAGGTTCCACATCGATCTGACAACTTTGAATTTTGAGCTATTTTTTTAGCACTGATCATTTCTCCCCACTGGAAGCCTTTTGGACACCAAAATATCACTTTCAGTTGTCAATCAGGTGAGGGTATAGTTCCCTCACCTTTCCAATCTTGATCCATTCATCACCAACTTGGAACTTGTGATCTACGTGATGCTTGTCGTGCCTTGATTTGTACTTGCCTTTGCTCTTTTCAAGCGGATCTTGCACTGTTTGATGTACCATTTGGATTCGTTCAATGAACTCCTTGGATCTTTCCATGTTACCATCAATAGCAACATCCTTCTTACCAAGATGATACAACACATTATGATGCAAATGGTAAACAAATTCCTCTACTTGATTCCCCTCACTCAAGCTTGAATGTACATCTTGAAAGTATGTATTTTGTTGATCATAACTTTCATGTAAAACAAAATGATGCTTGAGGAAAGTAGTTATACAAACAATAGGCCTAGAAAGCATATCAAAAAACTTTTCGCTTATATCTTTCTTATTCCTTTTCACCAAGTGGAATAGTAGAAGAAAACCCATCCAATGAAAGTGTCTTTGTTGATGCAACTTAATCACTGCACCATTGAAATTTGCTGAATGAAATGAGATGGGCGTACCTTGTTGCATAAGGAGTGCGCCCATGGCATAGTTGCATACATCAACCTGAAACTCAAATGACTTTTTCAAGTATATAATAGCAAGTATAAAGGTTGAACTGGTCTTTTGTTTCAAAGCATCAAATTCATCTTGTTGTTTGCCTCCCCATTGGAAGGCCTTTTGCCCAACTGCCAAAGAATGAAAATGAGCTATAATAGAAGAAAATTTAACAAAAATTTTCCTCCAACATTGTGCTACTCCCAAAAAACCTCTTATCCAGATGACTATCTTGAGTGTTGACCAATCCATAATGGTATCAATCTTGGAGAGGTCTAACTTTATCTCACCTTCTCCAATATTATGGCCCAAGTACATCAAAGAAGTTTTACCCAATTCATAATTTGACATCTTCAATAACAAATGTTCTTGACATACGACATCAAGTATTTTTTTCTCACACATGACATGTTCATAATGAAATTTTCTGAAAATGAAAATGTCATCCAAGTAGACTATCATGTCTAGAAATGGCTTCAATACATATTTCTTCATATGCATTAAAGTAGAAGGAGCATGGAAAATACAAAAAAGCATAAC
Organism: Pinus tabuliformis; assembly: GCA_031772625.1. Classification (NCBI taxonomy): domain Eukaryota; kingdom Viridiplantae; phylum Streptophyta; class Pinopsida; order Pinales; family Pinaceae; genus Pinus; species Pinus tabuliformis. The sequence continues at coordinate 1,435,116,822 of CM062818.1, read as the reverse complement.
AAGGCATTCACACAAACCTTGCTTGGTTTTGAATATCATCTTCCATATGTCTTCTTCAACAACTCTACTTTGATGATAGCCACTCCTTGAATCTCATTCAATGAAATGCTTTCCATTCTTCTTGGGCGCCAAAACAATAGGTGCACCACATGGTGAAGGAGATGGTTTGAATGATCATTTTGTTTAACAACCCTTGGATTTGCTCTGTTATTTGTGCACTTTTCCTTCTTGGCATCTGGTGCATGTCAATGTTAGGAAGAAGACACTTTTGTTGCAATGTTATTTCATGTTGGATTCTCCTCTTGGGAGGAAATCCCTTTGCTTTCTAAAACACCTCATCATCATGGTTAACTACATCAACCAAATCAGTTTTCAATTTTGAATTACAACCATCAAACGCTTCATAATCAACATCAACATTGGGTTTGATCATAAGAAGCACTAAATTCTTGCTTGAATTCACTAGTCTTTTCATTTTCCCTGCATTAACTAATGAAATATTTAGTTTCTTGCAATGAGCTCTCACAATATACTCCACACCATCTTTGAACAAGTGGTACTTTTTCATGATGATAGAAGATTTCTTTTCTATCATAGAGGTATGGACTACCCAAAACAATTCATGAAATATCAAGCAGTACAACATCTAATTCAACTTCGTCAATGAAGTTTTTTGTGATTGCAAACTGAAGAATACATTTTATTGTAACTTGTAAGTTTGTTTCCTTGCATATCCAACCCAATGGATATGGATTGGGATGTAAAATGGTTTCACGATTAAGTTTCTTGACTAAGTCATCAGATATCAAGTTGGCTTGAGACCCATTATCAAATAGTGTGTCGATTTTTGTATGTTTTGAGGTTACCCTCACATTAAATAATTCAATCCTTGTTTCTTCATTTGGAGTGCTAGTGTGACAATTTGATATACTAGTGCTAGCAATGGATTCTTTTCCTTTTATACCCATGGCTATAATTTTAGTTTCATCACCCGAATCGAATCCCAAATCCTCTTGAATGATGGCAGTTGTATTTTCTTTTCTTTTGTTGTTGAATTTCTTAGGCCTCATCTCAAGATGAAGCTTCCAACAATTAGCTTCATCGTGACCCTCTTTGGAACAATGTTTACATATTGTTTTCTCTCCTTCCTTTTTAATGGATGCATTTTTCTTTCCTTTGAAACCCTTTTTTTTATTTATCCTTAAATGGATTTTTACTACCCTCTTATGGGGTATTTTTCCCTCTTGCCTCAAGATGAGTGGCTTGCAAACACAAATCATCTAGATTATTAGGATTAAACATAAGGATAGTATGCATAATGTAATTGTGTAGACCGCCTATGTACTTCAGCAACATGTCTTGTGATTGCAAATCTACACCTAACATTAGAGACCTTTTTCTGAATTCTTGGGTGTAATCTTGCACATTTTGACCTCTGAGTTGCGTGAAGTTCTGCCAATTCATGATGGCTTTATGCATATATGCTAGAGGGTAGAATTTTCTTTTAATTGTAGCAATGAAATCAGACCAAGAAATCAAGATCTTACCGTGTTTTTTAATCTCTTCTTGTGTCTTTGATACTCACCATACTAGTGTTGCACCCTCCAGCCTCAAGGAAGCTATCTGAATCTTTTTGTCATCCTTTTGAAGGTTTTGAATTCTACAATAGGCCTCCAACTAACGAACCCAATTTTCAAGCTTCACTACATTCACTTCACCATTATACATGGGCAGTTCAAATTTAACATCAAGTTTTAACAGGGGTGATTTACCAGTTCCTTTTGAGGTATGTTGATGAGTATGAGTAAGGGTTGTATTAGTGGAAGAGGGTGAAGATGCAATTGAAGAAGAATATAAATAAGATGGTGGAGATTTACCCTCCATTTCCATTACCTCCTCCTCCTGAAGAACCTTCTCCTTTGGGAGGCTTGGAGCTTCAACCCTGCAATCTGGTATTCCTCTCTTCATAGAGGACCTTCACCATCTCTGTCATATCAAAGAAAGCCTTCCTAAAGACCTTATCACCCTCTGTCATGTTTGCAGGCTCCCCTTCATGAGACATGCTCATTGAAGTCTCAACTGCAACTTGAGGAAGAACTGGTGGTGGAGATTGTGGCAACCTCGCACTCCTTCTCCTTGACCCAACTTCATGGCTTTCAACCAGCTTCACTTCTCCCCTCTTGAGCTTCAACATTGTAAGCATGACATTCACTTGCAAAGAGTTAAATCCTTCTTGCACAGAGAAAACCAAGATCTCTGATACCAAACTTGATCTGATTGGGAAAAATATTTTGTTGTGCTAAATTCCTTTTCAGAATATGTTAAAAGTGCTTAAGGATTCATGAGGTTAATTTCAAGTTTAAACATGAGCTTTTGAGTGATTTTATGTAAAATTTATGTGCAAATTAACATAAACAAATAACTGAACAATAACATATAACAGACATGAACATCACCAAAAAAAAATATCACAACAGCACATGATGAAGGAGTTCACCCCTCCTAGGCTAGGTCTCCTTGGTCCAACTTCCAATGGCTTGGCCCTCTCTATTATGCTCAAAAATGTGAATACATCAGTTTAAAATGCTCAAAAATCTCTGAAACTTGTTCTAATGGCTCCAAAATGCCCAAAAATGCCTGTGTAGCCTTTTTCTGCTCCTGATTTGGTCAAAAACTGAAGAAGTTGTGGCCTTTCCATGTTTTCGTCTAATCACACCGCAAATTCCCAAAAATCTGGCACCATCCTACAAATTTTCCCCAAAACGTGCTAACGTAGCGACAATTTCATCGAATTTCGAGTGAAATTGTCGTACACTTTAAATGTCCGCTAATGCCTTAAATCTAAAATTCGTGGCCATATGGGGGCCACGTGCCCGGGGCTAAGGCCAATGGCCCGCCCCCACCATTCGAGCCCCCGATCCCCCTCCTTTGGTGGTCACATGTTGTGGCATGTCCAAGGACCAGCCCATGTGGGCTAGCTCCTCCTCCGATTGACACACACATATATTTTAAATATACGTTGAGAACTATATATATTAAGTTCTAGAGGAATGGTGTATTGGTGGAGGCTTTGGACTTGTGTTGTGAGGTTGCGGTTCAACCCCCGCTGCTGCTGCTCGGATGTTGACCCAATATTTTGGTGGCCCGCGAGCTATATTGTGGCAACCTCTAGCTGGGCCACGTGTCAGCCCGTGGTTGGCCACCAACCAACCATTAAAAATCTGCCAAATGCACCCATGAGAACGTGATACTTGGCACAATACAATTCACCAGAGTATATTGACCAGTCAATCTGCCACATAAACCTGCCCAGTCAACACCACGTCAACAGTACAGACTGTTGACTAGGCTGTCAAGTTTTTACAAAAAATCGCATGTTTGGGAAAGTGAAGAGAACATGATTCTGGGAGCATATGGTTTCTATTTCGCGCAAAACGAATTGCGCTAGATTCAGGATGATGAGCACTACGTGGTCTTCTAGGTTCTACACCGATCCAACAACTTTGAATTTTGAGCTATTTTTTGAGCACCTGGTCAATCATTCCTCCCCCCTTATGAAGCAATGGTACCCATTGCGTGTAGAGCCTCCATGAGATGAGGAAATTTCTTTTGAACCTGGTCCCTGGTGAACCACTTGCATTGGTGAAGGAGTTGGCCTTCTTTGACAACTTGATATAGTTGTAACATCTGTTGGTGAGTGTTCTTAATATGTGTATTCATGATTTGGTCAGTTGTGGCCTATTCCATGTAGTCTAGGTTGAGCTCTATTGGTGTGAGTTGTTCTACAATGTCGTATGTGTCAAACAATGGTGGAAAGTATGGTCAAAGGCAGTCTACATTGGACATTGGGTGTGGACCAAGGAACGGTGGGATGCTGAGCTCAAAGGCATTGTCACCGACAATCTTGGTGATGGTATATGGCCCATATCGGAGCAGGTGAATCTTGTGGTGGGGTCCAGCGAGGCGCTCCTTCTGTAAATGTAGCCAAACTTTTTCGCCCACCTAGAACTTGTGGAACACTCGATGTTGATCATGGCGCTACTTTTAATTAGCATTGGCTATGTCCAATATATCATGGACATGTTGAATGTGCTCAATGAAGTTGTTAGCCCTTTCAGCTTTGGACTGAATGTGAGCCGAATATGCCTGAGTGGCTGCAAATGATATCGTCACCTCAATGGGACATAATGGTTGAAATCATAGCCCTACCTAAAAGGGGTTGTGGCTTGTTGAGTTGTGGAGAGATTCATTGTAGCTATGTTGGACATAAGGGAGACTTTCATCCCACATGCATGGATGCTTTGAGTTGTACATGCACAAAATGTGTATGGTCATCTTGTTGACAACCTCTATTTGGCCATAATTTTGGGGATGGAAAGTCGTGGACTTAATAAGTTTTGTATCCAGCATCGACAAGAGACTAGACCAAAATGCACTCAAGAATATGCTATTTCGATCTGACACAATGGACTGTGGGATCCCAAAGTGTACCCACACTCTCTCAAAGAAGATCTTAGCACTAGCCTATGCTATGATGCTCTTCTTGCAAGTCACCATGATGGCAATCTTAGATAATCTGTCGACAACTACGAAAACGTAATCGTTGTCGTGCTTAGTAGAAGGAAGGCCTAACATGTAATACATGGAGATAGATTCCCAAGGTCAACTAGGAGTAGGTAGAGGAGTATACAGGCCTTGATTCTTGATGGTTGGTTTGGCAATGGCGCAGGCGGTGCAGGATCTAATGTACTTCCCAACATCCCGACGAAGTTTCGGCCAATAAAAATACTTTTGCAATATTGCCATTATTTTCTCTACTCTGAAATGTCTAGAGACTCGTTGTAGTGCGCCTCCCAAATCATGTTGGAACGCTCACTTAAAGGAACATAAATGTGTCCTAGGTGGTGTTAGTGTCGGTCTTGAGCCCTCCATCGGTGATCAAAAGCTCTTTGCATATGCATAGGTAGGTGTCTCATCAGTGTCAGTTTTGCATCCCGTTAGGCATGCCATAACACTGATGGAGGAGCTGGTCCTTGTCCCCTTCTTGGCTTTGTTGCATCAGGTCATGTCAGGTATTAAGCTTGTGTCATACTTGTTTTGTTTTGTCTTGAAGTCCCAAGTCTTAGGTCTAGGGTTTTGGTCAAAAAACACTGCAAGGTCATGAGTCAGAGGTCTAATAGTCCCCAGCAAGCCAGAAGGAGGTATGTACATATGCTTCATTAACATTTTTCATCAGGTACAGCTCATTTATACCTTGGATTTAAAAACCCTGTTTTTAAACCCAAGGTCATGTGAAATTTGCAAAAAATAAGGAAAATCTTCAAAAGTCTTCAAAATGCCGGCAATAACCCTGGTCTCCTCGCCAGAGTCCATCAGATGGTCAACCTGCAAAAAGAATGAAGTTAAAGCGCCTCAAAAGCTAAATTCAGGACAAAGCAACTCAAAAAGCAGTGTTAAAAGTGAATGTCAAAATAGAACATTAGAGAGTGGGTTTTATAATTTAAATTTTTTCAAATTCAACCTACAAGAGCTAAATTTCCCTCTAAACATTTCATTATGCCTCTATGAGCTAACAAAGAGGAGCAAGAGGGCGAAAATAGTGAAGGAGGTCGAATTGCAGTGAAATTGGAGAGTTTCTCTGGTGCGCGACCACTCGGGCAGGGTGCGCGACCACCTGGGCGGTGCGCGACCACTCGAGCCCTCCTCCGCAGTGCAAATTTTACACTTGCGCGACCACTCCAACCCTGCGCGCGACCACTCGAGCTGTAAATTGCAGAACCGGCCCAAACTCACTCGAATTGCCTTGTGACTTGTAAATTGCTCGAGGTAGGCCTCTCAAATGTTTTGAATGTTGAAAATAAGGATGATGAGCTTGTGTTTGTGCATTTTTATCATCAAAATTATGAAGAGAAATAGGTTAAGTGATTGCTTGTTCTTGTAGGCAATTTTGCTAGGGTTATGTTTGATTTCAAGGTTTTTAATTCCTTTTTATTCCCTCCATTACTCCTATTAGATTTACACTTGTCATCATGTGTCTCAATCTCATCTCATTTGCAAAGAATGAATCTCAATTCCCCATTCCCTACACCTAAAACCCTAATCCCTCTCATATGCATCCCTAAAACCTAAACCCTCTATACAAATCTGTCCCAAAACCCTAATTCATTCCCCACAGCAATATCATTATAAAAATATGTAAAACCACAGCAAAGATCAAATAGTGATGTGAAAATGAAAGAGCAATTGCAATAATAAAACAAAAGGACAAAAAACAGAGAAAAAAGATTACTATGTGTAGCCAAGTTATTGCAAAGACAAAAGAAACTTATTGCTGTGTATAGTCCTCATAAAAACAGTGAAAAGGAGGTTGTTATTCATAACAAAAACAAAGTAAATACAGTTGTACCTATTTGTTAAAGGACAAGTTGCCTTGAAATTCTGTTTGTAAAGGAAGATTATTGTGTTTCCAGACCCAAACCTATGTATCTTTTTTCCTTCTATTCCCCTAGATGCAATATATCTCCTTTCTCTTTGAATTTGTCAAATAAAGCCTTTCCCCTCCCCTTATGACAAATGCAAATTAATCCCTTATTGCCCCTTAGCATCAAAAGCATATCAGTCCCTTGGAAAAACAGAGTATGTTTCAAAATGTACAGTCAAAGGACATAATTGAAAAGCAATCTGTTGATGCTAGTTATCATTGTTTCCTTATACCCCTGTAATCATGCTATCCTTTACCCCCTGTTGAAAATTGTATTGTCCTTTCCCTTGGTGACCCTATTACATGTTTTCCCTAATAAAGATATGTCTTTGCAAATGATTTCCCAATGATGAGAGATGGGATAGCATGTTTGACATTGTGTGAATTATTCCTTAAAAGTTCCCTGTTTTTATATATTTTCCCATTCCTTATGATAAAATCCCTCCCCTAGCATTTCCCTCATGGTTTTTCCCCTTGAAAACAACATACTTCTCAGCATTTTGCAGGCAGGGCAGCAGTCAATTTTGCCTATTTTCTCCACCTTGCTCAATAACATCATGTCAACCACTGAAACTAATGAGCAAGGTGATGACCGGTCTTCTTCTACGGAGGTTGAGGTACAGCAGAGGCCTCGTAGGGGTGGCAAAGGTGGTCATCATAGGAGAGAAGAGCCCACATCTTTAGCAGAATTACAGGCATGCCCTTTGGCAGTGACTTGTTTCCAGTACATGTCATGTTTTCAGTTTTGTGAGAGGCTTGCCCAGATTCAGCACCACAGGGAGTTGGCTCGACTATTTGTTTTGCACCTTCATGATGGGCAGGTCACTCTTGCAGGGGTGAATTTTTTGTTTTCCCCAGAGGTGATTTCACAGGCTACCGGGATACCCAATGTGGGTGAGGTGTGGCCAAAGCGCAAGTGGCTGGATTTTGTCTATTTTGAGCCATATGTCAGGCCAGCATTCACACATAACTTGTCAGGGAACTTTCCTTTCAGATTCCTCCGGAGGGAGTATGCTCCTATCATGCGGCTTATCATGCATTACTTCACATGCGAGGGAAGGTTTTCACGAGTCTTTGCTTGTCACATTCGCCTGTTGATGCACTTTACCCGGGTGAGGATGATGAACATCCCGGTTTACTTTTTCCAGGACATTCAGAGGATGGTGTCCGTGTTTCAGAGGCAGACCCCAGCTCAGCAGCATAGGAGTTTGTGCCATCATGGTCTTATCCAGCTCATTGTTTCCCATCAGCTGAGTCAGCAGGGCATTTCATGGGCAGATTTCATTTCCCGTGAGTTCTTTACACAGCCACAGCCAGAGCCAGAGACCATTTATGAGGAGGGAGGTCCATCACACCAGCCCGAGATTATTGTTCCGAGACATATGGCTTCTTCACCTCGGGTCACCTATCAGAGAGGTCCTAGGACCTTATTTGCAGCAGCTCGACGAGTGTTATCTCCACAGCAGGTGGAAGGGGTCTCGTCATCTTCTTCAGATCAGCGAGTGTTATCTCCACACCAGGTGGAAGGGGCCTCGCATTCTTCATCAGCAAAGGCAGTACCGGAGGGCAAGCAGCCCATGGTCGAGGACGAGAGAGTTGGCGATACACACCATGATTTCATTGACCTTGATGCTCGCTCCCTCACTTCAGATTTGCATGAGATCATCCGACAGAGAGAGGCGGAGAACCTCGTGTTGCAGCAGAAGCTCCAAATGGCTCAATGGAACATCACTTATCTGGAGCAGCGCAACAGACAATTAGAGGCGGAGAAAGAACTTGATGAGCTATGGAGGATCCGCGGTAATAGAGGCTTGAACCGTAGGAGGCCCGGTGACTTGCTGCCCAAGGAGAGGGAGTCCATGCTTATTCGTGTGAATGCACACTTGGAGAGACTGTTGGAGAAAGCCAACAAGGACAAAGGGCTGCTACGAAACATGAAGAACCATTACTGGGCAAGGTTACAAGTTTGTAAGGCAAAAATGAAGATACTCCAAAGGAAGTTGTCCGAGGCCCAAAAGAGGAAGAAGAAGACCAACCCACTCCGTATCTTGGCTGAGGCCTCTCTTACTCACCATGATACTCACTAGCCTTCTTCTAGCAGCAAAACCAAAAAATTTGAGAAGTTTTGGAGCACTTTTGACATTTTTGAGAAATTTAAAGGTTTTGGCCGTTGGAGTGGTCTCACCCCGCGCGCGACCACTCGGGGGGACAGCTCAGAATGAGAAAAACTTTGCATTTTTCGAATTGTCATGCAAAAATACACTTTCCTATGCATGGGGTCAAGTTTTTATGGAGATTTGGGCTTCCAAAAGCTCAAAATACATGCAATTTTTGACTTTCTGCCCCTATTTAGAGTTGCAGAAAGCTGCCTTGGGAGAAATGACTTTTGAGGGGTCAAATCAACTCCAAATTCAAAAATTCCAGTGGGGTTGGAAAGTAGACTCATAGACATTTCCAACAAGCTATCTTTCACTTGATTTGGACACCAGGAAGGCCCTCAAACACAGCTGCCAATGTGCGCGACCACTCCAAGGGAGGGGCGCGACCACTCAGGGAAATTTCACCATTTTGACTATTTCGGCCTGCAAAACACTGTTTTTACTTTGGTTGACTCTTAATGCATGTAAATGATGGATTTTTGGGTAATTTTCATGGCACATGGATACATTTACTCTCCTTTAACACTTCTAGAAGTTTCCTTGATGTAAATAGTGAATATTAAATGCATGAATGGGTTACCTAAGTTTTAGAGGCAAGTTGTTTTGACTGCCTATTATCTAGTGCTCAGTTTAGAATTAGTTCAAACTGCTCCTAGGAAGCTGAGCTCGACCCCTAGAGGTGGGGAAAGGAGTTAGATGATCTATATTATGCCTTCTCTTACTCATTTTCATGGTTGGACTCTTGAGGGAGAAGCTCTATTGTATATTTTACTTGTATCTATGCCATTTGAGGAAAAGGAAGGCCAGGGTTTTGCAAACATCATTGTGGATTCTTGTGGATTATTGTGTTGATGGTGTGTTTCCTACTTGTCATTGTAAGTGTGTTTATGTGTTCCATCTCTTATTCTATTGCTGCTAATTAAACAAAAGAAGTGATAAAGTTTGAATTCATGCATGCCATGCTCAGCTTTCAATTTTGTTTAATATTTATGTTTTCCACTGTCTAAAGAGGATTCAAAGTCATTGTTTGCCCTCTTTAGCTCCCTCTCTTTCTTCCTTGATCATCCATCTCAGCTTAAGGCATCAGCACAAACTCCTTCCTTGCCCCAAAGACCCACCTGCAAAAACTGAGCTCAATCCCCACACCCTGAATTGCACTCCCTCCAATTGCCACCAAAAACCCCAAAAACTTTAAATCAACCCTCCTCATCAGTTTACTAGCCTAATATCTTTGATCCTAATTGGTCAGTTCACCCCATTGAGAAAATACCTTGAGTCTGACTGGAGAGAGCCTTCTCCTTCCTCGTAGGGCTAGCTACGAGGTGTAATGGTTTGATGTAGCCTTGAGATTTGTCTATCTCAGCCTAGGTGAAATTTCAAGCGCTAACAGGTGGCATAACAATGCATCCTAAAGATGAAAATTTGAAACTTGCTTCCCTTCCAGGAGTGTCTGGTAAGTGCTGTCGAATTCTGGATCACTCTTGTAAAGATGTGGCCACCCCGAAGTCTCGTGCCCACAAAAGTCGAGCACAGTGATCAGCGCCATGACCGGTGGTCACCTAAGGAAATCGGCAACATTATTGGTGTTTCCCTTCTTATACTTAATGTTCAAATGGAACTGTTGCAGGTAGGTAGACCACTTCTGATGGCGATCGTTCTGCAACTTCCCTTGTGTCTGTATGAACTACAGGGGTTGGTGCTCTGTGTGGATGATTGTTTCCTTCCCCATAATGCAATGTTTCTATTGACAGTAGGCCTGCACAATGGAATACATTTCTTTGTCGTAAGTCGGATACTTTTAGACTATTTCTGAAAGTGTCCCATTGTGGTAAGCCACTGGATGCCCATGCTGAGTAAGAACTACACCAATACCATAGTTTGAGGCGTCTATCTCAATCTCAAATGGTTGTTGCAGGTCTGGTAATGTGAGCACTAGTGCAGAGCAGAGGCGATGCTTCAACTTGGAAAACAGTGGTTGTTGGGTTTCAGACCAAAAAAGCTTTGCTTTTGCTCCACCCTTGGTGACTTGACTTAAAGCCCAAGTGATATGAGAGAACCCCAACATGAACCTGTGGTACAAATTGGCAAGACCCAAAAATATGTGGAGCTCTGTTAGAGTGGTCGGGGCTGGCCAATCCCAAATGCCTTGTATCTTGGCTGGGTCCACATGTACGCCATGCTCATCAATGATGTACCCCAGATATTGAACTTGGGTCAGGCCAAAAGTGCATTTATCCAAGTTAGCGCACATATTGTGTTGTCGTAGGGTTTGAATGACCTGTCAAATATGGTGGAGGTGCTCTTCCCAACTCTAGATGAATATCAAGATATCATCTAAATACACCACCACGAATGCATTGGTGAAGGGTCGCAAGATGTCGTCCATCAGTCTCATGAAGTTTGCAGGGGCATTCGTCAATCCAAATGGCATGACCAACCATTTGCAAAGGCCCTCCTTGGATTTGAAGGCAGTCTTCCACACATCAAAAGGTTACATAGGCACCTAGTGATAACTTGACTTCAAGTCAATCTTGCTGAAATATTTGACCCCCTTGAGCTGGTCCAGAAAGTCATCAATCTGTGGGATTGGGTACCTATTCCGAACAATCATCTTGTTTAATGCCCGATAACCAATGCAAAGTCTCCAGGTCCCATCCTTCTTCTATATTAATATAATCAGGCTCCCACAAGGTGACGAGATTGGTCTAATGTGCACTTTTTGCAATAGTTCCTGAATCTACCTCTTGATCTCATCGTTCTCCACAATAGAGTGTTGATAGATCAGTACACTCGGTTGCAGCATGCCCGGGGTCCAATCGATGGAGTGCTTGACTTGACAGTGCAGAGGTACTCCTGTAGGGGAGGCAAAAATATCCCTGTACTCCTCCACGACCTTGTCCATCTGTTGTTGTTGTGCAGAGGAGCCCTGCTTGGAAGCCGTGGCCACAACCTTCTTCTTTCCCTGAGGGTGAATCATAAGGAAAACAATTTCCTAGTCTGGGAAATGATCTTAATGTATTTCTTTGCAGTGATCAAAGAGGTGGTGGTAGGCGTGGCTACCTCCAGTATCCTGTACAACTTATTGGCCAAAGTAATAATCACATAGCAAGGTCTAGACTCATATACAACATGTTTCTTCCACATGTATGGTTGTCCTAACAATACATCACAAACTTCAAGAGGAGCAACATCACACAGTACCTCATCCGTGAAGGGCTTGATGATGCAGGGAAGGTGGCACTGTTGGCTGATGCGGAGATCTCATCCTTGGTGAAGCCATGCGATGGTGTACAGTTTTGGATGTGTTGTGGTCTTTAAGCCCAGCCACTTCATGACCTCTGCTGAAATGAGGTTCTTTTGGCTCTCGCTATAGACAATGAACTTCAGCGGAGAACCCTTCACCCACATATGTGAGTGGAAGAGGTGATCCCCCTCCTCTGGATCTTCAGGCTCAATCCTCTGGATCTTGGTGGTGGTCACAATGGCACTAGGTTCGACATCAATGATCTACTTCCCTTTTTCATTCCCCTTATTGAGTTCTAATTCAAAGTCGGAACATGCGTCTGATTCGAAGGCCTTCAACTCGTCCCCCAGTGATTGCTTGGTCTGACACTCACTTGTGTTGTGAGTGGAGCTCTTTTGGAACTCACACCATTTTCCTGTGTCCTTCTTTGTCTTCGTGGCATTTTTTATTTCTTGCGGCTTTGGCGGGATGTCCTAGGTAGCCCCACCTTGGCTTTGTCCTTTGCCATGTGGTTTAGGGGTGCCTTTTCCTTGCTTTGGATTCACAGATCCAAAGTCTCGCTTCTTCTATTTAAACTTTTGCTCAATCCTCACAGTGTATCGGTACGTCGTACCGAGCGAGGAAAAGGAAACAAATTGGGTTCCCCTGCTCTCTCAAAATCCCAACCCGTCACTAGCCTACCCCCAATAATACCTCCTCTCTCTCCTCTCCTACCCTTTTTCCCTGCCCTCCTTCTTGTATCCCCATCTCATTAAATTATCCCTCATCTAATCCCCCTCTCCCCACCCCACCCCCGAGCTAGGCTTCTCATTTTCATTTATTCACGTCCACCCTTTTCATTCCTTATATTCCTTCTAGTATAACCTCCCCTATCAATTCATTAGTCATTAATTTTAGAAAACCCTATTTAATATTATTAATATTATTAATATTTTTTTATTATTTGTATTAATTATATTATTAATAGCAATAAGGGCATTATTACTATTAATACTATAATTAAAACTAATAAGTAAAATATATATTAGATGTATTAAAAGTTAAATAAAATTAATCAAAATAAAAATCAATTATATATAATTTCATATATTATCATTATCCTTTACTTAATTGTTATCTTAATAAAAACTTTAAAATTAAACCTCAATATATAATGAAAATCAATTTAATATAAGTTTATTTAGAACATAATTGAAATCAATTAAAATATAAAATAATGTATATACATTCATTACCTTTGCTTCATTAGTTAATTTAATAATGCTTCCAAAATAAACCTTAATATATCAATTAAAATATAAATTTAATTTCAATAAAAAAATTATTAAACTTTATCTAAATTAATAAAACCTCATATTATTTAGTTTTCCTTTTTTTGACTTTAGAGTAATAAAAAAATGGCTATAATTTCTCATTAATTATGTTAATTATTACTAAGATATTAAAAATTAAAATTAAAATAATAATAATGTAACAAAGTATATTTCTCAAATAATCTTTATTTTTTGGTTTTCTCCTATTGAAATGTTGGTCGGCTCCCTCCTTTCTCTTTCCAATTAAGCCTATTTATCCCCTCCCTCTCCTTCTCTTTGTGGCAAGTTTTTACTGATGATGGGGCATGATATTGACTCGAAACGTCGAAGACAAAAATGAATACTATGGTTGCTCCAAGACCTAATAATCTAAATCCTCACCACAAAAACCTCCAAACTCTAATTGGCAAAGTTATATTATCAACTCATCTATGCCACATGCAAATGGAAAAATAGAGGGAAATCATTTCTCAATCCAATGGATATGTGAAATACTCAATGTTAACATCTATGTTTGGAGTGCAAGTATCAGAGATATCTCTTTGAGATTCTACCCATCAAATACTGCATCAAAAATCCTTTAGCTTATCTATCTTCCAATATCAACATCACATGCACACTTTTTTCCACTTTTACAAATTAATAGTGTTTACAGCGCTAATGATTCATGCAGTACAGATACACCTTTGTAGCCAATGTTGAAAACATGAAATCTCAATGTGATTCCAAGTGTTCCATGCAAAAGTATTTTACAAAAACAATTCAATGCTATTACATCTTGTTTCCAACTAGATGATTTGTTATTTGTCAATGAAATTTCAAGGAGAAAAAGCTCTATTGAACTGCCTAAACATTGCACACTATCAAAACAATATTGTCTTTCTTCATCATTGAGTGAGCAAGACAATAAACCAATGCTTGTTCTTGTTTCCAATACGTCCAACAACCAAACTACTCTATTGAATCAATTGAAACATGCAATGCGTGCACATGGTGCTTTGTTATCCTAGGGAAAAAAAACAGTTGCAATCAAAAAAATCAATTCAAGCATATTTGCAATCAATACAAGACACGCCTACACATCCCTATTGTATTTATGATAGACTGCATTTTCAGAAAGATATGAGGCTAGCCAACAATAGCACATTGGAAACTTTTCATACACTTGTAGCTACATTTGAATTCAAACCAATCAAAGCCAATGAACAGATTTTCAAATCTTGCAATAGTGTAATAGTCAATGGAAAAATGCCTATATTCACATCACCTTTACATATCTACTGAAACCAAAATTTGTTATATGTTGCGGAATTAACATCTTTAGAAAAGAGATTAGTAGCACCAAGAATGACCTTTGCACAAATACGACAATTTGGTTACAAAAAATCACAAATAAGACTAACAGGCGCAATCATAAATGTTCCTACCAGTTTGAACAAAGTCCAAACAAACCTACCTAGAAGTATTGATGATTGCATGACAGTTGCAATAATTCTAAAAATAAAAATAGAATACAAAAATGCTTACTTGTCAGGAAATATTCGACCAAAAAAAGTAATGACTGCTCTACGTGACTTGTGCAACACAACTCTTTAAAAAACATAACAAACAGTGATAAAAAAGGAATGGCAGGAACACTTTGAGCAACATAGACAAAATAATGAGAACAATTGTCTAGAAATTGATGAAATGGATACATCGTGCCTTAACAACGATCTAGAACCAGAATCAGAAACACTTGTGCACTACTACTTAGAATCCCACTTAATTAATGATCTTGCTACAAAAATAATACAAATTTCACCTTCTAAAGGATACCAGCCATTAGGTATCTTTCAAGAAAAGTTCTTTCAAGAGATTAATTTCCCAACACTATTTTATGGCTCCAGTCGACCTGTTGATGTGATAGATCGGTTTTCATATCAATAGATTTCACAATGGGAACTATTGCATAAATCTGAATACTTCTCAATATATGTTACAAATATATATTTTTAAGGCAATTCATATATTGATAAACCAAGTTTCCATCTCAACTTGGATTTCCATTCGCAAAGGAGATAGGAGGAAAAAAACTATTTGCTAAAGATTTTAAATATCAAAACAACCTTCAAAAAATATCGCAACCAAATGTTGCATATCAATGTCTCAAAAGCATACATAGATCTCCTGGTTACTTTGAAAGCATGCGAAAAGACATATTTGCAATGATACAACAACTTGGTCCACCAACATTCTTTGTTACATTCACTAGTGTTGAGCACCTCTAAGATCCATTGATAGATTCATTGAAAAAATAAAATACTACCGATTCAAAAAACCAGCCTAATGATGCTTCTAACGAATGCATTAACAAATTGATCATTAGTCACCTAATTATTTGTAGTCGGTATTATAGACATAGAATCTTAGCCTTGTGTACTTTGATCACAAAAGATAATGAACTATATGGACAAGTACAAGACTATTTTTTTATCACAAAGTTCCAAATCAGAGGAAAATAACATGATAACAGATTGCTTTGGATTAAATATGCTCCAATATATCAACATTCCCTTGAAACTGATGTTATTTCTTTCATCAATAGCTATTTAACTTGTGATTCAACAATGTTGCCACATCAAATGGTACAAATACAGACTTGTCATCACACAAAAGCTTGTAGAAAACATAGACATTTTGCTTGTAGATTTGGCTTTCCCTTTCCACGAATGCATGAAACTTGTATCTTGCAACTTTTATGTAATAATGACAATGACAATCAAGAGACAAAAAAAAAAACTTTCTTCCCTTTTACAGAACAACCTGTGCCCAAAAAACATGATGCTTGATACTTTCTTGGTAGATCTTAGCATTACAAACAAAAAATATATATTGCTCCTTTGCTCTTCCATTATTCGACCAATTGTACTGTTGAAAAGAAGTCCTTGTGACATCTCGATAAATGCATATGCAAAAAAAGCCCTCCAGTGTGGTAAGAAAACACAGATTCCCAATTCATATTATATGCTTATGTTGCAGCGACATATTGTAGCTCTTATATGACAAAAATGGACCGCACAATGACATCGTCTTTCAAAAAAATCTGAGAAGATTGCTTGTGTAACAATGTTGGTAAAATTGTAACCATGCGTAGAATAGGAAATGAGTTTTTGAATTTGCAACAAATGTCAAGTAGACAAGTTGTTCACATTATACTCTCATTGGCTTTGCACTCATCATCTATAAAAACATTTTTCATCAACACTGCGTAATTTGAAAAAGAACATATCTCCTTAACAAACATGCTCTCTTGCAACATGAAGATGACAACTCTGAATATATCATGTTCAAATTAATCATTGATAAATATGTAACCCGACCCGTTGAACTCGAAACAATTTGTCTAGCAAAATATGCTTCTTCTTACTCAACCAAAAAAAATACAATGAAAAAAATGAAACGACCATTTATCATAAGATTTGTTTGATACAATGAACAGAATGATCCTGAAAACTATTGCAGAGTGAAAATGATGCTTTATCTTCCATATAGGGAATTTGGATATAACTGAAAAAACAGCAATGAAACATGGACCGAAGCATACTTGTCTCAAAATAACATTGTTTCAGCTTCTAAAAAACATTTCTCCTGTCCAATATCTCCATGGGGTGACATTGACCTTGTTTCCACTACAATTGAAAGTGAAGGCATACTTGTACTTAACTTGACATTAGAAAATGACAATAGTACTTGTTTTCATGAGAAATATGATATTCAACATAATCTAGTGCAAAAAGTGCAATCCATACACATGCATTTTGCAAATGCATTAACAATGCATATATCAAGCATCCCTTTGTTTTGAGAACAACATCATATCATAAACTTAGGAGAGAACGAAATGAAGAACAACAATTTATACTAAAATAAATAGTGTTATGGAAAAAAAAAACAATCCAGACAAGCGGCTTTACTTCTTTATCACTGGAGGTGTAGGAACAGGAAAAACATTCACTACACAAGCACTTTATCATGCACTAATGCTTTATTATAACAATGACCTTGAAATTGATCCCCTTGAAAAAAAGGGCCTCATAGGTTTACTCACTGGCAACGCTGCATATATTGCAAATGGTGTAACCGTACATTCAACTTTGCACTTTCCACTCTCACCATTTAACATAATGCCATTAAATTCCAACACACTTGATATGTTGAGCAAAGAATATTCACGACTTAGACTTTTGTTCATAGATGAAGCATCATTTATTGGTTCTCAGTTACTATACAACTTTGACAAACGACTTCGTGAAATCATGCACACACCAACAACACCATTTGAAAACCTTGACGTAATATTTGTGGTGATCTATGTCAAGCACAACCTGTCCATGATCATCGGATATTTGAGCATCGAAGTCTTAAAGCACTAGTACTCCTTACAACTTATAGAGAGACAATGTTGTTGTTTTTAACTAAAACAAGTGATGCGACAAGAAAACAAAGAATTTGTCTCTATCCTAAATAGAATTAGAACTTGTTCATGTACCAATGATGATCTTGAATATTTGGACAATCATTGCTATAGGTGCCCACCAAATGATCCAACATTTCCATACTTATTCTATTTAAACAAAGATGTCTAAAAGCATGACGAAAAAATGTTAGCTCTCATTGACACAAAAACCATAACGTTGGCTACAAATGACAAAACCATTAAATCATTAAACATAGATAGCTACACCAACACAAAAATGCAATTTCCGATTGTCATTGTTCTAAAAGTAAATATGATTGTTGAATTAATCAGTGGAAATTATATATTAAAGACGGGTTGGTTAATGGCGTTGAAGGCATTTTTAGAACATCGACAACAATTGAGCATCGTGCAATTTGGATCGAATTTCTCAAACCAACAATTGGTAATGTTCAACGAACAAAATTGTAGCATTTTCTCACAGAGGACATAATTCCTAGTTGGACACCTATTACCAGAGTCTGCAAACATGTCCAATCAAAAAACAAAAGTAGATACACAAGATAACAATTCCATGTTCAACTAGCATGTGCAAGAGTCGTACATCAATCACAATGTTTGACAATGGATAAACTAGGATTTGACCCAAAAGGAGTTAGACAATGTGTACTTATCTGCACAACACTTTCACGTGTGAAAGATATTAAATCCTTGTATCTAATAAACAAACTAGAACAAAAAACTTCACTCTATCTAACAAAGTTGCTATTGAACTACAAAGACTTAAAGAAAATTCTCCTCTCCAACTTGAATACATATACAATCAACAAAAAAAAGACTATTTCAGAATATGCCCATTGAACACACATAGCCTATCTTTGCATTTTGAGAATATCATTGCTAACTATGATCTAATGAATGCTAATATCCTTTGTTTCCAGAAAACAAAAATGAGCACACTCCTGTGAAATCCAATGTTCACAGAAAAATATAATCACATACAACTATTACATTTGCATGGAATTTTCACATGTTACACAAAAAACATAACAATTCAAAATTTCTTGATGTATAAGACAAATCATATTGAATCAATATTTTCTTTATTCCAATTTCAAAAAGATGTCATTGCAATTGCAAATTTCTATTGTGCACCAAATGCAACAACTTAGGAAATCATTGATTTAATCAAATACATCTTAAAACATGTGCCAAAAAACTATCGTACTGCTATTGTTGGTGACATCAATTTGGAAATGCTGCAAAATAGTTGTGCACAAAAAAACTAATGTTATTTATGCAACAAAACAATTTCAAATTACATAAAATAAAAATATAAATATAAATATAAATATAAAAACAAACAATAACAACAACAACAACTAACTATGGATCCATGCTTGACCACTTTTGGACAAACTTTCCAAATGACTCTATCTATGTCCATGCTTTTGATGCCTATTAGACATACCATCATACTATTTGCGTCACCATACCTTCGTTATATGCTTGAGCCACTATGGTAATGTTGATTTAACTACAAACAATTGTTCAATGTTCACAACACTATCATTAAGCTTTGCATCTTGACAGACCAATTCTGATATCAACTTTTCTCTTGGCTTATGCAACACTCTTAACTTCTAAAATTAGTGACAATTAGTTTCAACCTAGATTTCTTGGTCTCTCAAACAATGACATGCAATAGCCATTGCCTCTTAGCAACATAGAAAGAACTTTGCAACTAGCAACTATCAAACAATAGAGCAAATAGAAGAAACTATGCCATCTTTCCCTGTCACAAGAAGTATTTTTCCATTGCGAATCATTTTGCTTTGTTCATATTGTACTCATTATCTTTGCATATATTTTCAAACCACACTTAGAAATACAACAAACTTGAATTTTGACACTCGACATTCTAGGTCCTGTTTCGATTGCCATAAATCTAAATATTTAACATTCACTGTTGAGGTTCCTACCATGCTCGACATATGCATATTTCTTCTTTTTCACACTTTGGCTATAGTTGCTATGTCTATATCGATATGTACATTGCTTTTTAAAAGGTAATTTTATTTATGGGTTATTTTTTTATATACATCTTCTCATCTAATTTTTTAACTATTGAACAATAATGTAAATAATTTTTCTTCCAATAATTGCTTCTCGTCCCTGTGCCTATTATGTCTAAAACACTTTGTGCACCGACCTTCAAGTATCCTCTTTGATTTTTGAATCATGTGTTAAACAAAACCTCTTGTCAACTTTATTTTTTTTCCTCGCCAAATCATTGAACAATGACATGGTTGTCCCCTTCTCCAAAAATTGTTTATTGCCACTTATTTCAACGCAACAATATCAAATATTTTCTTTTTCTTTTCCTCATTTCCAATTATCAATATTCTATGGCAATTTATATTTGATTTCATAAATTTGCATAAAACAAACATAGCAACTACATCTCATTCCACCATTTTTCTTTTTAATACTTCGCATTCTGGTCCCTTCTTTTCCATTTTTGTCTTTCGCCTCTAGTTCTTAAGTAATCCTTTTAGACAAAATGCAAAATAGCTAATGATACAAAAAAAACCAATAAAGTTAGAATGCATATAAAAAAATAACCCAAACAAACTTGTCTTCCCAGTGTGCTTGATCCTACATCATATTCCAAACATATTGAATCTCAAAGATACATCTTACCCTTAGCACAAGTTTTTTACTACAATGCCTCCAAAACCAAAGAGATTTAACAAATATCGTAATCATCAAATAGATTCTTATTCACTTTACATATATTACAAGTATCTATTTTCATTGTATGGTTGTGCCTTGCCATTATCATTGTCTCGCACATAATAGTCAACTCAAAACCACAAAAATTGTTTGATGCACCCTTATGCTAATTGACTTCTAAGCTACTTGAGTTCTATTTCATTTTTTGTCGTGTGGCATTGTATAAATAGAGTCGACAACAAATAAACACTAATGATCTATGCTTTTTTCATCTTTAAGAACAAGGAAAAAAAGCAAAACAAATCATTTGATCCCAAACACATTTTCCTCTTTTGCAGTGTTTTGCATTTTTGACATTTATTCTTATACAATTATGTCAAATATTAACTTATTCGCTTGTAATTGGTTTCAACAAAACACTGACTCTTTTCACAATATCATGGAAAACAAAAACCTAGGTTCCTATATGCCAAATGCACAAGCAACAAAGGACCATAATGCAAAGAAGTAAGGCCACATGCACAATTTAGCAATTTGTAATTTTTCAAATTGTCACTATCATATGTCAAATGTGACTTTATGAGCACTAAGTATCCTTATTATACAAATTGCATAGATTGAAAATTTGTGCAAACAATTCCTTGCTCAATTATACAGTTATGCACAGGTGCACTCACAAATGTTTTTGGAGGTGATGTATTGGTAGTGTATGGACCAAGGCAAACCAAGAATCCAAATTCACCAGTCAAAACATAGCTTGTGCACACAGATCTTATGGACAAAAGTGGTCAATTGACAATTGTCAACATAAGCAATAATCTTATATACTGATTCCGTGACAAATTTTGTCATGACAAAAGTATATGTATTAAAGAATTTGTATTGAGAAACAAACAAGTCTATGAGCGAGGAGATGCAAAAACTTATATAGTCTTACATGAAAAAAGTTTAGTGCAAATAGTGCAACAAGTTTGCACCAATCGTAGACTAGCTCCAGATACAACAATACAAAACCTTCTTTTGTCAAATGATACATACCGAGTTGGTTTTGTTGCAGCTATTGTTATAACATGCCACCAAAACAACAGACAGTTTGAACTTAGTATCAAAGATGGTGAAGCTACCCATCATACAACTATTGTAAGTCTATTCTTACAGCAACGCATTTTACAGATTCTATTGCAAATTGATTAAAAAAAAACAAAAAAACATTTTATTTTTCCTATCAAATGACATAAAAAGCAAACATGTGTTTTCATAGTTACAGTTTTCCTTAACTCTGACACTAAAACCTTTGCATCCAATCCCAGCGACAACTCAATGAAACTTATAAAAAAGACTTTATGGCAATAGAGAATGAGCTTCCATGCAAAAAAAAATCACTTTATCTATTCAAGAATATTGTCAGAAATGGTCCAAAAGGATGCCAAATGCTACGATCTGCAGCAATAACTTTCATTGATGTTCTCAATGACAGTTATGCAAAGGAACACTTGTTGTCCTTCATCAAATCAATGACACGGGTATTTATTTACATTTTCCTTTTTCACTCTATGCACATCTAATTTTCTGTTCAAAATCTTTATATTTTTCCTATCAAAACTAATCAAAATCTAATGATTATACTCACTTTTGGAACTGGTACAAGGAACAATCAGACCCAAAAATGTTTTATCACCACCCCATGAGCGAATTTGTGCAAAATGTTCAGATCCCATTCTTCCAAATTCCACATATTGCACATTGTGCAAAGAAAGTACAAATATTTCATATCGTCCTAATGTCAATTATATAGTGGAAACACATGACAACAAAATAGATTGCAAACTGCAGGTGCCACAACTCCAACAACTTTGCCTAACAATTGTTGAAACAAGTTTCCAACAATATACAAAGAACATTATCATCCACAATGTTCAACTCGCAGAATCTCTGCGTTTGTGGCATCTTTACTTTGATAATCAATAACATAATTGTTGACATCCAGCAACTTTGAACAAGTTTTGTTGCAACACTAGTTCCTACAGTTTCACTATTCTAAGTGTATGTGTCTTCCTAGAACAATGCACCATTGACAAGTTCATTTACTTGTTGAGCATCTTGAACAATATAATTCTTGTACTAGAAATTATTTTTTTGCACTCATATTTTCTTTGTTGCACATTGCTACAGATTTTGTTGCAATGCCACATGGAAAAACACTGTCAATTGCAGAAGAACTCTACCAGTACCACTCCCAATCACATGCACATTCAATTCATAGTTGTGTTCTGTACAAATTTGTATCAACTATGTTTTTCCTTACATAAAACCCGAACAAAAAATTCCAATGGTGCAAAGAAGGATTGTTTTTTCCCTCTTTTTATGTGCTAAAGAACACATGTTATAGCTTGACTAGTATTTTTTTTCTTACAGACAAATGCAGTATGCTACAACTATAAATGTTCTAGTGAAAACATTGGTTTATGATATCGAGTTAATAGAAAAAAAATATAATGTTTCATTTGTTTTTCAAAAATGTTGGAAGTAATGCTTCCAAGTCGATTCTAGGTATCAGTCTAGAAGCTCTTGTTCCCTATGTGTGAGTTGTAATAGTTATCTACATGTGTCGTAGTCAATGATCTATATACTATAAATATGTAACTATTAAGATCAATAATATCATAGTGTGATTTGTGTTGTGTAAACGTGTTGTGTAAACAATCTCTCTTGCTCTCTTCAGATTTCTAACATGATATGAGAACCTGTTATGGCTTAATTCCCTTGCGGGATGGCCAGAAAGATGTGAAAGAGCCTTGAGTTTATTAATCCTATGTAAATGAATTATTTGAGTGTTAGAGTGTTTGATTTTAATGTTTGTGTGTGTAGATTTATTCGTGTGTAGATCTAAAGTCCAAGCAAGACTTTTAGGCGTGAATTGGCTACCTGTGAATTGAGTTGTGGGCGTCTCTAATCTCCAGTCAAAAAGCAGCGGACGCAGAGCACCAGGATCTCGAGGCCAAGTCGAAGTTGCTGCTATGGGCGGCGAATTTGTGATTTCACAAGTGGATTTGCTCACTCTGCCAGCTATTTGAGGCCCCATTACCACAACCATTGAACTGCAGCAAGAGCACGTCCATCCCGTTGGCATGATTGTTGGGATTCGAGCCCGGCCTCCACGGAGTCTTCCATCGGAGCTTATAGAACCTGACGACATCCGTCCCCGCTGACGGTTTGATCTCTGTCAAGTTATTTCCCCAGCTCGTGAACATACTGAGAAGCAGTTCGTTGGGTGCACAACAGGCCATTGCATCCACCATTTGCAGGATTTCAATGTTGACTGATCTCAAATCAGCAAGATTAGCTGCATTCCTTTTCTGGTTACGATGATGTTGGTTTTTTTCTCTGATAGCCACTGTAATAAAGCCTGCCGGCTTGGTCTGATATGCCTAAGTCCATGCAATCCAGGGTCAACACAATCCCACATAGGTGCAGTGGTTTTACAACTTTTCACCTCGATGTTTGAACTGGTGTCGCGTCGAAATATTCGTCCGTCTAATCACAATCTTACAGTTTTTTCGACTTTGGCTTCTTTCAAGATTTGGTGGAGCAATTTGATTATGTCAATGGGTTGATCGAAAGGCAATTTCGTGATCCCAAAGTGCAGAGGAATTTTCAGAGCTAGAGGCATGTTGAAGTTGAGGATTGGCACAGCCGCGACGAGGGTGAATGGCATCCTAAAGACAGTGTAGGAGTCTTGATTTCAGCTCTGAGTTTAAGTCAATCGCTGATTTTCTGAATATTTGAGAATCCACCAATATGGACGCGGTCAAAAATATTTATTTGGGAATCAGATGGACATGGGTCATGTCCATCCAATTCCCAAATATTTAGAGAATCAATCATCGACATAAAAAGTCATTTTTATGACCTTATTTCACGCTACTGCGTAAAGCGAAAGTGATCACATGGATGACCGTCAAATTTTTGATTGATGAGATTAGGGTAAAATGGTCTTGATATTTTTTTACAGCATGCGTGAGTTATAAAGTGTTCCACAGAGTTCACCAGAAGCACAACTTCGGAGATCAGGAACCAAAAGGCCGCAGATCGGGCGCATCGTGTAGAAATGTCATTAAGCGGGCTCATGGGAACAAAACTATGGTTGCTGGAGATATATTTGACTCGAAATTATCCAATGAGTGACGATTATCCATCAATTCCACTGCCTCGCTTGTTACACGAGGCCAGTCACAATGGGCCTGCTTTTCTAGATAGATCCGTGTAGGAGATGATCTCGTCTTTAGATTTTGATTTGCTCAACACTAATATATTTTTGACGGTTTGATATTTAGATGCATGTAGTTTATTAGTTGGGTTGTGTTGTATTGTAGTTTATTATGTGGGTTGTGTTGTATTAGAGTGTGGTGTAATGTGAAAAATTAAATGAAGAATTAATTATAGAATAGATTAATATATTTTTAAATTGGTGGTTCTTGATGCATATGGTGACACAAGAACATATTACTAATTTGATTATGTATAATTTGTTATAAGTTGGTGGCGTCGTGGAGCCAGGAATATCAATTTACAGGTAAATTTGATTATGTGTTTAAGAGGTCATATTGTATAATTGACTTCCGAATAAATTTAGTACTTAGACGACTTTCCTAGATAACTTGGGAATACAGCGGAAGACCATGTGTTCAACAGATGGAGGTGTGTCCATAGGATGGTTCAGTATCAATACTGACCCCTCGTGCTCTGGGAAGTCAAGAAGCTTTAATTCTGCAAAGTACGTCAAAGATGGTCTGAAGCGGTTATGTTTTAAATGGAGGTCAAGTGACAGCTCGAAGATGTGATGGTGAAAGAGCGGTGTTTGTGAGATTCCATAGTGGATGTGAGTGAAGACCAATGAGACAAATATCATATTGTGTTGTAATATGTGTTTTTAATGTTTTCCATGTAAGCATTAGGGGAGGGTGTTGGAAGTAATGCTTCCAGGTCATGTGTAGTTGTCATTGTGAGTCCCTAGGCGTCAGTCTAGAAGTTGTTGTTCCTTATGTGTGAATTGTAATAGTTATCTAGATGTGTCGTAGTCGGTGATCTATATGCTATAAATATGTAACCATTAAGATCAATAATATCATGGTGTGATTTGTGTTGTGTAAACAATCTCTCACTCTCTTCATATTTCTAACAAAAAACTGTAATTTGCATTCTGTCAATTCAACCCAAAAAGAACTATCAATCTCTGAGATCTGATAATTTTTTTATGCATCCTAGTATTCTCAACTAGCAACATGAAATGTAATGTGTATATGTTTTTTCTTGTTTTCTTGTTTTCATTCTACATATTGTTTTTCTCAACCCTAGTGACACAACCTGTATCCCAAAAAGTCAACTACATTGCAACAACATATTGAATTTTTATCTCTTGGCATTTTGAAAAACTGTCATCAACATCAAACCCTAGTCTAGATACAATTACATGCACTCACTGTCATTCACGTCTCCATGTTAACATAACCATCCTATTTGTCTATTTTAAGTCTATCAAACACTATCTATGCCTTTCTGGGCTTCCAGAATGTACAATTCTACAACCCTGTTTTTTGTCCTACTTTGTTCGAACCATGTTTTATTTGCTTCATTGTACAATGCCACTGACCTTTCAATTTAGATACTTTCATCTTATTATGGGTGCATGTCCTTGACAATTTTGGCGTATTGGATCCTACCAACCACCACTGCTTGGTCAAATAATTCACAATTTCTTTGACTATGCTACTCGCTAATGCTTACTGGACAAACCTATAAAAAAATAAAACATTCATCCATTTTAAATACTGAAAATTTTCAAAAATTTAGGAATACGGGAGGACAAACAGTGCTTAGCCTAATGAATTTCAAGGTTTTGTTACAGTTAATTAGCGTTGTATTGAAATAATTGTTGGTAATTTGAATATGGTTATAAATATGAGAGGGTCGGTGTTATTAATGTGGTGGTGTTGGCCATCTTGGTTGGTTTTCTGGCAATTGATTTCTAATTGGAGAATATCCCCATAAATATGGAATCAAATTAACTTCAACAAATGCTCTTGTGCATGGTTATTTTACAAATTTTGTTGTTTACTGTAAAACTAAAAATACCAAAAAAAAAATTGGCTTTGCATGGTAGTTTATGGTTACTTTACAGTCCCAGTGTTGGAATTTGGGTCAATGATTTGTCTTCATTTCCTATTGCTCCATCCCTTTTTCTTACCCAAATGTCTTCACTTTGGTTTTTCCAGTTCCATTTTATAAAGATCTTGACAACCAATTCCTAATTTGGGTAACCAGTGTGGGCACCTATACCACTTGTCACAACCCGAATTTGGAGACAAGACATGGGAAGTTGGTCTGGAACCCTTATCTGGTCTTTTGTTAAAAGAAAACGCATCCACACATATCAATTCATAAATCTCATTGCATAATTACGAGGTTTATGAGTTGATTATGTAGAGTTGTATTGCATAATATATTTTGAACATTTACAATCACTATTCAAGAATTACATAACCAACATTCAAGAATTGTGGTGATTCTGCACTAATCACTAGAATGACTATTAGGCTAGAAGGAAATGTGAAGAGTCACATATTCTTCAACATTCTCGTGGGATGCACACTCCTCGCAACTTTAATACCTTTCCACCTTTACATCTAAAAAAAATCCAAGGGCCCGAGAACCCTACTGTAACAACTATAGGAAATCATAAGTTATTTTATTCTTAGACATTCCATAAACTTTAAAATGCCACTAACAATTTTAGCATAGATAATCTCCTTCTCAAAGGCAATTATGACGCGGTCTACAGAACCATGTTGCTAGACGAGCAAGTACTAGTAACAATTGTAGGAAATTAAAAATTATTTTATTCCTAGACATTCAAACAACTTAAAAAGCATAAATAATCTCATGTGCAAAGGTCATTATGACATGGTCTACAAAGCCATATTTTCAGACGAGCAGGTACAAGTAGTCTGGAGAACCGATAGAATTTAGGAAAAGCATCATGGATCTTTCGAATGAAGCTGAGCATGACCTTAGAACTCAAGGAAGAATTGGGCACAAAATGGAAAATATATCCCAATTTCTGGAAGACTAAGTGAGATTAGTATTTGTTATAAGTGATTATAGACATATTCAACATAATGAAAGCGTCAATTGGGCCAGACAAAATTTAGAATCCTGGAAGCCTTCCATTTCTGAGACCCTCCATGGTCAATGTCAAGTATAAAAAAAATTATGTCAAGTTACCACTTGAAGATTTTGATATAGAGATGAGTTGTCAATTGTTCTAACTTATCCTAGAAAATATAATGTAGACATGTGATTGATTGAAATTTGAAAGGAGAGTAGTGTTCTTTTTCATTGTGTAATTAGGCATGTTGAGTTTCATAATAAGTTTTATTGGCATTGGTCTCTAAGTTTAAATATGTCAGGAGTTTGACATTGTCTCCCATAAAATAAAAAGGTACAAACCACTGAAAGATCTACTCATGGCAGTAATGGGCATTGAAATATTTAGCCAATACTCTCACTTAACTCTTAGCTCAAAAGTTTTTGCTAGGAAGTGGGCCCTTCAAATTTAAGGAACATGGAAAGCAAAGCTAGAGAATTTCTTGACTATGGTGAATTGTGAATGTATGACTACTTTCGAATATTTAGTGGTTTTTCAAAGTTCATTAAGAGTGGTCACTCAGTGCACAAAAAAATCATTATTTCTCAAAAAAATTGAAATTAAATTATTTGTTTCAATTATGCTTCTAGAATAATTTTATAGATTTATGCATTGGTAATTTTCTAGAATATTGGGAGAATAGAACCCAATAACCCACTAGTTAGCACTCAAATTATTATGCATTCACAAATTGTCTTATTTGGAAATTTTAAATATGTATTATTTAATACTTAACCATTCTATTATTATTCATTTATTAATAATTATTTTTTAATAAATCTGCATACTTCACTTAACATTCACTATATTAAACAATGTCTGAAAAAATCATGAAGTGATATTAAAACTAAAAAAAATAAACAAAAGGTATAAGCATCAAATCATATCTTAAAACTCTTGTTTACTTAGTAAATTTGGTTTTTGCTTGATTTCTAAATAACTGCAAATTTCCAAATAACGATTTGAACCAATAAAATATAATGGAGCGTTTTCCAATCTCAACAAATACTGTTTGAATAATAAAATAAAACTTTTAATATAAATAATTTTAGGTGTTTAAAAATATTTTTTAATTTTATGATTCATTTCTTTATTTAAAATGTAGATATAAAACTATATAATTTTATTATGATTAGAAAAAATAAAACATTCTTTACAAGAGATGTAAATGACAAATAAAGAAAATAAGATTAAAAAAAATAACTAGAATTTTTTGCAATTGAAAATTGCATTTCATCTTGTTAGAGTTAGTTGTATATATGTACAAGCATGGGAAGAAGAAGTGAACAAATCCCCCAATTATGATATTCTTTCCTATACTCTCCCATAATTGTTTCTCTACAGCTTGAGTGGGCCTAATGGTTAAGAGCATGTGTTTCCTCCTAAGAGGTCACAGGTTCAAAACCAGAGAGAGGGAGGTAGATTATGTATGCCTTCGTAGACATAGCAGTCAAATCACTACGCAAGGTTGTGTCCTGTTACCACTCAAACTAGCAAGGGACCTAAGGGGGATCCCTAAAGGGAAAATGCTAGGCCAAGGGTAACAAATGGAGAGTTACACCACTATCACCTCAGCTAAGGCTCCCTTCTATTTACCGAATTTCATCGATGGGAGGAGACCTGATACGTATGAAGTCACTAATGAATGATAAGTCAATGGATATGACTGACCCAAGCAAACCCTTTCCCAGAAAAGTTTGAAAAATGGAGCTTGCTTTCTCACTGAGCAAGGTAGCATAGGTTCAAGGGAAAGGAAGAAGAGGATTTTGGAGGTTAGGTTTATGGGAATAGTATTTTGAAGGAGTGCCCCAAACCCTAAAATCCTTTTTAGAATTGGTATACCCTTGATGGTTCTTGAAGAATGGTCATTTAAAGGAGCGGGACCACATGGGGCCAAGTGGACCCCATCTAGGGTATGAGGAAAAAATGAAGAAACTAATGATATTCTTACCCTATACAAGGTGGGGAAAAGGATCAAGGAAATAATTTCACTTGAAGATGTTGTCTTGACTCTATGAAGTACTAGCCTTGGGGATGGCAGGGCAAGTTTTAATCTCGAAGCTAGGGATTGACTTTTCTCGCAAGTCCACCGTCGGAATGGCTTCAAAACTGGAGGAGAGCTAGAGGAAAGGCCAGTGCAGGTGGCCCTAGGAGATCGAATTTTTTTATGGCTAGTTTGTCGGGAAATTGATGCCCTAGGTACCCCAATTTAGCTAGTCCCAAAAGGATGTGAGAAAACATGGATTTTAGTGACCACCCTTGGTATATCAGTGCCTTAATCTTTGGGAGAATGGAGTCTATGTTGAGAAAAAATAAGATTTCTTGGTTCCTAGTCAAGGAGGCCTTAAGATTACTTTGTTTGCTTTCTAGAACAAGAAGAAGCAACCTTGTAGCTTTTATAATTTTATGTGCAAGAGGAATGGCTTGTCAAGGTCAAATTTTACCCCTAGGATATTTCCCTCACATTACATGGCCCATATATTGAAGGAATGTTATAATAGAGACAAATTCCACAATATTAGGCAGTAAATGCATGTTACAATTAGCCCTAGAACAACAAAAATCCCAGTCCAACATATATGACAAAAGTAAACAAGAATAACATCAAAAGTGCATACTTACATGTAATAGAGTATATCCAACCATTTAGAATTGATAATAAATAAGCTCCCATAGAAGATAGACCAATATCCACACATCAAAACTCATCCATAAAGCTCCAATTCATCCTTAGAAAAAGTGCGAAAATCTCAAGGGAGATAAAATATCCAAACGAAATTGATGATGAGAAATGAACTCATCTCACTTGTATTTATATACAACTTATGAGTTCGAATTAGCCTCCTTGGCCTACATAAGCCCCAAAAATAAAATAACGTGTTAATAATACAACTTTTGGTGACAAGCCCACCAAACTAGATCATAAATGAAAAAGTAAGCTTCTCAAGGGGTCAAATGATAATCTATGCATGTCGCAGGGCCCTCTAAGAGGCCTAATGAGGTCCATGGGTGCCACAATGAAGAATAAGACCCTCAAAAGTAGTGGACAGGGAGTTGGCCCCTTGTAATAACATGTGGTGCTCCAAACGACATGTGGGGGCACACAAGTGTCATCATGGGTCTCCAAACAAATCGAAGATGCATGTACATCGCTTGTAAGGACTAGGATGGTGGTGTAGATGATGCCACATCATCGTGCAAGTCCTGGATCATCTATCAATTGTATGGTGTAGATCTAGGGCCAGCTGGGCATGATGGATCAAGTGCATCCTCCTCGTCCAATAAGTGAACCACGGGCAATCTCTAAATGGTTGTGGGGATCCATGGAGTGCAATTTGTTGTTGTGGAGGCCCATAGCTCTCAACGCTCACCTTACATCTTCCAATGTAGCCCTCAGGAGAATTAGGACAAGATCCAATGCATCCCCTAGCCTTCTAGTACAACAAGTCATTAAATAAATCGAGTAAATGAGCTTACCTAATCATGGACCAAAGGTGGGGACTTCATAATGTATTTCCCTTACATGATGGGTTTCGGGATGTGCCATTGTCTTCTCAACTTCAAATGGGTTTAACCAAGTGCCCTATTAGGTGGTTTATACTTCTAAAGAGGATAATATTCAAGGTTCATCCTTCAAAAGGTGGTGGCATGTGACAGATACGGTGAATGAAGTAGGGGATGAGAAGGGGAAACCTTGGGTCACATGTTGGGGTACAAGGGTAGCTAATAAGAGGGAAGCCCACACTTGGGTTTATAATGTATATGAGGGAGAAATCATGGTACATGAGGTGCCTCGACCTTGATTTTTCCACCCTTATTTTATGCCTTTTTCCTTTTTATGATTTTCTTTGATTGACTGCTCGAGGCTTACGGGGTTAGAGCATGATGTGTATGATATAGTAGTGAAATCCCCCCTTTTAAGGTGGGGTGGTTTATCGTGCACCAGGGGTTGGGACAATCATGGGTTCCTAGATGATGAAGAAGGCTCATAGACCTATAGGAACCAAGTTGATGGCCATGATGACGGGGTAGAGCTTATGTATTGGCTTTTTCCCACGTGCTAAATGTTCTTGCCCTGGCCATCTTTTGCATTTTGTGGTACTTTTCATGTTTAATGTGACCATATATGCTTTTAACATTCTTTTCAACTACATCAACCTCCGGGCTTCATTCCAGTCCTTGACCTTAGGTGTGGGCAAAGGGGAAGTGGAAATCTTGTTGAAGGAAATGTAACTAGGTTCGGTTGTCATAGATGTACTTTTGATATTTGTATTTATTCAAGAAAAGAAATATTATTTTTATAATATATGTCAACGAGTTTCTTGCTCATTCAAGTAGGTCTATCACATGTTAAAGTGTTATAAGTGAGTCAAAGAGTCAAAAGAATAATGTTGAAGACCTTAAGAGAATGTTACACCATGTATATTTATGTATGAGAGTCAAAGAATACACCTCCAAGCAAAGTCAAGCCTCCTCCTATTAATGGCACCATTAAATAAAGCAAATTGAAGTAAAGAAGACAAGTCGGCTAGCAGTCTTCAAGTCGGCCTAAAGGAGGGGCAGTCCTCTATATATAGAGGTTGTCCACTCCTCCAACGTCCCATTCATCTACCTCTGAAATCAGCGAAGCAAAGGAACCAAGTAAAGGTGAGTGAAGAATGAAGAAGGAGCCTCCAACTGCAGCGAAGAAGATAGAAGGGACAACGTGTGAAAATTCGAGAATCCCACCTGAATCAACTACTAAAGCAACTCATTAAACTTCTCCTATTTGTTAATTACTGAAACAAATTATCTAATGCTTCCTATAGCAAATATCGAAGCTAATACAATTGCAACCTTCACTTAATTAATTACTTTTCCAAAAATAAGAACAGAACAATAGAGAAAGATACACAAGTGACACAATATTTTTTGGACAAATGTCCCTAGAAAAACCCAATGCAGGAAAACCAGTGCAACAGCTCTGAGGGTTTTATATTATTAAACAGTAATTTCTAAATACAACTCTAGATGCCATTCCGACAATCCATTTACAAAGAAAATAAATTGGCAGAAAAACTTAGTGAGATTACCTCACTCTACCTGGCAATTTTTGGTTGTTCCGACAGCTGAACCCACTGTCCCCGAATATCTCTGCATTGGCCCTGCGTCAACCTCAAAAGGGTCTGCCTCAACTCAACTAGGAACATTTTCCCTCTGGTGCAGTTTCCAACCCTCCCAGCTCGGAAATGTGTGCTCCCTCAACAAACTCAGACTTTTGCACTGAAGACAGCATAACTTCTGTGTGAGCCCTCCTCGCTTAGTGTCAAGCTCTTCATGGGCCCCTCTAGCCCAATGTTAACCCCTCCTAGGTCTACGCTACCTCCTCCTGGTGTCTCTCTACCTCTCCACTGCGTATCCTGGGCTCTGGAGAAAATACTCCAACCCAACTATCGCTTCCCCTCACTGCAACAGCTCACTATTGAAATTCTCTCGGGAGCTCCTCTGCTCTGCTTCAAAAAATCAAATTTACGAACTCTCTGTGTGTTTTTCCAAGTGACCCTCGAGCCTCAAATAATCTCCTCGTTGACATTCAACAACCCAGATTATAAGCTAAGATCATTTCTTCTTTATCCTCGTCTTCTTCTAGAAGTTACACCCATAGTTTATATTAATACCCTTTAATTATTTTATTTTCCTAAGTTTAGACTTAAGATCCCTTTAAAAATAATTAATTATTTTAATAACACTGTTTCTGGATGGAATTTCCCAAAACGCTTTTTGGGTTCTTTGGAATACATATGCCTAAGCCTCCCTGCAAAATTAGAGACTCAGAACACATTCGATGCTACTAGAAATCAACACTCCCTCTTAGCGAGGAATGTGCTCTAGCAATGCACCCTGCTAGAGCATCACTCTATTCCATAACATCTCCCTCTGCACTGTTGATGTCTGACATGTTGTCCACCAACCACTGTGAAAATACTGCAACTGTACTGTTGCTGACCCTGCCACTGTCAACACTGCATCTGTATTGCAACTCCCTTTGAAATCTCGCATATGTATTGCTGTTAGCACTCCCACTGCATTGCAAATTGTTATTGCTACTACATCAGCAATGGAAAAACATCCCAAATTACTAAACTAACTGTGTTCAATATGATACAATGTGAATGTTGGAGCCCGACTACTGCTAGTCTCTGCGTTGACCCTCTGAATATTCTGTGTTGTTGTTGACCTCTACTCTATGGCATCTGCATTACTTCTAACTCTGTTATGCGTTGTTCAGTCTCTAGCGCTCCTAGCCATTGCAACTATCTCTCTGACACTCCTCGGCACCATATGACACTAGTCCATCTTGCTCCTTCTTATCTAGGCTCTCGTAGCAAGGAATTGATCCAAGAGGTGGGCTCCTCAAGGATCATATCCATCTGTAGCTCCTTCGAATTACAGCTCCAAATCAGCCCACCTCCCTCATGGAGGTATCTCAGTTGTCATGGAGAACTCCTCCTCCTCGATCTTCGTGGGTGTAGCCTTCAAATTGTGCTTCTCCTCTTTTTTCCTTCTTCCTGAGAGGACATTATGTAGTGTAGTGACCCATCTCACCACATCTGAAGTACTTTATCTGTGAGACGTCCTTCTTACGTCTCTGCTGCTCCTACTCTCCCTTCGATGTAAGGGTAGCACTATCCTCCTCCTCCTTGGGTTGTGCTTGGGCTTCGACCCACTGTTGTTGCTTCCATCAAGTTTACACTTGACCAATTCTCTCCTCATCTCCTCTTGCTTTAGAGTTGCCCACATATCATCCCAATTCGACAAAGTCGCCCTTCCCAGGATACTCTAGACAAAGACTTGTCATTCATCTGAGACAAAATTGAGGGCCAATCTAACCAACTATGAGCCTTGAGGTGTAGACCCCACAACAAATAATTCATCACGATTCTCCTGAAGCTTTGTAAGGAATGGATCCACATGCCCCCCTTTTGCATCTGGACAGATCTCAGCTTTTGCTCCATGTGCATCTTTCCCTGCTCGGAAGATCCCTGATATAGCGTAGACAACATATCCCACATTTCCTTAGCAATCCCTCTACAAGCGATGTTATAAACAACATGATCCTTCATTCCGTCGAGGATCATTCTTTTTTACTTTTCCATTTCAACTTGGTACTTCTTCAACGGATTTGCACCTGTAGGCATAACCACCACATTGTCGACATATGTCTTGAGGGCATGCTCATCTAGAAGGAATGACATGCTAGCCTTCCAGATGACATAATTGGATGCTCCGTCCAACCTATCCTGATCCCTCAAGCCACTAGTTGTCATCTCTGCCACTAAAAAATGTTGAAAATATCCTCTCTGGTTCTTACTATTGTTGCTCAGCCGATAAGAAGACAGACTTCTTGGCAGAAGTCTTATTGATGAAAAATCCCCTCAACCATGCTTCTTCCTTCTCTTTTGACATCTTTCTGCCCATCAAAATGGCCTACAGAATAACTTCATCCCACCAGCTTCTCCTCACACTGAGGCTTCGGTGCTGCTCCCTTTGCCATGGCCAACTTTCGAACTGGGTGTCCTACCTCTCTATCGACTCACTCAAAGAGAGACTGCCTCGAAAATATGCCCTCCTTCTTAGACGACACAAACCCTCTGCGGTTTCGAACTTCTACCTCCTGCAGCTTTTTCGACCTCCCTCTTCTGCTTAGCGATGGGTTCTCTGGCACTATTCTTCTTACTTCACCTACACTAGCTCTGATACCATGTGAAAATTTGAGAATCCCACCAGAATCAACTACTATAGCAACTAATTAAACTTCTTTTATTTGTTAATTACTGAAACAAATTATCTACTGCTTCCTGCAACAAATATCGAAGTTAATACAACTGCAGCCTTCACATAATTAATTAATTTGCCAAAAACAAGAAAAGAACAATAGAGAAAGATACACGTGACACAATATTTTTTGGACAAATGTCCGGAAAAAATAAATAAATAAATAAATAAAAATAAAATAAAATGAAAATAAATAAATAAATAAATAATAAAAATAAATAAATAAAATAAAAAAACAAACAAACAAACAAACAAACAAAAACAAACAAAACAAAACAAAACAAAAACAAAACAAAACAAAAAAAAAAAAAAAAAAAACAAAAATAAATAAACAAAAATTAAAAAAAACAAAACAAAACAAAACAAAAATACAAAAAACAAAACAAAAAAACAAAAATAAAATTAAAATTAAAAAAATAAAACAAATAAATAAATAATAATAATTAAAATAAATAAATAAAAATAAAAAAAAGGTGGGAAAACGGGTGCAGCAGCTCTGAAGGTTTTATATTATTAAGTAGTTGTTTTTTAATACAACTCTAGATGCCCTTCCAGCAATCCAGTTACAGAGAAAATAAACTAGCAGAAAAACTTAATGAGATTACCTCACTCTACCCGGCAATTCCCAGTTGTTCCAGCAACTGAACCAATTATCCCTGGCTATCTCTACACTGGCCCTGCGTCAGCCTCAAAAGTATCTGCGTCAGCTCAACTGGGTAACGTTTGCCCTCTATATCAGTTTCCAGCCCTCCCAACTAAAAAATGTCATCTCCCTCGACAAACTCAAACTTTTGTGTTGAAGACAGCACAACTTCTGTATGAGCCCTCCTGGCTTAACGTCAAGCTCTGCATGGGCCCTTCTGGCCCAACGTGCACCAGCTCTGAACTTTTTATATTATTAAGCAGTAGTTTTTTAATACAACTCTAGATTCCCTTCTAGCAATCCAGTTACAGAGAAAATAAACTAGCAGAAAAACTTAATGAGATTACCTCACTCTACCAGGCAATTCCCAGTTGTTCCAGCAACTGAACCAACTGTCCCCGGCTATCTCTACACTGGCCCTGTGTCAGCCTCAAAAGTATCTGTGTCAGCTCAACTGGATAAAGTTTGCCCTCTAGATCAGTTTCCAGCCCTCCCAGCTAAAAAATGTCATCTCCCTCAACAAACTCAAACTTTTGCGTTGAAGACAGCACAGCTTTTGTATGAACCCTCCTGGCTCAACATCAAGCTCTGCATGGGCCCTTCTGGCCCAACGTCAACCCCTCCTAGGTTTGTGCTGCCTCCTCCTGGTGTCTCTCTACCTCTCCACTGCGTATCCTGGGCTTTGGAGAAGATTTTCCAACCCAACTATCCCTACCCCTCCCTACAATAGCTCACTATCGAAATTCTCCCAGCAGCTCCTCTACTCTGCTTAAGAAAATCAAACTTATGAACTCTCTGTGTGTTTTTCCAAGTGACCCTCAAGCCTCAAATGATCTCCTCATTGACATTCAACGACCCAGATTAGAAGTTAATCAATGGCTAAGATCATTTTTTCTTGATCCTCATCTTCTTCTAGAAGATACACCCACAGTTTATATTAATACCCTTTAATTATTTTATTTTCCTAAGTTTAGACTTAAGGTCCGTTTAAAAATAATTAATTATTTTAATAAAATTGTTTCTCGATGGAATTTCCCAAAACGCTTTTTGGGTTCTTTGTAATACATGTGCCTAAGCCTCCCTGCAAAATTAGAGACTTAGAGCACATCCGATGCTACCAGAAATCAACACAACGAATGTTTTGGGACTGTTCTAGGGCCAATACCAGTCACATGTGCGAAGGAAAAAGAGGGTTGTATGCGGTTATGACAACAACAACTTACAGTCAAGCATATCTCATTGTTTGGGCTTGAATCTAGGCCTACAAGGCCCCCTATCCAAGCGAAGAAGGAGGGTCCTGAAGTGAAGGAGAGAGGAACCATATTACATCAAGCAAACCTCCCACACGTGCAAGAATTAGGGTTGCAGAACAATCCTACCAAGTCTACATCTACACCTCAAGGAAGAGCTCATTTGGTCAAGGACGAGGTAGGGATCATCACAAGGGAAGGGACTCATCACAAGTGTCTCTTCTATAGCAAATGCAACAAGGTACATCAATAGTTGAAGGAAGAACAAAGTGTTGGAAGAAGGAGGACAAAGTGCCATGGAACGAAGTTTCGGAAGGAGGAAGACAAAGTGCCAGGGAAACCAAGTGCAAAGAGGAGGAAGGACTTGACTTGTGCTCAGAGGATATTCTAGTCAAGGGTCTAGGGTTTGGAATTGATCAATAAGAAGCTTCAATAAGAGAAAACTTACCGAAGGGTTTTCCTATCAAGAGAAGAGAGGTTTTGGCCCTGACAGAGAGCCAACATCTTGTGTTCTTGTTCTTATGTTTTGGTAGCAGTTTGATGAAGCACACACACATGCATTAATAAGAAGAGCAAGAAGATTAATCTAATAAGACAAATTGTAAAAATACTTCACAAATTCTTATCAAGTCAAGAAGAATCATAATAAACCTAATTGCCCTATATTATTCAACATGGTATCAGAGCTAAGGTGACACATCAAGGAAAGGGCATCTCAAGAACACTCATAAGCTAACTCATCAAGGAAGGACATCTACAAAGTTGAAGCACCAAGCCAAGAAGTCTCAATCACTTCAAGGACAAGAAGGCCTACCATCTATCATTCATCAAGGATGACTACAAAGCAATAAGAAGAGCCTTACATAAAGGCACCTACAAAGAAGAGCAGATCAAAGAGGGACCTACGTCATCTACAAGTCATCAAGCAAATCTCATCATCAAGTAAGTCCACTTGGAGAAGGCAACTTGAAGAACATCAAGATCCTAGGAAGGTAAGCCATCAAGTCTTCAAGGAAAAAGCAAATCCACTACATCTAAAAATCTATCAAGTAAGTATATGTCCCCTTCTTAATATACATCAATCTCTTTTTGCAAGGAAAGCAAAAAAATTGGAGGTACCAATAACTTTCTTTCATGAAAGAAGAGGATTGATTTACTTCTAGAGAATGAACTTCTAGAACATATCAAAGGGAATATCACTATCCCTACTAAGGAACAAAACCAAGCCTTTGCCAAGTACAATAAGGATGAGATCAGAGCTCAAAGGATTCTAATAGAATCTATCAAGGACACTCTCATTCTTTATGTCTCCAAATTTGAAACATCAAAAGAAATCTATGATAAATTAGTAGAGCTATTCTCAGTAACCACAACTGGAGAAGTGATGTCTCTAAGAAATGAATTGTACAAGATTAAGATATTAAAGGAATGAATATCTCCCTACTTCATGAAGATCTCTGAGATGAGGGATCAACTTTAAGAGCTAGGGGAAGTCATGTCCAACAAATAAATGACAATTGCAGTACTCAATGCTCTACCTGAGGATTGGGGCAACTTCACATCAAGCATATATGCCAAGAAGGAAGCTATCACACTAAGTGAAATGTGGTCTCTATGCAAGACAGAGGAAACCAGACTCAAAGCCAAGGAATATGTGGGATCAAAGGAGCAAGAATTTGCTACCATGGCCAAGAGAAAGGGGAAATTTGGCAAATTTGGTCCACGAAGAACAAAAAACAGATATATGTCCAAAGTCCAATGCTTTGGATGATCGGAATATGGACACTACGAAATGAATTTCCCTAAACTTAAGAAGGACAACAACAACAAAATAAAAAAGGAAGAAGCTCATGTGACTTAAGAAATTAAAGAAGAAGACAA
The DNA here is from genome assembly GCA_031772625.1 of Pinus tabuliformis. Classification (NCBI taxonomy): domain Eukaryota; kingdom Viridiplantae; phylum Streptophyta; class Pinopsida; order Pinales; family Pinaceae; genus Pinus; species Pinus tabuliformis. The sequence goes on along the minus strand of CM062818.1, from coordinate 1,435,077,637 downwards.
GAAGCAAAATAAGGAAGATCCTCTGGATCTCTACTATGACTAAGTCAAACTCTTTACTTAGGTCTTCTTTCAAAGGTTTGAGTAGTATAGAAGCATGTAGAAATAGAATAGGATGCATGGTTAAAAATATATCTTCCAGAATATAGGAGCATGGTAGATATAGCTCAAGATATTCATGTAGAAGAAGCATACCTAGTATAGGACCTCATCCACTATGAAATAAAAAATGATCGTGAGCAAGAATCTTAGAAGCCCTCCATCATCAAAAGGAAGAAACATTTGCAGGGTAAGGGTCTCCAAGATCCTCTAGTGGAATCTTCAAAACAAGATTCATGAATAAGAAGCATATGTCTCATTAGGAGTCCCATTCATGGGATTCAAGAAAAGAATGATATGTAGGCAAGCTCAGATGAAGCAAGAAAGGCCACACCATAGACAATCAAATGAAGCCAAAATGATCAAAGGAGAATCAAGATGAGGTATGTATGCATTAAAGTTTAGTCATGTTATCATATGTACATTATTGAGTCATGGAAATAGTTCTATGACATGATCAAGTATGAAAGAATCCCTTTCACCAATAACATGCTTGAAAGCATGTACTACAATGCAATGAAAGTCAACGAAAGGATACTCACATAAGGAGTATAAGATTGTTGACTAGGAAGCAAGAAGGAATGTTGACTAGTCCTAGAAACCAGCAATGAATAAGTGCTCCCTCAATAAGTAGAAGGTAGTTGACTGATTTATCCAAGAAGAAGAAAATGAAGAAAGAGATCAAGCATGTGAAGAATACCATGGTCACAAGAATCACTATCTCACAAAGATCCATTAAAGATATCTCCCGAAAGAAGGTAGGACAACTCCGACAAAGGTAGGAAAGACCCTTGACACCTATGAAGGCCTTAGAGATACAAAAGGTGTAGATAATTGATTCTACTCTACAAATATGTCATGATGAAGAAGTCATCTAGAAAAACTTAATGTTGAAGCAATAATAGTATGAAGTCATGAAGGGCTACTCAACCGAAGCATGGGAATAAGCAAGTTCAATGAAGCATCCATGAGAAGAGGATTTTGAAGCATGGACAAGATGACAAAGGAGTATCTAGATGATAAGAGATCCTGATATATGACAAGAAGACCACTTTTCACAAAGGAAATAATGACATGACAAACCAGGAAGGAAAGTGATCGATGGATGGTGCCCTACCAAAAGGAAGTTGTAACCAAGATTTCATGACATCAAAGGAAAGAAGAAGATCAAGCAGCTGAAGGGTCTATGAAGAAGAAGTTGTTCATGAATGGACAAGTTCCTAGCTAAGAGGGAGTTCTGATGAGTTCCCAAAGGAACTTGGGCAAGTTACTTGTCAAAGAAAACTTGGGCATGTCTTCCTCATTCTAGAGGAAGGGATAGACACAACATTCTTGTCTTCACTTGTGAATAAAGAATGGGAGGATTGGGTTATCTTCTAGCATCTGACACTCTTTGAGGATGTGTAGGGCATCCAAGACAAGAGTAGGCAAAAGGAACAATATTCTTTGAGGGTTGGGAACCAAAGATAAGAATAGTCCTAGAAGGTCATACTCAATGAACACCCGGGCGGGTATGTACCTTGAGAGACAATGACTATGGTGTATATAAGCCATTAGTCTCGCCAGCATTGTGCTTTGATCTATTGAGAGATAGAGTTGTCAATCAAGGCCTTGCTATGGATACAATGTTGGTTGATGCTATAACATATGGATTTCCAATCTGGTTTCTCTTAAGTGAATTCTTCAAGATTGATAATAGCAAAACACCTTGTAATGTTGTATGAATACCTCCCTAGTTAAGAGGGAGTGTTGAAGGAAATGTAACTAAGTTCGATATTCATAAATGTACTTTTGATATTTTTATTTATTCAAGAAAAGAAATATTATTTTCAAAATATATGTCAATGAATTTCTTGCTCATTGAAGTAGGTCTAGCACATGTTAAAGTGCTATAGGTGAGTCAAAGAGTCAAAATAATTATGTTGAAGACCTTAAGTGAATGTTACACCATGTATATTTATGTATGAGAGTCAAAAAATGCACCTCCAAGCAAAGTCAAGCCTCCTCCTTGTAATGGCACCATTAAATAAAGCAAATTGAAGCAAAGAAGACAAGTCGGCCAACAATCTTCAAGTCGACCTACAAGTCGGCCTAAAGGAGGGACAATCCTCTATATATAGAGGTTGTCCACTCCTCCAATGTCCCATTCATCTACCTCTGAAATCAATGAAGTAAAGGAGCCAAGAAAAGGTGAGTGAAGGACGAAGAAGGAGCCTCCAAGTGCAACGAAGAAGATAGAAGGGACAACGAAGGTTTTGGGATTGTTCTAGGGCCAATACCAATCACACGTGTGAAGGAAAAAGAGGGTTGCCTGCAGTTATGATAGCAACAACTTACAGTCAAGCATATCTCATTGTTTGGGCTTGAATCTAGGCCTGCAAGGCCTCCTATCCATGTGAAGAAGGAGGGTCCTCAAGCGAAGGAGAGAGGAACCATATTACATCAAGAAAACCTCCCACATGTGCAATAATTAGGGTTGCTGAACAATCCTACCAAGTCTACATCTACACCTCAACGAATAGCTCATTTGGTCAAGGAGGAGGTAGGGATTATCACAACGGAAGGGACTCATCACAAGTGTCTCTTCTAAAGCAAGTGAAACAAGGTACATCAACAATTGAAGGAAGAACAATGTCGGAAGAAGGAGGACGAAGTGCTGAGGAACGAAGTGTTGGAAGGAGGAAAACAAAGTGCCAGGGAAACCAAGTGCAAAGAGGAGGAAGGACTTGACTTGTTCTTGGAGTATATTCTAGTCAATGGTCCAAGGTTTAGTATTGATCAATAAGAATCTTCAATAAGAGAAAACTTACCGAAGGGTTTTCCTCTCAAGAGAAGAGAGGTTTTGGCCCTGGCAGAGAACCAACATCTTGTGTTCTTGTTCTTATGTTTTGGTAGCAGTTTGATGAAGCATACACACTTGCATTATAAGAAGAACAAGAATATTAAGCTAACAAGATAAATTGTAAAAAGACTTCACAAATTGTTATCAAGTCAAGAAGAATGATACTAAACCTAACTGCCTTAGATTCTTCAACAAAGCTAACCATATGTGGACCCAAAGGAGGAATGTGGACCCGGGTGGGAAAAATGATGGATGGGGTAGTAATGAATGGAAAGAGGGTAATATAAGCGGATAAGGAAGCGGGACCACTCAACCAAAATCAGGGTTTCCTACGAAATACCATCCCTAGAACCTAATGTTAGGACCTCATATTGTCTCTTTTTTACCATACATTTTGCTATGATGTCATCCTTTTTAAACTTATATTTAAAGTCCTTGTTACTGTTTTAACCCAATTATTCCAAAGGTACACAATATTTCTTCTCATCACTATACGTTTAATTATTTTACATATAATTACGATATCTTCATTGTTAATTATTGAATTGATAGTTGCTGAATGGTTAAAGAATGATTTGCAATCCACATTGCTGAAACTGCCTGGAGATTGCAAGATTACTTTTACAGTTGCTGAAACAGTAGGAATGACGCGCAAATCTCATGGCTAAACAATTGTGATTTGCAGTCTAGATTTGACAGCGACAGAAGAAGATCACCGAAGGAGCTGCTACACTGGATGTAACGATCATGATCTAAAGACAGTATTATTGTAACAGCATTTTGTTGATGGGAAAACCGACTTCCCTATTTTTGTATAAAGGGTTAAAATAAGACTTACAATGTAATATATTGTAATAGATGTCTCCTCTTTAAAAAGAGGAGACATCTACATTAGAAGGGGATGAACGGACTGCGGAAAAGGCTTAGTTGAAGGAACAGAACTGGAATCTTTTTTTTTCTGTAACAGACATATTGATGGATGAATAAAATCTTGTTCTGAACATTTCTTTCTAGTTCTCGTCTAATGGGGAATCTTGTAAGAAGGACAAGGCCCACCTTCATCACAAGATTCACCCATTATATTTTTGTAGTGTGTTAAGTGTGTCTTTTATCCATGCCTTGTTAACAGTACTGTTTACTGAATATTGTTTTCACATTATTGCTGAAACTTTGTTTTCTTTCCAATTGATTGCTGCATTATTTAGTTTATCCACAGTTCATTCATGAGTGTTTCATTGGCAATTGAGTTTACAGAGTGAGTTGGTAGTGTGGTAATCAGAAACAGGTGTTGAAGATTCCCGCTCTGGGAATAGGGTCCTGTTCTCTGTTACAGCATAGCTAGTGCTTTCCTTTGCAGATTGATTCTTTTTCATTAGATTACTCCTTTAATGAAATTAAGCCTTCTTTGGTAGTTGTCTGCAATAGATTGTTTTTGCTGTAACTCAAAGTGGAGCGTCAGTTTACTTAAGCAAGGCGTGACTAGTCTTTGCTACAACTTTTATTGCTTTTAAGATTGAGTACATATAGTACGCAGTTGCCTTTGAAATAAACAGACTTCCCTAGGTTGACAATTTATGTAGCACTTGGTTGTTTGAATTAATAAGCAATTAAAGTGACCAACATTTTGGCGCTGTTGCCGGGGAAGGCAATCGTAGATTTTAAAAGCACTAATGATTTTCTTCTAGATATGCAGGATGCATGAGAGGACGTAAGAAAACTAATCCTACAGGTGGCAAAGGCAAAGGAAGAGGAGGAAGAAAAACTTTTATCGATGAGATTATTTCAAACGCTAAAACCTCTCAGAGGCTAAGCTCTCGGAGGCCACAGACTCAGCACTCTCTCCAAACGGACTAAGAAACAGAGGAAGTAGTGGGACCTGAAAGGGTTGAAGAGATAGTAGAACATACCGAGGAACCAGTGGAGGACATTGAAGAACCAATAGAAGATATTGAAGTTGAGGAACCAATTCAGGACATTGAGAGTCCAACAGAAAGCGCTGAAGACCAGGCAAGTGCAACAGGGGAACAACGGATGGATGGAAAAAATGAAAACTCTTTGGTGGAGGACATGGAGGAGGAGAAGGAAGAGGCGAGAACTCTCTCTCCACCTTGGAATTCCCTATTGGGGAACTTCCCAAAGGAGCAACTCCTATGAATAACATCCCACTCTCAGCCTTACCTAACTTCCATGGTTTATCCTCTGAAGACCCTGATGAGTTTCTTTTCGAGTTTGATATATTGTGTAGAAGTTATGATTATGTTACTAATGCTCAAAAATTGAAGTTATTTCCAGCAACATTAAAAGGAAATGCACTAAGATGGTTTATGAGCTTGGGAGGTCATGTGATCACAACATGGGATCAGATGAAGGAGAAGTTTCTAGCCAAATACCAAGACTATTGCCGGACGAGAGAGAAAAGGGAGGAACTATTCAAGATGGTTCAGAAGGAGGATGAAAATCTGGAGGACTTTGTGGAAAGACTCCAGTATAATCTGCAGAGATCCGATCACCCCAATGTAAGTAAAGATATTCTTAAGACAATATTATTGAAAGGGGTAAGGGATGACTGTTTAGATATGCTAAATATGCTTGGTAAAGGGGATATATCTAAAGAATCGTATGATGAAATTGTCAACCTCTGCAAGAGATGTTCAAGAGGGGCTGCAAATAGATCAAAAAGCAGGGACAATACATATTCAAGAGTCCAAAAATCAGCCAGTGGGGGAGCAACAAGAGCTGAAATAGGTAATCTACTTGAAGAATTTAAAACTGAAATGTTAAGCTCTTTTGCTTCACAGATTGATACCTTGCAGGTTAAGAGAAAATAGGCAGAGGCAGAAGCTGCTTTGGCTGTCTTCTGTCCTAAATGTAGAGAAAAACATCCACTAAGGGAATGCCCATTGGACAAGGTACCAATTTGCACCATTTGTGAGAAGGACCATGAAACTCAACAATGCCCTTCTTTACCAGGGATAAAAGCAGCATTGCAACCAACTGAGGAGGAAGCTAAAGCAGTTTATTTGCTGACACAGAGGAGGCAATGGCAACCACGAGGACAAGGTACGAACTCTAGTATGCCATTTAATCGTTGGAATAATTATCCTTCTTTTAATCAAGCAAACTACCCACCCTTCAACCAAATGCAATACCCACCCTTTAATCAAATGAATTTCCCACCCATGCAACAAACAAACCCTCCCTTTGTAGACCCTGCAATGTGGACTCCTTGGCCTCCACAACAATCTTATTTTAATCAATGGAACCCAAACTAGAGAGCTCAACAAATTTCGTTCCCAAACCAATTTCCTCAGTTTCAGCAACAACTCTCTCTCCCGTCAGGTGCTCCACCGAATAATCAGACAATGAGACCCCAGCTGCCTGTACAACCGAACCCTAACCCTAATAATAATAAAGCTGTGCAAGTCATCGATATTCAGAACCTGCCTACATCTCCTGTGCAGTGTAATGATATTCATTTACGATCCGGGAGAGTAGTTGAGCCAATTATTGATGATATTACCTCTTCTGACTCTGACAAAGAAGAGACAGAAAAGAATAATCTACCTAATAAGGGTGTTGAAACAGTCAAGCCACCCTCTAATAAAAATGTTGAAACAGCAGAGCCACCATTCCCTGAGCGGCTAGCTCTCACTAAGACACCTGAGCCGCCTGCTTTTAATCTTCTAGGGGAATTGCAGAATCTTTATGTTAAAATTCCACTTTTACAAGCACTCAGGGATGTATTGATTTATGCCAGAACTGTCAGAGACATTTGCATCAAGAAACCTGGTAGGAAAGCTAAAGACCCCCTTACAGTTCATGTGATGGGTGATCTAGCTTCTTTAATGTCGGGAAAAACTCCTCCTGTAAAATATGGTGATCCAGGCCATCCTACGGTCACGGTACAGGTTGGAAAAACTATTGTTTCGCGAGTTCTGGTAGACTTAGGTGCTACTATAAATATTATGACCCTTGAAACTGCACAATTGTTACAGCTGAAAAATGTAATCAGAGAGACACCAACCATCCTAGAACTAGCTGACCGTTCCACAATCAAACCAGAGAGGGTTATTGAAGACCTAATCATTTTAGTTGAATCCTGGAATTACCCATCTAACTTTGTCGTATTAAAGACTAAAACAAAGTTGGGGGGACATCCTCTGATTTTGGGGAGACCCTGGCTGGCTACAGCAAATGCCTTTATCAGCTATAGATCAGGATCAATGACAATTTCTAATGGATGTGAAACCAAGCAGCTTACTCTTTACCCTCATGCTACACCTATGATTAACAATGATGATTCTGTATGGTTAGACTATGAGGATAATGACACTCAACCCATTTTGACCATTGGACAAGCCTTAACTCTTAAAGACACCACGGAAGATGAAGTAATTAGTAATTTTATTTTTGAACCTTCATCGGTCACTTCTGAAACATATAATCAGTTAACTGCAATTTTGGAACCTGAAACTCAGGAAAAGCTTAAATATGAAAATTTACCTCAAACATCAACTGCTATCTCCTCTAAAAGCATAACAGTAGAAATCGAACCTGGCAAAACATTGAACATAAACCCCAATTTATCAGATGCTGAAACACAATAGCTAATGAAGTTACTTCGTGAAAACAAGGAAGCATTCGCATGGGACTACACAGACATGAAGGGGATCTCTCCTAAATTATGTACTCATCGTATCTATATTAAGGAGGGGTGCCGACCAGTTTGTCAACCCCAGCGGCGAATGAATCCCAATTTGAGGGAAATTGTTAAGGAAGAACTTCAAAAATTGCTTAATGTAGGGTTTATATACCCCATATCTGACAGTGAATGGGTTTCTCCATTGGTGATAGTACCTAAGAAAAATGGGAAATGGAGAGTGTGTGTAGATTATAGAGCCTTAAATAAAGCCACTCAAAAAGATCATTTCCCCTTGCCATTCATTGATCAGGTGCTAGATAGCTTGTCAGGAAAGAGATTCTTTTCCTTTTTAGATGGTTTTAGCGGATATAACCAAATCAAAATTGCACCCCAAGACCAAGACAAGACCACTTTTACTAGTCCTTGGGGAACTTTTGCCTATAGAGTCCTCCCCTTTGGACTATGTAATGCTCCAGCAACATTTCAAAGAGCAGTGATAGGAATCTTTTCTGATATGCTTAATGACTCTATGGAGATATTTATGGATGACTTTACTCCTTATGGTGTGACTTTTGAAGATGCATTACAAAACCTTGAGAAAGTACTTAAACGATGTATACAAGCTCATCTTTCCTTGAGTACTGAAAAATGTCATATGATGATGAACAAAGGAATTGTACTGGGACACTTCATTTCATTCCTAGGGATTCAAGTAGATCCATCCAAAGTACAGGTAATTCAGACTCTTCCTATCCCTAAAACACAAACTGATGTAAGAAGTTTTTTAGGACATGCTGGATATTACAGAAGATTTATCAAATATTTTTCTAAAATAGCTTCTCCTTTGTTTGTGTTACTTATGAAAAATGTTGAATTTAAGTGGACTGATGCCTGTCAGAAAGCATTTGATGAACTTAAGCATCAGTTGTCTACAGCTCCTATTCTAAGGGGACCTAATTGGGCACTTCCCTTTCATATATCCTCTGATGCTTCGGATACTACAATTGGAGCTGTCTTGGGACAAGAAGAAAATAATCTTCCTTATGCTATCTATTTCATTAGTAAGAATATGACCCCTGCTGAGCTTAATTACACAGTTACCGAAAAGGAATTTTTAGCAGTCATTTATGCTATTAATAAATTTCGACATTACATTACTAGTTATCCTACTTTTGTTCATACTGACCACTCGGCTATTAAGTATTTAATGAACAAATCTGTCACAAATGCTAGAGTTACCAGGTGGTTATTTTTATTACAAGAATTTGATATTACAATTGTAGATCGACCGGGTAAAGAAAATGTAGTTGCTAATTTCCTTTCTCGGATAAAAACTGATGATAATACTCTAGTAGATGATTCCTTTCCTGATGAATACTTGTTTGCAGTATCTACTCACTCACCTTGGTATGCAGACATTGGCAATTATTTGGTTGTAGGGAAGTTACCATCACACCTATCGCACTAGGAGAAAAGAAAGATCATTCAACAAAGTGCCCGGCATAGCTGGATAAGTGGGTGTCTTTTTCATACAGGACTTGATTAGGAAATTCGAAGATGCATTAGAGAAGATAAGGCTTATGATATACTAAAGGCTTGTCATGATGGCCCTTGTGGGGGGCATTTTGCTAATAAGAGAACAACACATAAAATTCTCAGGATGGGTTATTATTGGCCCTCACTTTTTAAGGATGCAAAGAGATATGTCAGGACCTGTGATAGCTGTCAGAGAATGGGTCAACCTAATCATAGAGATGAAATGCCACTGAACCCCCAGGTAATACTTGAACCTTTTGAAAGATGGGCTCTAAACTTTATAGGACCCATCAATCCTCCATCCAGTCAAAGAGTTTATATATTGGTTTGTACAAATTATATGACTAAATGGGTGGAAGCGAAGGCACTTACTAGAGCTAATGAGGAATCTGTTTTAACCTTTCTATTTGAAGAAATCTTTGTTAGGTTTGGAGTGCCTAGAGAACTAGTCACAAATGGAGGACCTCCTTTCAATTCTCATGGTTTTAAAGCTATGCTTCAAAAATATCATATCAATCATAAAATGACTACACCTTACGACCCCCAAGCTAATGGTCAGATGGAAAGTACAAATAAAGTCATAGAGGCCATTTTAACAAAAACAGTGAAGGAGAATAGGAAGGATTGGTCTCAAAGGTTTCCTAAGGAATTATGGGCTTACAGAACTACCTGGAGAAACACTATAGGTTTTTCACCCTATGAATTGGTTTATGGTAAAAGTGTTGTTTTTCCTGTGGAATTCGAAATTAAAACCTTAAGAACTGCTTTAGTTGTTAACCTTGATTTGACTGATGCACAGATAGCTAGGTTGCAGCAGCTTCAGGAATTGGATGAAAAGAGGTTGGATGCCATCCATCAAACAACTATGATTCAACAACAAAGAACCAGGTGGCATGATAAAACTATTAAGCATAAGCAGTTCCAAAAAGGTAATTGGGCTCTATTGTATGATTCCCGGTTTGAAAATTTTCAAGGAAAATTGCGAACAAGGTGGCTGGGACCTTACGAGATAGATATTGTTTTTCCCAATGGAACAGTAAGGCTCCTAACAATTGATGATTCTAGAACACCATTGTTAGTGAATGGGTATCGGCTCCATCTATACCAGCAACCTATTTCTAAGGAGGATTTTAAGGCCACTTGCATGGCAGATTCACATTATATCTTTTTGGGGGAGCCTGCTGCCCCTCATTGCATTTAATCTCTGCATTATATGTTTCTTTATTAGATTAGATTTCTTAACTAATAATCCCTGTCAAGGGTTGCCATGTTACAATTTATTATTTTGCAGGTCTCAGATTGGGAGGCTGGTTGAAAAGAACAATTGTATTGCAAGCAGGATCAAGTTTCATTTTGGGAAACATTCTCATCTCACCTCAATTCATAGCTCATTCCCCCACATTACCTCTCAGCAACACTTTCCTATTTTTCTTTACAACAACATCTCTCTTTATTTTTCCCGTTGCTGAAACACCAACTTTTCCCATTTTTCCCGTTGCTGAAACACCAACTTTTCCCATTTTTCCCATTGCTGAAACACCAATTTTTCCCATTGCTGAAACACCGACTTTTTCCATCTCTCCCTAAAACACCAATTTTTCCCATTTTTCCCGTAATTGAAACATTAATTCCTCTCAAAAGGATGAATACATATTACTTTCCATTGTGAGAATCATCTATTGATCCTTATAACTTTGATCTTTCACTACCTCCTCCTATGTTTATAAAAGCCTTTCATATAAATACCCTCATATTATAAAACCCTTTTTCATAACCATTGGTGATCTATTAGCGACGACATTATATTTTCAGAATATCAATCGAAGGTAAACATGAGGTATGTGTTTGTTATGTGTAAATATTAAACTATAGTTAATGAGAAGATTATGACATGATTACCGCAATCATCGTACATTCAAACTTATCATTTTAGCCGCAGTTGGGGGGGAATACCAAAATTTTGCAATCATTTCACGATACGCCAATCACCGTCGTTTTTTACCACGATCATGTCCTGTCATCCCATCTTTGTCCTATTATGTCATGACCTCATTTGCAAAACTTACTCTATTTCGGGTGTGGTAACTCGGCTCTGTACTGTGCATTTTACTGAAGCAAGTAACTATGGGAGGTAACGCTATTCGAAATGAACCCAACTCAACAGCTCTATTGGAATTGCACCCAGAAGTATATCAGATTTTTCAGCAGGCAGGCTGGGTAGATTATTTTCGAAGGCTTCAGGGATTTGATCCTCAGCAAGTCCTTGAATTTGCACGTAATTTACGGGAAGGCTACTCTACTGTTCAAGGAGTCCGAATTCCAGTAACAGAGGATGATATAGCACAGGTTTCAGGTTTACCGGCCGATGGCATTCGATGGTTCAGTCGTAAACACATCATTTTGAACGCACAGCAAGACTTCCTTCTACCAGGAGAGCGGGTCGAGCCTAAAGGCAGGGGTGTTGCACTTCATTCATTACCACTTCCATGGCCGACGGTTGCCGAGTTTTTCAAGCACTATCTCACCTGCGAAGGACATTACCAGGTAGTTTATCAACATGATTTTGTGTTGTTAAATCATTTAAGACATGGTCGTCTGCTAAATATGCCATACTATCTGCTTGGGTGTCTGAAGAATATGTCACATTATTCCATGAATGCGAAGTACCCACTCCTTTCCCTCACTCACCATCGTCTTGTTCAGCTTCTAATTCAGAGGGGATTTTCCCAACAGAATCCCCCTCCCCTTAACAACCCACCCCCGGAACCCCATGAAGCTGTTGAAATTCCTCAAGCAGTAGCCGAAAATCCCCAAGAAACTACTGAAGTTCCTCGAGCAGCAGCCGAAAATCCTCAGGAAACTGCTGAAATTTCTCAAACAGCAGCCGAAACTCCCCAATTAAATGCTGAAAATCCTCAACAGACCCCTGGAATCCCTCAGCAAATTGAAAATCCTTCTACACAACAACCAGGGAGCGTCTTTGATTCCCCACCACCCGCAGCAGTTAATCTAATTGACCCCTCCACTGCATCGACCCCACCCCATAATTTAGCTGAATCATCCACTCCCACTGTCCATATCCCCAGTGATGATTCAGATGACAACATTCCCATTGCTAAGCTAAAAAGAAAAAGGCAAGAAAAGGCTGCGCCCCTACCAAAAAGACAAACAAGGGCCTCAATCAAAGAAGATATCACTCCTGATGACCCTCCTACCCCAGAGAAAGCTACTCATAAAAGAAAAACCATTGTTCTTCCTACCTTTTTACCTCGAAGACGAACGAGGACGTCTTCTGAAGCAACAACCGAAACCACCACCCTAAATTCCCCACCTATTATCCTAAAACCCCATACCCCACCACAGTCCCAAGGCCCTGAATCTTTACCTACCTCACCCTCAGGTACTGAAATGCAAAATGCCCAGGATTTTGTGACATCATTCCTTTCGGAAAACGTAGCTGTCACACAAGAACCAGCTACCGACTCAACAGCTGCCACACAAGAACCAACTGCTGATCCATAAAATTTAGATACCCAAGATGATGAACGGCATGTAGCTGCTCCACAAGAACTAGCTACTGACTCAGCAGTTGCCACACAAGAACCACCTACTGATGTCCATAAAACAGATGACCAGGACGTAGCTGCTCCAGCTACTGACTCAGCAGTTGCCACACAAGAACCACCTGCTGATGTCCATAAAATTGATGACCAAGATGTAGTTGCCCCACAAGAACCAGCTACTGACTCAGCAGTTGCCACACAAGAACCACCTGTTGATGTCCATAAGATTGATGACCAAGATGTAGCTGCCCCACAAGAACCAGCTACTGACTCAGCAGTTGCCACACAAGAACCACCTGCTAATGTCCATAAAATTGATGACCAAGATGTAGCTGCCCCACAAGAACCAGCTACTGACTCAGCAAGTGTTACACAAGAACCACCTGCTGATGAACAAAATATAGATAATCAGGAACCAGCTATGCAGTCAGCAGCTGCCACACAAGAACCATCTGTTGATATGCAAAATTTGGATGCGCAGGATGATATAGTTGTTACAGAACCAGTTGATGATTCAGCAAATGTCACACAAAAACTACCTATTGAGGCTGCAAATAATGAAGCTGCTACCGAATAACAACCCTTCCATCCAATGGAATCAACTACTGAGACTGTGACTGCTACACAAAGCCCAGTCACCTTGGCTTCCCTTTTACAAGAAAACGAGTTTCTGAAATCAGAGCTCAAGGTTTATAAGCAGGAATTAATAGTGGCAAGGGAAGCCTATGAAAGAGAGCTTAATCTGTATACTTTAGCTCATGCAGCATCTGCAGCTGAGAAAAGTGTAGAGAAAGATCAATATAATGAATACATGTGCAGCCAATGTGGTAATATTTATCATCAAGCTGGTTATAAGATAGTCGAAGTCCCATTGCCTGGAGCCACTCCTACACTGACTCCTGTTATAGTTAAAAAGGAACGCCCTTTTATTACACAAGAACCAACAGGGCCTTCAAATAGTTTTGAAAAATAAATTAAACCACAAATATCTCGGCCTACTCTGGTTGTTAAAACTGAAAGTCCTGCATCAAGGCCTACAAAGACTGCGTTTACTCAGACTGAACCTCGACATTCAAAGACTGTCTTCACTCAGACCACAAGCACTCAAGCACAAATGGATATATGGAAGAAGGAATATGTTATGTCACAGGAAAGGATCTTGCAGGAACATAAATTATCATGGCAAAATCATATATATGCAAATTGGGAAGTGTTGGAACAGTCTCGTGCGCAGAACAAGGAAAATAAACAGTTAAAAACTAGATTGTCTCTCATGTTTGATCTGGTTCAAAGACTACTGGCCACTAGGAAACCATCCTTTAATTATTTTGTGTTTCTTGCAGAGTGCCTAGCGTTCTTCCAAGTAAAGGCAATCAGAGATGGACGACCTCATGAGGTATCTACACCTCAACAGTTTATCAAAACATTCACAGAGGCATCAGTCAGTGAACAAAATTTACTCTGTGAACTATACCTCCATAATGAAGCCATGCCTGAGGATAGAAAGCTTAATCTGATCCCTCTGGTTGGGGACATTCAGATTAGAGCCTTTGTCTCTTTCTTGGCCAATCAGCTCACGTGGCAAAATGCCTTCCTTTCAGCAAAACACAATGAAGATAATCGCCTTCTATGGATTCGATCCAAACCACAGAATGCTGCTATTTTCGTCGTTGAATATCATCGGTTTTTAAGGGAACCAGGAATGACCGAGCATCTCAGAGAATTACAGGCAACAATCTTAAAAGATTGCCAACATTATGTTAAAGCCAAGGGAGCTCTTGCCTTACAGGCAAACAATCTATTTTGGGAACACTGCCCTAAGGAGAGAAAGGAATATCATCCCTTTAACCCTCTTAATCTTCAAACAGCAATTTCACGACTACCTAACTATGTCAAATGCATTCAACAGTGTGCTGAAAAATGGTTAGGATATCATTTTCACTTCCCTCTTCTATGGCTGCCAGTACAGCAATATAAGGCTTATTTCAGGTTGTCCAAAAAGGAGGAGCTCGCAGCATGGCAGAGATTACAGAACGTCCAGGGTTTCAGAGATTTGGTTGATAGCACCTTCTATACTTACTGTCTAAGTAATTTGCACTGTACAGCCCAGTACTCGGACTCAGACTCAGAGTAAAAGTTGCATGAGGACATGCAACCCTTTCAGTTGGGGGGGATGTTAGGACCTCATATTGTCTCTTTTTGACCATACATTTTGCTATGATGTCATCCTTTTTCAACTTATATTTAAATTCCTTGTTATTTTTTTAACCCAGTTATTCCGAAGGTACACAAAATTTCTTCTCATCATTATACATTTAATTATTTTACATATAATTATGCTATCTTCATTGTTAATCATTGAATTGATAGTTGCTGAACAGTTAAAGAACGATGTGCAGTCCACGTTGCTAAAACTGCCTGGAGATTGCAAGATTACTTCTACAGTTGCTGAAACAGTAGGAACGACGCGCAAATCTCGTGGCTGAACAGTTGTGATTTGCAGTCTAGATTTGACAGCAATAGAAGAAGATCACCGAAGGAGCTGCTACACTGGATGTAACGATCATGATCTAAAGACAGTATTATTGTAACAGCATTTTGTTGATGGGAAAACTAACTTCCCTATTTTTGTATAAAGGGTTAAAATAGGACTTACAATGTAATATATTGTAATAGATGTCTCCTCTTTAAAAAGATGAGACATCTACATCAGAAGGGGATGAACAGACTGCGGAAAAGGCTTAGTTGAAGGAATAGAACTGGAAACTTTTTTTTTTTCTGTAACATGACATATTGATGGATGAATAAAATCTTATTCTGAACATTTCTTTCTAGTTCTCGTCTCCTGGGGAATCTTGTGAGAAGGACAGGGCCCACCTTCATCACAAGATTCACCCATTATATTTCTACAGTGTGTTAAGTGTGTCTTTTATCCATGCCTTGTTAACAGTATTGTTTACTGAATATTGTTTTCACATTATTGCTGAAACTTTGTTTTCTTTCCAATTGATTGCTGCATTATTTAGTTTATCCACAGTTCATTCATGAGTGTTTCATTGGCAATTGAGTTTACAGAGTGAGTTGGCAGTGTGGTAATCAGAAACAGGTGCTGAAGATTCCCGCTCTGGGAATAGGGTCCTGTTCTCTGTTACAACATAGCTAGTGCTTTCCTTTGCAGATTGATTCTTTTTCATTAGATTACTCCTTTAATGAAATTAAGCCTTCTTTGGTAGCTATCTGCAATAGATTGTTTTTGTTGTAACTCAGAGTGGAGCTTCAGTTTGCTTAAGCAAGGTGTGACTAGTCTTTACTACAACTTTTATTGCTTTTAAGATTGAGTACATATAGTACGCAGTTGCCTTTGAAATAAACAGACTTCCCCGCTTTGACAGTTTATGTAGCACTTGGTTGTTTGAATTAATAAGCAATTAAAGTGACCAACACCTAATGGTCAGTAAAAGAGATCCCACGAGACTAGAACCCAAGGTTAATTCCTAAAAGTGGTTTAGGGGATAGAAGCACAAACCTAACCCATTCTTTCCGCTAAATCCCCCCATTAATCGATGCTCAGAAGTGTCCATGATAAGCAAACTACAATACTCGATTTCCAAATGACAAGGCATACCTTTAGATTCGAGAGGCCCACCTTCAAACATACAATCATGGCAGATGGGTGAGGGACCACATGGTTGGCTCAGGTGGCGGAGAAATGGCAGCTTGAGTTAGTTGCAAGGGGTTATTGGCTGCTAGTTGTGGACCATCTTGAAGAAAAAAATTCCCTTAGGGATATTACCCTCAAAATGGTGGGTAACATCTGGCTACATTTGGGACGTGATCTCTCGAAGAAGTGGGCGAAGTTACTCAAACGGGAGGTCACGAGAACTCCAACAATTTCTTAGTTATCATAGACCTGTCACCTACACATGTAATATATGGAAAAACATGACGCAGCATGCTTTCGCGACGTCTCATGATCGCACATGCTAATATGTTAGGCCGTAAAATCAACGTAAAATAAAATATGCAAATATGCATCTATTTACCATGAGAAAATAATATGATGTTATTTGTAATGCCAAAATCAGCATGCAATGCATCCTACTCTACCATGCATATGATACAACATCAAGTCTCAAGGAAGGAGGTGATACGAATTCATTTGACCCAGGCCAAAGTTCATCGTTAAGTTTATCAATGTAGTAACAGTTATCCCCAACCCTTCCAGGATCCTGGCAGGTACAAGATCTTTATCTACCAAGACTAAGTCCCCAACCTTATATTCTTTCTTAGGCTTCACTTCTTTCTTGTTTGAGAGATTGGCCACTTGATAATTCAGACTTCCTAGGTGGGGAGGATATGGGAAGGTTTCTCAACCTCGCATGTCTCATAGTATGGTCCAGGCTTAATCACATGCGTAAATAGGCAGGTTCCCTATAAAGGATAAAAGGGGTGTCATCAGATTACGAGATGGTTACATATGATAGGTCCATTTGAACATGCCCCCCAATGGTATCCCCCCATTTCTGGGATAGCAACATCCACCACACATCAAGAATATCGCTAACAATAACATCCATGAGGAGGGATATATCAGGATTCCTAGCTAAATAGACCTTAATGTCTTTGATGATGCCTTCAACTACAACATGTTTGGATTTAAAACCACAAACCCTTTTATATGGTCGAGTGATGTTGAGACCCAATTGCTTCACAACAGTCAAAGGCATGATATTGGTGGAAGCACTCGAGTCTAGCATACAATTGTGTAAGACGAGGTCATTGATAGCCAAAGTACGCAAGAATGGGTCATGCCCAGGGTTTCAGTTGGGAATATGAATGTTTTGCAATTACTCAAGTAATTCTTCATCTTGAATTCCCAAGGACTTCATAAGTTGTTGTTGTTGCTCGGGAAGCTTAGAAATATCCTTCAGGGGAACATGTATAGTCATTTTTCTTACGGCAACCCCTATGTCAATGTCAAGTTTAATTTCCTTCCCCTTTTCCTTCTTCTTGTATTCTTTCCTAGGAGGATTTTTTATTGACCTTTGTTGGGGAATCCTTCTTGGGAGTAACTTTGGGGATGGACTCTTTATGAGGGCTTTTTTAGGTGATGGATCTTCCTTAGGTGATTCCTTAGGAAGTGAGGGGTCTTTGTCCTTTTCCTTTCAGGAATATTGGACCCCTTTGAATCTTCCATGGCTATCGGCATTAAGAATGGATTCTTCCTTTTCTTCCTTAAGGGTGACCTCACTAATGGGAGGATGTGTGTATAATCCTCCAAGAAAAATGTTGAGGACATCAGATTCCACAAGATTGGCTTGCTCATTTGTTTGTTCATCCTCACTTTCATCCCCTTCACTCTCCTCATCGTTAGATGAAGAGTTTGGCTCAACAACATTAGTTGGGGCCAATGTGTTTGGGATTTGAAAAGAGCTTGACCTATCTTCATCACTTTGATTTTTTGGAAAAGGCTTTCCTTTAGGGATGTAACTCGATTTTTGGGCCCTTTCTAAGGCGGTGATTTTTTTCATGATAACCCTGTCACGTGCATTGGCTTCTTCAGTGAACCCTTCCATCTTTTGGAGAATAGAAAGGAGAGTTTCTTCGTGTTAATCTTTGGACTTCTCCTTCTTGGTTTCAAATTTGTCTCTAGGGTGATCATTGATGTCAACCTTTGAAATTCGCAGGTTTTCTTCAACTTCCATTGCCTTTTCCTTAGCCTCAACCAAAGTGGATTTGTCAAGAATGTTGGCTTCAAATGGCTTCAAACGATCAGGTATATCTTTGACCACCCTATCAAAACTTTTGAATGAACTCTCGCACATCTTCCCTTCCCTTGGTTATTTGGTAGAACTTTTCAAATGTTGAAGGTCCCTTGGGAATTGCATGACCACCTTTTCATGAATAGTTCCATGAATTCATCGGAGTCCTTTATGCATCTAGGGGGAAGGCTAATGTACCAATCTCTTACTTGTCCCTCAAGTGATAAGGAAGAAAACATCATGATCCTATCTTCATCAAATATCATTCTAGGGGACAATTTCAAGTAGAAATCTTCAATAAAACCATGGGAACTGCAAGTAGCATCCCCTTTGAATTTGGGAAACCATTAGTTAAATTTTTCAGGTAATGGATTGGGATCATTACTCAATTTCAAAGGGGCAAAGACAGTAACCAAGTGTCTTTCACTCTTGGTCATATTGGGTTGATGCCTTTCAGAGTCAGTGCTTGAAGTAGATGTCATCTTTGGAGACGTATCAATGACCTTCTCGAATCCAGGGAAAGGGGAGGTTCTAATAGGTGGTGGTGCTCACTTTCCCCTTTTTACAGCAACCCTAGTTAAAGGAGGAATGTTGTTGCCTTCGAGAAAACTAGAGGATTGGACAATGAGTAGAGTCACTAGAGGAATATTTATAAATGTCGTCAATGTATCAATTCCTCAATGATTCACTAGGGAGGTAGACCTGCTTCCTCCCTGGCAATGACACCAAAATGTTGCCGTTGAAACTAGCAGGGGACCTAAGGGGGATCCCTAAAGGGAAAATGTTAGGCCAAGGGCAACAAATGGAGACTTAGACCACTATCACCTCAGCTAAGTTTCCCTTCTATTTACGGACTTTCACCGATAGGAGTAAACCCGATATGTATGGAGTCACTAATGAATGATAAGTCAATGGATATGAGTGACCCAAACAAACCCTTCTTAGAAAAGTTTGAAAAATGGACCTTTATTGCTCACTAAGCAAGGTAGTATAGATTCTAAGGAAAGGAAGAAGAGGATTTTGGGGGTTAGGTTTATGGGCATAGGATTGTGAAGGAGTGCCCCAAAACCTAAAATCCTTGTTAGAATTCGTATGTCAGATGGTTCTTGTAGAATGGTCCTTTAAAGGAGCAGGACCACACGAGGCCAAGTGGACCCGGTCTAGGGTATAAGGAAAATATGAAGAAACCAATAATATTCTTACCCTAGAGAAGGTGGGGAAAAGAATCAAGGAAAGAATTTCACTTCAAGATGTTGTCTTAACCCTATGCGGTACTAACCTTAGGGATGGAAGGGTAAGTTTTAATCCTGGAGCTAGGGCTTAACTTTTCTCCCAACTCCACTGTTGGAATGGCTTCAAAATTGAAGGAGAGATAGAGGAAAGGCCAACGTAGGTGACCCTAGGAGATCAATTTTTTTTTTATGGCTAGCTTGTCGAGAAATTGATGCCCTAGGTACCCCAATGTGGCTAGTCCCGAAAGGATGTGAGAAAATATGGATTTTAGTGACCACCCTTGGTAGATCAATGCCTTAATCTTCGAGAGAATGGAGTGAGTAAGAGTATGATTTCTTGGTTCTCAGTCAAGTAGGCGTCAAGATTACTTTGTTTGCCTTCTAGGTCAAGAAGAAGCAACCTTGCAGATTTTATACTTCGATGTGCAAGAGGAATGGCTTATCAAGGTCAAATTTTACCCCTATGAGATTTCGATCATATTACATGGCCCATACATTGAAGGAATTATATAATAGAGACAAATACCAAAATATTAGGCAGTAAATGCATGCCAATTAGCCCTAGAACAACAAAAATCCCAGTCCAACATATATGACAAAAGTAAATAAGAATAACATCAAAAGTGCATACTTACATGTAATAGAGTAATCCAGCCATTCATAATTAACAATAAAGAAGCTCCAAGAGAAGATAGACCAACATCCACACATTAAAACTCATCCATAAAGCTCCAATTCATCCTTAGAAAAAGTGTGAAAATCTCAAGAGAGATAAGAGATCCAAACCAAATTGATGATGCGAAATGAACTCAACTCACTTGTATTTATACACAACTTAGGAGTTTGAATTAACCTCCTTGTCCTACATAAGCCCCAAAAATAAAATAATGTGCTAATAATACAACTTTTGGTGACAAGCCCATCAAACTAGCTCATAAATGAAAAAGTAAGCCTCTCAATAGGTCAAATAATAATCTATGCATATTGTAGGGCCCTCTAAGAGGCCTAATGAGGTCCATGGGTGCCACAATGAAGAATAAGACCCTCAAAAGTAGTGGACAAGGGGTTGGTCCCTTGTAATAACCTGTGGTGCTCCAAATGACATGTGGGGGCACATAGGTGTCCTCATGGGTCTCCAAACAAATTGAAGATGCTTATAGATCACCTGCAAGGGCTAGGATGATGGTGTAGGTGATGCCACATCATTATGTAAGTCATGGATCATCTACCAAGTGTATGGTGTAGATCTAGGGCCAGTTGGGCATGATGGATCACGTGCATCCTCCTCGTCCAATAAGTGAACCACGAGCAATCTCTGAATGGTTGTGGGGATCCATGGAGTGCAATATGTTGTTGTGGAGGTTCGTAGCTCTCAATGCTCACCCTACATGTGTTAATGTAGCCCTCAGGAGGATTAGGACCCCGTAGATGGAGAACAAACCCCAAATGGAAACCATCTGAAATCCTGCATAAGATCCAATGTGTCCCCTAGCCTTCTAGTACAAGTCAAAATCGAGTAAATAAACTTACCTAATCATTGAAAATAGGTGGGGACTTCATAATGGCCTACCTTTCCATAATGGGTTTTGACATGTGCCACTATCTCTTAAACTCCAAATGGGGTTAACCAAGTGCCCTATTAGGTGGTTTCTACTTCTAAAGAGGATAATATTCAAGGTACATCCTTCAAAAGGTGGTGGCATGTGACAGATACGGTGAATGAAGTAGGGGATGATAAGGGGCAACCTTCGGTCACATGCAGGGGTACAAGGGTAACTAATAAGAGGGAAGCCCACACTTGGGTTTATAATGTATAGGAGGGAGAAATCGTGGTACATGAGGTGCCCTGACCTTGATTTTTCCACCCTTCTTTTATGCATTTTTCCTTTTTTATGATTTTCTTTGATTGACTACACGATGCTCAAGGGGTTAGAGCATGATGTGTAATATATAGTAGTGAAATCCCCCCTTTTAAGGTGGGGCGGTTCATTGCCTAGCAGGGGTTGGGACAATCATGGGTTCCTATATGATGAAGAAGGCTCATAGAACCTATAGGAACCAGGGTGATGGCCATGATGATGGGGTAAAGCTCATGTATTGCCTTTTGCCCACGTGCTAAATGTTTTTTCCCTAGCTACCTTTTGCATTTTGTGGTACTTATCTTGTTGAATGTGGCCATATATTATTTTAACTCTCTTTTCAACTGTATCAACCTCTGGGCTTCATTCTAGGCCATGACCCAAGGTGTGGGCAAAGGGGAAGGGGCAAGCTAACCCTATGTGGACCCAAAGGAGGAATGTGGACCCAAGTGGGAAAAATGATGGATGGGGTAGTAATGAATGGAAAGAGGATAATATAAGTGGATAAGGGAGTGGGACCATGCAACCAAACCCGTGAAATATCATCCTTGGAACCAAATGGTCAGTAAAAGAGATCACATGGGACTAGAATCCAAGGTTAATTCCTAAAAGGGATCTAGGGGACAGAAGCACAGACTTAGCCCATTCTTTCTGTTGAATCCCCCCATTAATCCATGCCTAGAAGTGTCCATGATAAGCAAACTACAATACTCAATTTCCAAATGACAAGGCATACCTTTAGATTCAAGAGGCCCACCTTCAAACATACGATCATGGTAGATGGGTGAGGGACCACATGGCTAGCTCAAGTGGCAAAGAAATGGCACAATGAGCTAGCTGGTGGTTGTATGGGGCTATTGGTTGAGGACCATATTAGAGAAAAAAATTCTACAAGGGATATTACCCACAAAATGGTGGGTAGCAGGTCCCTTGTCCCACAAACAAAGAGGTCTCATACACCAATATGATGTTTGGCTTGGCCATGACCTAAAAAATGGATAATAATAGTAATAATAATAATAATAATCCTATGCAAAAAGAAAGAGCCATGTGGGGAGATGCAGTGACATTACCACCACGTGGCTCTTGGTTTTAATGGGAAATGGTAGAAGCATGAAACTCATATGACAAAAGTGTTCACTCTCATTAATAATAAAGGTCTAAGTAGATTTATTTTAAATTATTTCATATGCAATTGTTAAATAACTATTTACTTCTTATCAGTCTCACAAGCTCCTTTTTTCTTTTGTTTTGTGGTGTTTAATGAAAGTGTTGAAAAACAATCGAGAGGAGTATTGAGAAACAATTCAAGGGAGCGTTGAAAACAATGCACGACAAATAATAATGCAATAAAAAATGCATTAAAACAACATATTGAAATAATAATAATAAACAATGCATTTAAATAAACAAAAAATAAAATAACATATTAAATATTAAATTAAAGCAACATATTGTACAATAATTAAAGCAATGCATAATATTACAATACAAAGGATATACAACATGCATTGAAAGGAGAACATTACAAGTGCATTGAGGAAATACAAATGTTGCTTTAAAGCCAATTACAATAATTTAATTGCTCCTTTAAATCCAATTATACAGTATGAAGAGTGATAATGCAAATACATTGGATCATATCCACATCCTATGAAGAGTGATAATGCAAAGGTATTGATCAAAGAGATTTAGAACAGTTGGTGAAGGAGCGCGCTGTTAAGGTGCCCCGTAAGCAAAGGTCACCGGTTCTAGTCTCGCTGATTCCAAAAAATCCAGCATGGTTTCCGCTGGTGCGGCTCAAGCCGGGTGCGATCCTCGGGTGATTTTGACGGCTTAGATGCCCCTGAGTCGTGGCCTCTCAGCCACAGGGTAAGAGTGATTTTCAGGATTCACCCACTTATCAACAAAAAAAAAAGATAATGCAAAGGTATTGGATCATATGCACATCATGTGTTGATGCAAAGATACAAGAGCTACGTTGAAAGAGATAATATAATGCATGGCATAGGGACAAACAAATGATGCAATGTAAAGGAGATATAAATGTTGCATGGAAAAGAAGCGTTGAATAAACAATTAAATAATATGTTGGAGAACCATTGAAAGCAACTTAAAACCATTCAAGGTAGCGCTGAAATACACACCTCAATGCATGCCCCACAAATAGCAAGGAGCTAAAGAATTTTGTTTTGGAAAATTTTTGTAAAAGGGTATGGGGAAAAGAGTTGGGTAGAAAAAAGAAGTACTACATTGAAGAATTCAACCCTATGTGTGATCTACAACAAAAAGAGTTCATTGGAGCTAGCATTCCGTGGAGGGCAAACGTTCTTATTGTTCAATTAAGGACCAACTCACATCAACTTCGGTGTGAAATAGGACGATGGAAAAGGTCTAAAGAAGCTTGGGAAGAACGGGTGTGTACATTTTTCATGTCTGGGGAAGTGGAAAAAAAAATAATAATAATAAAATACATAAAATACATAAATAAAAATAAAAAATCATTTTGGAATGTGATGCATTCAAAGACATCAGAGAAAGTTTTGGGAACATATTAGCATCGGTTTCTTAACATTGTCTTTTCAGTGAGGGGATTGTTGGAAGGTTAGGCCAACTCATCATCAATTTGAATAAGAAAATGATTGAATTGCAAAAGGCGAAAAACAGGGAACTAACGGTCTCATAGGCTAATTTTTAGTCTCATGGACCTTAAAATATCACATCACATCATATATACATCAACAGGCAACGTTGAGGAGCTATTAAAAATTGCGTTGAAAATTACAATACACTAGATAGTAAATTAAAGCAACAAATATGATAATAGTTGAAAATTACAATACACTCGATAGTAAATTAAAGCAACAAATCTAATAACAATAATAAAAGCAGTGCATAAAATAATAAGTTAGTGAGTTGAGGAAAATGCAAAAAATTCAAAGGCAAATGCAATGCTTTGCGTAATATGCAAATGCTAGGTGAAAGATTACAAGAATAATAATGCAAAAACAAATACAGAACGAGTTGAATAATAAAATAATAATGCAAATGTTGAGAAATCAAATACAAAGTGCATATTGATGAATGCAAATGTTGGAGGACAGTCTATGTTAAAAAAAAAATAATGCAAAAGTAACAAAGGATGCATTGGATAAATAATACAATATGTTGCATTGAGCTAGATGGAAACAGTGTGTTGGTTACAAAAGACAATTGTTGCTTTAAAGCAAGGGATAATACATTGCATCAGATTGAAGGAATAATACAACATAAATGTGTTGGTGAAGAATATAATACATATGCATTGAAACATATATGACACTCATGCATTGAATGGAGACAAGACAATGCGTTTGCAATGGATATAAAACAAAGTAACACAATGTAGATTATGTTGCATTGGGGGAATATGAATACAATCCATTGAAAGAATAATGCAATCAATATATTGAAAGGATAACTAATACAATTCGGGAATATATTTAAACAAGTGCTACATAGCAGCTACTCTTACTGCTTAGTTTAAATATAGCTAAACTATAGTGAAAATATTGAATTCAAATCAGTGTTAAGGTTTAGAATTTCATCAATTTGAATTTTACTAATTGGTAAAGTCCTTGTATGTGCAATTAAAGAGCAAGGCCCTAATTTCAATGCTTATGCAAACATAGCTTTAAAAAACTATAACATGATACGCTTGCATTTACATTTGAACTAGATTAGTAGTCTGTTGAAGCCTTAGATTTTTGTTGCTCCAACATGGGGGATAACCACCCGGTCCAGACCTTAAAGACAACTCATTTTCTGTTTGAAGTGGTGGCTCTGACTGGGGATGATGGAACCAGTTTCCCAATGTGGATTTTAAAATGAGAGTGGGTGGTTTTCAAGCGATTGCAATAAGAATAATGATAACTAAATGACCTATTCTAGCATGCAAATCTCTAACTAACTTGATCTAATATAAACCAGGTATTCTGTGTGATATGTGATCTAAAAAGATATATGTTTGACATGTGATAATAAAGATTATTCACGCATTAAACAGAGATGATAATGTGTAAAGATAAATTCTTTGACTAAATAATTAGTCAAAGAAATGTATAAACTATATCGCATATATTAATGATCATATATGAAAATAAATACTTTCAGCTAGGCATCATATAGTAGTGCAATTAACACATAACATAAAGAACATATTCCATATATAATTCATGAAAATGAAATGTTATCACTAATTAAACAAAAACAGAACTAATCATACAAGATAAAAGTACCATATGTGTGAGGTTGTACTCATTTGACTAATGACATAGATCAGCTCCTTTCTTCTAATCAAATTATTCTCCAAGTATACAATAGTGCATCAATAAAGGAAAGTAGTCTGATATTCAAAAGAAATGACCATGTTCCATAATTTCATCAAGGCATTCACAAATTTACAGAAGTGCATTCTTTGCCCTTCTCTAAATGCATGAGAAGGGTATAAATATTATCTAACTAAAGTTCAAAAATAGATTATAAAAAATATTTGAGGAGGCTTCAAACCACCTTCCTCTTAACTAGCAACTAACTCGAAAAATAAAAGTGATTTGATGAGTAGAGGTCATAAAGATGACTTTCTCTCTGTCAGCTTCTCCTTTAAATCACCTATATCGGACATCGGTTTCACTTGAGGAGGTGCCCCAAACTACGTTCCGACCTATCCTGCGAAGATAACATCTATGAGAGATGGCAACATCCTTTGTGTTGAATTTGTTCTCTAGGACTCTCCAGCCTTGGATCATCTTGAAGGGTTATTCATTCTTCTTTGCGGAATTGGCTAGGTATGACTTGTCATATATGTCCCGAGGGTCAAGTATATGATACATTTGCTTTAGGTCTTCAGCTTTGAATGACTCCATTAGCTCCATCTTTGAGTTCCTGAATTGCGTGCCTTCAACACTGAGATTTTCCACCACCCATCTAATCATATCAATATATGGGAGTATTTTGGCTCTTGCTCCTATTCTGTGAAGGAAGGAGCAAGCAACATCTTTGAATTAGACCCCCGAAGGTTTTATTGAGTCAGTTTTTGCCTTTGTGACAGTAATTTTAGGCCGCTCATCTTCAAGTCTGTTATATATGACTTCCCATGCTGTCGCTCCTCCATCGGCGCTGCAAACTGTATCAATGAATATGGGCGACATCTCGGATACCTCAAACTCTGTAATGCTCTACTTCTTCTGCTTTTGCATCACCTTTCGTAATGACATCTCTTTTGAAGCTTGCCTGAAACGAAAGAGATATATCAGCGCACACAATGGAGGGAAATTAAGGCTGAGAGTTCTCTTAAATGACTTTGAATCGTGGGAAGATTTTGCATGAGATTTGTGTGTTAACTAACCATAACTTGAAAACATCAATTGCTCTCCTCGGGCTGCTAAACATTAATTACTCTCTCAAACCACTTAATATTTCATTAAAACTCAGTAACTCCCCACGCTTCACGCTTTATTTGTGCATCGCAACTTTAAAATGTTGCCATATAACGTTGTTCGGAGTTAATGCGAAATGCAATTGCGAATATCGTATTTCGCAAATTCTTAAGGGGTGACACAATGGCATGCTTTATCAATTTGCGAAGTGCGATCGCATGTTATTAAAGTGTTGTGATCGAAAATTTACAGCGGGGACCTCATCACATATCACATTTCGGGATTTTTGATGGAATGTTAACAATTGTTACATGGAAAATAGCGAGATGCGATTTGCGATAAGGGCTTTAAGCTTGAGTTCTTTTTTGAAGGTTTTTAAGGCAAATTTGTAGAGTTCGCGTTTATTTTCAAGGCTTAAAAATTTAAAAGGGTCCCCATTTATATGTCAAAGATTAACTATTACTCTGTATAAATGGGGGGGTTGTTACATAGTACAACAATTGGCGATTCACTTGGGAGAACCAGCTATCTCTAATTGATCTTTTGAAATTTCTAAAACTTTCAAAATAAGAAAAGTTATAGGGATAATAATTACATGAGTTACAAACTAAACAACATTTCTCTGAAATCATAATCACTCACTCAATCTATTTATTCAACTACTTTACTCTTGTAGTGATAAAAATACAAATGTTTGCATTAGTCAATACTAAGATTTAAAGAGATATAGCAGGTGTCTTCTACAGATTAGTTTTTGTTGTTTACTCATTTATCACAGATAGAGCCTCTGCTGCTAGCAGGCGTTCATAGCCTCGACAGGGTTATCTTTTAACCAACAATGATTCATTGTCCCATCCGAAGAAATTTTCAAAATTCAAAATGATATTCATTTGTTTTTTTCTCATTTGGACCTTGTTTTTCTTTTCATGTAATTTTCTTTTCAAGTTTCTTAAAAGACATTGTCTAGGCTTGGTAACCCAATAATGACAATTCCATTCACTAGTTGTAACTAAACTGAACAAGCTAGCTCTTGATGAGACCCCTTGTCCTTTGATTGATTAGATCATTGGCTATTACCCTATTTTGATATGCAGTTTTGGTAATATCAGTTTAATTATTCCCCTATGATCATGGTAAACAAGCTCGTAATGAGACTTATTATCTTTTAAGTTTTTCATATTTTAGAATTACACTCTGAAAAAAGAAAATTTTATCAGATGGGGTGAATCATTGGCCCTTTTTAAGAGTTTTGGATGATAATAATAGAGTTTTGAGATACTCATCTGTAGAAAGTCCTTACTAGGTTAAAGATTCTTTTCTTGATTGATAACAAAACATCTATATCTTATAAAGATAAGAGCTTGTTCATAGAATAAGTGTTTTTAGCGAGGTCAAGTTTTTCCAAATAAATAAGGTTCATTTTGATACTCAAATGCTCTAATTATTTCTTTAACTTTTCCTACTTATAGAAGCGAAAAATCAAAATATTATCAGAGACTTTATTTTGAGAAGCCAAAAGTAAATACTACTTTAACCTTTATTTTCCTAAGAATCTTAAAGACAATATGATACAAAATTAGAAGAGGTTGTCTTCTAGGAAAAGTATTTTTTTAGAATCTGCCCATTAACGGGCAAGGAATCCATCTTACCTGACAAGTCTTGTAAAAGAAATGTTGATTGACCAATTTTCTCAATGATTTGGAATGGTCAAAGCCACAGTCTTTGGAACTTGGTATGCTTACCTTTTTCCTCATGTGCTTTGTCCCATTTCAAAACCAGATCACCTACTTCAAAAGTTTTATGACTGGCAGAGGTTGTATCAAAAGAGGCTTTGACTAACTACTGATGATGGGAATGGGTAGCTTTAGCCTTTTCTCTTTCTTCTTCAAGCTTAAGGATCTGAAATTGTCTTGCTTGAAGAGAAGAGGAAGGATTTTCATTGATAAATTGGACTAGGGCAAGAGATGGGGTTGCTATGTTTGTGCGGAGAGCTGCTTCTTTTCCATAGACTAAGGCAAAAGGAGAAGAACCGATTGAGGCCTTTTGTGTTATTCTATCTTCCCAAAGAGAAAATGTCAATGCTTTGTGCCAATTCCTATGATTTTGGTCTATAGTCCTCTTGATGATTCTGATAAGGTTTTTGTTTGTTGATTCGGCTAATCCATTACCTTGTGGATAATAGTCCGCTGAATACTTCAATTTAAAACCTCTTTTTAAAGCAAATTCTACCATAGTATTTCCAAAAAAATAAGATGCATTATCAAACATTAAAGCTATGGGTAAGCCAAACCTGGTGATTATTTACTGGTCAATAAAGTCTGTAATAATTTATGTATTAGCTACCTTTAGTGGGATAGCTTCTACCCATTTCATGAAATAATCAGTAGCTTTAAGGATGTACTTGTGCTACTTGGAAGAGTTAGGAACAATCTCACCAATTATATCTAATCCCCATCGTTCAAATGGTCATTGGATATTCACTGGCCGCAAGGGAATGATGGTTTCTTTTCTCTTCCAGCCGCAGTTTGACAAGTTTTGCATTTTCTTGCATAGTCATGTGCATCCTTAAATAGTGTTGGCCAATAATAACCTGCATGCAGGATTTTGTGAGTTGTGGTGTTTCCTCCGAAATAACCTCCAGCTAGTCCATCATGTAGCTCCTGCATAACCTTTTCAGCTTCAGGTTTTTCTAGGCATCTTAATAATATTGAATCATAATTTTTTATAAATAATACATCATTAAATTAATTCATACTCATTTGATTTCAACCTTAAAGCACACTTTTCTTTGTAATTGAGATGCACAGGAGCATATCCATTTTTTAAATAAAAATTAAAATCATCATATTGTGATTGTGCATCGATGAGGCTTACCTCTGATATTTGCACTTCATTACCTTGGTCTTCTTCTGTTGATAAGTGGGAAGCTCCAGTTAGAATCCTACAAAAACCTTGGCCCCTAACAATTTTAGCTGGTTGGATTTCTACATCGTACTCTTGAAGTGCGGTGACCCAATTGGCTCTTTTCTCCCCCACTTCTCTTTGAATTAATAATTGCCTTATTGCACGGTAAGGTACTATACTTTTTGTATGGGTTTTGAGGAGAAAAGGTCTGAAATGTTTCAAGGTTTTAAAGACAACAAAATCTTGTTTCTCAACGGTTGAGTAGTTTAACTCGACACCCTGTAAATTGGAACTGAAAAAAGAGATAGGTGCCTCGATGTTTTGAACGTTCAGCTGTGTTAAAACTGTTGCATATGATGTATCAGATGAAAATGTGTATAACGCAAAAGGTTTAAGAAAGTTTGGAGTTGTTAAAGAAGGAGCATTGATAATGGATTTTTTTATTAACTCAAATGACTCTCTTTCATCTTTACCCCATTTGAAGACTGCATTCTTTCTTATCATTGATTGAAGTGGTAGGACAATCTCTGAGAAATCCGGAACAAATATTTTTACAAAATTGATCTGGCCTAGGAATGATTCCATGGTATTTTTGTTATGTGGGAGAGGAATCTTTTCAATTTCTTGGATTCTATGAGGATCAATATAAATATCTTTCTTAGACACTATGAATCCGAGAAGTTTGCCTTCTGCACGTTGAGAGGCTAACACAGACATTTCAAATGTTGTTGTTGTTGTTGTTGTTGTTGTTGTTTTTTTTTTTTTTTTTAAGTTGGCATTGCTCCCTCAAAAACTATTTTGTGATAAATCCACAAGAAATAGATGCGAAATTCCGTTAAGAATATTCCCAGGGATACTCCCTGAGAATTGGCTGTCATTCAACATTACAAATGACTTTGCCTAATGGAAGAAAGACGGTACATAGACTGACCACTCATTAAGGATCAGAAGTCATCAAGTGTCATGCAATGTAGTTTGTGTCTGAGAAAACGACATTCAAACACAGAAATTAGCGCGTTGAGAGGCTAACACAGACATTTCAAATGTTTTTTTTATATATATAAAGTTGACATTGCTCCCTCGAAAACTATTTTGTGATAAATCCACAAGAAATAGATGCGAAATTCTGTTAAGAATATTCCCAGGGATACTCCCTGAGAATTGGTTGTCATTCAACATTACAAATGACTTTGCCTAATGGAAGAAAGACAGTACATAGACTGACCACTCATTAAGGATCAAAAGTCATCAAGTGTCATGCAATGTAGTTTGTGTCTGAGAAAACGACATTCAAACACAGAAATTGGCGCTTTGAGAGGCTAACACAGACATTTCAAATGTTTTTTTTTTATATAAAGTTGGCATTGCTCCCTCGAAAACTATTTTGTGATAAATCCACAAGAAATAGATGCGAAATTCTGTTAAGAATATTCCCAGGGATACTCCCTGAGAATTAGCTGTCATTCAACATTACAAATGACTTTGCCTAATGGAAGAAAGACATTACATAGACTAACCACTCATTAAGGATCAGAAGTCATCAAGTGTCATGCAATGTAGTTTGTGTCTGAGAAAACAACATTCAGAAAAAGACATTCAAACACAGAAATTGGTGCGTTGAGAGGCTAACACAGACATTTCAAATGTTTTTTTTATATATAAAGTTGGCATTGCTCCCTCGAAAACTATTTTGTGATAAATCCACAAGAAATAGATGCGAAAATATGTTAAGAATATTCCCAGGGATACTCCCTGAGAATTGGTTGTCATTCAACATTACAAATGACTTTGCCTAATGGAAGAAAGACAGTACATAGACTGACCACTCATTAAGGATCAAAAGTCATCAACTGTCATGCATTGTAGTTTGTGTCTGAGAAAACGACATTCAAACACAGAAATTGGCGCGTTGAGAGGCTAACAAAAACATTTCAATTGTTTTTTTCTTTTTTCTTTTTTTTTTAAGTTGGCATTGCTCCCTTGAAAACTATTTTGTGATAAATCCACAAGAAATAGATGCGAAATTCTGTTAAGAATATTCCCAGGGATACTCCCTGAGAATTGGTTGTCATTCAACATTACAAATGACTTTGCCTAATGGAAGAAAGACAGTACATAGACTGACCACTCATTAAGGATCAGAAGTCATCAAGTGTCATGCAATGTAGTTTGACATTCAGAAAACGACATTCAAACACAAAAATTGGCGCGTTGAGAGGCTAACACAGACATTTCAAATGTTTTTTTTTTTTTATATATATAAAGTTGGCATTGCTCCCTCGAAAACTATTTTGTGATAAATCCACAAGAAATAAATGTGAAATTCTATTAAGAATATTCCCAGAGATACTCCTTGAGAATTGGCTGTCATTCAACATTACAAATGACTTTGCCTAATGGAAGAAAGACAGTACATAGACTGACCACTCATTAAGGATCAGAAGTCATCAAGTGTCATGCAATGTAGTTTGTGTCTGAGAAAACGACATTCAAACACAGAAATTGGCGCGTTGAGAGGCTAACACAGACATTTCAAATGTTTTTTTTTTTTTTTATATAAGGTTGGCATTGTTCCCTCAAAAACTATTTTGTGATAAATCCACAAGAAATAGATGCGAAATTCTGTTAAGAATATTCCCAGGGATACTCCCTGAGAATTGGCTGTCATTCAACATTACAAATGACTTTGCCTAATGGAAGAAAGACAGTACATAGACTGACCACTCATTAAGGATCAAAAGTCATCAAGTGTCATGCAATATAGTTTGTGTCTGATAAAACGACATTCAAACACAGAAATTGGCGCATTGAGAGGCTAACACAGACATTTCAAATGTTTTTTCTTTTTTATATAAAGTTGGCATTGCTCCCTCGAAAACTATTTTGTGATAAATCCACAAGAAATAGATGCGAAATTCTGTTAAGAATATTCCCAGGGATACTCCCAGAGAATTGGTTGTCATTCAACATTACAAATGACTTTACCTAATGGAAGAAAGACAGTACATAGACTGACCACTCATTAAGAATCAGAAGTCATCAAGTGTCATGCAATGTAGTTTGTGTCTGAGAAAACGACATTCAAACACAGAAATTGGTGCGTTGAGAGGCTAACACAGACATTTCAAATGTTTTTTTTTATATAAAGTTGGCATTGCTCCCTCAAAAACTATTTTGTGATAAATCCACAAGAAAAAGATGCGAAGTTATGTTAAGAATATTCCGAGGGATACTCCCTGAGAATTAGCTGTCATTCAACATTACAAATGACTTTGCCTAATGGAAGAAAGACAATACATAGATTGACCACTCATTAAGGATCAAATGTCATCAAGTGTCATGCAATGTAGTTTGTGTCTGAGAAAACGACATTCAAACACAGAAATTGGCGCGTTGAGAGGCTAACACAGACATTTCAAATGTTTTTTTTTTGTTGTTGTTGTTGTTGTTTTTTTTTTCTTTTTTTTTTCTTTTTTTTTTAAGTTGGCATTGCTCCCTCGAAAACTATTTTGTGATAAATCCACAAGAAATAGATGCGAAATTCTATTAAGAATATTCCCAGGGATACTCCCTGAGAATTGGCTGTCATTCAACATTACAAATGACTTTGCCTAATGGAAGAAAGACAGTACATAGACTGACCACTCATTAAGGATCAGAAGTCATCAAGTGTCATGCAATGTAGTTTGACATTCAGAAAACGACATTCAAACACAAAAATTGGCGCGTTGAGAGGCTAACAAAGACATTTCAAATGTTTTTTTTTTATATATAAAGTTGGCATTGCTCCCTCGAAAACTATTTTGTGATAAATCCACAAGAAATAGATGCGAAATTCTGTTAAGAATATTCCCAGAGATACTCCCTAAGAATTGGCTGTCATTCAACATTACAAATGACTTTGCCTAATGGAAGAAAGACAGTACATAGACTAACCACTCATTAAGGATCAGAAGTCATCAAGTGTCATGCAATGTAGTTTGTGTCTGAGAAAACGACATTCAAACACAGAAATTGGCGCGTTGAGAGGCTAACATAGACATTTCAAATGTTTTATATATATATATATATATATAAAGTTGGCATTACTCCCTCGAAAACTATTTTGTGATAAATCCACAAGAAATAGATGCGAAATTCTGTTAAGAATATTCCCAGGGATACTCCCTGAGAATTGGCTGTCATTCAACATTACAAATGACTTTGCCTAATGGAAGAAAGACAGTACATAGACTGACCACTCATTAAGGATCAGAAGTCATCAAGTGTCATGCAATGTAGTTTATGTCCGAGAAAACGACATTCAAACACAGAAATTGGCGCGTTGAGAGGCTAACACAGACATTTCAAATGTTTTTTTTTTATATAAAGTTGGCATTGCTCCCTTGAAAACTATTTTGTGATAAAACGACAAGAAATAGATGCAAAATTCTGTTAAGAATATTCCCAGGGATACTCCCTGAGAATTGGATGTCATTCAACATTACAAATAACTTTGCCTAATGGAAGAAAGAGAGTACATAGACTGACCACTCATTAAGGATCAGAAGTCATCAAGTGTCATGCAATGTAGTTTCTGTCTGAGAAAACGACATTCAAACACAGAAATTGGCGCATTGAGAGGCTAACAAAGACAATTCAAATGTTTTTTCTTTTTCTTTTTTTTTTCTTTTTTTAGAGTTGGAATTGCTCCCTCGAAAACTATTTTGTGATAAATCCACAAGAAATAGATGCGAAATTCTGTTAAGAATATTCCGCGGGATACTGCCTGAGAATTGGTTGTCATTCAACATTACAAATGACTTTGCCTAATGGAAGAAAGACAATGCATAGACTGACCACTCATTAAGGATCAGAAGTCATCAAGTGTCATGCAATGTAATTTGTGTCTAAGAAAACGACATTCAAACACAGAAATTGGCGCGTTGAGAGGCTAACACAGACATTTCAAATGTTTTTTTTTATATAAAGTTGGCATTGATCCCTCGAAAACTATTTTGTAATAAATCCACAAGAAATAGATGCGAAATTCTGTTAAGAATATTCCCAGGGATACTCCCTGAGAATTGGCTGTCATTCAACATTACAAATGACTTTGATTAATGGAAGAAAGACAGTACATAGACTGACCACTCATTAAGGATTAGAAATCATAAAGTGTCATGCAATGTAGTTTGTGTCTGAGAAAAAGACATTCAGAAAATGACATTCAAACAAAGAAATTGGCGCGTTGAGAGGCTAACACAGACATTTCAAATGTTTTTTTTTATATATAAAGTTGGCATTGCTCCCTCGAAAACTATTTCGTGATAAATCCACAAGAAATAGATGCGAAATTCTGTTAAGAATATTCCCAGGGATACTCCCTGACAATTGGCTGTCATTCAACATTATAAATGACATTGCCTAATGGAAGAAAGACAGTACATAGACTAACCACTCATTAAGGATCAGAAGTCATCAAGTGTCATGCAATGTAGTTTGTGTCTGAGAAATCGACATTAAAACACAGAAATTGGCGCGTTGAGAGGCTAACACAGACATTTCAAATGGTTTTTTTTTTTTTTTTTTTTTTTTTTAAGTTGGCAATGTTCCTTCAAAAACTATTTTGTGATAAATCCAGAAGAAATAGATACGAAATTCTGTTAAGAATATTCCCAGGGATACTCCCTGAGAATTGGCTGTCATTCAACATTACAAATGACTTTTCCTAATGGAAGAAAGACAGTACATAGACTGACCACTCATTAAGGATCAAAAGTCATCAAGTGTCATGCAATGTAGTTTGTGTATGAGAAAACGACATTCAAACATAGAAATTGGCGCACTGAGAGGCTAACATAGACATTTCAAATGTTTTTTTTATTTTATATATAAAGTTGGCATTGCTCCCTCGAAAACTATTTTGTGATAAATCCACAAGAAATAGATGCAAAATTCTGTTAAGAATATTCCCAGGGATACTCCCTGAGAATTGGTTGTCATTCAACATTACAAATGACTTTACCTAATGGAAGAAAGACAGTACATAGACTGACCACTCATTAAGGATCAGAAGTCATCAAGTGTCATGCAATGTAGTTTGTGTCTGAGAAAACGACATTCAAACACAGAAATTGGTGCGTTGAGAGGCTAACACAGACATTTCAAATGTTTTTTTTTTATATAAAGTTGGCATTGCTCCCTCAAAAACTATTTTGTGATAAATCCACAAGAAATAGATACGAAATTATGTTAAGAATATTCCGAGGGATACTCCCTGAGAATTGGCTGTCATTCAACATTACAAATGACTTTGCCTAATGGAAGAAAGACAGTACGTAGACTGACCACTCATTAAGGATCAAAAGTCATCAAGTGTCATGCAATGTCGTTTGTGTCTGAGAAAACGACATTCAAACACAGAAATTGGCGCGTTGAGAGGCTAACACAGACATTTCAAATGTTTTTTTTTTTTTTTTTTTTTTTTTTTTATATATATATAAAGTTGGCATTACTCCCTCGAAA
Source organism: Pinus tabuliformis (assembly GCA_031772625.1). Classification (NCBI taxonomy): domain Eukaryota; kingdom Viridiplantae; phylum Streptophyta; class Pinopsida; order Pinales; family Pinaceae; genus Pinus; species Pinus tabuliformis. Next base: position 1,435,041,277 of record CM062818.1, on the reverse strand, counting down.
ACTATTTTGTGATAAATCCACAAGAAATAGATGCAAAATTCTGTTAAGAATATTCCCAAGGATACTCCCTGAGAATTGGCTGTCATTCAACATTACAAATGACTTTGCCTAATGGAAGAAAGACAGTACATAGACTGACCACTCATTAAGGATCAGAAGTCATCAAGTGTCATGCAATGTGGTTTGTGTCTGAGAAAACGACATTCAGAAACGACATTCAAACACAGAAATTGGCGCGTTGAGAGGCTAACACAGACATTCCAAATGTTTTTTTTTATATAAAGTTGGCATTGCTCCCTCGAAAACTATTTTGTGATAAAACGACAAGAAATAGATGCGAAAATGTGTTAAGAATATTCCCAGGGATACTCCCTGAAAATTGGCTGTCATTCAACATTACAAATGACTTTGCCTAATGGAAGAAAGACAGTACATAGACTAACCACTCATTAAGGATCAGAAGTCATCAAGTGTCATGCAATGTAGTTTGTGTCTGAGAAAACCACATTCAAACACAGAAATTGGCGCATTGAGAGGCTAACAAAGACATTTCAAATGTTTTTTTTTTCTTTTTTTCTTTTTTTAGAGTTGGCATTGCTCCCTCGAAAACTATTTTGTGATAAATCCACAAGAAATAGATGCGAAATTCTGTTAAGAATATTCCCTGGGAAACTGCCTTAGAATTGGCTGTCATTCAACATTACAAATGACTTTTCCTAATGGAAGAAAGACAATGCATAGACTGACCACTCATTAAGGATCAGAAGTCATCAAGTGTCAGGCAATGTAATTTGTGTCTGAGAAAATGACATTCAAACAGAGAAATTGACGCGTTGAGACGCTAACACAGACATTTCAAATGTTTTTTTTTATATAAAGTTGGCATTGATCCCTCGAAAACTATTTTGTGATAAATCCACAAGAAATAGATGCGAAATTCTGTTAAGAATATTCCCAGGGATACTCCCTGAGAATTGGCTGTCATTCAACATTACAAATGACTTTGCCTAATGGAAGAAAGACAGTACATAGACTGACCACTCATTAAGGATCCGAAGTCATCAAGTGTCATGCAATGTAGTTTGTGTCTGAGAAAACGACATTCAGAAACGACATTCAAACACAGAAATTGGCGCGTTGAGAGGCTAACACAGACATTTCAAATGTTTTTTTTTTATATAAAGTTGGCATTGCTCCCTCGAAAACTATTTTGTGATAAAACGACAAGAAATAGATGCGAAATTCTGTTAAGAATATTCCCAGGGATACTCCCTCAGAATTGGTTGTCATTCAACATTACAAATGACTTTGGCTAATGGAAGAAAGACAGTACATAGACTGACCACTCATTAAGGATCAGAAGTCATCAAGTGTCATGCAATGTAGTTTGTGTCTGAGAAAACGACATTCAAACACAGAAATTGGCGCATTGAGAGGGTAACAAAGACATTTCAATTTTTTTTTTTCTTTTTTTTTTTCTTTTTTTAGAGTTGGCATTGCTCCCTCGAAAACTACTTTGTGATAAATCCACAAGAAATAGATGGGAAATTTTGTTAGGAATATTCCCTGGGATACTGCCTGAGAATTGGTTGTCATTCAACATTACAAATGACTTTTCCTAATGGAAGAAAGACAATGCATAGACTGACCACTCATTAAGGATCAGAAGTCATCAAGTGTCATGCAATGTAATTTGTGTCTGAGAAAACGATATTCAAACAGATAAATTGGCGCGTTGAGACGCTAACACAGACATTTCAAATGTTTTATTTATCTAAAGTTGGCATTGATCCCTCGAAAACTATTTTGTGATAAATCCACAAGAAATAGATGCGAAATTCTGTTAAGAATATTCCCAGGGATACTCCCTGAGAATTGGCTGTCATCCAACATTACAAATGACTTTGCCTAATGGAAGAAAGACAGTACATAGACTGACCACTCATTAAGGATTAGAAGTCTTCAAGTGTCATCCAATGTAGTTTGTGTCTGAGAAAACAACATTCAAACACAGAAATTGGCGCGTTGAGAGGCTAAAACAGACATTTCAAATGTTTTTTTTTTTTTTTTTTAAGTTGGCATTGCTCCCTCGAAAACTATTTTGTGATAAATCCACAAGAAATAGATGCGAAATTCTGTTGAGAATATTCCTATGGATACTCCCTGAGAATTGGTTATCATTCAACATTACAAATGACTTTGCCTAATGGAAGAAAGACAATACATAGACTGACCACTCATTAAGGATCATAAGTCATCAAGTGTCATGCAATGTAGTTTGTGTCTGAGAAAACGACATTCAAACACAGAAATTGGCGCGTTGAGAGGCTAACACAGAGATTTCAAATGTTTTTTTTTTTATATAAAGTTGGCATTCCTCCCTCGAAAACTATTTTGTGATAAATCCACAAGAAATAGATGCGAAATTCTGTTAAGAATATTCCCAGGGATACTCCCTGAGAATTGGTTGTCATTCAACATTACAAATGACTTTACCTAATGGAAGAAAGACAGTACATAGACTGACCACTCATTAAGGATCAGAAGTCATCAAGTGTCATGCAATGTAGTTTGTGTCTGAGAAAACGACATTCAAACACAGGAATTGGCGCGTTGAGAGGCTAACACAGACATTTCAAATGTTTTTTTTTTATATAAAGTTGGCATTGCTCCCTCAAAAACTATTTTGTGATAAATCCACAAGAAATAGATACGAAATTATGTTAAGAATATTCCGAGGGATACTCCCTGAGAATTGGCTGTCATTCAACATTACAAATGACTTTGCCTAATGGAAGAAAGACAGTACATAGACTGACCACTCACTAAGGATCAAAAGTCATCAAGTCTCATGCAATGTAGTTTGTGTCTGATAAAACGACATTCAAACACAGAAATTGGCGCGTTGAGAGGCTAACAAAGACATTTCAAATGTTTTTTTTTTTTTTATTGTTGTTGTTGTTGTTTTTTTTTGTTTTTTTTTTTTTAAGTTGGCATTTCTCCCTCGAAAACTATTTTGTGATAAATCCACAAGAAATAGATACGAAATTCTGTTAAGAATATTCCCAGGGATACTCCCTGAGAATTGGATGTCATTCTACATTACAAATGACTTTGCCTAATGGAAGAAAGACAGTACATAGACTGGCCGCTCATTAAGGATCAGAAGTCATCAAGTGTCATCCAATGTAGTTTGACATTTAGAAAACGACATTCAAACACAAAAATTGGCGTGTTGAGAGGCTAACACAGACATTTCAAATGTTTTTTTCTATATATATAAGGTTGGCATTGCTCCCTCGAAAACTATTTTGTGATAAATGCACAAAGAATAGATGCGAAATTCTGTTAAGAATATTCCCAGAGATACTCCCTGAGAATTGGCTGTCATTCAACATTACAAATGATTTTTCCTAATGGAAGAAAGACAGTACATAGACTGACCACTCATTAAGGATCAGAAGTCATCAAGTGTCATGCAATGTAGTTTGTGTCCGAGAAAACGACATTCAAACACAGAAATTGGCGCGTTGACAGGCTAACACAGACATTTCAAATGTTTATATATATATATATATATATATAAAGTTGGCATTACTCCCTCGAAAACTATTTTGTGATAAATCCACAAGAAATAGATGTGAAATTCTGTTAAGAATATTCCCAGGGATACTCCCTGAGAATTGGCTGTCATTCAACATTACAAATGACTTTGCCTAATGGAAGAAAGACAGTACATAGATTGAGCACTCATTAAGGATCAAAAGTCATCAAGTGTCATGCAATGTAGTTTGTGTCTGAGAAAACGACTTTCAAACACAGAAATTGGCGCGTTGAGAGGCTAACACAGACATTTCAAATGTTTTTTTTTTTATATAAAGTAGGCATTGCTCCCTCGAAAACTATTTTGTGATAAAACGACAAGAAATTGATGCGAAGTTCTGTTAAGAATATTCCCAGGGATACTCCCTGAGAATTGGCTGTCATTCAACATTACAAATGACTTTGCCTAATGGAAGAAAGACAGTACATAGACTGACCACTCATTAAGGATCAGAAGTCATCAAGTGTCATGCAATGTAGTTTGTGTCTGAGAAAATGACATTCAAACACAGAAATTGGCGCATTGAGAGGCTAACAAAGACATTTCAAATGTTTTTTTTTTTTTTTTTTTTAGAGTTGGCATTGCTGCCACTAAAACTATTTTGTAATAAATCCACAAGAAATAGATGCGAAATTCTGTTAAGAATATTCCCCGAGATACTGCACGAGAATTCGCTGTCATTCAACATTACAAATGACTTTGCCTAATGGAAGAAAGACAATGCATAGACTGACCACTCATTAAGGATCAGAAGTCATCAAGTGTCATGCAATGTAATTTGTGTCTGAGAAAACGACATTCAAACTCAGAAATTGGCGCGTTGAGAGGCTAACACAGACATTTCAAATGTTTTTTTTTATATAAAGTTGGCATTGATCCCTCAAAAACTATTTTGTGATAAATCCACAAGAAATAGATGCGAAATTCTGTTAAGAATATTCCCAGGGATACTCCCTGAGAATTGGTTGTCATTCAACATTACAAATGACTTTGCCTAATGGAAGAAAGACAGTACATAGACTGACCACTCATTAAGGATCAGTAGTCATCAAGTGTCATCCAATGTAGTTTGTGTCTGAGAAAACGACATTCAAACATAGAAATTGGAGCGTTGAGAGGCTAAAACAGACATTTAAATTTATTTATTTTTTATTTTTATTTTTTATTTTTTTTTTAAGTTGGCATTCCTCCCTCGAAAACAATTTTGTGATAAATCCACAAGAAATAGATGCGAAATTCTGTTGAGAATATTCCTAGGGATACTCTCTGAGAATTGGCTATCATTCAACATTACAAATGACTTTGCCTAATGGAAGAAAGACAGTACATATACTGACCACTCATTAAGGATCAGAAGTCATCAAGTGTCATGCAATGTAGTTTGTGTCTGAGAAAACGACATTCAAACACAGAAATTGGCGCATTGAGAGGCTAACACAGACATTTCAAATGTTTTTTTTTTATATAAAGTTGGCATTCCTCCCTCGAAAACTATTTTGTGATAAATCCACAAGAAATAGATGCGAAATTATGTTAAGAATATTCCTAGGGATACTCCCTGAGAATTGGCTGTCATTCAACATTACAAATGACTTTGCCTAATGGAAGAAAGACAGTACATAGACTGACCACTCATTAAGGATCAGAAGTCATCAAGTGTCATGCAATGTAGTTTGTGTCTGAGAAAACGACATTCAAACACAGAAATTGGCGTGTTGAGAGGCTAACACAGACATTTCAAATGTTTTTTTTTTATAAATAAAGTTGGCATTGCTCCCTCGAAAACTATTTTGTGATAAATCCACAAGACATAGATGCGAAATTCTGTTAAGAATATTCCCAGGGATACTCCCTGAGAATTGGCTGTCATTCAACATTACAAATGACTTTTCCTAATGGAAGAAAGACAGTACATAGACTGACCACTCATTAAGGATCAGAAGTCATCAAGTGTCATGCAATGTAATTTGTGTCTAAGAAAATGACATTCAAACACAGAAATTGGCGCGTTGAGAGGCTAACACAGACATTTCAAATATTTTTTTTTTTATATATAAAGTTGGCATTGCTCCCTCGAAAACTATTTTGTGATAAATCCACAAGAAATAGATGAGAAATTCTGTTAAGAATATTCCCAGGGATACTCCCTGAGAATTGGCTATCATTCAACATTACAAATGACTTTGCCTAATGGAAGAAAGACAGTACATAGATTGACCACTCATTAAGGATCAGAAGTCATCAAGTGTCATGCAATGTAGTTTGTGTCTGAGAAAACGACATTCAAACACAGAAATTGGTGCGTTGATAGGCTAACACAGACATTTAAAATTTATTTTTTTTTAATTATTTTTTTTGTTTTTAAATTGGCATTGCTCCCTCGAAAACTATGTTGTGATAAATCCACAAGAAATAGATGAGAAATTTTGTTAAGAATATTCCCAGGGATACTCCCTAAGAATTGGCTGCCATTCAACATTACAAATGACTTTTCCTAATGGAAGAAAGACAGTACATAGACTAACCACTCATTAAGGATCAGAAGTCATCAAGTGTCATGCAATGTAGTTTGTGTCTCAGAAAAAGACATTAAGAAAACGACATTCAAACACAGAAATTGGCGCGTTGAGAGGCTAACATAGACATTTCAAATGTTTTTTTTTATATATAAAGTTGGCATTGCTCCCTCGAAAACTATTTCGTGATAAATCCACAAGAAATAGATGCGAAATTCTGTTAAGAATATTCCCAGGGATACTCCATGAAAATGGTTGTCATTCAACATTTCAAATGACATTGCCTAATGGAAGAAAGACAGTACATAGACTAACCACTCATTAAGGATCAGAAGTCATCAAGTGTCATGCAATGTATTTTGTGTCTGAGAAAACGACATTCAAACACAGAAATTGGCGCGTTGAGAGGCTAACACAAACATTTCAAATGTTTTTTTTTGTTGTTGTTGTTGTTTTTTTTTTATTTTATTTTATTATTTTTTATTTTTTTTAAAGTTGGCATTGCTCCCTCGAAAACTATTTTGTGATAAATCCACAAGAAATAGATGCGAAATTCTATTAAGAATATTGCCAGGGATACTCCATGAGAATTGGCTGTCATTCAACATTACAAATGACTTTGCCTAATGGAAGAAAGACAGTACATAGACTGACCACTCATTAAGGATCAGAAGTCATCAAGTGTCATCCAATGTAGTTTGTGTCTGAGAAAACGACATTCAAACACAAAAATTGACGCGTTGAGAGGCTAATACAGACATTTCAATTTTTTTTTATATATATATTTTTTTAAGTTGGCATTGCTCCCTCGAAAACTATTTTTTGATAAATCCACAAGAAATAAATGCGAAATTCTGTTAAGAATATTCCGAGGGATACTCCCTGAGAATTGGCTATCATTCAACATTACAAATGACTTTTCCTAATGGAAGAAAGACAGTACATAGACTGACCACTCATTAAGGATCAGAAGTCATCAAGTGTCATGCAATGTAGTTTGTGTCTGAGAAAACGACATTCAGAAAACGACATTCAAACACAGAAATTGGCGCATTGAACAAACTAGTTGAATTGGACTACGTTTGGTTTAGCTATGGCTCCTCTTGAAGGCACATATAATATTCTAGTTAGGCCTCCCAACAATGATTTGAATTGAGGGAGCTCGAGCTCAACTATAGCTTTCCTTCCTCCGGAGTAGCTCCTCAAGAAAATGGATAGCTTTCCCTGCTAGGCCATCCCTCACCCCCGGTAGCTCGAACAATCCAATGAAGTCGGGCTCTTGCCCACCACCGGTTGAACAAACTAGTTGAATTGGACTACGTTTGGTTTAGCTATGGCTCCTCTTGAAGGCCGATATAACGTATGTAAGTTAGGGAGGTTAATAGCTAGTCGTTGCCGGT